>CM064900.1:24497286-25697286 GCA_030347415.2 Decapterus maruadsi | reverse complement strand
ATCATCTTCATCTACGGAACAAAAACACTGCGTTGTGTTTGCAAACACTGGGATTTTCCTCTGTGTGTGTGTGTGTTTGCATTGAGCCTGTTCTGTTCTCTTACTGTACATGTTTGGTAAACAGAGTTATGAATGCCTGAGCCTGTGGTTACGTAACGTCTATACTGTGGAGCAGCAGAGAGCTGAGGTGTGGGAATGTGCAGAGCCTCCGGGCCGGAGTCAGGCTGCTCCCTGAACGCTCCGGTTCCTCTGCTGCAGCGTTTTACTGTCCTGACTCTGACTCTGAAGCCTGGACGACACCAATACCATATATTCCCTAACGCACATTTTTCTGTCCATTGGGCGTCTCAACCACACAAACAGAGATCATTTTAAAAGGATAAAAAAGTGAAATAAAAGAATAATATCCGATTGAGTGGATCCGTCTACACTGCAAAAACTCAAAATCTTTCCAAGAATATTTGTCTTATTTCTTGTCAAAATGTCTCATTTCTAGTCCAAACTAATCTCATCACCTAAAAATTAACTTGTTTTTAGATCATTTTCACTTGTTTCAAACTAATTTTCACTTGAAATAAGTAGAAAAATCTGCCAATGGAGCAAGTTTTTCTTTCTTATTACAAGCACAAAAAACCTGCTCCATTGGCAGATTTTTCTACTTATTTCAAGTGAAAATTTGTTTGAAACAAGTGAAAATGATCTATAAACAAGTTAATTTTTTAGGTTGTGAGATAAGTTTTGACTAGAAATGAGACATTTTGACAAGAAATAAGACAAATATTCTTGGAAAGATTTTGAGTTTTTGCAGTGTAGCGATGTTAAACGGTGTTTATACGATGACGTCAAGCGCCCAGCGACAAGCACAAACGCATTGAAGCAAAATGGTTGTTAACAACAATGGCCGACATGTACCGGGCTATCTATGGGTGCTTTGCACTTGTAACGGGACATTGTGTAGGAATTCCTCCATCTAGCGTTGCGGTTGTAGATCTCAAGCAACTCATTCATATTTTTCATGCTGCATTCAGGTGAAATTGGGCAGATGGCAGACGGACGACAGCCACTGCATGTAACGGCATAAACAAGCCTCTATGTAAACAAGTGTTCCGTCAGCACCAGGCAAAACGTGACAATATGTTGTCATGGCGATGTCGTATTGTTTAGCTGACCCATGTTTTACCGTCTTTCTCTGGACTTCTGTGACTAAAATGACATCTGGTTTGTTACTGACGGCCGTTTGCCCGTCTGCACCTGAATGCAGCATCAGTGTAACGCTCCATTCCTCCTCACTGCGTTACCGCGGTGACTTTTCACAGACGCCACTTGACCTGGGCCGACAGCTCCCGTGTCTCCGCTGAGTTTCCGTGGTTTCCTACGGTCACGCTGCCACTGAAGGTAAAAACATGGAGACACGACATGGCAGCCAGCAGCGAGCTTACCCGCTCCATGGAGATATGAATGATATGAACTGAAAGGAACACTTCACTTTGTTGATGGGGGGGTTACTGATTCATGAAAAACAGACTGAAGAAACAAATAATTGATTTTCATGAATAGATAACAGGAAAGCTTTCTCCTACCTTAGAATGAGTTGTTACAAGTTGTTACAAATACATAAGTGGGCGACGCACCGAACTGAGGCGGCCATGTTGAATCGCCATTTTTTACGTTCAGTGTGACCGTAGGTAACCACGGAAACTGAGCGGAGCTGTGGGCTCGGGGTGAAAGTTTTCCAGGTAGACGGCCGTCAGTAAACCAACCGGACGTCATTTTACTCCACCAGAGAAAGACGGTAAAACAATTTGACATCACCATGACAACATATTGTTTAGCCTGGTGCTGGTGGACCACTTGTTTACATAGAGGCGTGTTTATCCTGTTACATGCAGCGTCTGTTGTCTGTCTGACGTCTGCCCCATTTCACCTGAATGCAACATCAACAATACGTTCAGATATGCAACCACACCGCTAGATGGGGGAATTCCTACACACTATACCTTTAAATAAATATCTGTATACATGTAGTCCAAGCCTGAGTCTGGTTGGTCTGATCCTGATCCTGATCCTGATCCTGATCTCAGGTCAGCTGCTGCTCCTCTGGGTGAATAGACCGACAGAGAGAGATTGACCATGAGTGACACACAGACACATCCACTCGTCCATTCGCCCTTTTCCATGACTGCGAATCACCGTCACCATGGATACATCCACAAATAGAGCATCAGCTGAACGAGAACACCCAGTGCATTAGAGAGAAGCCAAAGGCACAAGCAAACACACACACACACACACTTAACTCATACCTGGAGGTGCGGGGGGGCGCTCACATGCTCAGTCTGACCCAGTTTAGTCTCCCTGACTGTGACAGAGCAGATCAGAGTAGACACACACACACACACACACACACACACACACACACACACACACACACACTAGAGAACAATTGAAGTGGGTCAGAACCAGGCCTAATGTTGTGTTACTCCAGACCTGGTCCTGAGTCCACGTCTTCAAGGTCTTGGTCTGGTCTCAGTTTCTGGATTTCTTCTCCATTAACCACAAATGTCTCTGTGTCTCTGTCTCTCTTTGGTTTCTGTGATGTAGCCTAATTCAAAAAGTTCCAGTAGTTGTACCAAAGTATCTGCTTGTGTAACCATCTGAACAACTTAGCAGGGGCGCAGATCCCATGTCACTGCTTGGTGGAGACTCGCCATATCATTCAAAAAGTCCTGCACAGGGAATCATTTATTGTGCTTACCTTTCTTGTGTGTATCACTGCTAACTTAACTGTTATATTAGTAAATCATAACTTTAAGGCTATCAGACATGTAATATCTACTCACGTTCTTATCTTTGGCCTCCCTCTGACCCTCCCAGATCCACAATTCTTCTCCCCATCTTCCTTTTCTCCTCTACTACTACTTTATACATGATTAATTTATATGGATGAATATCAGTAGATGAAGCCCGAAGATTGGGGAGGTCATTTATTTTAAAGGGATAGTTCAACATTTTGGCAAATGGCCCATTGCCATAATCGCTATAGTCATCGCAGTAGGTTCGTTACCTTTAATTGTCGGTGTAAGCTATTTTCAGTACGGCGGAGCGCAGCTGCAGGCTGCTCAGGGCTATGCTATGGAGGCTAAGGGAATTTCTTGGTTTCCCTCATTAAACTCGTCAAATACAAAATCTCAAAACTACACAGCGCTTTTGTAGACAAGTTGTGACCTGCACAACCACAACGCTATGAGATAATAACGGAACGATACGAAACGGAGCCGTTTTCGAGGTAAATTCATGCAAAACCGCTGATGCGAGTTGCGTTCAGGGACAGTTTTTCAGCAAGCAGTCTCCGCATTTACCCTGTATTTACCTCGAAAACGGCTCCGTTTCGTATCGTTCCGTTATTATCTCATAGCGTGGTGGTTCTGCAGCTCACAACTTGTCTACAAAAGCGCTGTGGAATTTGGGGATTTTGTATTTGATGAGTTTAATGAGGGAAACCAAGAAATTCCCTTAGCCTCCATTGCATGGCTCTGAGCAGCCTGTTGCTCCGCTCCGCCGTACTGAAAACAGCTTACACCTACAATTAAAGGTAACGAACCTACTGCTATGACTATAGCGATTATGGCAATTGGCCAATTTGCCAAAATGTTGAACTATCCCTTTAAAGCCTGCTGATTTCATCGGCATCTGTGTAAGAAACTAGCCGTTCATTTGCATTGCATTGGAGACCAGAGGTGGAATATGGACTCAGAAATATATTTGTCAAACATTATTTGTTCCGTGTTTAGCCCAGTTGGTAGAGCACCCGCCCCATGTGTTGAGGCTATAGTCCTCTGCAGGCGACCCAGGTTCGAATCCTGTCCTATCCTGCATGTCATCCTCCCCTCTCTGCCTCCCATTTCCTGTCTCTCTCAACTGTCCTGTACATTAAACGCGTAAAAGCCCCTAAAAAATATATATATGTATATAAACATTATTTGTTCCACCTTGTTCCACCATTTCAATCATTTCTTTTTAGATGTGAATCTACAATGTGAAATCTGAAAATACATTTGTTCATTTTTTTAATCATTTAAAAAATTGGGGGAGACATGCCCCCCGTCCCCCGTCTCCCCCGGGATCTGCACCCATGCAACTTGGTGTCACCAGTGTCAACAGTGGGAGGAGACTTCAGCAGGTTCTGTCCTAGCTGTGTTCTTCTGTTCAATACAAACTTAATTCACATTAAATATGGTTTGGATTTTACATCCAATCATCTTTTCTTTGTAGCTGAGGAGGAATAACATAAATATCAAGACACATGGTTATTATGAAGACTGGGACTGGTCTTGGAAATGGTCTCTCATTGGTTTGGTCTGGTGTCAGCTGGTCTTGAAGTCAGAACTGAAGAAACACTCCCAGTTGTTCAGAGTTCACGTTTCTCATTAGGAGTGAAAGGAAGCAGCAGATCAGTGTGAGTGTTTTCCAGGCGCTCCGTGTCCCGCAGAACGTCCTGTTGCTGTTCCTGATGTTTGTTTTCATTCCCGGTGTACAGACAGAAGCTGCTTCAGATTTGAACCTGTGGTAAAGTTTTAATCAGTTAAGAGGATTGATCTGTGAGGTTACATACCTCTATGCAGGGATTTACTCTTTCAACATCACATTAACAGTTTAACACAGCTCAGCACATTAATACACACACACACACACACACACACACACACACACACACACACACACACACACACACACACACACACACACACACACACACACACACACACACACACACACACAAAGCTTCACACAGTCAGAGGTTTAGAAAGCTGGACTCCATGTTGTGTTCTGTGGGTTTCCTTCATCACTTCATAACTCACTTATTTCAGGAGAATTTCTTCTTCTTTACTTATTCTGACATCTTGTCCTTTCAGCCTGTTAGATTGATCATTTTACTGTAGGTTATCAGGTAAAATGTGTAAAGAGCTTAACTTTATGAAATCTGATTGTGAGAGATTGTGTGTTAAAGGGCATTTCTAGTCATAACCACTGTTTACCTCAGATAGCTATGACCATCATACTCCTGCAGCGCGTGGACGTTTAGAATCGTTTTTGTTCAAGAATCTAACATTTTTTCAATGTTCATTAACGGACTCCGGACTAATTTTAAAATTGTTCTGTGGTCCCAAATGCCGCGAGTAAAAACAAATAGCGTGCAAACTCGAGCGAGGCGAATATTTTACTTGTGCCCAGTTTGAACCATAGACTGTAAAAAGAATGAACACGTGAAATTTGCCTGTTGACTCAAAGTTGAAAATATTGAACTCACAGCTGAAATATTCATTCATCAAATCCTCTGATGTCTCTGAAGAAAACAAAGTAAAGAGTTGAAGAAGTCATGGTAACCTCTGACAGCAGGTGTTTGTTATCAGATAATTGGGAACATCTAGGTGCCCAGTTTGAACCATAGACTGCAGAAAAGAATGGACGCTATGTTTCCATCCAAGTGACGCTCACCCATTTCCAACCTGTGATTTTTTTTTAGTTTGACACCGTTGAATTCATTTCTCACAGCTTGTTTTTTAATGACGTTCAAATACGTGTCTGTCCCTCAGCCTGAACATATCCCATGTTGGATGATGGTCTGTTCTGGTCTGGTCTGGTCTCTGTGCAGAGTCAGGTCTGCAGACACAGCAGGACATTCTGTTGAGGCCTCAGATTCCTGTCCGGGGCCAAAGACGTCCAGACTGTGACTCTGGACCAGTGGACCGCCGGCCTCTGCTCTGCTTCTCAAATGTGAAGAGGTGACAAGAACCCCGATGCCCTCGATGTTATGACATAGGGTGACTGTGTTATGATAATATTCTCATTAAATAATCAGTGTACTTTGACTTCGTAATTCTCATTTTGAAAACATAGGTTCATTAGCATTTGATTTGTACCTGTACATTTGATTTTTGCAGTGTTCATTATTTTTTCCCCCCATATTTTTATTTCTGCATCCTAACTTTTTATAGAGATTAATGTATACATTAATGTATGTCCATCATGCTACATTTTGTTATAAACTGCATTCATACTTTTTTCAAGTATTTATATTTTTATACGAAATATATATTTTGAGAATTAGCCATATTAACATGCCTATTCTAACTCCACAGCTGAGGAGAGTCTGCGGATGTCAGGAGAAATATTTCATAATCAAACACCGTCCTATGTGTCTGAGGTTCACTTTTCATTACAGTAAGTCTTTTTGTTTTATTTTATTTTTTAAATATAGTTGAACCGTTAATTGACAGGACAGCACAGAGAGACAGGAAATCAGGAGACGGAGAGGAGGAATGACATGCAGCAAAGGGCCACTGAGCCAAACGACGCCCCTTTTTTATTTTGTATATTTTATTCCTCTTAACCAATTACGCATGGTTCTAATTACTGACTTTTTGAGTATTTTAACCACCAGCATCCTCAGGACTTTCATCCATCCTCACATCTCTTATGTTTATCACTTTGATTTCCTGCATCATCATTGATCCGTGACGGAGCAACGTGCTGCAGGTCACTGCCCGTTCAGCCTCACCCTGCCTCACGGTGCAAATAGAAAGCTGTTAAAAATAGTCAGAGGTTCCTAGAAGAGATGTTATGAAATAGACAGCACCCCCATTCATCTTCTCCTGCAGAGTCACGCTGCGTCCGATACCGACTCAGCTCTGATCCAACATCTCGTTCTGCTTGGCCCAGGACCAGATTCATCAGATAGACCACATTCCTGTCAGCGGTGACATGTCTCCTTGGCTAAAAGCTGAAGCCCCCCTGCCCCATGACAAAAAAGAAAAACCCTCTAGTTTCCCAAGCCTTTCTCTCTCTTTTCTTTTTTTTTTCACTGTCTGGATTTCTCTGGTGTCAATCTGCAGCTGAAGCTTCACTTTATTTCTTAGGAACATCCAGGTTCTCATGGTATGTAGGCTAAAGGTTGGAAGCACCATGTTCAGGAGCTGGTGGGGGGAGGGAGGGGCACATACCAAGGTGTCTGCTGTATAAAGACATGGGAACATATGAACAACACAGATTTACTCTCTCACTATACGTCGTGTTGTTTTATTGCAGGTCTGATGAGGCCAAAGCTGCTCCTTACTGAAAATATATGGTTCAATATATGTTAAAGTACGTTAGAGGACGAACTGACCTGTGTGAATTCACATGAATCACTATTTTTAATAGCTTTGCGACGATTCATTTTCCCATAATCCAGTGCGTTTAAAATGTCTAAAAGAGATGTGAGAATTTTCTAAATCCTTAAAGGGGTCGTTGGCAAATTGGCCCAATGCCATAATCCCTATAGGCATAGCAGTAGGTTTGTTACCTTAAATTGTCGGTGCAAGCTATTTTAAAACGGCGGAGCAGAGCCGCGAGCAGAAATTCTGAGGCTGCTTGATGAAAAACTGTCCCTGAAGGCAACGTGCATCAGTGGTTTTGCATGTATTTACCTCTAAAACAACTCTGTGTGGTAACGTTGTGTTATTATCTCATAGCGTGGTAAATGTGCAGGTCACAACTTGTCCACCAGAGCGTTGTGGAGTTGTTGGATTGTGTATTTGATGAGGGAAACCAAGAAATCCCATGAGCCTCCATGGTTTAGCTCCGAGCAACTCACGGCTCTGCTCTACCGTTCTAAAAACAGCTTGCAGGTAACAAACCTACTGCTATGACTATAGGGAATGGGCCAGTTTGACAAAATGTTGAACTATCCCTTTAAAGGAAGGTTTGATCCCAGAGACATTAACAGGCAGGTTGATATATATGCAGATACCTGTGATTTTGATGCACTAAAATGAAAATTTGCTTTATTTGCTTTTCATTCGCAGCAGTTTAAGTGAGTAATGTCGGTAACATATATTGCAATTAACTGGTTGCATTACAAGATTGATGTAGGATGCAAAATGTTCAGCTTCTTTCCACACCTCAGACATGTCATTTTGTAAAACCACAAATCAAACATCTTTAAAGGACAAGGACGAGACAAAACTTCATCGTCAGACGCGTCTTTAAGTGTCACCAGCTCCATTTGAAGTTTACAGCTCGTTTCTACCGAGGCCTGTAAACTTCATAAAGCTGCAGCCAGGGAGGGTCCGTGCTGCAGGACAGCTAATGTACAAATGTGGGGATTAAGTGCTTTGTTCAGAAGCACTCGCTGTTGGCACCCGGGGTTGTTTTGGAGACAGCGTTGCATAAGACATCAAAGATAGTGTTGCACCAATAAAACAAGAATGGGTCTATTGAAAATAGTTAACCTCATGAGCAGAGGCAGAAAGACCTAGTTGTGGAAGAGCCTCAAGAGATAGAGAGAGGGTTAGGGTCAGGGTTAGAGACACTGAGATCTACAGGTAGATACATGTAGATCAGTGTCTATATATACAGTATGTATATAGACTGTTTAAATGTATGTCTATATACATCAGCTGTTGCTCCTGTGTCAACGTATCCTCTATGTTGTGTCTAGTTAAATGTGTTCATTCTAGTCATATTTCGTGTTTCATGTTTTATGTCATGCTTTAGTTAGTTTCATGTTTATGACCTTTTATGTTAAAGGGATAGTTCAACATTTTGTCAAATTGGCCCATTGCCATAATCCCTATAGTCATAGCAGTAGGTTCGTTACCTTTAATTGTCGGTGCAAGTTATTTTTAGAATGGCGGAGCAGAGCCGTGAGCTGCTCAGAGCTACGCTATGGAGGCTAATGGGATTTCTTGGTTTCCCTCATCAAATACACAATCCAACAACTCCATAACGCTCTGGTGGACAGGCTGTGACCTGCACATTTACCACGTTACAATACGATAAAGGGATAGTTCAACATTTTGTCAAATTGAGGGAAATGCAGAGACTGCTTGATGAAAAACTGCCCCTGAAGGCAACACACATCAGCGGTTTTGCATGAATTTCCCTCTATAACAACTCTGTCTGGTACGTTGTGTTATTATCTCATAGCGTGGTGAATGTGCAGGTCACAACTTGTCCACCAGAGTGTTGTGGAGTTGTTGGATTGTGTATTTGAGTTTGATGAGGGAAACCAAGAAATCCCATGAGCCTCCGTAGCGTAGCTCTGAGCAGCTCACGGCTCTGCTCTGCCGTTCTAAAAATAGCTTGCATCTACAATTAAAGGTAACGAACCTACTGCTATGACTATAGGGATTATGGCAATGGGCCAGTTTGACAAAATGTTTAACTATCCCTTTAAGTTAAAGTCACTCATGCCGAGTCTTGTCATGCACTTCCTGTTTTATGTACTCACCTTCTCCGTCTTATTTCAGACCCTGACTTCCGCTCTTTGAGTGGATCTTCCCTCCAGCACCTTTTGTTTGATTGAGTTTTGTGTTCAAATCAAACCCTTTTTGCTTTATCCACGACCGTCCCAGAGTCGTGCATTTGTGTACACTTTACTTTTTGTTCATGACTCATTCTGGGATAATGAATCTGTCTGATATTTGCAGGCAAAAATGAAGAGGTGATGTTCAGTGAATGTGGTGACATCCATCTGTCACTCAAAGTGGCCACGCCCTCAATTACGCATAACTTAAAGATTTTGCAGCTCATGTTTTGTCAGTTGCTGAGGTTATTTTTTCTGAATTTATGACTTAGCATGTGTTATTTTATGTTTCAACGCTGCAGAAATTTGCTGCAGAGACTAAAATATTTTTAGGTGTCAGGGTGAAATCTGCTGTCACAGTCTGATATTTTAAAACGGGGGTTTCTGTGTTGCAGCCTCCAGGAGCCATTTGAAGAGCGGCTGTTTTTAGCACGTTACCACTCTTGGTTCTGCATGGACGTTAGTGAACTCTAATGTCACTGCAGGTCGGTTATAGTTGCTTTGTACAACAGGCACCGCTCCAACCCAGTCTTCTGTGTTCCTGGGGTCAGACATCTGAGACAGAGCACAATGAGAAATGGGCAGTAAAACACAGAGAGACGTCTCGGAGGAGTTGGCGTCATGGCCGGCATGCGGGAGGGACAGACCTTTGGATGTAAGCTAATACTAGAGGACGTGTTGTGACCCGACATGTGCAGCAGAGACAGCACATCCTATTCCAAAGTACACGATTATCTATCACATTTAATTTTGTTTGCAGTTTTATTACAGCTTAAAAATAAAACCAGCAGAGAACAAGTGCATGGATGTGCTGCCTGTTCTGATCCTAGTGAATTATACTGTATAAGACTCCGCTGCAGCTTCAGGATGTCACATATAGATAGAGATGTCCTTGACAATGCTGCATGCATTAAGGGCAGTGTGTGTATGTGTGTGTCTGTGTGGATGTGTGTTTACTCTGTATGGCTGTGTCTTGCAGACCTCAGTGTGTGTGTGATGTTCAGTCTGTCGTGTGCAGCACGTTTCACTGTATGTGACTAACGTGGTTGTGGGAGTCGTTCCACTCTGCTGCCTGAGAGGACGAGAGGAGGATCAGCAGCAGCAGCAGCAGCAGCAGCACATGGAGGTTCACTGCTGCACACATCATCTTATGTTTCTTTATGCAGTGGCCCCTGGCCCAAATGTCTGCTAATGTGAACAGTTCATCAAGTAGAAGATGAAATGATCTCCGAAAGGCATAAAAAAAAGACAAGACAAGTTACAGATGACACGTTACTCGTTGCCTTTAATTGTTGGTGCAAGCTATTTTTAGAATGGCGGAGCAGAGCCGTGAGCTGCTCAGAGCTACGCTACGGAGGCTCATGGTATTTCTTGGTTTCCGTCATCAAAACACAATCCAACAACTCCACAACGCTCTGGTGAACAAGTTGTGACCTGCACATTCACCACGCTATGAGATAATAACACAACGTTACCACACAGAGTTGTTTTAGAGGGAAATTCATGCAAAACCACTGATGTGTGTTGCCTTCAGGGGCAGTTTTTCATCAAGCAGTCTCTGTATTTCTCTCTAAAACAACTCTGTGTGGTAACGTTGTGTTATTATCTCATAGCGTGGTGAATGTGCAGGTCACAACTTGTCCACCAGAGCCTTGTGGAGTTGTTGGATTGTGTTTTGATGAGGGAAACCAAGAAATACCATGAGCCTCCGTAGCGCAGCTCTGAGCAGCTCACGGCTCTGCTCCACTGTTCTAAAAATAGCTTGCACCGACCATTAAAGGTAACAAACCTACTGCTATGACTATAGGGATTATGGCAATGGGCCAAATTTGCCAAAATGTTGAACTATCCCTTTAAACTATATATTTATTTCCATCTTTTCCATGTTCAAACTGTCAGTAAAGGAAAAGGTCCTTCAGCAAAGGTCTGGGCCCCCTGCATAGTTACAGTAGTAGCTAGTTAGCTCATTTAATCTTCCACTGGATGAACTGTTAAACACATTAACACACGTTTTAAACCAGACGGGGGACAAACTTTTGCATGATGCCTCTGTACAAACTACTCCACCTCCAAGTGCAACTCCCTCTAAAGCCCAAAGCAAATCAACATGGGCCGGTCTGCAGGGAGGAGGAGGCTGTTTGTCTGCATCAACACAGTAGAAGAAGAGGAGGAAGCAAACAGCAGCTCCGACCTGCAGCCTTAACCTCCGTCTCTGTTGTCTCCGAGCGTTTCCTCTGTCGGACCCTCGGGTCCTCATTAGCACTCATGAGGACGAGTTCCCACAGCAGCAGCCGGCCCTGGAGAAGCTGCATGTTGATGCATGTTGATACATCATGGGATGTATTCAAATTACAGGTGAAGGCAGTTCACACAGGAACATGTGTTGTATAATCCTGTTTCCCTGCTCTGTGACTTTGACAGCAAATACTGAAGTCATGGAGCTGAACCACAGTCAAGTAAAACAGGATGTTAAGAGTCAGAGAGGAGACGTGCACCGCTACCGTTTGTCACTCTCTTTCTTGGCCAACAGACCTTCTGCTGAACAGGAGGGCCTTTTCTTTTCAGTAGGATCCACTTCTGAACCTCTTGGTTGCTTCTTCAGGTTCTCCGCCATGTTGCTTCTAGCAGCGCTCTCCTCCCCCCTCCCTTCTCCTTGTCAGGTAAAACCCAGTAGAATGCGTTATGCTGCGTTCCAGGCAGGCTTTAGAAACCGTAAATTCAAGTCATGACTTACGACTTTGTAGCATTCGAGGGAACCCGTAACTCCTGTTTTTTTCGACCTGTTACCCGTGAAAGTGCACTATAACGTCCGACCCATGAACTCGTACCAGATTGAACTGAGTTCACAGGTCGGATAAACATCCATCCAAGTTACGGGCTGCCTGGAACGCACTGTTATTTCCTGTGTGCCAGCGCGGGAATGTCGCCAACGACACCAAATACAAAAAGAACAAATACTGAAAAATACCGCGAGGTGTTGGAGGAGCCAAACGGCTTCATCAGTGTTGTATCATCTCTTCTGGTGGCTTGGGTGAAACGGATATTTACAGACTTTTAGAAGTTACACAATAGCTTTAAGTATGTAGTATCATAACTGTATTCCTGACGTTCATGAGTTGACAGAGCCAAGATGGCGGCCGTGTGGCGACGCCGTGTCACTGGGCAGCAGCGTTGGGTGAGTCGTCAAATCATATCAAGCTTTTATTTATAAATCACTTGTCTCCAGCCCGGCCTCCGTTCTCCTCGCAGACTGTTGTGTGACGTCAGACAACGGATCCTTGGAGAAGTCCGGAGAGATTTTTTTTCTCCGACATGAGGCGGCGTTCGATTTGATTGCACTTTTTCAAGTAGGCTAGGTCGGAAACCTGCGTTCTGAGTTGTTTCTAAGGCAGAAGTAGAAATTACACCGACACTGACATTGACATCATCTCCTCACAGGTTTGAAACGACCCTCCTCCTCCTCCTCCTCCTCCTCCTCCTCCTCCATCATGTAGCCAGGATGGCCGCCGCCCGCCGGTGAGGAAGAGAAGAGTCCAGTTCCTGTCTTGAGGCTTTCCTCCAGTGCCTTCAGGTCAGTGTAAACAAGCTGCAACACAAACAGCTGCTTATTTACACATCCCACTAACACCATAGTAACGTAGCAGCATCACTAGTCGTGTTTCAGTTCAGCTGATGAGTAGAGGTCAAGAACTCACTCCTCTCTCTGAACTAACTGATGCTGCTTTCTCTTTTCTGTTTCCCACTCCATCCTCCAAAAAACCTTTTTTTTTTCTTTTTTTTTTTTTAAACCTGCTTGGTTTTTCCTGACTTTTTTTTTGTCTTGTGCTGAACCTGGCTTTTTTTTTTTCTTTGGATTAATATCTGACGTTATCTGGTTTTGTTGATAGGCTATTCTGTTTGTCCTTTTTTAATGATGCTGCTCCTCATGCCTTTTAAATTGCCCCTCTGGGAAATATAAAGTGTTTTGAATTGAATTGAATGTTCTCCGTCTATGATTGCTCATATTTTGTAGAGATGCTCCTCTGCTCTCATCTCTCCTCCTCCTCCCCCTCCTCTTCCTCCTCCTCCTCCTCTGTCAGATTTACATCTCCCCCTTCAGCGCTGACATTTCTCTCATTTCTCTTCGGTGTAAAAACATAAAATCATTATTAAGCCTGTCTCGAGGTCACAGACAGACGCTGTCCTCTCCTGAAAGGGATTACAGCAGCCAGGTAATATTTGTTCATGTTTGAACAGCACACACACAAACACACACACAGAGGAGCAGACAGCACACTAACAAAGCCTCAGGCCCTCTCGCCTACAAAGAGATAAATAGTGCGTCACCTTTCAAATGTTTTATTGCCATGAGGGAACGTATTAAAATCATTTCCAGAAGGTTTTGATAATGCTGTAACTGTGTAGCTGCAGGTGAGACATGAACCTGTTGTTCTGTTATATCAACAGAGAAACAAAGGAGCAGAGCAGAGCGACAACCTCCTGATTAAAAGCGAGAACGCCGTCGCCTCATGCTTTTTGCACACAACACGAGCACCTGATGATGCTTAGATGCAAAGAAAGCGATTCTGTCTCTGTCCGTCACTGTGTCGACTTGGACGGCGTCACCTCTGTGTGTTTTGTTCGGCGCTGAACTGAGCTGCCCCTGCACATCAGACTCTCTCCTCTGCAGCCTGAAAAAGGAACACAGCCTACAGAGTTCAGCTGCTCATGCATGACTAAGACCAGTTATGCAATTAAAACAAAAACACCCATTGATTTCTCTCTTATCTGCTCTGAATGATGCACAAAAAGGCAATACAGCGGATTGATTACCTAATCCAGTCTGTTTCATCTGTTACTGGAATCGATGTTACACCATGTTTGCTTTTTTATTCACCATTGTCACACAGTCAGTTTATATAATACGGCAAAAAATATCACCTGAAGGAAAGATGGTGGTGGTGTCCTCATAATGAGACAGAGAGGGAAAGAGAGAGCAGCTGGATGGGTGGAATAAAAAAGATATGACACATTAATGAAGGGGGTTCAGAGGCTGGGTTATGACTGAATGGATTCTCTAAGATAAGATAGTGTCTTTCAGCTGCAGGTGCCCGTGGAGGATGAGTTCTTTTAAAGCGATAGTTCAACATTTTTGGGAAATTCATGCAAAACCGTTGATGCGTGTTTCCGACATCCAAAATCATTGTGTTCACGCTGCAGGAACTCGGAAGAGAAAAAACATGGATACCTGAAGGAAGTTTGCAAATTGTGGCAAGTTCAACATTTATGAGGTAATAACACAACGTTTTCATCAACGGTCTCTGTATTTCCCTCTAAAACAACTCTGTGTGGTAACGTTGTGTTATTGTCTCATAGCGTGGTGAATGTGCAGGTCACAACTTGTCCACCAGAGCGTTGTGGAGTTGTTGGATTGTGTATTTGATGGGATTGATGCACACTCTATTGGATGACAGGAATTTATTAAAACCAAAAGAAATGCCAAACGAAACAAAGGAACACCCATGAGCCAAGAAATCCCATGAGCCTCCGTATAGCGTAGCTCTGAGCAGCTCACGGCTCTGCTCCGCTGTTCTAAAAATAGCTTGCACCGACAATTAAAGATAATGAACCCACTGCTATGGATTATGGCAATGGGCCATTTTGCCAAAAATGTTGAACTATCCCTTTAAATCAATGACCTGTAACCATAGTTCCAAGGAGAATGGAGGCTCTCTGGCGTCTCTTGGCTGAAAACCAACCTTGTAAGATCAGAGCCTCCGACCCGGTGTCCCAGCTCTCATCTCCATGGCGACACCGCCACACAAACGTGACACGCTAACCTGTAACCCGTAATCTCTTGTTGATGACAGATAAGGCTACACAGATACACACCATGGTAACATGGTAGATGATAAATAACCTTATCCACCGATTTCTCATCGGCTTCGTTGGAAACAAATGCACCTGGAGGAGAGGAGGGTTAGAGACACAGAGGAGGAGACACCACACCTGGAGGAGAGGAGGGTTAGAGACACAGAGGAGGAGACACCACACCTGGAGGAAATGCACCTGGAGGAGACACCACACCTGGAGGAGAGGAGGGTTAGAGACACCAGAGGAGGGTTAGAGACACAGAGGAGGAGACACCACCTGGAGGACAGGAGGGTTAGAGACACAGAGGAGGAGACACCACACCTGGAGAGTTCAGGTTTAAATGAGATAAGAGATTAAAATATTTGTGATTATCTCCATTTTTTAAGAGTTTTAAACCAAAGCTCAGTGTCTGAGAAGAGACTTAACAGAGGAGATACTATCAGTCCTGTTTCTGTGGCACTGGATTAATCTGAAGACACACACACACACACAGTCACACACCCATTCACTGCCAGCTATTATTAGCACTTACATACACACAGACATAGAGACCCCAGGTATTGATCTGTCCTGTCATCACTGGAGCATTAGCGCTGTGACATCAGAGGGGGGCGTGTCCACGGGGACAGGAAGAGAACTGGTTGGACATGCGGTGGTCGGGCTCCTCTGTCTCTGTCTTTACGTAACGGTGAGTCTGAAAGCGTCTCTCTGTCCTAAACCAAATCTAAAACGCGCTGTTGAAGGGATTTTTGGGTTTGAACTCTGCTCTGCTCAATCTCCCCAATCTAATCCTCCTTGATAAAGTGAGGCAGCCTGCAAAGAAGTGTTCAGTAGGAGCAGGAAAGAGGAAACATAATCCTCCTGTTTCATTTACATTTTTTTTATTCATTATTATTATGCAACATATTCCTCAGCAGTGCAGAGGAGCAGAAGAGTGAACTGCAGTGACCTTATCCACCGAAAAACCTCTGCTGCTCCAGCCTCTCATCCCACACTGGGGTGCACGCTAAAGCATGAAGTGCAGCTGGGAAAACAAACGCACATAAACACACACACACACACACAGACGAGTGTCCAGATTACCCAACGAACACACACCTCAGTGGGTCCGAGAGCTGAAGCGTTCCTCCGTACAGGATTACATGTTATTGCAAAACAAACCTGAGTGCAGCAGCGTCTCCTGACCGAGGACGACGCAGGGCAGCAGCAGCAGCAGCAGCAGCAGCAGCAACAGCAACATTAACAGCAGCAGTCAGTCACTCTTTTGGCAAAACCATAAACACTTCTCACCTGTTTAGACTCAACTTACCAACACATTTTCATTGTGATGCACCTGTGCTGCAGAATGCTGAGCACAGGTGGCAAAAGTCAAACACAACTAAAGCACAAGTTTCACCGGTTGAACACAAAAACTAAAAATTGATAACACTTGTGTCCAATGATGTGAGGGAACATATATAAGCTAAGCCAGTACAGGTCAGGATGAAGTCCTGTAGCCTGATCCAGTACGGAGAAATACTGTAATGCTGTGGCTGAGAAATGCACTTCTCATTTGTAGATTTTTGTACCTTATTTTTTACGTAGGATTACAGTATAGTGCTAAATGCACAATAGGATTTGACACGTTTTGAACACAACAACTCAAAATTGATAACACTTGTGTCCAATGATCCAATGATGTGAGGGAACATATATAAGCCAGTACAGGGTGAAGTCCTGTAGCCTGATCCAGTACAGAGAAATACTGTAATGCTGTGGCTGAGTTATGCACTTGTCATTTGTAGATTTTTGTACTTTATTTTTTACGTGGGATTACAGTATACAAGTGCTAAATGCACAATACTTTTGTACTGTACAGTACAAGTGCTACATGTACAGTATGTACAAAATGCACAGGGTTTCTATTTTTTGTATCTTTTTTTTTTTTTTTTTTTTTTTACAGTTTTTCTCGATTGCTAAGACACATTTATTCTGTGCTAAATGCACAGGTTTTTTTGTTTTTCAAGAGAAGAAGATGAAAGGCGACGGGGTGAAGGAAGAGAGGATTAGGGAGGGAGGGATGAACTGGGAAGAAAAAAGAAGAAGGGAGAAAAAGAGGATGAAATGGATGTGGGGAGGGGGGGGTGAAAGAAAGGGAAGGAGACTAGTGCTAAATGCACAGAAAAGGAGGGAAGGTTTCAAGAAATGTGTCTTAGCAATCGAGAAAAACTGTAACAGCAGCAGCAACAGCATTAACAACAGCAGCAGCAACAACAGCAGCAGCAGCAGCAGCAACAACAACAACAACAGCAGCAGCAGCAGCAGCAGCAGCAGCACAGTGTTTTTTCCACTACCACTTCCTCCTCTCTCCTCTCACTGGGCCATAGTAGGACTATAGGTTAATGATTGATCACTTTACACAGGCCGATCAATACTGCTGCTCGTAGTGTGACTGGAAAATCCTGCTGTCTAAGCCGTGTTATGTATGCTCAGACATGTTGACTTTTACTACATGCTGCCACGTTAGCCTGTCTGATGGACTTGTCTCGGATGAGGACGCTGATGTCTCAGACCAGAGACGAGCAGGAGGCAGAAGAGGCAAAGGAGGGAAAAGAGGGAAAGAGGAAAAAGAGGGGAAAAGAGGCAAAGGAGGAGCCAAAGGAGGGAAAGAGGTAGAAGAGGCAAAGGAGGAGGCAAAAGATGTAGAAGAGGAAAAGGGGGCAGGGCTGAAGAGGCAAAGGAGGTAAAAGAGGCAAAGGAGGAGGCAGAAGAAACAAAAGAGGGGAAGAGCCACATTAGCCCGTCTGACTCGTCTCAGATGAGGACGCTGATGTCTGAGACCAGAGACGAGCAGGGGACGGAGACATCCTGCAGGCCCAGACGGAGCTGAACACTGTGTGCTTTTCCTTCCTTTGCCCCAGGCATGCATCGATCTGCAGAGAGACAGGAGGAGGAAGAGGGGGAAAAGAGGCAAAGAAGGAGGAAGAGGGGGCAAAATAGGCAAAGGAGGAGGAAAAGGAGGGAAAAGGGGGAAAAGAGGTGAAGAATGAGGCAGAAGAGACAAAGGAGGAGGAAGAGGAGGCAAAAGATGGAAAAGAGGCAAAGGAGGAGGCAGAAGAGGGAAAGGAATTGGAAGAGGAGGGAAAAGGGGCAAAGGAGGAGGAAGAGGAGGGAAAAGGGGCAAAGGAGTTGGAAGAGGAGGGAAAAGGGGGAAAAGAGGCGAAGAAGGAGGAAGAGGGGGCAAAATAGGCAAAGGAGGAGGAAAAGGAGGGAAAAGGGGGAAAAGAGGTGAAGAATGAGGCAGAAGAGGCAAAGGAGGAGGAAGAGGAGGCAAAAGATGGAAAAGAGGCAAAGGAGGAGGCAGAAGAGGGAAAAGAGGGAAAGAGGCAAAGGAGGAGGAAGAGGAGGCAGAAGTGGGAAAGGAGGAGGAAGAAGAGGGAAAGAGGCAAAGAAGGAGGAAGAGGGGGCAAAATAGGCAAAGGAGAAGGAAGAGGAGGGAAAAGGGGGAAAAGAGGTGAAGAATGAGGCAGAAGAGACAAAGGAGGAGGAAGAGGAGGCAAAAGATGGAAAAGAGGCAAAGGAGGAGGCAGAAGAGGGAAAGGAATTGGAAGAGGAGGGAAAAGGGGCAAAGGAGGAGGAAGAGGAGGGAAAAGGGGCAAAGGAGTTGGAAGAGGAGGGAAAAGGGGGAAAAGAGGCGAAGAAGGAGGAAGAGGGGGCAAAATAGGCAAAGGAGGAGGAAAAGGAGGGAAAAGGGGGAAAAGAGGTGAAGAATGAGGCAGAAGAGACAAAGGAGGAGGAAGAGGAGGGAAAGGAATTGGAAGAGGAGGGAAAAGGGGCAAAGGAGGAGGAAGAGGAGGGAAAAGGGGCAAAGGAGTTGGAAGAGGAGGGAAAAGGGGGAAAAGAGGCGAAGAAGGAGGAAGAGGAGGCAGAAGGGGAAAGGAGGAAGAAGAGGGAAAGGAGGAGGCAGAGGGGGGAAAAGAGGCAAAAGAGGAGGAAGAAGAGGGAAAGAGGCAAAGGAGGAGGAAGAGGAGGCAGAAGTGGGAAAGAAGGAGGAAGAAGAGGGAAAAGAGGGAAAGAGGCAAAGAAGGAGGAAGAGGGGGCAAAATAGGCAAAGGAGGAGGAAGAGGAGGGAAAAGGGGGAAAAGAGGTGAAGAAGGAGGCAGAAGAGGGAAAGGAGTTGGAAGAGGAGGGGAAAAGATGGAAAAGAGGCAAAGGAGGAGGCAGAAGGGGGAAAAGAGGCAAAGAGGGAGGCAGAAGAGGCAAAAGAGGGAAAAGTGGCAAAGAAGGAGGTAAAGGAGGAGGAAGAGGGGGCAAAAGAGGGAAAAGAGGCAGAAGAGGGTAGGAAGGGGTAGAAAAGGAAGAGTCGAATGAGCAGCAGATAATCTTACAGTAACACTACTGTACAGTTTTGCTCAATTGCTAAAACACTAAACAAGGAGAGGAGAACAGAGGAGAGGAGAGGAGAACAGAGGAGAGGAGAACAGAGGAGAGGAGAGGAGAACAGAGGAGAGGAGAGGAGAGGAGAAGAGAGGAGAGGAGAACAGAGGAGAGGAGAACAGAGGAGAGGAGAGGAAAACAAAAGAAAGGAGAGGGGAGGAGAGGAGAACAGAGGAGAGGAGAGGAGAACAGAGGAGAGGGGAGGAGAACAGAGGAGAGGAGAGGAGAGGAGAACAGAGGAGAGGAGAGGAGAACAGAGGAGAGGGGAGGAGAACAGAGGAGAACAGAGGAGAGGAGAACAGAGGAGAGGGGAGGAGAACAGAGGAGAGGAGAGGAGAACAGAGGAGAGTCAAGAACAGAGGAGAGGAGAACTTCTAGAACAGCTCTGGAGGAGAACAGATCTGTTGAAAGTCAACAGAGTAGAACAGAGGAGAGGGGAGGAGAACACAGGAGAGGAGAACAGAGGAGAACAGAGGAGAGGAGAGGAGAGGAGAGGAGAGGAGAGGAGAGGAGGTGTGTGTGTGTGTGAAGGAAAGGAAAGCGAGGCAGAACAGATAAGAGTAAATGTTACATAACTGTTGGGAATAAAGTCACATCGACCCCCGTCACCTCAACACAACCATTCACAAAAAAAACCCTCAGTCAGTGTAAACACATGACAAACACACATCAGTGACAGATAAAACATGACAACAACAACAACAATGCACAAAAAGCAGGTTATGGAATCATCTGATCCTGAAGACAGAACGTCCTTGATCTTATTTGAAGCCCAAATATTATGAGTAATGAGACGATGTGGTGTTACAACACATCAAGATAACAGCGATTTAAACTGCTGCCGCTCTGATCTGACAATCTCAGCCTGTCTGTGTGTGTCTGTGTGTGTGTGTGTGTGTGTGTGTGTGTGTGTGTGTGTGTGTGTGTGTGTGTGTGTGTGTGTGTGTGTGTGTGTGTGTGTGTGTGTGTGTGTGTGTGTGTGTGTAACACTGTGGACTGTGTGTTCCTGGTGTGTAATAATGACAGAGGTTTATGGCCGATCAACGAGCTTCCACTGGTTTCGTCAGAGCTGCTGAAGAGACGAGGAGCAGCTTCTCACTTTGACCTCGTTTTTTTTTTTTTTTTTTATCTTTATGGTTTTATTAGTGTTGTTTCACAAAAAAAAGAGGGAAAAGTTTCCACCGGAGTGTGTCGTCCTGTTGTCTGGACCTGTGGAAAGTTACTCAAACAGTTCATAATTTGTTATGTTGTGTTCAAAACAACTCGGAAGTCGGAAAAAAACAAGCTCTGAGTTGAATGGCGTGGAACTCGGATATTACAGGTCGGAAACTCAGGTATCACTTCAGAGCTCCGACTTTCCAACTAGACGTCATCAAAACATGGGGCCCTCGTCTTAAATGGTTAGAATTTGAACATTTTACGTTAGTTGTTGAGGTTTTAATGCATATTTTTTGTGTATTATTACAGTATATGAAATATATTAAAGGGATAGTTCAACATTTTGTCAAATTGTCCCATTGTCATAATCCCTATAGTCATAGCAGTAGGTTCGTTACCTTTATTTGTCGGTGCAAGCTATTTTTAGAATGGCGGAGCAGAGCCGTGAGCTGCTCAGAGCTATGCTACGGAGGCTCATGGGATTTCTTGGTTTCCCTCATCAAACTCATCAAATACACAATCCAACAACTCCACAATGCTCTGGTGGACAAGTTGTGACCTGAACATTCACCACGCTATGAGATAATAACACAACGTTACCACACAGAGTTGTTTTAGAGGGAAATACAGAGACTGGTGATGAAAACGTTGTGTTATTACCTCATAAATGTTGAACTTGCCACAATTTGCCAAACTTCCTTCAGGTATCCATGTTTTTTCTCTTCCGAGTTCCTGCAGCGTGAACACAATGATTTTCGGAAAAGTCGGAAATTTCCGAGTTGGGAATTCCAACCTCTGAGTTGTTTTGAATGCAGCATTAGTTCAGATTAATTGTAAACAAAACGGTGTGTGTGTGTGTGTGTGTGTGTGTGTGTGTGTGTTGTAGGTTCATTTAGCAACAGGCTCAAGATACTGTAAAAGATTATTACAGCAGGTGTCCAAGTGTGTGTGTGTGTGTGTGTGTGTGTGGGGGGGGGCTAACGGACTAATTAAGGCTGCATCTATATTTAGTCCAGATTGTGAATTAATCAGGTTCTGGCTTATGAAACACACACACACACACACACACAGTGTCAAGTTTGTCGATGTTGACAACATGTTTGTTACCTGAAGCTGTTTCCACCACACACACAGACACACACACACGGTGAAAGGTTTGTGTGTTAGTCCTGTTAACAAACCCCCAGATTCCACAGCTTCTGATCCTCTTACATCACAAAGAACCAGTTTTATCTCTGACCCCAAACACACACATTTAATCACAGCACACACACACACACACGCACACACACACACACACACACACACACACACACACACACACACACACACACACACACACACACACACACACACACACACACACACACACACACACACACACACACACACACACACACACACCCTGCAGGTCTTAGGATGCTCCCCTCACAGATGGTGACGGGACAGAAAAGCAAAGGCAGATGGTCGTCTCCTCTTGTTGTCTCCTTTCCTCGCTTCTCTCCTCCTTTCCTTTCCTTATTTCCTTTCCTTCTCTCCTCCCCTCATCTCCTAGTTTCCTTCCCTTCTCTCTCCTCTCCTCCTTTCCTTACTTTATTTCCCTCTCTCCTCCCCTCATCCCCTCCTTTCCTTTCCTTCTCTCTCCTCTCCTCCTCTCCTCCTTTCCTTATTTCCTGTCCTTCTCTCCTCCTCCCCTCCCCTTCCTTTTCCTTCCTTTCCTTCTCTTTTCCCCTCCTTTTTTTCCTTTCCTTTCCTCCTCCCCTCTCCTCTCCTCCCCCTTCCTTTCCTTCTCTCCTCTCCTCTTTTCCTTTCCTTATTTCCTCCTCTCCTCTCCTCCCCCTTCCTTTCCTTCTCTCCTCTCCTCTTTTCCTTTCCTTATTTCCTCCTCTCCTCTCCTCTCCTCTCCTCTCCTCTCCTCTCCTCTCCTCTCCTCTCCTCTCCTCTCCTCCCGTCCTGTCCTGTACATCAGCCTGTAAAGATTTTTTAAGAGCTGCTTCCAGGTCAGTGGTGTTGACTCTGTCGTTATGTAATAAGTCAGACTTGTCCCACTAACACTCTCCCCTCTCTCTCTCTCTCTCTCTCTCTCTCTCTCTCTCTCTCTCTCTCTCTCTCTCTCTCTCAGTGAATCATTTAAACAGCTGATCCCGTCTGTCCTGCTCGCTGCTGCAGGCGTCATTGTCATGCAGGTGTGTGAACCGTCCTGTTTTTTCAGTCTTTACCTCCGAGCAGCCGTGTGTGTGTGTGTGTGTGTGCTGACGCAGGAGCAGAGAGCAGTCAGATGGAACATCCTGTTTAATGGATACGAGGACGAAGCTTCTTCCTCCTCCTCTTGGTTTTAGAGAGATGAGCTAAACGTGTCAGGAGTTAGAGAGCACACAAAGACAATGTGTGTGTGTGTGTGTGTGTGTGTGTGATCACCTGAACCCACCCAGAGGAAGATGCTGTTGTTCGTTACATAAGCTCCGTCTGCCCCCTGCACAGTGTCACCACCCAGCCAACCAACACTGGTGCAGGCCTCTTCTCTTTCACAACACTGTGAAATGCCTGGGTTGCACAGCAGCACCAGACATGAACTCTGTGTGTGTGTGATAGTGTATGGATAACACGGTTGCTTCAAGGGGTCAAAAGGTCACGGAAAATTAACAGGAACAGGTACAGGAACTCCTTGGCGGCGTTGGGATCCAGTGGGACAGACAGACAGACTCTTATATAACATCAGATACTGTATGGAAAACAGCTTCTGTGATGCTGCACAGTTACGTAACAGTCTCACGTTGTTTTATTTTCATTTTATTGTTCATTTGACAAGGACAGCACATTAATGTACATAACAGTAGAAAAGCTACCTGTAAGTATAAGAAAAGACATAGTATTAGCAGCAGTTACAACAATAAGAAAACAGATGAATAAATATAAGAGAGGACAGAGTACGAGCAGCATTTATATCTGTAAGAAATAAGAAAACAGATAACAATGTCATGCAGCGCTGCATGGCATTGTTATCTGCATAAATATAAGAAAAAACAGAATATTAGCAGCAGATTCACCGTAAAATGACAACACAGAATAAGATACAGAAGAAATAAGGGCTACTGTATTAAACTGCTTATCAATATTTCATTCATAGCTGCAGATTTGGTCTTTAAGCTGTTTTTTGAATGCATTAAAAGTCGGACTCACGCTACAATAATTAAAGCTGATAAATTAATAAATGGTGGTGATTCTCACACAGCAGACTGTTATAGTTACAACACACACACACACAGACACACACAGACAGAACAGTGAACCCACAGCTTTGCCCTCATTTCCTCACACGTCCGCTCTGATATTGTGATAACACACACACATGCTCGTCGTCGTCCAGACCCTGCAGCCGTCTGGTTTGAATATCAAACAAATACACACGCACACACACATTTCCTCACAGTCCAAACACGCAACGTCTGTGGAGACGCCTGCAACCTGCTGCCGCCAACGCCGCCGCCGCCGCCATACGGCGAGCAGCAGATCCAGCAGCACCAGACCCTGGTTTCACTGGAGCAGGAATCAGCACTGACTCCTGGTTTCTACTAATGATAATGAGAATGAATATGACTTAGGCTTTAGATATGATCACAACTGTGCAAGGGAAGATGTAAAGATATAAAACTCAGAATAAAAATGTATTTAAAAATATCTATTAAATGACTTTTTCTAATAAAACAAGTTGCAACCACACAAAATTACACATGTTAATTTGATATGTATATATTAATTTTGATATGTGAAATGACAATAAATTTGAATCAATCAATCAAAAATAAAGCAACAAAGATTAATTTTGGTTTATGCAAATATATTTATGTGAGATCTGCCCACGATATTATCAGACTACACACATGCATACAGATCTGATAAGGTGAGAAATAGGCTACATGTCTGTCTTTAGCTATAAATAAAATCACAGCTCATGCATTTCCTCAGATCTCTGTTCCTCCTAAATGTGTCTGTGCATGTTATATATTCTATATTCTATATGTTTCTGCAGCCTGTGCAGTGCACGCATGTAATATCTCTATATGAAAATATATTAGAAATTGGACCAAATTCAATATGTTTTGTGCGTGGGCGTTTATACAGTAATCCACTGTGTTGTTGTGTAATCCTTTTGATTTACACTGATAAATAAAAAAAATCATGAATCACAAACAAAGAGCTGCATGGGTTTACACAAATCTCACCCAGAAACAAGACGCTGATTCATTTTATTTCATTGGAGGCTGTAAAAACATTTGTTCTGCACTGAAATATCTTACCAAGAATATTTGTCTTATTTCTAGCTAAAATGTCATTTCTAGTCAAAACAAATCTCATAATAAAGAGTAGCTTGTTTTTAGACACTTACTTTTTTCATGCAGATTTTCACTTGAAATAAATAGAAAAATCTGATAGTGGAGCAAGTTTTTCTTCCGTATTACACGCACAAAAAAATTTGCTTTCACTGGCAGATTTTTCTACATGTGAAAGTTTGTTTGAAACAAGTGAAAATGATCTAAAAACAAGTAGATTTTTCGGTGATGAGTCTAATTTTAAGTGGAAAGAGATTAGTTTTGATTAAAATTGAGACATTTTGACAAGAAAGATTTTGAGTTTTTACAGTGTAGTTCCAGGACCAGGACTGAAACATGAAGAAAAATGATTTAAGGGCAAATCTGAGAAATGAAGGAGGAGAAAGAGAGAAGGAGAGAGTGAGACAGAGAGGAGGAGGAGGAGGAGGAGGAGGAGGTGTTGGTGTCGGTGTCAGACTCTCACCATACACAGAGCCGGCTCCGCCCCCTCTCCGGCCAGGCCTATATTAACTTTCCATGGAGCTCCACCTCACAACCAGAGGCACATGGAGTAGGATAACACAGCGCTGAGCAACACACGGACACACAGAGGGAGAAACTGTGGGACTGAAGCCTCTGCACCTGTCACACTCTCACTGTTGGATTTATTTGTATATCTTCATCTCCTCTGGACTTTTCTTTTCTCCTGGATGGACTGTTAAACTTCTGCACCATGTTGCTGCGGTCGCCTCAGGAGGAAGATGTCGCCCTCAGTAAGTGACAACAAAACCTTTTTTTTCTCTTTTGTTGATTTTTTTTGTAGGCTTACACAAAGAAGGAACAGATGTGGTTGTTTTGTGTTGTTGTGTTGAAGTTGCAACAGTGAGAACAGCTGATTAGGAGGAGGAGACACGCTGACCTGTACAGAGTTCAGCTTAAAAGTGAGTAAGAGGGTCAGAGTCAGAGCAACTATCACCGTCCAGCAGATGATGAGGGTAAACAGCATGTGCATGACTTCACTGGACACACACAAACACACAGACACACAGACACACACCGCCGCGCTCTACAAACACCTTGCAACAGTGTTTGTTTAACTGGAGATAGCTGAGAGCCGAGAGGTTCCTGTGTGGAGTCAACTGGTTGTTGTTGTCATGATGTAAGAGGAGAGGAGAGGAGAGGAGGAAGCCTGAAGCAGCACAGGCTGTGTGATGATGATTTATTTATTTATTTGGAGAGGACAGTGCACATTAATAAACATGACTGTAAAAGTGCCGGTGTTAGCCAGAGGCTGTTTTCAACTGTCGTCCTCCGGCAAGATGTTAAAAAGCCATTCAATAGTAAATGGTCTGTATTTATATAGCGCTTTACTACCTGTAGCAATACCCAAAGCACTTAACGGTATATCATACATCGCATTCACACACACATTAGTGTATTTGGATGTTTTGTGGTGTGTCTTTTTGGACCAAGAAAAGTGGTATCCATTCACAATTATTATATGGACAAATACTGCTGCACGGACCCCTCCGTAAGAAGGAACGAGGACTCTTCTCACAGCTCTTAGTCGACATGAGGGTGAGCAGATAATGAGTGAAATTTGAATTTTGGGTGAACTATCCCTTTAAAATATACAACAAAGACACAAGGTACGCATCAGTGCAAGAATAGAACGTATCCAAACAGAAACCAGCAGACAATGACACTAAAATAAGAGACAATTAATGTAACACTACTAAAAACAAAAACAACAGATAGACAGTAATACACACACAAAAAAACAAAACAAAAAACAGGATGTATAGTGCAACTAGAGAATGCGGTTCCTGAAGGAAATATGGGTGAATGCTGAAAGCTGAATGAGCTGAATAAATTATTAAAACAACGCTGAATGAAGTGAAGAAACTGCTGAAACAAAGACCAGAGCAGAGTTTCTTGGAGCTGTACTAAAATTGATTGAGAAACACAACGAAACCAAAGACAATACAGTGCCATAAAGTGCTACAGTCATGTGAATTGGGGCAAGAAAAACCTGTTAAGGATGAGATGGAGGTGCAGCATGGAAAGACCAGAGCAGGGTTTCTTGTTGGAGTTGTGCCGAGATGGGTTGAGAGACACAACGAAACCAAAAACATACAATGTAATAAAGTGCTACAGTGCTCAAGTAAAATGTTGCAGTGCTCATAAGATGAGGGTGATGATGATGATGATGATGATGGACCTGGAAACACTGAAGAGTGAGAGTGTTTGTGAGAAGGAGGAAGGTGTTTCCTGTCTCTTCTTCTTCACCTCCACATGTTACGATCCACTATCTGCTTTTTCACTCGTTAATGTCGCTTCATCTGAGGTTTATAGGAGATCATCATCATCATCATCATCATCATCATCATCATCATCATCATCATCATCATCATCATCATAGCAGTAGTAGTAGGCTAGTAGGTAACAATGTGCTCTAATTAAGTAAAAGTTTGACCCGTCTCTTCTGGTGGAGGATGATCCAGGTCCAACTTGTCTAAACCAGACAAATCTGATACATGTTTTGTCCACTTTGACTTGACTACTTTTTCTATTTTAATATGTTAGTTATTGTTTATTTATTTTATTAGCCTACTATACTGAGACCTGAGTGCTGCGTCTCCTGCATGTTTCATGGTGTGAATGATGATTTAAAAAGAATTATCTATCTAAAACCATGCACACAGAGTCAGACCTGACCACCTTGACCTCTAATCTTCCAGTATGGGTTACAGCTGGAGGGCAATCAAACCCCCGAACAATAAGGAATCAATTTGCCTAAGCATCATCATAACACACTGGAGGGATTTTTTTTTTTGAACAAACAGAAAAAAAAACGAAACTCAGTAGATTTCTTCTTTTAAAAAACAGAAACTGGGATAAAACAAAAACAATGAGAATCTCAGTCCTCTGCACTCCAATAAATCATATTATAATGAGATATGATGATAGTATAGACTTTATATGTATCGACACCTGATCCTGAACTATGGCGACATCTAACATCTAAACGCAGAGAGTCCGTCCGTCAGGCCATGGAGGCTCTTTCTGTTTCTGTTTCCCTCTCTGGACTCTGTCGCATGATCCCGCTCGGTCCGCATGCAGCTCGGATCGGATCGGATCAACTCGGATCAGTTCGGGTCTCCATCGCAGAGCCCATCCCGGCCTGAGAGCGAGAGAGGGAGGCTGCATCTGCATTCCCGGGCACATGGCTTCTCACATGGTCTGCCTGCGGATGATGCTGATGTAGAGCTGCTGCTGCCCAGCATCATTACGCCCCCCCCTCCTCATCCATTCACAGCATCCACAGAGAGAGAGAGAGAGGAGCAGCAGCAGCAGCAGCATCAGTCTCGGTGCTGGATGAGAGATCTGCTGAGCCAAAATAAACCACCAGCCTCTTCCTCCTTTACATCTCTGCACTTTTGTTTTTGTGGAGAGGAGGCGTGAGGAGGAGGAGGAGGAGGAAGGACTGACCGCTGCCAGAGGGAAACACCCCGAGCATCTCGCTGCCAGATGGACTTTCTAAATCCTCCAGCAGCCAGTGACCTGTCCGAGGAGGGATTTTTCTCACTGCGACTCAAAACGGGAAAACATTATTGTTAATTCCCAGTATCAAAAGGCAAAAACAACAGCTGGAGAAAAAACAAACGGAGGGAAGGAGGGAGCAGGCTGGAAAACAACAGAGGACGCAAACAACGCGTATGTACAAAAAAAAAGAAAAGAAAAAAGGTTTAATATGGGGGAGACAGACGTGCATGGGTGAAAGTCCTAGAGGCTACAGGATGGACGGAGGCCTGGAGGGTTCAGCTGCTGCTGCTGAGTCTACTGGAGGAAAATAACAAACAGAAAGACGCAGAGATTTTAGATCCAGGTGGAAGCTGAACAAACTGTTCTCAGGCCTTGTTTTGTGCAGTTCAGGACTTTTCCATCTCTTCCTAATAAGGGCAATAAATAAAACAGGGACACAATGTCCTCTCTCTCCCCATCATCTCTGTTTATTCTCACCTGCAGAAATAAATACATAACAATCAGTGACAGGAAGAAGAAATCACCTCAGTGAGTTTTACCCAACAGGATCAGGAGGACAGGTCCGATGTTAATGATAAACCAGGCCTACTATATGGTTTACTGTTTCTGCAGCAGTGGCTGAACTTTGCTGCTGCGGCTCTACATGCACACACACACACACACACACACGCACACACACACGGATGTAACCTAGTTGAAGTGTTGACGCGCATTTATTTGAACGACGCTGTTATCATTTCAATCATAAACCTGTAAATAACTGAGAGAAGGTTTTTTTGAATCTACCGCTGTCACGTGATCTGCAACTGTTTTGAATGACTGTTGATGCTTTCACTGACTGCTCGGTGTTCCCAGTGCTTAATAGGCCGAGTTGCAAAAACATCATGTCCTGTTCCTAGTGCAGAAGAAAGATCCTCTGTGGCTTTGTTGTTTTATTTGCAATTAAGAATAATAAACCACGAGCAGCTGACGTGCTGTAGCTGCATAAGGTTGTTATTCCATAATCTAACTATGAAAAGGTCATATGAATCCTGTATTTGGTATTAAGTGTATTTAAATGGATAAATTAGAATTAGAATTAAGATGAGACAGGGACCAACGGGTAAAATATTTCTAGTGCCATAAACGGCACACATAAAAAAAGTTAGGCAATGTAAATGATGGATGTTGGATTTAATTTGTGATAAATAAATAATATAAATGCTGATCAGTAACCTCCATGTAAATAAGGACCGTGTATTGACCTCATCTGTCTAATGAACCCTGTGAACCCGAGACTGGCTTTATCCTACAGGAGATTATATTAGGTTATATTAATAATTATTAAAAAATAAACTAATAATATGTTGTTATTAATTATCACAAAATAAATTGAGAAACGGAGCTAGGACATCATCATTAGGACAGATTATAGATTACAGATTGATCAGATCGTCTGTGAAGGGCTCTCGCCACAGATAAGGGGTTTTTCCGACAGTCCATGAAGGCATCCCCCTGACGTCACGCCGCCTTACTTAGCTCCGCCCAGTCTCAATGGCGATTGCAACAGACCCGCAGAGCTCGCGAAGCGGAGCCCACTCAAACCTTGTCCGGGTTTGATGATCTGAACACACAACAAAACTAATGCGACGAACAAGGACTGTGAGTAAAACTGATCATTTATCGATCCCTTTTTATCGTCGTTATTTACACTGTGTGTTATTTTCTCTGTGAATTCGTAATCGTTTTTTAGCGGCTTTGTGCGGTAGCCGTGCCGACTGAACCGTATCACACCACGTAGTCAGAAGCCTCCGCCAACAACGGCTCCTTTGTTCGCGCTATAACGGCGGGATTCACCGGAACACCGGGGTGGATATTTATAAGACAGGCCGTGTATTTTGGTCGCTGTGTTACACACACATGGTTCGGTTGGTGTGTGTGTGTCACCGGATGGCGGCACACGCACACACCCGGTTGTGTGATAAATTACAACGGACAGACGGCGGCGGAGGGATCCTGGCTCCGTCCGTCAGTAGCGTGTCAGCAGCGCCGTTGTGCTGCTGCTTCTTCCATTTCTGGCTTTTTTCCGCCACAAGGCCAAAAACACAAGCACAGATAGAAGAATCACGGAATAAACGATGTATATTTTATTTTTATCTGGTGTCAGGGTGTATAAATATATCACCAGAAACTCCCGCCTGTGGGTGTTAATCTTGGCTAAGGTTCTGTGGATTATCTCAGTGTTTTTAACGATACTCAGAAACCGGACTAGCGAGCTCCGAAACCGGGTGCGGGGGAGGGGTTTAGTTTCCATGAATGTTCCCCTGAGGAACCTGGAGGTCTAGGGTTAGTGTAAATATATAATATATACAAATATACTGTTGTTGAATGATGGTAGTGTTGTAGTCAAGACTAACTGACACGAGACCAAACCAATGTGAGACCATTTCCAAGTCCATCAGTCCCAGTCCTCATAATAACCATGTGTCTTTACATTATTCCTCCTCAGCCACAAAGAAAAGATGATTTGATCTAAAATCTAACCCATATTTAATGTAAATAAAGTTTAGTTTGTGTTGAATGGAAGAACACAGCACAGAACCTGCTGAAGTCTCCTCTCCTCCCACTGGTGACACCAAGTTGTTCACATGGTTTAACACAAGCAGATACTCTAGTACAACTATTTGAATTATCTGGAACTTATTGAATTATATCACAGAAACCAAAGTGAGACATTTGTGGTTTAAAAACAGAAAAAGATGGCACTGCAGCTGTGGTCTTGAGGAGACCGAGTCCTTGAGGATGTGGACTCAGGATCGGTCTCTCCTACTACAACACTGTGTTGGACTTCAATCTCACCTCCTGTCTTTCTCCCTTTTTGTCTTTTCCAGGTTATACCCAAATAAAATGGAGGATAGTTTTGACTGCGACTGTGGCGAACTGGAGCCACCTGATCATTGAGGGTTAGAATTATTTTACTCTTGAAGACTTAAAGGCCAGACTCATTTCAGTTTCAACAGATCAGGTGACTTGACAGGAAATTTACAGATAAATACTTATTATTATTATTATTATTATTATTGTTAATGTTATTATTATTTAAAATAAAAGAAGAATAAAAAAAAGTGCATTGAAGCACATTTGACATGATGCTGCTCAGGACCAGTCATACACTGAATGTATCTGCACTGTGAGGATGCAACTACATTTTGCTTTTATAGTTTAACCTAGTCTCACTGCTTTTTAATCAGCCTCAAGTCCATTCCATTGCAGTCTATATATAAACACTAGTGTACACAGTACTGTTAGTTTATTTAAAGTTATCCAAGCATCCAGGATTGGATCAATTCAACTTTTTCCTTTTTTAAATTTTCTCTCCTTATTCAAGATGGAAAGAAAGTTTGACTTTACGTCGGTGCTCTGCATCTGACGGTGACGGCTAGACAGGGGGGACTGGGTAGTCAGTCTCTGGAGCAGAGGAGGAATTGGCCAATAAATTCCTCTGTTGGTGTTTAGTTGAAACAGACCAGAGACCAAACAGTAGAGAGATAGCAGCAGGCGCTCGTAAAAACTAAAATAACAGGCCAAAAAATAAATCAGTCGTCATGGCAGAGAAGTTTGAGTCGCTGATGAACATCCACGGCTTCGACCTGGGCTCCCGCTACATGGACCTGAAGCCGCTGGGCTACGGCGGCAACGGCCTGGTGTTCTCGGCCGTCGACACCGACTGTGACAAGCGCGTCGCCGTGAAGAAGATAATCCTGACCGACCCCCAGAGCGTCAAGCACGCGCTGCGGGAAATCAAGATCATCCGACGCCTCGACCACGACAACATCGTCAAGGTAAAGCTTGTCATTGTAGCCTTTTAGGGCTTCAAGTAACTAATGCTTATTTATTAATCAATTAATCTGGGGATTATTTAAACCATTAATCGATTAGTTGTTTGGTCAATAAAATGTAAAAATGTCTTGTTTTGTCCACAAACCAAAGAGAGACTCAGTTTATTGTCATAAAGGAACAAAGAAACCAGAAATATTCACACTGAAGAAGCTGGAATCAGAGAATTTAGACTTTTTTCATTAAAAACTACTCAAACTGATTATAATCAAAATAGTAGACCATTAATTTAACAATTGATTATGGTTGGATTGGAAGTATTGGTTTGTTTTTTTTCTGGGTTTCTAGTGCATGGTTCCCATGCTTCCTGGAAAACCTGGAAAATGTTTGACGAATTTTCCACTCATGGAAAACACATGGGAAGATTTCCTGGAAAAAGCTTGTTGTCCTGGAAAACGATTTATCCCATCGTGACATCAGCTACCAGAGCCAGAGCTCTGTCTCACTAAAGATTTATTTTCCAGAGAAAATTACGGACTCTGATGATTAAAAACAAAAACATGTTTTTGCATTTTCCTCTGATAGATTAGTCATAATCTTTGATTGTAAGAGATTATTTCATAGATGAATTAGAGCCATAGACTGCACTTCTTTAAATCCCCCCATAAGCTCGCTGCTGGCTGCCATGTCGTGTCGCCATGTTTTTACGTTCAGTGGCAGCGTGACGGTAGGAAACCACGGAAACTCAGCTGAGACACCAGAGCTGTCGGCTCAGGTCCAGGTGTATTGTCACGTGCATTGTTTTGCCTCGTGCTGCGGCTGTTGTCCGTCTGCCCAATTTCAGGTGAATGCAGCATGAAAGATTGCGACCGCAACGCTAGATGGGAGGAATTCCTACACAATGTACCTTTAACGAGCTTTTAAAGGAGTCATCACCTGTTTTTTTACGTATCCAGCCCCCCTTGGATCGCTTTGGATCAATTCGTAAAACTTACTAATAACAAACATTGAGCTTGTTCTGAGACTTTATCACGCGAGATTACGCGCGAGGTTTTGACTGGTCCGTCTGAAACGTTGATTCGCAGGAAGGACAGAGCCGGGGGGGCTTGCCTGCATGCAGACTTAAACAGCCCCCTGTTTGTCTCCAGGTGTTTGAGCAGAATCAAAATGGGAAGGCACACCATTGTGTGCTATTCCTGTTCGGAGAAAGAGCCGAAGCGAAAAAACGGCGCCGCTTTCAAACTCCAGCTTTTCAGGCAAGTTTCAACTGAGGTCAAACACCAGTATGCATGTTTTAACAAGAGAAATTGCGATTTCCGGGTGATGACTCCTTTAATTCCTGAGTATGAAACAAGAGTTCACGTCTAAACCTCCTCGTCGTCGTTGTTGTGTTTGTCTCCAGGTGTTTGAGACGCTGGGACCCAACGGCCGGCGGCTGACGGAGGACGTGGTGTCGCTGACGGAGGTGAACTCGGTCTACATCGTGCAGGAGTACATGGAGACGGACCTGTGTCAGCTGCTGGAGCGCGGCCTCCTGTCCGAGGGCCACGCACGCCTCTTCATGTACCAGCTGCTGCGCGGCCTCAAGTACATCCACTCCGCCAACGTGCTGCACCGCGACCTCAAGCCCGCCAACCTGTTTGTCAACACTGAAGACCTGGTACTGAAGATCGGGGACTTTGGACTGGCCCGCATCATGGACCCACACTACTCTCACAAGGTAAGCCTCGCCCCCCGCCGCCGCAGGGCTGGAAAAGTATGGGAAATGGAAACTATTGTATGGAAATATATTTATTTAATTTATCTTATCTTGGTTTGGCCTCATCTGAAGTTATTCTGGTGAACTATTCTGTATCTGCTATTGTACTGAGCTACAATCTCCTGGAAATGATTTGGTTGCATAACGACATACACGTTCAGAATAATGAAAACAAGATAAGTTGTATGCTTTTTTTTTTTTTTAAGTATATTTTTTTGGCGTTTTATGCCTTTATTTGATAGATTAGTAGAGATAGACAGGAAAGGGGGAGGCAGAGAGAGGGGAATGACATGCAGGAAAGGTCTGCCCGATGCGGGACGCGAACCGGGGACGCCTGCGTCTGCATATACATGGGGCGGCTGCCTTAACCACTGCGCCACGCACCGCTCCAAGTTGTATGCTTTTTTATATTATGCACATCTATTTACTTAAATATCATAAATTATTTGATTTTTTTTTTTTACCGAGAAGTCTGGAAAAAGTCTGGAATTTGGAAATTTCAAATGTGTAGGAACTCTGCTAGAAGTCCATTAAACCAGTGGTTCTCAAACCATTTCACACCACTGACTCCCATTGGACAAAACTTTGAAGCAAATGCCAGAAATACACAAGAATTTTTTGCGAAAAAGTGGTAAAACAATCCTAAAAAAAAAAAATCTAGAAAAAAGTGGTAGAATTTCTAAAATAATTTCTCAAAGTTTAAAAATTCTAAAAAGTTGGGAACCGTCTCATGGACACTTGGAGAAGGATTGCATTAAAGAGCAAACATGGCGGTGTGTGTTTGCTCGCTCACTTCCCGCCCACAGACAGCGGTGATGATGACGTGTTGTTTACGTTACTGCTCCGTAATGAATCCCCCCCCCCCAAAGTGACGCCACCGCCGCTTCACAGCAGGAAGTAAACAAACAGGATGTGGAGGTAGCGCCTCTGTTTCCCTTCTCAGGAGCAGAGAGTGAGGTCGTGGTAAAACCACAACCATGGGAACTTTTGTTGTGTTGTGTTTTCCTGTGTGTGTGGGTGTGTGTATACAATTAGCGGTGAAAACAGACATCAGTCTAAATATATAAACAGACGGGATCGTGATGACGTGGCTCAACAAAGATCATAATCCACTCCAGGTGGAAAGAAAGCTGTTGTAGACAAGCTGCATTTTAAAATACATAGAGAAGAATCTGAGGAGGAGGAGGATGATGATGATGATGATGATGATGATGATGATGATGATGATGATGATGATGATGATGATGATGATGATGATGCAGAGGCCTCACACACAGACACACACAGCTGTTTTCCCTTTTTTATTCATTGTCTCCCATCAGATGCCTGCGTACTGTAAACACAGGCTCTACCAGGCCAGATGTTAACAACATACCAAACTGTTGAACTACATCTTAATGCTCTCCATAAACTCTGTAGAGCTGCAACAATTCATCCATTCATCAAATAATAAGTGATTTATTCAATTTTAAATCAGTTTGAGTAGTTTTTTAAGAAGAAAAGTCCAGATTCTCTGATTCCAGCTTCTTTAATGTGAATATTTCTGGTTTCTTTGTTCCTTCATGACAATAAACTGAGTCTGTCTTTGGTTTGTGGACAAAACAAGACATTTGAGGACGTCACCTGGTGGTTTGAGGAACAATAATTGAGTTTTTAAAACGTTTAATTGCCCAAACAACTAGTTGATTAGTCGTTTAAATAATTGATAATCGATGTTAGCTGCAGCCCTGTTACTTTGTATTTATTCTAGTGAAGCTGTTTAACGGCAACAAGGACAGAGTGAGTGTGTGTTTCATCTCTGTTGTAAAAGGATGAGGAAACTCCATGGTAGACCATATGGTGGTGGTGTGATGTGAGGGGAAATCTAGGTTGGAAAGTCTCCCCCTCCCCCTCCCTCCCTCTGGATCTTCTTAGAGCAGTCAGATGCTCACACGTGTCTCAGATTAGTCATCGGAGGCTCTGAAGTGGTTCACGTGACGTTATCCCTCTGACTGGCACAGCCTCATTCACATCCTGCCTTGTCTTACATTACTCACACACACACACTTGTTTACCAGAACCGCCCCACTTCCAGCAGCAGCCATACCCGCCGGGCCGGTCTCATCATCATCATCATCACTTTGCTTCGTATAGTCTCACGTGAGTCATTTAGTCTGTTTAGGTGGAGACACAATGATATCTGTTTGTAACAGGAAGAGGAAGCTGAGGGTTGGCAGTCGCCAGTAAAGTTAGAGTTTCTCACACCACACCCCTCCCCCTCCCCCTTCCCAGCCTTACTGTAGCTTATCTGCACATTATAGAGAAGTGGCCTACAGAAAAACAATGAAAGTGATGAAATTAAAGCCCCACTGCTGAAAGCTTTCTCCTACCTTAGAATGAGTTGTTACAAGTCGTTACAAATGCATAAGTTGGCGACGCACCGAACCGAGGCGGCCATGTTGAATCGCCATTTTTTACGTTGAGTGGCAGCGTGACCGTAGGTAACCACGGAAACTGAGCGGAGCTGTGGGCTCGGGGAGAAAGTTTTCCAGGTAGCGCCTGTTAAAACTGTCACCACTGTGTAGTGTGAGGAAGGACGGAGGCACTGATGGTGCATTCAGGTGCAGTCAGACAGACGGCCGTCAGCAAACCAACCAGATGTCATTTTACTCCACCAGAGAAAGACGGTAAAACAACACCACATCACCATGACAACATTGTTTAGCCTAGTGCTGGTGGACCACTTGTTTACATAGAGGCTTGTTTATCCTGTTACATGCAGCGTCTGTTGTCTGTCTGACGTCTGCCCCATTTCACCTGAATGCAACATCAAGAATACGTTCAGATGCAACCGCACCACTAGATGGGGGGAATTTATACATACTATACCTTTAAACGTTGTTCAGAAGAAGAAGAGACACCTCCCCTGTGTAAACACAGATGAATACACTGTAGTAGATCATAACATTAGACACAAGAGGAAACGTAGAACAGTTTATATAGAAAATGAAAGATAAAGTTTGACGGATCCAGAAGTTACAACTCTTTGCTGAAAAGTGAGTTTGTTTTTTTTTTGCAGTTGTTTTTTGAACAAAGCTAGAGAAGATGTTTTATTGATGGGGAAACAACAACATGCTGCTGCTGGCAAGTGGGTGTTGAAAAGCTGCTTGTCTGGCTGGGGTGTGTGTGTCTGTGTGTGTCTGTGTTGTGTTGCAGACGACGGCTGCTACAGACGCTGCAGTCGCTCTGACGCTTCTCTCCTCTCCTTTTACAAACAGTGTTGCTGGTTTTGTCTGGTCAGTGATGGCACAATGGGCATCATCCTATCCGATGGTGTCTGTGTGAGTTTTTAAAGGGACAGTTCAACATTTAGTCAGACTCGCCTCTCACATAATAAACTCCTCTAGTCACAGCAGTTCTGGTTCATCCCCTTTAATGATGGGTTAATGAACTATACTGTTCTAAAAGCCAAGTTCGTTCCGACGGCTTCAACGACATGCAGGTCACAACTTGTCCACCAGAGCGTTGTGGAGTTGTTGGATTGTGTATTTGATGAGTTTGATGAGGGACAGGGGACCTGTACCGTTCACTGAGCAGCTCACGTCTCTGCCCCACCCATCTCAAAACAACATGCACCGACAATTAAAGGTGATGAACCTACTGCTATGACTATAGGGGTTATGGTGAGAGGAGGATCTGACTACATGTTGAACTGTCCCTTTAATAATGACACAACGGCTGACGAGTGGCAGGACGAACTCAAAACTCAGAGACTGTAGGGCAAAGTCACCGGGGGCAGAATCTAAATCTCAGTCACAACTGCCCTCTGGGTTTATGAGGCTTTAGGGGGAGGTGGGGGAGTGGGGGGAGGGGGGGGGGAGACCAGGAGCAGCTGGGTGGCTGAGTTCATGTTATCTGAATAGCGTCGTGTTTCTAAATAAAGACGAGCTCTTTGCCAGTTGAACCTCGGTTTCTGTGGCGACGTTTAGCGGTCGTTTCACCTTTTTCCTCCTCAGACGTCGTCTTCTGTGTTTTTCACTCGACTCCTCCTCTTCCTCCTCTTCCTCCCCCTCGATTCCCCTCAGGCTTGGTGTTAATGCTGCATGGGTTTTCTCTCCTTTTAGTTTTAAGGCCGGCCCCTTCATGGTGGTGGTGGCCCTGGATCAAGAATGACAAGAATTCACGTGCACTCATCCAACCTCTCCAACCCCGGTTCCTCCTCCTCCTCCTCCTCCTCCTCCTCCTCCTCCTCCTCTCAGCCAGCTCTTTGTCTTTGACTGTGGGAGTCAATCTGAGGCCCGCGTGCCCATGTCCGCTTTTATTTTAACCTTCTTCCAGTTAACGACACAAAGAAAGAAAAGTGGATTTTAAAAACCACATGAAGGTTTTATTCTATTAGCAAAGCTGTTGAGCTGTTTTTGGTTTTTAAACTGGGAGGCCGTCGTCCGCTCCGTATAAACTCCTCCAGGATAGAGTGACACGTTTTATTTTAATGTGTTGAGGCTGAGTGAGATCACATCTGCTGCTGAGCCGAGGTCCAAAACAACATGTCAACAATTTAAACTCTTTATTTATAGATTATTTTTTTCTCATATTTTTAGCGCAGAGACTGAAAAGGCAAAAACAAAACACGAGGCAGACTCATATATGCTATTGGTTGTTGACACGAAGAGCTGCACTAATAGAAACTGTTCAAGTCAAATAAATAAACAGAAAGTGGGCCGACCGGTGGACCTTTAGCTTGGCTGTGGTTTCAGTGTAAAAGTCTGTAATTTGAGATGCTGCAGAGATAATGACGGGGAAGTTTTCAGGAATGTTATAACGAGGGGGTTCACCGAGGTTAGACACACACTCACTCACACACACAGACTCACACACACTCACAGCTCCAAACCACAACTGCAGCAACAGCACACACACATTTGACCCAATTATTCAGCCAGCAACAAGCCCGTCTGGCTCCAGACCTCAACAGGATCCAACTAGAGAAACAGAGGAGGAGACGAGGCCGGATGAGTTTCAGAGCTGCTTTCATTATTTAACAAGTATCACGACTTGATGGTGTTTTTAGATTTTAGATTAAGATTAATTTTTGCATGGTTTAAAGTAATAGTTCAACATTTTGGCAAATTGGCCTTTTAGAGGGAAATGCAGAGACTGCTTGATGAAAAACTGTCCCTGAAGGCAGCATGCATCAGCAGTTTTGCATGAATTTCCCTCTAAAACAACTCTGTGGTAACGTTGTGTTATTTTCTCATAGCGTGGTGAATGTGCAGGTCACAACTTGTCCACCAGAGCGTTGTGGAGTTGTTGGATTGTGTATTTGATGAGTTTGATGAGGGAAACCAAGAAATCCCATGAGTCTCCGTAGCATAGCTCTGAGCAGCTCACGGCTCTGCTCTGCCGTTCTAAAAATAGCTTGCACCGACAATTAAAGGTAACAAACCTACTGCTATGACTATAGGGATTATGGGAATGGGCCAAAATGTTGAACTATCCCTTTAAAATACACAAGTAAAGGGAACAATTTGATAAGTTACTGTGCTGGAAGAGCTCATTAGAAGCCTCCACCTACATATAGTTAACAATAATACTGTATGTCATACAAAAAAGACAGCAGAGCATACAAATGAACAATTATATACAAAATATACATGATGATGATGATGATGATGATAATAAATATGAACATAGTGTTTATTTAATCTGTCAGATTTATATTATAGCAGTGGTTTAATTGTTTTTCTATTTAAATTGAATTGGCTTCTTATGTCTGATATGTGAGACTCAACTTCTTCCATATTGAGTGATGACCTCATCTCTCAGCGTCCACCTTCACTGACATGTGGTGTGAGCTGCTAAAGGTTGCAGCACTGATGACGCACACACATTACCACGCACACACATTACCACACACACGTTAACACACACATTCTAGAGGAGCTGTAATGACTCATTAAATGTCAGCGTGCTCTAATCTAGATCAGGTGGTTCAGTTATTCACCCGCTGCTGCAGAGGAGCTGGGATGTCTGATGCTTTAATGCCACACTGTGTGTGTGCGTTTGTGTCCCACTTAGACACACTCAGTAAAAGTGTGTAGTCTGAACTTTACGGCTTCGTCTCGAAGGCAGATTTCTTTAATTGTCTCCTTCAGGTCCAGAGTTCAGGATTCAGTTCTTGCGCAACGACGACCGTTTCATATCTGACCCTGTGTGTGTGTGTGTGTGTGTCTGTGTGTCTCTGCCTGTGCGTGTGTGTTGTAACACCGGCTGCATGTTTCTCCACCGTCACCACATCCTCGCCGGTCAAATGATTCACAAGCTGCTGCTTCTTCAACACCAGAGAAGCTGCAAGAAAATAATGTGAACACTGAAATATCTGTTTTCTGTTGATATGATGATTGGTTCCCACTCTAACATGTTGTTGGATGTTGCAGCCAACAACTCTATTGTTAATGAGACAGGTTATTTCTTCAAGTTGACCTGTCGTTTCCTGCAGCATTTCATTATTTCTAAGCAGAAGTTTATTTCTCTAACTGTCTTTATCATGATTATCATGTAGCAGCTGTGAAATATAAACTAGATCAGGAGAGTTTTCTAAAAGTAAACTCTCAGGGGATAAAGAATAACTTGATGTTTCTTAATATATCACAACACCTCATGTTGTTGTCACGGCACCGACACGGCAACCGTCTGATCGTCCTCGACCTGATTATGAGCTTCACTCTGACCAGCAGATTAAGCGGTCACCTGGAGGAGGAGGAGGTGGTGGTGGTGTGGTGGTGTAGTGGGGGGGGGGGTTGGTTGGTGTGTCCACAGTCCACATGGCGTGTCATTTATAGGCCTATTGAAACGAGGCGTGCAGAGCGACGGCGGTGGCATCAGACACTTGCTGCTAAATTAGGGCAGAAACAGAAGCTGCAGCTCAGTGACCGTTCTGGTCTCAATGCAAACTATGACTGTCCCTGTGTGTGTGTGTGTGTGTGTGTGTCTGTGTGTGTACACCAACACAAAACAAACACACACTCTCCCACAGGTCGGTTTGCTTTGTGTCAGTTCGAAGCTGCGGCGGCATCAGGGGATTATCCTGCTGCTCTCAGACTGCTGACAGGGCCGCACGTGTCTGCCCCCCCCTCCCCCAACCCCAACCTTTTATCTATCGCCTCACTGCGGGGTCTTTGTCTGTGTTGGCGTACGTGGCCGGAGCCAGAGCTGGTTCCACCGTCAAGGAGTTTAGTGCCGGACCAGGAGGCAGAACCGGTCTGATCCTGTCTGACTCTCTGGATGATGATTCTCCAAACGTGTTCAGATCAAACACAACTTGTCTCTCTCTTTAATCTGTTACAGAGACATTTTACACACATTCTCCTGCCTTTTACTTCAGTTTTCTGGCTGGTTTTGTGGAAGCCAAATGTGTCGTCACAGCTGTAGGAATTTTATGAAACACTTAAAAAACAAAGTGCTGAACATAAGTAAAACTAGAACATGAGGCATAAAACATTAAAACAATAACGATGTTAAAACAATAAAACAATAACAAATGTACTCAGATCAGGGTTATTATGTTCACTAAGACTAAAACTAGCGGTGAACTAAATCTAGTAAACTGAAATACAAAAAAATGACAATTTATTAAATTAAAACTACAATGACGCTAAAGTTGAGACAGATGACATCATCATTTAACACATGAATACTCAGTATGTAATTTATAAACACAGTTGAAGAGCAAACATAAAAACTAAATAAAAATTAAAAACTAAGGATAACATTTAAACACCATAACAACTTTGACACAGAGTTGTGCCACAGGTTGTTGGCGCACACGGATCATTTAAATGAAGAGTTTATGAAATGACGGGAATATCTATTTATCATGTTGGAAATAAATGTTTCCTGGCCCCCCTGGTTGGGAATCACTGGGGTAGAAGAAGATGGAAGAAGTGAAGTAAAGTCTCTGAGTGAAGCTGTGAATGAATCCAACAGGTGTTTATTTTATTTGAACGTGCGGTCTCTCTGTGTGTTTGTCCAGGGTCACCTCTCTGAAGGTCTGGTCACCAAGTGGTACCGATCCCCTCGCCTGCTGCTCTCTCCCAACAACTACACCAAAGCCATCGACATGTGGGCGGCCGGCTGCATCTTCGCCGAGATGCTCACGGGGAAAACCCTGTTTGCAGGTAAAAAACAAAACAAAACACTGACTCAGCGTCTCACAGCTCATGATGACTCAACGTTTACGGCTCAAAAACACACGAGTCACAGCAGTCGGGCTGCTGTCGTTGTTACAGTGGAGCTGCTTCAGCCTGTTGAGAGACACACACACACAGATGAGTTTAATCTGGGCCTGGTGACGAGTTATTGACACAATTAAGATAAATTAATTCATAAATAGCAGCTGACTGAACGTTTCATTCATCCCCAGTCCAACAGAAAGCCCAGATCTGCTCTCACTCTCCTTATTGGTCTCTTCTCTACAAATCCACGTGGGGCAGGATTGTGTTAAGTGTCCTGAGCTGCTGTACAACAATACTGCCCCTGAAGGCAACACACATCAGCGGTTTTGCATGAATTTCCCTCTAAAACAACTCTGTGTGGTAACGTTGTGTTATTATCTCATAGCGTGGTGAATGTGCAGGTCACAACTTGTCCACCAGGGCGTTGTGGAGTTGTTGGATTGTGTATTTGATGAGTTTGATGAGGGAAACCAAGAAATCCCATGAGCCTCCGTAGCGTAGCTCTGAGCAGCTCACGGCTCTGCTCCACCGTTCTAAAAATAGCTTGCACTGACAATTAAAGGTAACGAGTATGAGAGACAACGACTTAGACTGACTCAGTGGTGCAGATGTTAAAACGTGGTGTTGTTGTGTAACGGTTCATTCATTCCTCTCTGCTGTTTGGTTGTGTCTCTTCAGGAGCTCATGAGCTGGAGCAGATGCAGCTGATCCTGGAGTCGATCCCCGTCCTGCGGGAGGAGGACAGACAGGAGCTGCACAGCGTCATCCCCGTCTTCATCCGCAACGACATGTCCAAGCCGCACACGCCGCTGGCCAAGCTGCTGCCTGACGTCAGCCCCCAGGGTGAGTGGCACGCATCCATCCCATCATCCGTCATTCTCTGTGTGGACAGCATCATCAAACTATTATTTAAACAAATTATTTAAAGTCAAAGTTGATTATGTGACACAACTGCATCGATTAATGCATTCATCGACTTGATGGCTCCGGCTCGGCTCTGCCACACGTCCATCCATCCAGGAAAAACCATGAACACAGATGTTGTATCTGGAGCACCATAATCACGTCCTCCTCCTCTTCCTCCTGCAGCCCTGGATTTCCTGGAGAAGATCCTGACCTTCAACCCGATGGATCGTCTGACGGCCGAGGAGGCGCTGGCTCACCCCTACATGGCCGACTACTCCTTCCCCCTGGACGAGCCCGTCTCTCTGCACCCGTTCCACATCGAGGATGAAGTGGACGACATCCTGCTCATGGACCAGAGCCACAGCCACACCTGGGACAGGTAGGACAGACCGACACGGACACCGACATGGACCTGCTGTCACGACCTGGGTTCACACATGGAGACACGTATTCAGATTAGAATGAAAATGCTTCGTATGAACGGCTCAGAATAAACTGAAGGGACTTTAATTTGGTTTCACACAGGTGGAATAAACCTTTAATTTACAGGCTGTTAATTATGTAATAATGTCAAGAAATAACAGCTAAATGTGTCGTATTGTCGAAATAAATATTTTTTTTTATCTTTCTGAAAAACATGACGCTACTATGAAATTGATTAGTTATAGGATATTTCTTGACATTATCATGTAATTAACGGCCTGTTAAGGTTACCCACCTTTTCTTAAACCTCCTGCTCTCCTTCTGGGTCAGATTCATTTTACGTCCTTTCTGCCCCGTGTCGACGTGATGTGTAGCGACGTTTCTTTACTTCAAATGGTTAAATGAGTCAAAACAAAGAACAACAATTTCTAAAGTTCTCAATGGGCCTGAACATTTATATCCATTCGGACAAAGAGCAGAAATGAGCCGAGTCGTTTCAGTCTGAACCAGGTTGTTCTGGTCGGCCCGGTAACAAGTTGAGACTTGTGTGAAGCTGCTGAACGTTAAAGACTGACCGTCTCTCCTCTGTCCTCAGGTACCACGAGAGCCAGCTGTCGGAGGCCGACTGGCACCTGCACAGCGCCCACGACCCCGACGAGGTGCAGGTGGACCCGCGGGGGCTGTCTGACGTCACCGACGAGGAGGAAGTTCAGGTTCGTCTTCGTCGTTTTCCGTCCGAGACACTTAGTTTCTACCGTTTCTCTACACGAGGCTGTAACGGCTCTTCCTGTTCGTTCAGGTGGATCCTCGTAAATACGCCGACGGCGACCGGGAGAAGTTCCTGGACGAGCCGTCCTTCGACTACTCCAGCATGTTCCCGCCGGAGCGGTCGTGGACGGACAACGACGACCACCACGAGAACAAGTACTGCGACCTGCAGTGCAGCCACACCTGCAACTACAAGGCGGTGTCGCCGTCGTACCTGGACAACCTGATCTGGCGCGACAGCGAGGTCAACCACTACTACGAGCCCAAGCTCATCATCGACCTCTCCAACTGGAAGGAGCAGCAGAGCAAGGACAAGGCCGACCGCAAGGCCAAGAGCAAGTGCGAGAAGAACGGGCTGGTGAAGGCGCAGATGGCGGCGAAGGAGGCCGAGCGGTCGGAGCGCGGCGTTCCGGTGGCGGCGGAGGAGAAGGAGAAGGAGAAAGACCGCGAGCAGGAGAAGCAGCAGCAGAACCCGGGCTTCGACTTCGACTCCTTCATCGCCAGCACCATCAAGCTGAGCCTGCAGCCGGAGCCCGAGGCGGTCACCACGGCGACGACGGCATTGCTCAGCGAGGTCGGCATCCTTAACGAGCTTAACTCCTCCGTTTCCCAGCTGGAGCCGCCGTTACCGCCGCGATCCGGATCCATGTCCAAGTCCATCAGCCAGGAGAAGGAGGAGAAGTGTCTGGTGAACCTGGCCCAGCTGGGCGGAGGGGGCGGAGTCTCGGTGGGCGGCGGCGGCGGGGACAGTTCGTGGCCCGTCCAGCCCTGGGAGAGCTTCGGCTCTGGGGAGCGAGCGGGCGACGACGGCGGCTGCCTGATCGACGAGGCGTGCTGGGACATCGAGAGCACTTACACCAGCTACCTGGACAGGCTGTTCAGTCGTCGTGACGACGGCGGGCTCGCTGAGACTGTGGCCGGACCGGCGCCGGAGCCGGAGCCGTCGGAGCCACCGTCGGAAGTTGACCACGACGACCGCGACTTCCTGGGCTGCAGGAACACGGAGATCGTGCTCAACGTGCAGCTGGACTCTCTGGCGCTGCCCGTGTTCGACCGCGTCGCCAACGACGACCTGCCGCCGCTCAAATCCATCCAGGCGTCGCTCACGCCCTGCGCCGTCAAGTGCTCGCCGCAGATCGCCCACAAAACCTACAGCAGCATCTTCAAGCATCTTAATTAATGAATGAATGAATTAAAACCAGATGTTTCCTCCCTCAGCGCGAAACTAGACCGTTTTTTAATAATAATAACAATAATAATAATAATAATATGGTATATTATTGTACTTGAATCATTTCATACCTTTTTTTTATTATTGTTGCTTTTAATTATTTTGTTTAGTTATGTTTTTTTAAAAGAGTTGAGCGGGGTGATTTATTATTCTTATTGTTATTATTATTATTATAGTTCTTATTATAATATTGAAAGAGTCTTGGTCGCTCTGAGCCTTCATGGATTAATGTCTAACGCCCTCATCGCTAAACTGGCTCAACGTCACCGGCACAACGAAGCTCTGCAGACGAGACGGAGAGGAGTGAAGTAGTTAAGGAAGGAAGGAAAGGAAGGAAGGAAAGGACACAGGGAAGGAAAGGAGAGGAGGATGAAGATGAGGTGAGGGAGAGGACGATAAAGATGCTGTAGGCTTTTAAAGTGCTTTCAATCAGCCTTCTTCACCAGAGGAGGATGATGGGATGTCTTTTTGTTTTTATTTGTTTTTATTTTTTTATTTCTCCTTCTGTTTTTTTATTTTATTATTTTACATTTTTTTCCCCAAAGAAAAAAACAAAAAAACTTCCTTGAAAAAAAAAAAAAAGAACGACGACAGCAACGACAACAAACCCTTTCATACTGTAAATCTGACACATGATGCCAGCAGCAACCATTATCGTAGGCGTTAATGTAAATGTGTTATCTACCTCAAGGTAACAGCCGCGAGAGACACTCGAAGCCGCACTAGTGCTTTACACACATGACCATCGTCATAACAACCATGAAATGAAGTGGTGGTCGCGTAGTAGAAGATGAAATCTGTCTCACTCTAGCATTTAACATAGTGAGGTGTTTCAGTAATCATTATTATTTATTTCTAGCAGATGTTGCGATATTTATTTTATCAAAAATGTGTTATTTCAATGTGATTATTGAAGATCTGAAGAGGAGTTTTTTGTTTTTTGTTTTTTTTTTGGACGGACTTCCATTTTCATTTCATTTCGGCTCTATGGGCGTGTAACTGTTTCCTTTTTTCTGTTTTTATGGTAGAACTGCAAATTCATCTTTTTTATGTTCTCAAAGAAATTGAGGATTTTTATTTTCCATTTTCCATCAATATTGTCCAATGGATATCATCATTCTTTCTGTTCATTATTATTTTTTAATTTATAGGTGCGTTCTGTTTTTAGTGGAAAACAACAAAAAACTGCTTTATGGTTTATTATTAAAGAAGAAGAAGCGCCTAAAAGTCTTAATTTTTTATCTCAATGTAATGTAAAAAAACAACAAAACAATTGCGTGCATGGAAGCAAGAGAAAGGTACATTAAAGAAGTAAGTTAATGGTGAGTATAATGTACATCAGTTTTAATTGTACGTTTTTTGTTAAATTTCTATGTACTTTTTCCAGGCAAGCATGATGAATTAGGTTTAAGGTGTAGCATGTAGAACACTTATGGACATTTTTTTTGTAATCATTGGTTCCCCTGTTCTACAAAATATCTCAAAATAAAAAATTACTGGCAAAGAGTTTGGCCTCTTCTGTTTTTATTTCCGTCTCTGACCTCATGTGTTTTTTAGATAAGTGGATCTGACGCTGCCTCGACACTTTTATGTCTCTGAGCGACTCGGTTCAGTTTCAGCAGCTAAATGTGGCTGCACACACACCTGTTTTAAGGTTTAAAACTGTGTGCACGCATGCACACACGCAGGAGTTTCTTTTCTTGTCCGTTATGCAACAGTGACACATTCAGTGTTAAGAAATGAGGCGTGTGTGAACGCAGCGCAGCGTCTCGTTTCCCATCAGCCTCCCCACGTGTTTCCTAATCTCTCACAAGAAGAATCATTTCCCAACTAACGTAACAGCTGCACTTTGAGACTGAGAGAAAGAAGTTTAGTTAGAAATTCAGTTCAATAGAACAAACCAACCAGAAACAGGAAAGTCATACCATAAATATATAGGAAATAAATGTTAATATTGTCAGTTACAGTTCTGTGGTCTGATTAAGATAAAGATCTAATCTCTTTCTTGGTTTTTAAACCTTTTTAAGGAGTCGCTAAATAAAGAAAGCTCTGTCAAATATATTGAAAAATAAAAAGGTTAAAGGGACAGTTGAACATTTTGGCAAATTGGCCCATTGCCATAATCCCTATAGTCTTAGCAGTAGGTTCGTTACCTTTAATTGTCGGTGCAAGCTATTTTCAAATGGAGCACAATGCTCAGCAATGCTCTGGTGGACGGAGGTTCATGGGATTTCTTGGTTTCACGCTATGAGATAATAACACAACGTTACCACACAGAGTTGTTTTAGAGGGAAATTCAGAGACTGTTGATGGACGTGCAAAATTGTCCCTGAAGTTTCAACATGAGCATCAGCAGTTTTGAGCAGCTTACGCGAATTTCCCTCTAAAACAAGTTTTGTCGGCCTTAATGTTTCCAGACTCAGTGCATTGGTAGAAAAATGGTTAATAGGATGAATGGAGCTGCTGCCACGGTCTGAGCGTTGTGGAGTTGTTGAAATTGTGTATTTGATGAGTTTGATGGTGGAAACACTTTCGTTTTCCCCCAGAAGATAACGCTTTTCAACCAGATGGTGGGAGCACTGAGCTGAAACTCCACAATGTTGCTTTAAAGGTAACAAACCTACTGCTATGACTATAGGGATTATGGCAATGGGCCAGTTTGCCTAAATGTTGAACTATCCCTTTACCATTCATTATACATGAATTTACACTTACACAATAATTTGCAAGTATTATTAGATTGTTGAAGAGAAGTTTCCAGTTTTGACTCTGGCTACAAAGACAAAGTTATGTTCCAAGAAAGGTTTGATTCTCCTGAGGCTGAAGAGTCAGGAGAATATCAGTCTGACATGAATCTGCTTTTTAAAGACAAGAAAGATCTGAATGTTTCCAAACGTCTCTGAAGCAGAAACAGTTTGACTCACCTGTCAGTCATCACCCAGAGGGAGGAGTCGACAGGAACATAAAATGGTGTTTTTCACGTTTTAGAGTTTTGTTTACAGGAAACAAAGAAACCACAGACTTTTACTGAGGAAACAGGCTGAGACGGAGGAACATGAGTTACCACCCAGATGACTTAATGTGAAATGCAACTTTAAGTTACATTTAGAGCCGCAACTAATGATTATTTTCATTATCGATTAATCTGTCTATTATTTAAACCATTAATCAATTAGTTGTTTGGTCAATAAAATCAAAAAATGTTGAAAAACACCAATCACTCTTTCCTAAACCACCATGACGTCCTCACATGTCTTGTTTTATCCACAAACCAACGAGAACCAGAAATATTTACATTTAAGAAGCTGAAATCAGAGAATGTGGACTTTTTCTTTTTACTTAAAAAACTGCTCAAACTGATTATTAGATTATTATATGTACAAATACTGCTGCGTGGACCCCCCTGTAACTCAGAAAGAACGGAGGACTCACAGCTCTCACAGCTCTTAGTCGACATGAGGCTGAGTAGATAATGGGTGAAATTTGAATTTTGGGTGAACTATCCCTTTAAGTATGTAGTAAGTCAGGTCATCCGTGTTAACGAGATGAGACCTTGGATCTCAAAGGGTTAATTACCTGGTTAAATGAATCGATAAACTGAGGCTGTGTTTTCCCTGCATCATCCTCTGTTGTCATGGCGACCTGCTTCTGGATGAACCACTGTGTGTGTGTCTGTGTGTATGTGTTTGAACTCTCTGCATCTTTATCCCTGCAGATCAACACTTGTCCACGTGAGTCCAACAACCGTTTCTGTTATTATATATAATCTCAGACTCTTGTTGTCGTCGTCCACACGTATAATCTGACAGAAGAAGAAGAGGAGACGCAGTCGGGACCTGGAGGTTCAATGAGCTGCAGCTGCTGCTTCCAGCTGGGAGGAAACGAGGCCGAGCTGCTGCTGCTGTTGTTGTTCTGTTGTCCCGGTAACAACCTCAGCTCTGATTAAACCTGCTGGAGCGACTCAGCAGTGGAGACTGAATGTAGGTCAAAACGTCTCCGTCTCTATGCAGGATAAAAACATGGTGGTTCTGATTTAACCATCAATACTCACACCAACACCTCCTCCTCTTCCTCACCCCCCCCCCCCCTCTCTCTCTCAGGTTTTCACCAGTTTCCATCAGCCCGTCTGGTGCCGTGTTAAATCAAAAGGTTAAGCAGCTCAACACATCCACTCCTCCTTTTTCTCATGAATTCTTCTTTCTTTCCTGGAAGAGTTGGAGATTTGAGCAGAAACCAGGAAGTTAGAGGAAGTTAATCCTGCTCAGAAATGATTAGACTGGATCAATGACAGTGATCGGCTCCAACCTGAGTGTTACCACTGCTCTAGAGCTACAGACACATTAATACAGACACCAGAGCTACAGACAGAGTCACACTACGCACACACAAAGTGCTATTATAAATAAATGGCAAAAGCACCCAGAGTCTTTACTTGAATAGAAGTAAAAGTACCTGTGTAAAAAATGACACCCAATCCCGCTGAGGAGAAAATATGAAGACTCAGTAGTGCAGACAGCTTTAAAGGGATAGTTCAACATTTTGTCAAATTGGCCCATTGCCATAATCCCTATAGCCATAGCAGTAGGTTTGTTACCTTTACTTGTCGGTGCAAGCTGTTTTTAGAACGGTGGAGCAGAGCCGTGAGCTGCTCAGAGCTACGCTACGGAGGCTCATGGGATTTCTTGGTTTCCCTCATCAAACTCATCAAATACACAATCCAACAACTCCACAACGCTCTGGTGGACAAGTTGTGACCTGCACATTCACCACGCTATGAGATAATAACACAACGTTACCACACAGAGTTGTTTTAGAGGGAAATTCATACAAAACCACTGATGCATGTTGCCTTCAGGGACGGTTTTAAATCAAGCAGTCTCTGTATTTCCCTGTATTTGATGAGTTTGATGAGGGAAAGAAATCCCATGAACCTCCGTAGCGTAGCTCTGAGCAGCTCACGGCTCTGCTCCACTGTTCTAAAATAGCTTGCACTAAAGGTAACAAACTATGACTATAGGGATTATGGCAATGGGCAAATGTGACAAAATGTTGAACTATCTCTTTAATGTAAGATTAAAGCTACAGACACATCAGAACTAAATAATAAAACACCAGTTTACTTCATATATGTTAATCCAACATCGTGCATGAATCCTCAGTCTGGTAGTTTTGCTGCTTCAGCTTCGATCTGCAGAGTTCAGGGGCTTCATCGTCCTCTGACGTCGTTTCATTCAAATGTTTCACCTGGAAATATTTTCATACCTGAGTCTGTTTTAATCTTTTACTGTGACCTTCACCTGGAGAACAGAGTTATAATCAAACCTTCAGCTGCAGAGCAGAATGAGCTCAGAGCTGTGTAATGAATGACAGACTGTGATGATAACGGAGCGACAGCTGCTGTTCATCCTAAACTACAGACACCGGAGGAGTTTCCATTAGTTCTATTTCATTCATTGGTTTATTTAACATATTTAAGGGACAATGCAACATTTAATCAGCAGTATAAAACACTATAGCCAGAGTTCACCAATAAGAATAATTTTCATCTGCTGTTCCTGACCAGGTTTGAAAGGCAGCCTAAAAACTAATATGATCAATTAAGTAATGCATGAAAAACAAAAGCAATAAAATATGATCAATTAAGTAATGCATGAAAAACAATCAAAAACATGTTGATAATAAAGATTAAGATTTTTATAAAACAAGTTTTTACATTGTAGTAACAAAGTCAATAATAGAACTTGTATTTATTTTATTTATAGCAGAGGACGGAGCCGGCAGCTTCGTCCTCTGAGCTGGATCATCAGATTGAGACCAGGCAGTGTTTCACAATAATAAAGTGCTTTTTAAAATCTGGCTCACTGAGTCACGTGACACATTGGTACGACCTCTTTTTACTTTTTCTTTTAAATGTATTTTCTGCTGCAGCTGTCTCTCTTAGACGTCAGTGGTTTTGTTGTTGTTTTTATAGGATCAAATCTGATTCTTTTATAAAAGTTTCTGTTTATTTTGTTATACTTGACCTTTATTATATTTTATTTAGGTGTTCTCATAGCAGCCAATCAACAGTCAGCATAATGTTGTTTATATATTCAGATCCAGATTCTTTATTCGTTGTTCTACATGTTAACGAAAAGTGTTTCTCAGGACCAGTGAGATAAAAAAAAAGAATAAAACAAAAAAATGACCTGAGAACATAAGAACCAATATAAGGAATTAAGAACCTACTGTATAATAATAAATGAATAAAGCTTTAAAGGGATACGCCAACATTTTTTCTTCTGTGTCTTGCCTCACTCCTGAGTCCATGACCAGCAGATAGACACCATCCTTTCCACTGTGTGTGCAGTAACAAGGGAGATAGAGTTGTATCGCCCGTAATTAGCTTAGCTCAAACACTGGAAGTGTATAGGTAGTGTTAGCCTGGCTCCACCTAAAGTCATCAGAGAAACTCTTCAGCAACTCAACACGGACCGATCTTCATCTCAGAGCTGACAAAACTCTCCGGTAAGACATCTTGAGCGGCCAAATGCCGGTAACGGGACGAGATCGGTCAAAACGGAGGGTTCAAGCAAAGACGGTTTATTTTGGTTCAAGCTAGCTACATCGAGGGTAGGTTAGCTTCCTATTTCAAAGTAAAAGTACAAATTCTATCGTCATGGTTTTCTGTATGTAAAGGGCAACAGGTGTTTTATTTTGTTAAAGTAACCAGAAGTGTGGTGACAACGGCTAGCTTTTTCACAGTCGAAAGGATGGTGTCTGTCTGCTGGTCCTGGACTCGGGAGTGAGGCAAGACACGGAAAAAAATGTTGGCGTATCCCTTTAAATAAAGGTTGAAAAAAAAGCGTTCACCTGAACATCCACCTGGTTGTTCACCTGGTGACTTCGGCCTCATCAGGAAACTAACACATAGAAATACAGACTTTAGCACTTGCCCTCATTTTCCCAGCTCCTCTCACATGAGAACCTGACCCCCACCCCCCATCCCACCTCGATAACAACTCTCCCAGTTTTCCAAAACAAAGTCGACCTTTTTTTTTCCAGCACGTGAATGTTTTTGTTTGAAACTCAAAAATGTCAAAGGTCTGAAAAAAAAAGAAGGAAAAAAATAGTAAGAGACAAACCGTTTCAGACAGAGCTGCAGCAGATAAAACTGGTTAACACTAGAACCGCCGTGAGGTCATTTTGACCTCTCTCGCTTCTTAAAATGCGCGTAACTCTGTTTGCGTAAAAACCCTAGGTCTCCCAGTTGGTGACTTTTCCTAAAAGTGTGTTCTACATCATCGTATGCGTTTTCGTGATTCTGATATAAAAGAGAGCGAAGAAAAGAGAGATTTTACCTAGAACCGCCAAGAGGTCATTTTGACCTCCATTCACTCTAATGCAAAAATGCTAAATGGACTGCATTTATGTAGCCATATATATTATAAACCCAGCCAGACACACAGTTCAAAACACTTTATGGTAATACTTGACATTCATATACACACACATACTTTACCAAAAATAACAATAGTGGTTGCTAGGCAACCAATATAGATGACTCTTTATTTTTCTACTGTTCGAATAGTGTGTGTATATAAACATGTATAAAATTGATTTTCCAATAATTGCAATCTGGGCTAAATAATGTCCATTTAGTCTCTCAGTTTGCCAGTTAGTTAGTTATAGTTAGTTATTTAGTTAGTTAGTCATTTTGACCTCATCCCACAACACAACACCAGTTCAGATACTAGAAAGTTGTCAAACAGTTCAAACAGGTCAAACAGATAAAAAACTAATATTACTCATAAACATTGAACATAACAATGACAATCCCTTGCTCTCATGAGAAATGGACATGAATTCAAAAATTTGAAACAATTTTGAAAATTTTTACATACACACACTGTTCGAAAATAGAAAAATAAAGAGTCGTCTATATTGGTTGCCTAGCAACCACTTTTGTTATTTTTTGTAAAATATGTGTATGTATATGAATGTGAAGCATTACTATAAAGTGTTTTGAACTGTGTGTCTGGCTGGGTTTATAATATATATGGCTACATAAATGCAGTCCATTTAGCATTTTTGCATTAGAGTGAATGGAGGTCAAAATGACCTCTTGGCGGTTCTAGGTATACATGGAATGTTGGCTGTTCTAGTGTTAAAACTGGCCGACCAGGATCAGTGTGTGTGTGTGTGTGTGTGTTATCTGGCAGAAAGTCAGACTGGTGCATTTCTCCCGCAGCTCTCAGGAGACGCCACAGATAAAATTAGAAACGTTGCAAACTCAGTTTCACACACTGTTTCTTTTATTAGCTTCACTTTATTCAGACATTCAGTTCTGATCTGATCTGATCTGGATGCTGCTGAATGATGAACATCCTGCTACCTGAGACCCGCAAGTGTGTGTGTGTGTGTGTGTGTGTGTGTGTGTGTGTGTGTGTGTGTGTCTGTGTGCAGGGCAGTGAACAGCATCAGCACATGTGGTGTCCTGTGATGTGTGTCTGTGTGTTTCTTGCTGATTCTTCAAAATGAAATGAGTGTTTACTGAGGACACAGATGTGTGTTTACAGAGTCAGCTAGAGAACATGAAGAGTTGGTAAGTCTCTGTCACCTGATGCTCTCTCCTCGCTTTCCCTTACAGCTTCACTTATTTGTTGATTCACTGTCAATTAAAGGTACATTGTGTAGGAATTCCTCCATCTAGCGTTGTGTATCGCAAGCAACTCAATCGTATTTTTCATGCTGCATTCAGGTCAAATTGACAGCTGCTGCACGTAACGGCATAAACAAGCCTCTATGTAAACAAGTGTTCCGTCAGCACGAGGCTAAACAATACACGTGACAGTATGTTGTCATGGCGATGCCATATTGTTTACCTGACCTTCTCTGGACTTCGGTGATTAAAATGACATCTGGTTTGTTACCGACGGCCGTCTGCCCGACATGGCAGCCAGCAGCGAGCTGACCCGCTCCATGTAGATATGAATGATATGAACGGCTCATTCAGAGCTGAAGGAACACTTCAGTTTGGTGATGGGAATGAAAAACAGACTGAAGAACTAAATAATAGATTTTCCTGAATAGATAGCAGGAGAAGTTACACAATGTCCCTTTAAATACAATATTTTTCAATATTATGTAACTACGGTGGCCCTGAAGGATTAACTCACTGCAGCTTAAAGGGACAGTTCAACATTTAGTCAGATCCTCCTCTCACCATAACCCCTATAGTCATAGCAGTATAGGTTCATCACCTTTAATTATCGGTGCATGTTGTTTTGAGATGGGCGGGGCAGAGACGTGAACTGCTCTGGTGGACAAGTTGTGACCTGCACATTCACCACGCTATGAGATAATCATGTAACATTAGTTACATTAGAGTTGTTTTAGAGGCAAATGCAGCTGGAACTACATTCCAGACATGGCTGCTGGGCGGAGGGATTTCAGAAGAGAAAGTAGTTCAGAGTATTTGCTTCATGTGTCGTAACGTTACATGATTATTTGTTATTATCTCATAGCGTGGTGAATGTGCAGGTCACAACTTGTCCACCAGAGCGTTGTGGAGTTGTTGGATTGTGTATTTGATGAGTTTGATGAGGGACAGGGAACCTGTACCGTTCACCTCCACTGTGTTCACTGAGCAGCTCACGTCTCTGCCCCGCCCATCTCAAAACAACATGCACCGATAATTAAAGGTGATGAACCTACTGCTATGACTATAGGGGTTATGGTGAGAGGAGGATCTGACTAAATGTTGAACTGTCCCTTTAAGAAAACACCTGCTGCAAACTCACATCAGCCTCACTTTACTGTGTCGTCCAGTGTTTCTGTGTTTTCTTCCGGTTGCAGTGAGTTGATTCTTTCAGGGCCACCGTAGCCGAAGTAAAGAGTCTAATGCTGTGTACAATAAAAAATTTCAGCAGTAAAAACCTTTAAAACGAACTGAGTGATCTAACGGTCGATCACAACCTTCACCTGTCTTTACTTTCTGCTTCTGTTCTCGAAATAATCAATGATTAAAGAGATGTGGTTGTTGTTGTGATAATCTGTGTCATTAAAGAGGAAACATGTTGTCTTACTTCAGTTATAAAACCCCTCTTGGTGGGAGCATGAAGAGGCCTCTTCACTCTGAAACACAAAGGAGGCTGTTTTTGTTCCTTCATACACACCAATGAAAGGGTTTTATTAGAAAGGAGAGGAGGCCACGCTGAAGGAGAGAAGATGGCCTTTGATATTAATGGATTAACATATTTTCATCTTGCGAGGCCTCCAGCCGACTCTGATGATGGTGATGACAGAAGTTTATCTGGACGCCCTGCAGCTGCAACACTGTGAGACTGTTTGTTCTTTCACTTGCACGTTACATAAATGTGTTTATTCAACACATAAACATGTTTATATGTCACGACCAGAAGTATTCCAATGGTGTATGGAGGGATAAGAATATCATATGCATATTAACGAGCGATACAGTCATGGAGCATGGTGTGTTTTCTCAGTCGGGACTCAGTCTCCACATTGACTGGGCAATAAGTGCCTGTTGGTTTACCTTGTCCTCTTGTCCACAGGTATTGTCACCAGTTACAGTATGCTGACCTTTGACCTTAGGTCACATCAATTCCTTCATAGGTGTCATCCTCATTCCTTTTGCATACTGTTCCTGACATCTCACTTTACCTCTGGTATCATTTTGGTGGCATTTTACTGTAGAAATCAGGAGAAAAATCATTTTAAAATCACCCCTATAACACAACCCAGTTACAGTATGCTGACCTTTGACCTTAGGTCACATCAATTCATTCATAGGTGTGTTTCTCATTCCTTTTGCATACTGTTCCTGACATCTCACTTTAGCTCTGGTATCATTTTGGTGGCATTTTACTGTAGAAATTTGGAGAAAAATCATTTTAAAGTCACCCCTATGTCAAAACCCAGTTACAGTATGCTGACCTTTGACCTTAGGTCACATCAATTCCTTCATAGGTGTGTTTCTCATTCCTTTTGCATACTGTTCCTGACATCTCACTCTACCTCTGGTATCATTTTGGTGGCATTTTACTGTAGAAATCTGGAGAAAAATCATTTTAAAATCACCCCTATAACACAACCCAGTTACAGTATGCTGACCTTTGACCTTAGGTCACATCAATTCCTTCATAGGTGTCATCCTCATTCCTTTTGCATACTGTTCCTGACATCTCACTCTACCTCTGGTATCATTTTGGTGGCATTTTACTGTAGAAATCTGGAGAAAAATGACATTAAAGTCACCTCTATAACACAACCCAGTTACAGTATGCTGACCTTTGACCTTAGGTCACATCAATTCCTTCATAGGTGTCATCCTCATTCCTTTTGCATATTGTTCCTGACATCTCACTCTACCTCTGGTATCATTTTGGTGGCATTTTACTGTAGAAATCTGGAGAAAAATCATTTTAAAATCACCCCTATAACACAACCCAGTTACAGTATGCTGACCTTTGACCTTAGGTCACATCAATTCCTTCATAGGTGTCATCCTCATTCCTTTTGCATACTGTTCCTGACATCTCACTCTACCTCTGGTATCATTTTGGTGGCATTTTACTGTAGAAATTTGGAGAAAAATAATTTTAAAGTCACCCGTATAACAAAACCCAGTTACAGTATGCTGACCTTTGACCTTAGGTCACATCAATTCTTTCATAGGTGTGTTTCTCATTCCTTTTGCATACTGTTCCTGACATCTCACTCTACCTCTGGTATCATTTTGGTGGCATTTTACTGTAGAAATTTGGAGAAAAATGACATTAAAATCACCACTATAACACAACCCAGTTACAGTATGCTGACCTTTGACCTTAGGTCACATCAATTCATTCATAGGTGTGTTTCTCATTCCTTTTGCATACTGTTCCTGACATCTCACTTTACCTCTGGTATCATTTTGGTGGCATTTTACTGTAGAAATTTGGAGAAAAATCATTTTAAAATCACCCCTATAACACAACCCAGTTACAGTATGCTGACCTTTGACCTTAGGTCACATCAATTCTTTCATAGGTGTGTTTCTCATTCCTTTTGCATACTGTTCCTGACATCTCACTCTACCTCTGGTATCATTTTGGTGGCATTTTACTGTAGAAATCTGGAGAAAAATGACATTAAAATCACCCCTATAACACAACCCAGTTACAGTATGCTGACCTTTGACCTTAGGTCACATCAATTCCTTCATAGGTGTGTTTCTCATTCCTTTTGCATATTGTTCCTGGCGTCTCACTCTACCTCTGGTATCATTTTGGTGGCATTTTACTGTAGAAATCTGAAGAAAAATCATTTTAAAAATCTCACCCATAATGACTCACATCAAGATGTCATCCTCATTCCTTTTGCATATTGTTCCTGGCGTCTCACTTTACCTCTGGTATCATTTTGGTGGCATTTTACTGTAGAAATCTGGAGAAAAATTACATTAAAGTCACCCCTATAACAAAATCCAGTTACAGTATGCTGACCTTTGACCTTTGGTCACATCAATTCCTTCATAGGTGTATTTCTCATTCCTTTTGCATATTGTTCCTGACATCTCACTCTACTTCTGGTATCATTTTGGTGGCATTTTACTGTAGAAATCTGGAGAAAAATCATTTTAAAATCACCCCTATAACACAACCCAGTTACAGTATGCTGACCTTTGACCTTAGGTCACATCAATTCCTTCATAGGTGTCATCCTCATTCCTTTTGCATACTGTTCCTGACATCTCACTCTACCTCTGGTATCATTTTGGTGGCATTTTACTGTAGAAATCTGGAGAAAAATGACATTAAAGTCACCCCTATAACACAACCCAGTTACAGTATGCTGACCTTTGACCTTAGGTCACATCAATTCCTTCATAGGTGTCATCCTCATTCCTTTTACATACTGTTCCTGACATCTCACTCTACCTCTGGTATCATTTTGGTGGCATTTTACTGTAGAAATCAGGAGAAAAATTACATTAAAGTCACCCCTATAACAAAATCCAGTTACAGTATGCTGACATTTGACCTTTGGTCACATCAATTCCTTCATAGGTGTGTTTCTCATTCCTTTTGCATACTGTTCCTGACATCTCACTCTACCTCTGGTATCATTTTGGTGGCATTTTACTGTAGAAATCTGGAGAAAAATCATTTTAAAATCACCCCTATAACACAACCCAGTTACAGTATGCTGACCTTTGACCTTAGGTCACATCAATTCATTCATAGGTGTGTTTCTCATTCCTTTTGCATACTGTTCCTGACATCTCACTTTACCTCTGGTATCATTTTGGTGGCATTTTACTGTAGAAATTTGGAGAAAAATCATTTTAAAGTCACCCCTATGTCAAAACCCAGTTACAGTATGCTGACCTTTGACCTTAGGTCACATCAATTCCTTCATAGGTGTGTTTCTCATTCCTTTTGCATACTGTTCCTGACATCTCACTCTACCTCTGGTATCATTTTGGTGGCATTTTACTGTAGAAATCTGGAGAAAAATCATTTTAAAATCACCCCTATAACACAACCCAGTTACAGTATGCTGACCTTTGACCTTAGGTCACATCAATTCCTTCATAGGTGTCATCCTCATTCCTTTTGCATACTGTTCCTGACATCTCACTCTACCTCTGGTATCATTTTGGTGGCATTTTACTGTAGAAATCTGGAGAAAAATGACATTAAAGTCACCTCTATAACACAACCCAGTTACAGTATGCTGACCTTTGACCTTAGGTCACATCAATTCCTTCATAGGTGTCATCCTCATTCCTTTTGCATACTGTTCCTGACATCTCACTCTACCTCTGGTATCATTTTGGTGGCATTTTACTGTAGAAATTTGGAGAAAAATAATTTTAAAGTCACCCCTATAACAAAACCCAGTTACAGTATGCTGACCTTTGACCTTAGGTCACATCAATTCTTTCATAGGTGTGTTTCTCATTCCTTTTGCATACTGTTCCTGACATCTCACTCTACCTCTGGTATCATTTTGGTGGCATTTTACTGTAGAAATTTGGAGAAAAATGACATTAAAATCACCACTATAACACAACCCAGTTACAGTATGCTGACCTTTGACCTTAGGTCACATCAATTCATTCATAGGTGTGTTTCTCATTCCTTTTGCATACTGTTCCTGACATCTCACTTTACCTCTGGTATCATTTTGGTGGCATTTTACTGTAGAAATTTGGAGAAAAATCATTTTAAAATCACCCCTATAACACAACCCAGTTACAGTATGCTGACCTTTGACCTTAGGTCACATCAATTCTTTCATAGGTGTGTTTCTCATTCCTTTTGCATACTGTTCCTGACATCTCACTCTACCTCTGGTATCATTTTGGTGGCATTTTACTGTAGAAATCTGGAGAAAAATGACATTAAAATCACCCCTATAACACAACCCAGTTACAGTATGCTGACCTTTGACCTTAGGTCACATCAATTCCTTCATAGGTGTGTTTCTCATTCCTTTTGCATATTGTTCCTGGCGTCTCACTTTACCTCTGGTATCATTTTGGTGGCATTTTACTGTAGAAATCTGGAGAAAAATTACATTAAAGTCACCCCTATAACAAAATCCAGTTACAGTATGCTGACCTTTGACCTTTGGTCACATCAATTCCTTCATAGGTGTATTTCTCATTCCTTTTGCATATTGTTCCTGACATCTCACTCTACTTCTGGTATCATTTTGGTGGCATTTTACTGTAGAAATCTGGAGAAAAATCATTTTAAAATCACCCCTATAACACAACCCAGTTACAGTATGCTGACCTTTGACCTTAGGTCACATCAATTCCTTCATAGGTGTCATCCTCATTCCTTTTGCATACTGTTCCTGACATCTCACTCTACCTCTGGTATCATTTTGGTGGCATTTTACTGTAGAAATCTGGAGAAAAATGACATTAAAGTCACCCCTATAACACAACCCAGTTACAGTATGCTGACCTTTGACCTTAGGTCACATCAATTCCTTCATAGGTGTCATCCTCATTCCTTTTACATACTGTTCCTGACATCTCACTCTACCTCTGGTATCATTTTGGTGGCATTTTACTGTAGAAATCAGGAGAAAAATTACATTAAAGTCACCCCTATAACAAAATCCAGTTACAGTATGCTGACCTTTGACCTTTGGTCACACCAATTCCTTCATAGGTGTATTTCTCATTCCTTTTGCATATTGTTCCTGACATCTCACTTTACCTCTGGTATCATTTTGGTGGCATTTTACTGTAGAAATTTGGAGAAAAATCATTTTAAAGTCACCCCTATAACACAACCCAGTTACAGTATGCTGACCTTTGACCTTCGGTCACATCAATTCCTTCATAGGTGTCATCCTCAATCCTTTTGCATACTGTTCCTGACATCTCACTCTACCTCTGGTATCATTTTGGTGGCATTTTACTGTAGAAATCTGGAGAAAAATCATTTTAAAAATCTCACCCATAATGACTCAATCCCACTCACTGTATGCTGACCTTTGACCTTAGGTCACATCAATTACTTCATAGGTGTCATCCTCATTCCTTTTACATACTGTTCCTGACATCTCACTCTACCTCTGGTATCATTTTGGTGGCATTTTACTGTAGAAATCTGGAGAAAAATCATTTTAAAAATCTCACCCATAATGACTCAATCCCACTCACTGTATGCTGACCTTTGACCTTAGGTCACATCAATTCATTCATAGGTGTGTTTCTCATTCCTTTTGCATACTGTTCCTGACATCTCACTTTACCTCTGGTATCATTTTGGTGGCATTTTACTGTAGAAATTCGGAGAAAAATCATTTTAAAGTCACCCCTATGTCAAAACCCAGTTACAGTATGCTGACCTTTGACCTTAGGTCACATCAATTCCTTCATAGGTGTGTTTCTCATTCCTTTTGCATATTGTTCCTGACATCTCACTCTACCTCTGGTATCATTTTGGTGGCATTTTACTGTAGAAATCAGGAGAAAAATCATTTTAAAATCACCCCTATAACACAACCCAGTTACAGTATGCTGACCTTTGACCTTAGGTCACATCAATTCCTTCATAGGTGTGTTTCTCATTCCTTTTGCATATTGTTCCTGGCGTCTCACTCTACCTCTGGTATCATTTTGGTGGCATTTTACTGTAGAAATTTGGAGAAAAATCATTTTAAAATCACCCCTATAACACAACCCAGTTACAGTATGCTGACCTTTGACCTTAGGTCACATCAATTCCTTCATAGGTGTCATCCTCATTCCTTTTGCATACTGTTCCTGACATCTCACTCTACCTCTGGTATCATTTTGGTGGCATTTTACTGTAGCAATCTGGAGAAAAATGACATTAAAGTCACCTCTATAACACAACCCAGTTACAGTATGCTGACCTTTGACCTTAGGTCACATCAATTCCTTCATAGGTGTCATCCTCATTCCTTTTGCATATTGTTCCTGACATCTCACTCTACCTCTGGTATCATTTTGGTGGCATTTTACTGTAGAAATCTGGAGAAAAATCATTTTAAAATCACCCCTATAACACAACCCAGTTACAGTATGCTGACCTTTGACCTTAGGTCACATCAATTCCTTCATAGGTGTCATCCTCATTCCTTTTGCATACTGTTCCTGACATCTCACTCTACCTCTGGTATCATTTTGGTGGCATTTTACTGTAGAAATTTGGAGAAAAATAATTTTAAAGTCACCCCTATAACAAAACCCAGTTACAGTATGCTGACCTTTGACCTTAGGTCACATCAATTCTTTCATAGGTGTGTTTCTCATTCCTTTTGCATACTGTTCCTGAAATCTCACTCTACCTCTGGTATCATTTTGGTGGCATTTTACTGTAGAAATTTGGAGAAAAATGACATTAAAATCACCACTATAACACAACCCAGTTACAGTATGCTGACCTTTGACCTTAGGTCACATCAATTCATTCATAGGTGTGTTTCTCATTCCTTTTGCATACTGTTCCTGACATCTCACTTTACCTCTGGTATCATTTTGGTGGCATTTTACTGTAGAAATTTGGAGAAAAATCATTTTAAAATCACCCCTATAACACAACCCAGTTACAGTATGCTGACCTTTGACCTTAGGTCACATCAATTCTTTCATAGGTGTGTTTCTCATTCCTTTTGCATACTGTTCCTGACATCTCACTCTACCTCTGGTATCATTTTGGTGGCATTTTACTGTAGAAATCTGGAGAAAAATGACATTAAAATCACCCCTATAACACAACCCAGTTACAGTATGCTGACCTTTGACCTTAGGTCACATCAATTCCTTCATAGGTGTGTTTCTCATTCCTTTTGCATATTGTTCCTGGCGTCTCACTTTACCTCTGGTATCATTTTGGTGGCATTTTACTGTAGAAATCTGGAGAAAAATTACATTAAAGTCACCCCTATAACAAAATCCAGTTACAGTATGCTGACCTTTGACCTTTGGTCACATCAATTCCTTCATAGGTGTATTTCTCATTCCTTTTGCATATTGTTCCTGACATCTCACTCTACTTCTGGTATCATTTTGGTGGCATTTTACTGTAGAAATCTGGAGAAAAATCATTTTAAAATCACCCCTATAACACAACCCAGTTACAGTATGCTGACTTGACCTTAGGTCACATCAATTCCTTCATAGGTGTCATCCTCATTCCTTTTGCATACTGTTCCTGACATCTCACTCTACCTCTGGTATCATTTTGGTGGCATTTTACTGTAGAAATCTGGAGAAAAATGACATTAAAGTCACCCCTATAACACAACCCAGTTACAGTATGCTGACCTTTGACCTTAGGTCACATCAATTCCTTCATAGGTGTCATCCTCATTCCTTTTACATACTGTTCCTGACATCTCACTCTACCTCTGGTATCATTTTGGTGGCATTTTACTGTAGAAATCAGGAGAAAAATTACATTAAAGTCACCCCTATAACAAAATCCAGTTACAGTATGCTGACCTTTGACCTTTGGTCACACCAATTCCTTCATAGGTGTATTTCTCATTCCTTTTGCATATTGTTCCTGACATCTCACTTTACCTCTGGTATCATTTTGGTGGCATTTTACTGTAGAAATTTGGAGAAAAATCATTTTAAAGTCACCCCTATAACACAACCCAGTTACAGTATGCTGACCTTTGACCTTCGGTCACATCAATTCCTTCATAGGTGTAATCCTCAATCCTTTTGCATACTGTTCCTGACATCTCACTCTACCTCTGGTATCATTTTGGTGGCATTTTACTGTAGAAATCTGGAGAAAAATCATTTTAAAAATCTCACCCATAATGACTCAATCCCACTCACTGTATGCTGACCTTTGACCTTAGGTCACATCAATTACTTCATAGGTGTCATCCTCATTCCTTTTACATACTGTTCCTGACATCTCACTCTACCTCTGGTATCATTTTGGTGGCATTTTACTGTAGAAATCTGGAGAAAAATCATTTTAAAAATCTCACCCATAATGACTCAATCCCACTCACTGTATGCTGACCTTTGACCTTAGGTCACATCAATTCATTCATAGGTGTGTTTCTCATTCCTTTTGCATACTGTTCCTGACATCTCACTTTACCTCTGGTATCATTTTGGTGGCATTTTACTGTAGAAATTCGGAGAAAAATCATTTTAAAGTCACCCCTATGTCAAAACCCAGTTACAGTATGCTGACCTTTGACCTTAGGTCACATCAATTCCTTCATAGGTGTGTTTCTCATTCCTTTTGCATACTGTTCCTGACATCTCACTCTACCTCTGGTATCATTTTGGTGGCATTTTACTGTAGAAATCAGGAGAAAAATCATTTTAAAATCACCCCTATAACACAACCCAGTTACAGTATGCTGACCTTTGACCTTAGGTCACATCAATTCCTTCATAGGTGTGTTTCTCATTCCTTTTGCATATTGTTCCTGGCGTCTCACTCTACCTCTGGTATCATTTTGGTGGCATTTTACTGTAGAAATTTGGAGAAAAATCATTTTAAAGTCACCCCTATGTCAAAACCCAGTTACAGTATGCTGACCTTTGACCTTAGGTCACATCAATTCCTTCATAGGTGTGTTTCTCATTCCTTTTGCATACTGTTCCTGACATCTCACTCTACCTCTGGTATCATTTTGGTGGCATTTTACTGTAGAAATCTGGAGAAAAATCATTTTAAAATCACCCCTATAACACAACCCAGTTACAGTATGCTGACCTTTGACCTTAGGTCACATCAATTCCTTCATAGGTGTCATCCTCATTCCTTTTGCATATTGTTCCTGACATCTCACTCTACCTCTGGTATCATTTTGGTGGCATTTTACTGTAGAAATCAGGAGAAAAATCATTTTAAAAATCTCACCCATAATGACTCAATCCCACTCACTGTATGCTGACCTTTGACCTTAGGTCACATCAATTACTTCATAGGTGTCATCCTCATTCCTTTTACATACTGTTCCTGACATCTCACTCTACCTCTGGTATCATTTTGGTGGCATTTTACTGTAGAAATCAGGAGAAAAATCATTTTAAAAATCTCACCCATAATGACTCAATCCCACTCACTGTATGCTGACCTTTGACCTTAGGTCACATCAATTACTTCATAGGTGTCATCCTCATTCCTTTTACATACTGTTCCTGGCGTCTCACTCTACCTCTGGTATCATTTTGGTGGCATTTTACTGTAGAAATCAGGAGAAAAATTACATTAAAGTCACCCCTATAACAAAATCCAGTTACAGTATGCTGACATTTGACCTTTGGTCACATCAATTCCTTCATAGGTGTAGTTCTCATTCCTTTTGCATATTGTTCCTGACATCTCACTTTACCTCTGGTATCATTTTGGTGGCATTTTACTGTAGAAATCTGGAGAAAAATCATTTTAAAAATCTCACCCATAATGACTCAATCCCACTCACTGTATGCTGACCTTTGACCTTAGGTCACATCAATTCCTTCATAGGTGTCATCCTCATTCCTTTTACATACTGTTCCTGACATCTCACTCTACCTCTGGTATCATTTTGGTGGCATTTTACTGTAGAAATCAGGAGAAAAATTACATTAAAGTCACCCCTATAACAAAATCCAGTTACAGTATGCTGACCTTTGACCTTTGGTCACATCAATTCCTTCATAGGTGTATTTCTCATTCCTTTTGCATATTGTTCCTGACATCTCACTCTACCTCTGGTATCATTTTGGTGGCATTTTACTGTAGAAATCTGGAGAAAAATGACATTAAAGTCACCCCTATAACACAACCCAGTTACAGTATGCTGACCTTTGACCTTAGGTCACATCAATTCCTTCATAGGTGTCATCCTCATTCCTTTTACATACTGTTCCTGACATCTCACTCTACCTCTGGTATCATTTTGGTGGCATTTTACTGTAGAAATCAGGAGAAAAATTACATTAAAGTCACCCCTATAACAAAATCCAGTTACAGTATGCTGACCTTTGACCTTTGGTCATATCAATTCCTTCATAGGTGTATTTCTCATTCCTTTTGCATATTGTTCCTGACATCTCACTTTACCTCTGGTATCATTTTGGTGGCATTTTACTGTAGAAATTTGGAGAAAAATCATTTTAAAGTCACCCCTATAACACAACCCAGTTACAGTATGCTGACCTTTGACCTTCGGTCACATCAATTCCTTCATAGGTGTCATCCTCATTCCTTTTGCATACTGTTCCTGACATCTCACTCTACCTCTGGTATCATTTTGGTGGCATTTTACTGTAGAAATCTGGAGAAAAATCATTTTAAAAATCTCACCCATAATGACTCAATCCCACTCACTGTATGCTGACCTTTGACCTTAGGTCACATCAATTACTTCATAGGTGTCATCCTCATTCCTTTTACATACTGTTCCTGACATCTCACTCTACCTCTGGTATCATTTTGGTGGCATTTTACTGTAGAAATCTGGAGAAAAATCATTTTAAAAATCTCACCCATAATGACTCAATCCCACTCACTGTATGCTGACCTTTGACCTTAGGTCACATCAATTCATTCATAGGTGTGTTTCTCATTCCTTTTGCATACTGTTCCTGACATCTCACTTTACCTCTGGTATCATTTTGGTGGCATTTTACTGTAGAAATTTGGAGAAAAATCATTTTAAAGTCACCCCTATGTCAAAACCCAGTTACAGTATGCTGACCTTTGACCTTAGGTCACATCAATTCCTTCATAGGTGTGTTTCTCATTCCTTTTGCATATTGTTCCTGACATCTCACTCTACCTCTGGTATCATTTTGGTGGCATTTTACTGTAGAAATTTGGAGAAAAATCATTTTAAAATCACCCCTATAACACAACCCAGTTACAGTATGCTGACCTTTGACCTTAGGTCACATCAATTCCTTCATAGGTGTGTTTCTCATTCCTTTTGCATATTGTTCCTGGCGTCTCACTCTACCTCTGGTATCATTTTGGTGGCATTTTACTGTAGAAATTTGGAGAAAAATCATTTTAAAATCACCCCTATAACACAACCCAGTTACAGTATGCTGACCTTTGACCTTAGGTCACATCAATTCCTTCATAGGTGTCATCCTCATTCCTTTTGCATACTGTTCCTGACATCTCACTCTACCTCTGGTATCATTTTGGTGGCATTTTACTGTAGAAATCTGGAGAAAAATGACATTAAAGTCAACCCTATAACACAACCCAGTTACAGTATGCTGACCTTTGACCTTAGGTCACATCAATTCCTTCATAGGTGTCATCCTCATTCCTTTTGCATATTGTTCCTGACATCTCACTCTACCTCTGGTATCATTTTGGTGGCATTTTACTGTAGAAATCTGGAGAAAAATCATTTTAAAATCACCCCTATAACACAACCCAGTTACAGTATGCTGACCTTTGACCTTAGGTCACATCAATTCCTTCATAGGTGTCATCCTCATTCCTTTTGCATACTGTTCCTGACATCTCACTCTACCTCTGGTATCATTTTGGTGGCATTTTACTGTAGAAATTTGGAGAAAAATAATTTTAAAGTCACCCCTATAACAAAACCCAGTTACAGTATGCTGACCTTTGACCTTAGGTCACATCAATTCCTTCATAGGTGTGTTTCTCATTCCTTTTGCATACTGTTCCTGAAATCTCACTCTACCTCTGGTATCATTTTGGTGGCATTTTACTGTAGAAATTTGGAGAAAAATGACATTAAAATCACCCCTATAACACAACCCAGTTACAGTATGCTGACCTTTGACCTTAGGTCACATCAATTCCTTCATAGGTGTGTTTCTCATTCCTTTTGCATACTGTTCCTGACATCTCACTTTACCTCTGGTATCATTTTGGTGGCATTTTACTGTAGAAATCTGGAGAAAAATCATTTTAAAATCACCCCTATAACACAACCCAGTTACAGTATGCTGACCTTTGACCTTAGGTCACATCAATTCCTTCATAGGTGTGTTTCTCATTCCTTTTGCATACTGTTCCTGACATCTCACTCTACCTCTGGTATCATTTTGGTGGCATTTTACTGTAGAAATCAGGAGAAAAATGACATTAAAATCACCCCTATAACACAACCCAGTTACAGTATGCTGACCTTTGACCTTAGGTCACATCAATTCCTTCATAGGTGTGTTTCTCATTCCTTTTGCATATTGTTCCTGACATCTCACTTTACCTCTGGTATCATTTTGGTGGCATTTTACTGTAGAAATCTGGAGAAAAATTACATTAAAGTCACCCCTATAACAAAATCCAGTTACAGTATGCTGACCTTTGACCTTTGGTCACATCAATTCCTTCATAGGTGTATTTCTCATTCCTTTTGCATATTGTTCCTGACATCTCACTCTACCTCTGGTATCATTTTGGTGGCATTTTACTGTAGAAATCTGGAGAAAAATCATTTTAAAATCACCCCTATAACACAACCCAGTTACAGTATGCTGACCTTTGACCTTAGGTCACATCAATTCCTTCATAGGTGTCATCCTCATTCCTTTTGCATATTGTTCCTGACATCTCACTCTACCTCTGGTATCATTTTGGTGGCATTTTACTGTAGAAATCTGGAGAAAAATGACATTAAAGTCACCCCTATAACACAACCCAGTTACAGTATGCTGACCTTTGACCTTAGGTCACATCAATTCCTTCATAGGTGTCATCCTCATTCCTTTTACATACTGTTCCTGACATCTCACTCTACCTCTGGTATCATTTTGGTGGCATTTTACTGTAGAAATCTGGAGAAAAATTACATTAAAGTCACCCCTATAACAAAATCCAGTTACAGTATGCTGACCTTTGACCTTTGGTCACATCAATTCCTTCATAGGTGTATTTCTCATTCCTTTTGCATATTGTTCCTGACATCTCACTCTACCTCTGGTATCATTTTGGTGGCATTTTACTGTAGAAATCTGGAGAAAAATCATTTTAAAGTCACCCCTATAACACAACCCAGTTACAGTATGCTGACCTTTGACCTTAGGTCACATCAATTCCTTCATAGGTGTAATCCTCATTCCTTTTGCATACTGTTCCTGACATCTCACTCTACCTCTGGTATCATTTTGGTGGCATTTTACTGTAGAAATCTGGAGAAAAATCAATCATTTTAAAAATCTCACCCATAATGACTCAATCCCACTCACTGTATGCTGACCTTTGACCTTAGGTCACATCAATTACTTCATAGGTGTCATCCTCATTCCTTTTACATACTGTTCCTGACATCTCACTCTACCTCTGGTATCATTTTGGTGGCATTTTACTGTAGAAATCTGGAGAAAAATCATTTTAAAAATCTCACCCATAATGACTCAATCCCACTCACTGTATGCTGACCTTTGACCTTAGGTCACATCAATTCATTCATAGGTGTCATCCTCATTCCTTTTGCATACTGTTCCTGACATCTCACTTTACCTCTGGTATCATTTTGGTGGCATTTTACTGTAGAAATTTGGAGAAAAATCATTTTAAAGTCACCCCTATGTCAAAACCCAGTTACAGTATGCTGACCTTTGACCTTAGGTCACATCAATTCCTTCATAGGTGTGTTTCTCATTCCTTTTGCATATTGTTCCTGACATCTCACTCTACCTCTGGTATCATTTTGGTGGCATTTTACTGTAGAAATTTGGAGAAAAATCATTTTAAAATCACCCCTATAACACAACCCAGTTACAGTATGCTGACCTTTGACCTTAGGTCACATCAATTCCTTCATAGGTGTGTTTCTCATTCCTTTTGCATATTGTTCCTGGCGTCTCACTCTACCTCTGGTATCATTTTGGTGGCATTTTACTGTAGAAATTTGGAGAAAAATCATTTTAAAGTCACCCCTATGTCAAAACCCAGTTACAGTATGCTGACCTTTGACCTTAGGTCACATCAATTCCTTCATAGGTGTGTTTCTCATTCCTTTTGCATACTGTTCCTGACATCTCACTCTACCTCTGGTATCATTTTGGTGGCATTTTACTGTAGAAATCTGGAGAAAAATCATTTTAAAATCACCCCTATAACACAACCCAGTTACAGTATGCTGACCTTTGACCTTAGGTCACATCAATTCCTTCATAGGTGTCATCCTCATTCCTTTTGCATATTGTTCCTGACATCTCACTCTACCTCTGGTATCATTTTGGTGGCATTTTACTGTAGAAATCTGGAGAAAAATCATTTTAAAAATCTCACCCATAATGACTCAATCCCACTCACTGTATGCTGACCTTTGACCTTAGGTCACATCAATTACTTCATAGGTGTCATCCTCATTCCTTTTACATACTGTTCCTGACATCTCACTCTACCTCTGGTATCATTTTGGTGGCATTTTACTGTAGAAATCTGGAGAAAAATCATTTTAAAAATCTCACCCATAATGACTCAATCCCACTCACTGTATGCTGACCTTTGACCTTAGGTCACATCAATTCCTTCATAGGTGTCATCCTCATTCCTTTTGCATATTGTTCCTGACGTCTCACTCTACCTCTGGTATCATTTTGGTGGCATTTTACTGTAGAAATCTGGAGAAAAATAACCTTAAAGTCACCCATATAACAAAATCCAGTTACAGTATGTTGACATTTGACCTTAGGTCACATCAATTCCTTCATAGGTGTCATCCTCATTCCTTTTGCATATTGTTCCTGACATCTCACTTTACCTCTGGTATCATTTTGGTGGCATTTTACTGTAGAAATATGGAGAACAATCATTTTAAAATCTCACCCATAATGACTCAATCCCAGTTACAATATGCTGACCTTTGACCTTAGGTCACATCAATTCCTTCATAGGTTTGTTTCTCATTCCTTTTGAATATTGTTCCTGGCGTCTCACTCTACCTCTGGTATCATTTTGGTGGCATTTTACTGTAGAAATCTGGAGAAAAATCATTTAAATATCTCAACCATAATGACTCAATCCCACTCACTGTATGCTGACCTTTGACTTTAGGTCACATCAATTCCTTCATAGGTGTCATCCTCATTCCCTTTACATACTGTTCCTGACATCTCACTCTACCTCTGGTATCATTTTGGTGGCATTTTACTGTAGAAATCTGGACGAAAATGACATTAAAATCACCCCTATAACAAAATCCAGTTACAGTATGCTGACCTTTGACCTTAGGTCACATCAATTCCTTCATAGGTGTATTTCTCATTCCTTTTGCATATTGTTCCTGACATCTCACTCTACCTCTGGTATCATTTTGGTGGCATTTTACTGTAGAAATCTGGAGATAAATGAAATTAAAGTCACCCCTATAACCAAACCCAGTTACAGTATGCTGACCTTTGACCTTAGGTCACATCAATTCCTTCATAGGTGTCATCCTCATTCCTTTTACATACTGTTCCTGACATCTCACTCTACCTCTGGTATCATTTTGGTGGCATTTTACTGTAGAAATCTGGAGAAAAATAAAATTAAAGTCACCCCTATAACAAAATCCAGTTACAGTATGCTGACCTTTGACCTTTGGTCACATCAATTCCTTCATAGGTGTCATCCTCATTCCTTTTGCATATTGTTCCTGACATCTCACTCTACCTCTGGTATCATTTTGGTGGCATTTTACTGTAGAAATTTGGAGAAAAATCATTTTAAAGTCACCCCTATAACACAACCCAGTTACAGTATGCTGACCTTTGACCTTAGGTCACATCAATTCCTTCATAGGTGTCATCCTCATTCCTTTTGCATATTGTTCCTGACATCTCACTCTACCTCTGGTATCATTTTGGTGGCATTTTACTGTAGAAATCTGGAGAAAAATCATTTTTAAATCTCACCCCTAATGACTCAATCCCACTTACTGTATGCTGACCTTTGACCTTAGGTCACATCAATTCCTTCATAGGTGTCATCCTCATTCCTTTTGCATACTGTTCCTGACATCTCACTCTACCTCTGGTATCATTTTGGTGGCATTTTACTGTAGAAATCTGGAGAAAAATCATTTTAAAAATCTCACCCATAATGACTCAATCCCACTCACAGTATGCTGACCTTTGACCTTAGGTCACATCAATTCCTTCATAGGTGTCATCCTCATACCTTTTACATATTGTTCCTGACATCTCACTCTACTTCTGGTATCATTTTGGTGGCATTTTACTGTAGAAATTTGGAGAAAAATCATTTTAAAGTCACCCCTATGTCAAAACCCAGTTACAGTATGCTGACCTTTGACCTTAGGTCACATCAATTCCTTAATAGGTGTGTTTCTCATTCCTTTTGCATACTGTTCCTGACATCTCACTCTACCTCTGGTATCATTTTGGTGGCATTTTACTGTAGAAATCTGGAGAAAAATCATTTTAAAATCACCCCTATAACACAACCCAGTTACAGTATGCTGACCTTTGACCTTAGGTCACATCAATTCCTTCATAGGTGTGTTTCTCATTCCTTTTGCGTATTGTTCCTGACATCTCACTCTACTTCTGGTATCATTTTGGTGGCATTTTACTGTAGAAATTTGGAGAAAAATCATTTTAAAGTCACCCCTATGTCAAAACCCAGTTACAGTATGCTGACCTTTGACCTTAGGTCACATCAATTCCTTCATAGGTGTCATCCTCATTCCTTTTGCATATTGTTCCTGACATCTCACTCTACCTCTGGTATCATTTTGGTGGCATTTTACTGTAGAAATCTGGAGAAAAATCATTTTAAAATCACCCCTATAACACAACCCAGTTACAGTATGCTGACCTTTGACCTTAGGTCACATCAATTCCTTCATAGGTGTCATCCTCATTCCTTTTGCATATTGTTCCTGACATCTCACTCTACCTCTGGTATCATTTTGGTGGCATTTTACTGTAGAAATCTGGAGAAAAATCATTTTAAAATCACCCCTATAACACAACCCAGTTACAGTATGCTGACCTTTGACCTTAGGTCACATCAATTCCTTCATAGGTGTCATCCTCATTCCTTTTGCATATTGTTCCTGACATCTCACTCTACCTCTGGTATCATTTTGGTGGCATTTTACTGTAGAAATCTGGAGAAAAATCATTTTAAAAATCTCACCCATAATGACTCAATCCCAGTTACAGTATGCTGACCTTTGACCTTAGGTCACATCAATTCCTTCATAGGTGTCATCCTCATTCCTTTTGCATATTGTTCCTGACATCTCACTCTACCTCTGGTATCATTTTGGTGGCATTTTACTGTAGAAATCAGGAGAAAAATCATTTTAAAATCACACCCATAATGACTCAATCCCACTTACAGTATGCTGACCTTTGACCTTAGGTCACATCAATTCCTTCATAGGTGTCATCCTCATTAATTTTGCATATTGTTCCTGACGTCTCACTCTACCTCTGGTATCATTTTGGTCGCATTTTACTGTGGAAATTGGAGAAAAATACATTAAAGTCACCCCTGTAACAAAATCCAGTTACAGTATGCTGACCTTTGACCTTAGGTCACATCAATTCCTTCATAGGTGTCATCCTCATTCCTTTTGCATATTGTTCCTGACATCTCACTCTACCTCTGGTATCATTTTGGTGGCATTTTACTGTAGAAATATGGAGAAAAATCAAATTAAAATCTCCCCTAATGACTCAATCCCAGTTACAGTATGCTGACCTTTGACCTTAGGTCACATCAATTCCTTCATAGGTGTCATCCTCATTCCTTTTACATATTGTTCCTGACATCTCACTCTACCTCTGGTATCATTTTGGTGGCATTTTACTGTAGAAATCTGGAGAAAAATGACATTAAAGTCACCCCTATAACAAAATCCAGTTACAGTATGCTGACCTTTGACCTTAGGTCACATCAATTCCTTCATAGGTGTCATCCTCATTCCTTTTGCATATTGTTCCTGACATCTCACTCTACCTCTGGTATCATTTTGGTGGCATTTTACTGTAGAAATCTGGAGAAAAATGACATTAAAGTCACCCCTATAACACAACCCAGTTACAGTATGCTGACCTTTGACCTTAGGTCACATCAATTCCTTCATAGGTGTCATCCTCATTCCTTTTGCATATTGTTCCTGACATCTCACTCTACCTCTGGTATCATTTTGGTGGCATTTTACTGTAGAAATTGGAGAAAATTACATTAAAGTCACCCCTATAACAAAATCCAGTTACAGTATGCTGACCTTTGACCTTAGGTCACATCAATTCCTTCATAGGTGTCATCCTCATTCCTTTTGCATATTGTTCCTGACATCTCACTCTACCTCTGGTATCATTTTGGTGGCATTTTACTGTAGAAATTTGGAGAAAAATCATTTTAAAGTCACCCCTATAACACAACCCAGTTACAGTATGCTGACCTTTGACCTTAGGTCACATCAATTCCTTCATAGGTGTCATCCTCATTCCTTTTGCATATTGTTCCTGACATCTCACTCTACCTCTGGTATCATTTTGGTGGCATTTTACTGTAGAAATCTGGAGAAAAATCATTTTAAAATCTCCCCATAATAACTCAATCCCAGTTACAGTATGCTGACCTTTGACCTTAGGTCACATCAATTCCTTCATAGGTGTCATCCTCATTCCTTTTACATATTGTTCCTGACATCTCACTCTACCTCTGGTATCATTTTGGTGGCATTTTACTGTAGAAATCTGGAGAAAAATCATTTTAAAATCTCACCCATAAACAAAATCCCAGTTACAGTATGCTGACCTTTGACCTTAGGTCACATCAATTCCTTCATAGGTGTCATCCTCATTCCTTTTGCATATTGTTCCTGACATCTCACTCTACCTCTGGTATCATTTTGGTGGCATTTTACTGTAGAAATATGGAGAAAAATCATTTTAAAGTCACCCCTATGTCAAAACCCAGTTACAGTATGCTGACCTTTGACCTTAGGTCACATCAATTCCTTCATAGGTGTCATCCTCATTCCTTTTGCATATTGTTCCTGACATCTCACTCTACCTCTGGTATCATTTTGGTGGCATTTTACTGTAGAAATTTGGAGAAAAATCATTTTAAAGTCACCCCTATAACAAAATCCAGTTACAGTATGCTGACCTTTGACCTTAGGTCACATCAATTCCTTCATAGGTGTCATCCTCATTCCTTTTGCATATTGTTCCTGACATCTCACTCTACCTCTGGTATCATTTTGGTGGCATTTTACTGTAGAAATCTGGAGAAAAATCATTTTAAAATCACCCCTATAACACAACCCAGTTACAGTATGCTGACCTTTGACCTTAGGTCACATCAATTCCTTCATAGGTGTCATCCTCATTCCTTTTGCATATTGTTCCTGACATCTCACTCTACCTCTGGTATCATTTTGGTGGCATTTTACTGTAGAAATCTGGAGAAAAATGACATTAAAGTCACCCCTATAACACAACCCAGTTACAGTATGCTGACCTTTGACCTTAGGTCACATCAATTCCTTCATAGGTGTCATCCTCATTCCTTTTGCATATTGTTCCTGACATCTCACTCTACCTCTGGTATCATTTTGGTGGCATTTTACTGTAGAAATCTGGAGAAAAATCATTTTAAAATCACCCCTATAACAAAACCCAGTTACAGTATGCTGACCTTTGACCTTAGGTCACATCAATTCCTTCATAGGTGTCATCCTCATTCCTTTTGCATATTGTTCCTGACATCTCACTCTACCTCTGGTATCATTTTGGTGGCATTTTACTGTAGAAATTTGGAGAAAAATCATTTTAAAGTCACCCCTATAACAAAACCCAGTTACAGTATGCTGACCTTTGACCTTAGGTCACATCAATTCCTTCATAGGTGTCATCCTCATTCCTTTTGCATATTGTTCCTGACATCTCACTCTACCTCTGGTATCATTTTGGTGGCATTTTACTGTAGAAATTTGGAGAAAAATCATTTTAAAGTCACCCCTATAACACAACCCAGTTACAGTATGCTGACCTTTGACCTTAGGTCACATCAATTCCTTCATAGGTGTCATCCTCATTCCTTTTGCATATTGTTCCTGACATCTCACTCTACCTCTGGTATCATTTTGGTGGCATTTTACTGTAGAAATTTGGAGAAAAATCATTTTAAAATCACCCCTATATCAAAACCCAGTTACAGTATGCTGACCTTTGACCTTAGGTCACATCAATTCCTTCATAGGTGTCATCCTCATTCCTTTTGCATATTGTTCCTGACATCTCACTCTACCTCTGGTATCATTTTGGTGGCATTTTACTGTAGAAATCTGGAGAAAAATCATTTTAAAAGTCACCCCTATAACAAAACCCAGTTACAGTATGCTGACCTTTGACCTTAGGTCACATCAATTCCTTCATAGGTGTCATCCTCATTCCTTTTGCATATTGTTCCTGACATCTCACTCTACCTCTGGTATCATTTTGGTGGCATTTTACTGTAGAAATCTGGAGAAAAATCATTTTAAAGTCACCCCTATAACAAAATCCAGTTACAGTATGCTGACCTTTGACCTTAGGTCACATCAATTCCTTCATAGGTGTCATCCTCATTCCTTTTGCATATTGTTCCTGACATCTCACTCTACCTCTGGTATCATTTTGGTGGCATTTTACTGTAGAAATCTGGAGAAAAATCATTTTAAAAGTCACCCCTATAACAAAACCCAGTTACAGTATGCTGACCTTTGACCTTAGGTCACATCAATTCCTTCATAGGTGTCATCCTCATTCCTTTTGCATATTGTTCCTGACATCTCACTCTACCTCTGGTATCATTTTGGTGGCATTTTACTGTAGAAATCTGGAGAAAAATGACATTAAAGTCACCCCTATAACAAAACCCAGTTACAGTATGCTGACCTTTGACCTTAGGTCACATCAATTCCTTCATAGGTGTCATCCTCATTCCTTTTGCATACTGTTCCTGACATCTCACTCTACCTCTGGTATCATTTTGGTGGCATTTTACTGTAGAAATCTGGAGAAAAATCATTTTAAAGTCACCCCTATAACAAAATCCAGTTACAGTATGCTGACCTTTGACCTTAGGTCACATCAATTCCTTCATAGGTGTCATCCTCATTCCTTTTGCATACTGTTCCTGACATCTCACTCTACCTCTGGTATCATTTTGGTGGCATTTTACTATAGAAATTTGGAGAAAAATCATTTTAAAGTCACCCCTATAACAAAACCCAGTTACAGTATGCTGACCTTTGACCTTAGGTCACATCAATTCCTTCATAGGTGTCATCCTCATTCCTTTTGCATATTGTTCCTGACATCTCACTCTACCTCTGGTATCATTTTGGTGGCATTTTACTGTAGAAATCTGGAGAAAAATCATTTTAAAGTCACCCCTATAACTCAAAACCCAGTTACAGTATGCTGACCTTTGACCTTAGGTCACATCAATTCCTTCATAGGTGTCATCCTCATTCCTTTTACATATTGTTCCTGACATCTCACTCTACCTCTGGTATCATTTTGGTGGCATTTTACTGTAGAAATCTGGAGAAAAATCATTTTAAAAGTCACCCATAACAAAATCCCAGTTACAGTATGCTGACCTTTGACCTTAGGTCACATCAATTCCTTCATAGGTGTCATCCTCATTCCTTTTGCATATTGTTCCTGACATCTCACTCTACTTCTGGTATCATTTTGGTGGCATTTTACTGTAGAAATTTGGAGAAAAATCATTTTAAAGTCACCCCTATGTCAAAACCCAGTTACAGTATGCTGACCTTTGACCTTAGGTCACATCAATTCCTTCATAGGTGTCATCCTCATTCCTTTTGCATATTGTTCCTGACATCTCACTCTACCTCTGGTATCATTTTGGTGGCATTTTACTGTAGAAATCTGGAGAAAAATCATTTTAAAATCACCCCTATAACACAACCCAGTTACAGTATGCTGACCTTTGACCTTAGGTCACATCAATTCCTTCATAGGTGTCATCCTCATTCCTTTTGCATATTGTTCCTGACATCTCACTCTACTTCTGGTATCATTTTGGTGGCATTTTACTGTAGAAATTTGGAGAAAAATCATTTTAAAGTCACCCCTATGTCAAAACCCAGTTACAGTATGCTGACCTTTGACCTTAGGTCACATCAATTCCTTCATAGGTGTCATCCTCATTCCTTTTGCATACTGTTCCTGACATCTCACTCTACCTCTGGTATCATTTTGGTGGCATTTTACTGTAGAAATCTGGAGAAAAATCATTTTAAAGTCACCCCTATAACAAAACCCAGTTACAGTATGCTGACCTTTGACCTTAGGTCACATCAATTCCTTCATAGGTGTCATCCTCATTCCTTTTGCATATTGTTCCTGACATCTCACTCTACCTCTGGTATCATTTTGGTGGCATTTTACTGTAGAAATTTGGAGAAAAATCATTTTAAAATCACCCCTATACTCAAAATCCCAGTTACAGTATGCTGACCTTTGACCTTAGGTCACATCAATTCCTTCATAGGTGTCATCCTCATTCCTTTTGCATATTGTTCCTGACATCTCACTCTACCTCTGGTATCATTTTGGTGGCATTTTACTGTAGAAATCTGGAGAAAAATGAATTTAAAGTCACCCCTATAACAAAACCCAGTTACAGTATGCTGACCTTTGACCTTAGGTCACATCAATTCCTTCATAGGTGTCATCCTCATTCCTTTTGCATATTGTTCCTGTAGTCTCACTCTACCTCTGGTATCATTTTGGTGGCATTTTACTGTAGAAATCTGGAGAAAAATGACATTAAAGTCACCCCTATAACAAAATCCAGTTACAGTATGCTGACCTTTGACCTTAGGTCACATCAATTCCTTCATAGGTGTCATCCTCATTCCTTTTGCATATTGTTCCTGACATCTCACTCTACCTCTGGTATCATTTTGGTGGCATTTTACTGTAGAAATCTGGAGAAAAATCATTTTAAAGTCACCCCTATAACAAAACCCAGTTACAGTATGCTGACCTTTGACCTTAGGTCACATCAATTCCTTCATAGGTGTCATCCTCATTCCTTTTGCATATTGTTCCTGACATCTCACTCTACCTCTGGTATCATTTTGGTGGCATTTTACTGTAGAAATCTGGAGAAAAATCATTTTAAAAATCTCACCCATAATGACTCAATCCCACTCACTGTATGCTGACCTTTGACCTTAGGTCACATCAATTCCTTCATAGGTGTCATCCTCATTCCTTTTGCATATTGTTCCTGACATCTCACTCTACCTCTGGTATCATTTTGGTGGCATTTTACTGTAGAAATCTGGAGAAAAATCATTTTAAAGTCACCCCTATAACAAAATCCAGTTACAGTATGCTGACCTTTGACCTTAGGTCACATCAATTCCTTCATAGGTGTCATCCTCATTCCTTTTGCATATTGTTCCTGACATCTCACTCTACCTCTGGTATCATTTTGGTGGCATTTTACTGTAGAAATTTGGAGAAAAATCATTTTAAAGTCACCCCTATAACAAAACCCAGTTACAGTATGCTGACCTTTGACCTTAGGTCACATCAATTCCTTCATAGGTGTCATCCTCATTCCTTTTACATATTGTTCCTGACATCTCACTCTACCTCTGGTATCATTTTGGTGGCATTTTACTGTAGAAATTTGGAGAAAAATCATTTTAAAGTCACCCCTATAACAAAACCCAGTTACAGTATGCTGACCTTTGACCTTAGGTCACATCAATTCCTTCATAGGTGTCATCCTCATTCCTTTTGCATATTGTTCCTGACATCTCACTCTACCTCTGGTATCATTTTGGTGGCATTTTACTGTAGAAATCTGGAGAAAAATCATTTTAAAGTCACCCCTATAACAAAATCCAGTTACAGTATGCTGACCTTTGACCTTAGGTCACATCAATTCCTTCATAGGTGTCATCCTCATTCCTTTTGCATATTGTTCCTGACATCTCACTCTACCTCTGGTATCATTTTGGTGGCATTTTACTGTAGAAATCTGGAGAAAAATCATTTTAAAGTCACCCCTATAACAAAATCCAGTTACAGTATGCTGACCTTTGACCTTAGGTCACATCAATTCCTTCATAGGTGTCATCCTCATTCCTTTTACATATTGTTCCTGACATCTCACTCTACCTCTGGTATCATTTTGGTGGCATTTTACTGTAGAAATCTGGAGAAAAATCATTTTAAAAATCTCACCCATAATGACTCAATCCCAGTTACAGTATGCTGACCTTTGACCTTAGGTCACATCAATTCCTTCATAGGTGTCATCCTCATTCCTTTTGCATATTGTTCCTGACATCTCACTCTACCTCTGGTATCATTTTGGTGGCATTTTACTGTAGAAATCTGGAGAAAAATCATTTTAAAGTCACCCCTATGTCAAAACCCAGTTACAGTATGCTGACCTTTGACCTTAGGTCACATCAATTCCTTCATAGGTGTCATCCTCATTCCTTTTGCATACTGTTCCTGACATCTCACTCTACCTCTGGTATCATTTTGGTGGCATTTTACTGTAGAAATCTGGAGAAAAATGACATTAAAGTCACCCCTATAACACAACCCAGTTACAGTATGCTGACCTTTGACCTTAGGTCACATCAATTCCTTCATAGGTGTCATCCTCATTCCTTTTGCATATTGTTCCTGACATCTCACTCTACCTCTGGTATCATTTTGGTGGCATTTTACTGTAGAAATTTGGAGAAAAATCATTTTAAAGTCACCCCTATGTCAAAACCCAGTTACAGTATGCTGACCTTTGACCTTAGGTCACATCAATTCCTTCATAGGTGTCATCCTCATTCCTTTTGCATATTGTTCCTGACATCTCACTCTACCTCTGGTATCATTTTGGTGGCATTTTACTGTAGAAATTTGGAGAAAAATCATTTTAAAGTCACCCCTATAACAAAATCCAGTTACAGTATGCTGACCTTTGACCTTAGGTCACATCAATTCCTTCATAGGTGTCATCCTCATTCCTTTTGCATATTGTTCCTGACATCTCACTCTACCTCTGGTATCATTTTGGTGGCATTTTACTGTAGAAATCTGGAGAAAAATCATTTTAAAATCACCCCTATAACACAACCCAGTTACAGTATGCTGACCTTTGACCTTAGGTCACATCAATTCCTTCATAGGTGTCATCCTCATTCCTTTTGCATATTGTTCCTGACATCTCACTCTACCTCTGGTATCATTTTGGTGGCATTTTACTGTAGAAATCTGGAGAAAAATCATTTTAAAGTCACCCCTATAACAAAATCCAGTTACAGTATGCTGACCTTTGACCTTAGGTCACATCAATTCCTTCATAGGTGTCATCCTCATTCCTTTTACATATTGTTCCTGACATCTCACTCTACCTCTGGTATCATTTTGGTGGCATTTTACTGTAGAAATTTGGAGAAAAATCATTTTAAAGTCACCCCTATAACAAAACCCAGTTACAGTATGCTGACCTTTGACCTTAGGTCACATCAATTCCTTCATAGGTGTCATCCTCATTCCTTTTGCATATTGTTCCTGACATCTCACTCTACCTCTGGTATCATTTTGGTGGCATTTTACTGTAGAAATCTGGAGAAAAATCATTTTAAAGTCACCCCTATAACAAAACCCAGTTACAGTATGCTGACCTTTGACCTTAGGTCACATCAATTCCTTCATAGGTGTCATCCTCATTCCTTTTGCATATTGTTCCTGACATCTCACTCTACCTCTGGTATCATTTTGGTGGCATTTTACTGTAGAAATTTGGAGAAAAATCATTTTAAAGTCACCCCTATAACAAAATCCAGTTACAGTATGCTGACCTTTGACCTTAGGTCACATCAATTCCTTCATAGGTGTCATCCTCATTCCTTTTGCATATTGTTCCTGACATCTCACTCTACCTCTGGTATCATTTTGGTGGCATTTTACTGTAGAAATCTGGAGAAAAATCATTTTAAAGTCACCCCTATAACAAAACCCAGTTACAGTATGCTGACCTTTGACCTTAGGTCACATCAATTCCTTCATAGGTGTCATCCTCATTCCTTTTGCATATTGTTCCTGACATCTCACTCTACCTCTGGTATCATTTTGGTGGCATTTTACTGTAGAAATCTGGAGAAAAATGACATTAAAGTCACCCCTATAACAAAATCCAGTTACAGTATGCTGACCTTTGACCTTAGGTCACATCAATTCCTTCATAGGTGTCATCCTCATTCCTTTTGCATATTGTTCCTGACATCTCACTCTACCTCTGGTATCATTTTGGTGGCATTTTACTGTAGAAATCTGGAGAAAAATCATTTTTAAAGTCACCCCTATATCAAAATCCAGTTACAGTATGCTGACCTTTGACCTTAGGTCACATCAATTCCTTCATAGGTGTCATCCTCATTCCTTTTGCATATTGTTCCTGACATCTCACTCTACCTCTGGTATCATTTTGGTGGCATTTTACTGTAGAAATTTGGAGAAAAATCATTTTAAAGTCACCCCTATAACAAAATCCAGTTACAGTATGCTGACCTTTGACCTTAGGTCACATCAATTCCTTCATAGGTGTCATCCTCATTCCTTTTGCATATTGTTCCTGACATCTCACTCTACCTCTGGTATCATTTTGGTGGCATTTTACTGTAGAATCTGGAGAAAAATCATTTTATCTGGAGAAAAATCATTTTAAAATCACCCCATAACACAACCCAGTTACAGTATGCTGACCTTTGACCTTAGGTCACATCAATTCCTTCATAGGTGTCATCCTCATTCCTTTTGCATATTGTTCCTGACATCTCACTCTACCTCTGGTATCATTTTGGTGGCATTTTACTGTAGAAATCTGGAGAAAAATCATTTTAAAGTCACCCCTATAACAAAACCCAGTTACAGTATGCTGACCTTTGACCTTAGGTCACATCAATTCCTTCATAGGTGTCATCCTCATTCCTTTTGCATATTGTTCCTGACATCTCACTCTACCTCTGGTATCATTTTGGTGGCATTTTACTGTAGAAATCTGGAGAAAAATGACATTAAAGTCACCCCTATAACAAAATCCAGTTACAGTATGCTGACCTTTGACCTTAGGTCACATCAATTCCTTCATAGGTGTCATCCTCATTCCTTTTGCATATTGTTCCTGACATCTCACTCTACCTCTGGTATCATTTTGGTGGCATTTTACTGTAGAAATCTGGAGAAAAATGACATTAAAGTCACCCCTATAACAAAATCCAGTTACAGTATGCTGACCTTTGACCTTAGGTCACATCAATTCCTTCATAGGTGTCATCCTCATTCCTTTTGCATATTGTTCCTGACATCTCACTCTACCTCTGGTATCATTTTGGTGGCATTTTACTGTAGAAATCTGGAGAAAAATCATTTTAAAGTCACCCCTATAACAAAACCCAGTTACAGTATGCTGACCTTTGACCTTAGGTCACATCAATTCCTTCATAGGTGTCATCCTCATTCCTTTTGCATATTGTTCCTGACATCTCACTCTACCTCTGGTATCATTTTGGTGGCATTTTACTGTAGAAATTTGGAGAAAAATCATTTTAAAGTCACCCCTATAACAAAACCCAGTTACAGTATGCTGACCTTTGACCTTAGGTCACATCAATTCCTTCATAGGTGTCATCCTCATTCCTTTTGCATATTGTTCCTGACATCTCACTCTACCTCTGGTATCATTTTGGTGGCATTTTACTGTAGAAATCTGGAGAAAAATCATTTTAAAATCACCCCATAACACAACCCAGTTACAGTATGCTGACCTTTGACCTTAGGTCACATCAATTCCTTCATAGGTGTCATCCTCATTCCTTTTGCATATTGTTCCTGACATCTCACTCTACCTCTGGTATCATTTTGGTGGCATTTTACTGTAGAAATCTGGAGAAAAACATTTTAAAGTCACCCCTATAACAAAATCCAGTTACAGTATGCTGACCTTTGACCTTAGGTCACATCAATTCCTTCATAGGTGTCATCCTCATTCCTTTTGCATATTGTTCCTGACATCTCACTCTACCTCTGGTATCATTTTGGTGGCATTTTACTGTAGAAATTTGGAGAAAAATCATTTTAAAGTCACCCCTATGTCAAAACCCAGTTACAGTATGCTGACCTTTGACCTTAGGTCACATCAATTCCTTCATAGGTGTCATCCTCATTCCTTTTACATATTGTTCCTGACATCTCACTCTACCTCTGGTATCATTTTGGTGGCATTTTACTGTAGAAATCTGGAGAAAAATCATTTTAAAGTCACCCCTATAACAAAATCCAGTTACAGTATGCTGACCTTTGACCTTAGGTCACATCAATTCCTTCATAGGTGTCATCCTCATTCCTTTTGCATATTGTTCCTGACATCTCACTCTACCTCTGGTATCATTTTGGTGGCATTTTACTGTAGAAATCTGGAGAAAAATCATTTTAAAGTCACCCCTATGTCAAAACCCAGTTACAGTATGCTGACCTTTGACCTTAGGTCACATCAATTCCTTCATAGGTGTCATCCTCATTCCTTTTGCATATTGTTCCTGGTGTCTCACTCTACCTCTGGTATCATTTTGGTGGCATTTTACTGTAGAAATCTGGAGAAAAATCATTTTAAAGTCACCCCTATAACAAAATCCAGTTACAGTATGCTGACCTTTGACCTTAGGTCACATCAATTCCTTCATAGGTGTCATCCTCATTCCTTTTGCATATTGTTCCTGACATCTCACTCTACCTCTGGTATCATTTTGGTGGCATTTTACTGTAGAAATCTGGAGAAAAATCATTTTAAAATCACCCCATAACACAACCCAGTTACAGTATGCTGACCTTTGACCTTAGGTCACATCAATTCCTTCATAGGTGTCATCCTCATTCCTTTTGCATATTGTTCCTGACATCTCACTCTACCTCTGGTATCATTTTGGTGGCATTTTACTGTAGAAATTTGGAGAAAAATGACATTAAAGTCACCCCTATAACAAAATCCAGTTACAGTATGCTGACCTTTGACCTTAGGTCACATCAATTCCTTCATAGGTGTCATCCTCATTCCTTTTGCATATTGTTCCTGACATCTCACTCTACCTCTGGTATCATTTTGGTGGCATTTTACTGTAGAAATCTGGAGAAAAATCATTTTAAAGTCACCCCTATAACAAAACCCAGTTACAGTATGCTGACCTTTGACCTTAGGTCACATCAATTCCTTCATAGGTGTCATCCTCATTCCTTTTGCATATTGTTCCTGACATCTCACTCTACCTCTGGTATCATTTTGGTGGCATTTTACTGTAGAAATCTGGAGAAAAATCATTTTAAAGTCACCCCTATAACAAAACCCAGTTACAGTATGCTGACCTTTGACCTTAGGTCACATCAATTCCTTCATAGGTGTCATCCTCATTCCTTTTGCATATTGTTCCTGGTGTCTCACTCTACCTCTGGTATCATTTTGGTGGCATTTTACTGTAGAAATCTGGAGAAAAATGACATTAAAGTCACCCCTATGTCAAAACCCAGTTACAGTATGCTGACCTTTGACCTTAGGTCACATCAATTCCTTCATAGGTGTCATCCTCATTCCTTTTGCATATTGTTCCTGACATCTCACTCTACCTCTGGTATCATTTTGGTGGCATTTTACTGTAGAAATCTGGAGAAAAATGACATTAAAGTCACCCCTATAACAAAATCCAGTTACAGTATGCTGACCTTTGACCTTAGGTCACATCAATTCCTTCATAGGTGTCATCCTCATTCCTTTTGCATATTGTTCCTGACATCTCACTCTACCTCTGGTATCATTTTGGTGGCATTTTACTGTAGAAATCTGGAGAAAAATCACTTTAAAGTCACCCCTATAACAAAATCCAGTTACAGTATGCTGACCTTTGACCTTAGGTCACATCAATTCCTTCATAGGTGTCATCCTCATTCCTTTTGCATATTGTTCCTGACATCTCACTCTACCTCTGGTATCATTTTGGTGGCATTTTACTGTAGAAATCTGGAGAAAAATCATTTTAAAGTCACCCCTATCTCAAAACCCAGTTACAGTATGCTGACCTTTGACCTTAGGTCACATCAATTCCTTCATAGGTGTCATCCTCATTCCTTTTGCATATTGTTCCTGACATCTCACTCTACCTCTGGTATCATTTTGGTGGCATTTTACTGTAGAAATTTGGAGAAAAATCATTTTAAAGTCACCCCTATAACAAAACCCAGTTACAGTATGCTGACCTTTGACCTTAGGTCACATCAATTCCTTCATAGGTGTCATCCTCATTCCTTTTGCATATTGTTCCTGACATCTCACTCTACCTCTGGTATCATTTTGGTGGCATTTTACTGTAGAAATCTGGAGAAAAATCATTTTAAAGTCACCCCTATAACAAAATCCAGTTACAGTATGCTGACCTTTGACCTTAGGTCACATCAATTCCTTCATAGGTGTCATCCTCATTCCTTTTGCATATTGTTCCTGGTGTCTCACTCTACCTCTGGTATCATTTTGGTGGCATTTTACTGTAGAAATCTGGAGAAAAATGACATTAAAGTCACCCCTATAACAAAACCCAGTTACAGTATGCTGACCTTTGACCTTAGGTCACATCAATTCCTTCATAGGTGTCATCCTCATTCCTTTTGCATATTGTTCCTGACATCTCACTCTACCTCTGGTATCATTTTGGTGGCATTTTACTGTAGAAATCTGGAGAAAAATCATTTTAAAGTCACCCCTATAACAAAATCCAGTTACAGTATGCTGACCTTTGACCTTAGGTCACATCAATTCCTTCATAGGTGTCATCCTCATTCCTTTTGCATATTGTTCCTGACATCTCACTCTACCTCTGGTATCATTTTGGTGGCATTTTACTGTAGAAATTTGGAGAAAAATCATTTTAAAGTCACCCCTATGTCAAAACCCAGTTACAGTATGCTGACCTTTGACCTTAGGTCACATCAATTCCTTCATAGGTGTCATCCTCATTCCTTTTGCATATTGTTCCTGACATCTCACTCTACCTCTGGTATCATTTTGGTGGCATTTTACTGTAGAAATTTGGAGAAAAATCATTTTAAAGTCACCCCTATAACAAAATCCAGTTACAGTATGCTGACCTTTGACCTTAGGTCACATCAATTCCTTCATAGGTGTCATCCTCATTCCTTTTGCATATTGTTCCTGACATCTCACTCTACCTCTGGTATCATTTTGGTGGCATTTTACTGTAGAAATCTGGAGAAAAATCATTTTAAAATCACCCCATAACACAACCCAGTTACAGTATGCTGACCTTTGACCTTAGGTCACATCAATTCCTTCATAGGTGTCATCCTCATTCCTTTTGCATATTGTTCCTGACATCTCACTCTACCTCTGGTATCATTTTGGTGGCATTTTACTGTAGAAATCTGGAGAAAAATGACATTAAAGTCACCCCTATAACAAAATCCAGTTACAGTATGCTGACCTTTGACCTTAGGTCACATCAATTCCTTCATAGGTGTCATCCTCATTCCTTTTGCATATTGTTCCTGACATCTCACTCTACCTCTGGTATCATTTTGGTGGCATTTTACTGTAGAAATTTGGAGAAAAATCATTTTAAAGTCACCCCTATAACAAAATCCAGTTACAGTATGCTGACCTTTGACCTTAGGTCACATCAATTCCTTCATAGGTGTCATCCTCATTCCTTTTGCATATTGTTCCTGACATCTCACTCTACCTCTGGTATCATTTTGGTGGCATTTTACTGTAGAAATCTGGAGAAAAATCATTTTAAAGTCACCCCTATAACAAAACCCAGTTACAGTATGCTGACCTTTGACCTTAGGTCACATCAATTCCTTCATAGGTGTCATCCTCATTCCTTTTGCATATTGTTCCTGACATCTCACTCTACCTCTGGTATCATTTTGGTGGCATTTTACTGTAGAAATTGGAGAAAAATCATTTTAAAGTCACCCCTATAACAAAACCCAGTTACAGTATGCTGACCTTTGACCTTAGGTCACATCAATTCCTTCATAGGTGTCATCCTCATTCCTTTTACATATTGTTCCTGACATCTCACTCTACCTCTGGTATCATTTTGGTGGCATTTTACTGTAGAAATTTGGAGAAAAATCATTTTAAAGTCACCCCTATAACAAAATCCAGTTACAGTATGCTGACCTTTGACCTTAGGTCACATCAATTCCTTCATAGGTGTCATCCTCATTCCTTTTGCATATTGTTCCTGACATCTCACTCTACCTCTGGTATCATTTTGGTGGCATTTTACTGTAGAAATCTGGAGAAAAATCATTTTAAAGTCACCCCTATAACAAAATCCAGTTACAGTATGCTGACCTTTGACCTTAGGTCACATCAATTCCTTCATAGGTGTCATCCTCATTCCTTTTGCATATTGTTCCTGACATCTCACTCTACCTCTGGTATCATTTTGGTGGCATTTTACTGTAGAAATCTGGAGAAAAATCATTTTAAAGTCACCCCTATAACAAAACCCAGTTACAGTATGCTGACCTTTGACCTTAGGTCACATCAATTCCTTCATAGGTGTCATCCTCATTCCTTTTACATATTGTTCCTGACATCTCACTCTACCGCTGGTATCATTTTGGTGGCATTTTACTGTAGAAATTTGGAGAAAAATCATTTTAAAGTCACCCCTGTAACACAACCCAGTTACAGTATGCTGACCTTTGACCTTAGGTCACATCAATTCCTTCATAGGTGTCATCCTCATTCCTTTTGCATATTGTTCCTGACATCTCACTCTACCTCTGGTATCATTTTGGTGGCATTTTACTGTAGAAATTTGGAGAAAAATCATTTTAAAGTCACCCCTATGTCAAAACCCAGTTACAGTATGCTGACCTTTGACCTTAGGTCACATCAATTCCTTCATAGGTGTCATCCTCATTCCTTTTGCATATTGTTCCTGACATCTCACTCTACCTCTGGTATCATTTTGGTGGCATTTTACTGTAGAAATTTGGAGAAAAATCATTTTAAAGTCACCCCTATAACAAAACCCAGTTACAGTATGCTGACCTTTGACCTTAGGTCACATCAATTCCTTCATAGGTGTCATCCTCATTCCTTTTGCATATTGTTCCTGGTGTCTCACTCTACCTCTGGTATCATTTTGGTGGCATTTTACTGTAGAAATTTGGAGAAAAATGACATTAAAGTCACCCCTATAACAAAATCCAGTTACAGTATGCTGACCTTTGACCTTAGGTCACATCAATTCCTTCATAGGTGTCATCCTCATTCCTTTTGCATATTGTTCCTGACATCTCACTCTACCTCTGGTATCATTTTGGTGGCATTTTACTGTAGAAATCTGGAGAAAAATCATTTTAAAGTCACCCCTATATCAAATCCCAGTTACAGTATGCTGACCTTTGACCTTAGGTCACATCAATTCCTTCATAGGTGTCATCCTCATTCCTTTTGCATATTGTTCCTGACATCTCACTCTACCTCTGGTATCATTTTGGTGGCATTTTACTGTAGAAATTTGGAGAAAAATCATTTTAAAATCACCCCTATAACACAACCCAGTTACAGTATGCTGACCTTTGACCTTAGGTCACATCAATTCCTTCATAGGTGTCATCTTCATTCCTTTTGCATATTGTTCCTGACATCTCACTCTACCTCTGGTATCATTTTGGTGGCATTTTACTGTAGAAATTTGGAGAAAAATCATTTTAAAGTCACCCCTATGACAAAACCCAGTTACAGTATGCTGACCTTTGACCTTAGGTCACATCAATTCCTTCATGGGTGTCATCCTCATTCCTTTTGCATATTGTTCCTGGGGTCTCACTCTACCTCTGGTATCATTTTGGTGGCATTTTACTGTAGAAATCTGGAGAAAAATGACATTAAAGTCACCCCTATAACAAAACCCAGTTACAGTATGCTGACCTTTGACCTTAGGTCACATCAATTCCTTCATAGGTGTCATCCTCATTCCTTTTGCATATTGTTCCTGACATCTCACTCTACCTCTGGTATCATTTTGGTGGCATTTTACTGTAGAAATTTGGAGAAAAATCATTTTAAAGTCACCCCTATAACAAAACCCAGTTACAGTATGCTGACCTTTGACCTTAGGTCACATCAATTCCTTCATAGGTGTCATCCTCATTCCTTTTGCATATTGTTCCTGACATCTCACTCTACCTCTGGTATCATTTTGGTGGCATTTTACTGTAGAAATTTGGAGAAAAATCATTTTAAAGTCACCCCTATAACAAAATCCAGTTACAGTATGCTGACCTTTGACCTTAGGTCACATCAATTCCTTCATAGGTGTCATCCTCATTCCTTTTACATATTGTTCCTGACATCTCACTCTACCTCTGGTATCATTTTGGTGGCATTTTACTGTAGAAATTTGGAGAAAAATCATTTTAAAGTCACCCCTATGTCAAAACCCAGTTACAGTATGCTGACCTTTGACCTTAGGTCACATCAATTCCTTCATAGGTGTCATCCTCATTCCTTTTGCATATTGTTCCTGACATCTCACTCTACCTCTGGTATCATTTTGGTGGCATTTTACTGTAGAAATTTGGAGAAAAATCATTTTAAAGTCACCCCTATAACACAACCCAGTTACAGTATGCTGACCTTTGACCTTAGGTCACATCAATTCCTTCATAGGTGTCATCCTCATTCCTTTTGCATATTGTTCCTGACATCTCACTCTACCTCTGGTATCATTTTGGTGGCATTTTACTGTAGAAATTTGGAGAAAAATCATTTTAAAGTCACCCCTATAACAAAATCCAGTTACAGTATGCTGACCTTTGACCTTAGGTCACATCAATTCCTTCATAGGTGTCATCCTCATTCCTTTTGCATATTGTTCCTGACATCTCACTCTACCTCTGGTATCATTTTGGTGGCATTTTACTGTAGAAATTTGGAGAAAAATCATTTTAAAGTCACCCCTATATCAAAACCCAGTTACAGTATGCTGACCTTTGACCTTAGGTCACATCAATTCCTTCATAGGTGTCATCCTCATTCCTTTTGCATATTGTTCCTGGTGTCTCACTCTACCTCTGGTATCATTTTGGTGGCATTTTACTGTAGAAATCTGGAGAAAAATCATTTTTAAAGTCACCCCTATAACAAAATCCCAGTTACAGTATGCTGACCTTTGACCTTAGGTCACATCAATTCCTTCATAGGTGTCATCCTCATTCCTTTTGCATATTGTTCCTGACATCTCACTCTACCTCTGGTATCATTTTGGTGGCATTTTACTGTAGAAATCTGGAGAAAAATCATTTTAAAAGTCACCCCTATAACAAAACCCAGTTACAGTATGCTGACCTTTGACCTTAGGTCACATCAATTCCTTCATAGGTGTCATCCTCATTCCTTTTGCATATTGTTCCTGACATCTCACTCTACCTCTGGTATCATTTTGGTGGCATTTTACTGTAGAAATTTGGAGAAAAATGACATTTTAAAGTCACCCCTATAACAAAATCCAGTTACAGTATGCTGACCTTTGACCTTAGGTCACATCAATTCCTTCATAGGTGTCATCCTCATTCCTTTTGCATATTGTTCCTGACATCTCACTCTACCTCTGGTATCATTTTGGTGGCATTTTACTGTAGAAATTTGGAGAAAAATCATTTTAAAAAGTCACCCATAATGACTCAATCCCACTCACAGTATGCTGACCTTTGACCTTAGGTCACATCAATTCCTTCATAGGTGTCATCCTCATTCCTTTTGCATATTGTTCCTGACATCTCACTCTACCTCTGGTATCATTTTGGTGGCATTTTACTGTAGAAATCTGGAGAAAAATCATTTTAAAGTCACCCCTATAACAAAATCCAGTTACAGTATGCTGACCTTTGACCTTAGGTCACATCAATTCCTTCATAGGTGTCATCCTCATTCCTTTTGCATATTGTTCCTGACATCTCACTCTACCTCTGGTATCATTTTGGTGGCATTTTACTGTAGAAATCTGGAGAAAAATGACATTAAAGTCACCCCTATATCAAAACCCAGTTACAGTATGCTGACCTTTGACCTTAGGTCACATCAATTCCTTCATAGGTGTCATCCTCATTCCTTTTGCATATTGTTCCTGACATCTCACTCTACCTCTGGTATCATTTTGGTGGCATTTTACTGTAGAAATCTGGAGAAAAATCATTTTAAAGTCACCCCTATAACAAAATCCAGTTACAGTATGCTGACCTTTGACCTTAGGTCACATCAATTCCTTCATAGGTGTCATCCTCATTCCTTTTGCATATTGTTCCTGGTGTCTCACTCTACCTCTGGTATCATTTTGGTGGCATTTTACTGTAGAAATTTGGAGAAAAATCATTTTAAAGTCACCCCTATGTCAAAACCCAGTTACAGTATGCTGACCTTTGACCTTAGGTCACATCAATTCCTTCATAGGTGTCATCCTCATTCCTTTTGCATATTGTTCCTGACATCTCACTCTACCTCTGGTATCATTTTGGTGGCATTTTACTGTAGAAATCTGGAGAAAATCATTTTAAAGTCACCCCTATAACAAAATCCAGTTACAGTATGCTGACCTTTGACCTTAGGTCACATCAATTCCTTCATAGGTGTCATCCTCATTCCTTTTGCATATTGTTCCTGACATCTCACTCTACCTCTGGTATCATTTTGGTGGCATTTTACTGTAGAAATTTGGAGAAAAATCACTTTAAAGTCACCCCTATAACAAAACCCAGTTACAGTATGCTGACCTTTGACCTTAGGTCACATCAACTCCTTCATAGGTGTCATCCTCATTCCTTTTGCATATTGTTCCTGACATCTCACTCTACCTCTGGTATCATTTTGGTGGCATTTTACTGTAGAAATTTGGAGAAAAATCATTTTAAAGTCACCCCTATAACAAAATCCAGTTACAGTATGCTGACCTTTGACCTTAGGTCACATCAATTCCTTCATAGGTGTCATCCTCATTCCTTTTGCATATTGTTCCTGACATCTCACTCTACCTCTGGTATCATTTTGGTGGCATTTTACTGTAGAAATCTGGAGAAAAATCATTTTAAAGTCACCCCTATAACACAACCCAGTTACAGTATGCTGACCTTTGACCTTAGGTCACATCAATTCCTTCATAGGTGTCATCCTCATTCCTTTTGCATATTGTTCCTGACATCTCACTCTACCTCTGGTATCATTTTGGTGGCATTTTACTGTAGAAATCTGGAGAAAAATCATTTTAAAGTCACCCCTATATCAAACCCATTAACAATATGCTGACCTTTGACCTTAGGTCACATCAATTCCTTCATAGGTGTCATCCTCATTCCTTTTGCATATTGTTCCTGACATCTCACTCTACCTCTGGTATCATTTTGGTGGCATTTTACTGTAGAAATTTGGAGAAAAATCATTTAAAAAATCTCATCCATAATGACTCAAAACCCTGTTACAGTATGCTGACCTTTGACCTTAGGTCACATCAATTCCTTCATAGGTGTCATCCTCATTCCTTTTGCATATTGTTCCTGACATCTCACTCTACCTCTGGTATCATTTTGGTGGCATTTTACTGTAGAAATTTGGAGAAAAATCATTTTAAAGTCACCCCTATAACAAAATCCAGTTACAGTATGCTGACCTTTGACCTTAGGTCACATCAATTCCTTCATAGGTGTCATCCTCATTCCTTTTGCATATTGTTCCTGACATCTCACTCTACCTCTGGTATCATTTTGGTGGCATTTTACTGTAGAAATTTGGAGAAAAATCATTTTAAAGTCACCCCTATAACAAAATCCAGTTACAGTATGCTGACCTTTGACCTTAGGTCACATCAATTCCTTCATAGGTGTCATCCTCATTCCTTTTGCATATTGTTCCTGACATCTCACTCTACCTCTGGTATCATTTTGGTGGCATTTTACTGTAGAAATCTGGAGAAAAATCATTTTAAAGTCACCCCTATAACAAAACCCAGTTACAGTATGCTGACCTTTGACCTTAGGTCACATCAATTCCTTCATAGGTGTCATCCTCATTCCTTTTGCATATTGTTCCTGACATCTCACTCTACCTCTGGTATCATTTTGGTGGCATTTTACTGTAGAAATTTGGAGAAAAATGACATTAAAGTCACCCCTATAACACAACCCAGTTACAGTATGCTGACCTTTGACCTTAGGTCACATCAATTCCTTCATAGGTGTCATCCTCATTCCTTTTGCATATTGTTCCTGACATCTCACTCTACCTCTGGTATCATTTTGGTGGCATTTTACTGTAGAAATCTGGAGAAAAATCATTTTAAAATCACCCCTATCTCAAAACCCAGTTACAGTATGCTGACCTTTGACCTTAGGTCACATCAATTCCTTCATAGGTGTCATCCTCATTCCTTTTGCATATTGTTCCTGACATCTCACTCTACTTCTGGTATCATTTTGGTGGCATTTTACTGTAGAAATTTGGAGAAAAATCATTTTAAAGTCACCCCTATGTCAAAACCGAGTTACAGTATGCTGACCTTTGACCTTAGGTCACATCAATTCCTTCATAGGTGTCATCCTCATTCCTTTTGCATATTGTTCCTGACATCTCACTCTGCCTCTGGTATCATTTTGGTGGCATTTTACTGTAGAAATCTGGAGAAAAATCATTTTAAAATCACCCCTATAACACAACCCAGTTACAGTATGCTGACCTTTGACCTTAGGTCACATCAATTCCTTCATAGGTGTCATCCTCATTCCTTTTGCATATTGTTCCTGACATCTCACTCTACCTCTGGTATCATTTTGGTGGCATTTTACTGTAGAAATCTGGAGAAAAATCATTTTAAAGTCACCCCTATAACACAACCCAGTTACAGTATGCTGACCTTTGACCTTAGGTTACATCAATTCCTTCATAGGTGTCATCCTCATTCCTTTTACATACTGTTCCTGACATCTCACTCTACCTCTGGTATCATTTTGGTGGCATTGTACTGTAGAAATTTGGAGAAAAATCATTTTAAAAATCTCACCCATAATGACTCAATCTCACTCATTGTATGCTGACCTTTGACCTTAGGTCACATCAATTCCTTCATAGGTGTCATCCTCATTCCTTTTACATATTGTTCCTGACATCTCACTCTACCGCTGGTATCATTTTGGTGGCATTTTACTGTAGAAATTTGGAGAAAAATCATTTTAAAGTCACCCCTATATCAAAACCCAGTTACAGTATGCTGACCTTTGACCTTAGGTCACATCAATTCCTTCATAGGTGTCATCCTCATTCCTTTTGCATATTGTTCCTGACATCTCACTCTACCTCTGGTATCATTTTGGTGGCATTTTACTGTAGAAATCTGGAGAAAAATCATTTTAAAATCTCACCCCTAATGACTCAATCCCAGTTACAGTATGCTGACCTTTGACCTTAGGTCACATCAATTCCTTCATAGGTGTCATCCTCATTCCTTTTGCATATTGTTCCTGACATCTCACTCTACCTCTGGTATCATTTTGGTGGCATTTTACTGTAGAAATTTGGAGAAAAATCATTTTAAAGTCACCCCTATAACACAACCCAGTTACAGTATGCTGACCTTTGACCTTAGGTCACATCAATTCCTTCATAGGTGTCATCCTCATTCCTTTTGCATATTGTTCCTGACATCTCACTCTACCTCTGGTATCATTTTGGTGGCATTTTACTGTAGAAATCTGGAGAAAAATCATTTTAAAGTCACCCTATAACACATCCCAGTTACAGTATGCTGACCTTTGACCTTAGGTCACATCAATTCCTTCATAGGTGTCATCCTCATTCCTTTTGCATATTGTTCCTGACATCTCACTCTACCTCTGGTATCATTTTGGTGGCATTTTACTGTAGAAATCTGGAGAAAAATCACTTTAAAGTCACCCCTATAACAAAACCCAGTTACAGTATGCTGACCTTTGACCTTAGGTCACATCAACTCCTTCATAGGTGTCATCCTCATTCCTTTTGCATATTGTTCCTGACATCTCACTCTACCTCTGGTATCATTTTGGTGGCATTTTACTGTAGAAATTTGGAGAAAAATGACATTAAAGTCACCCCTATAACACAACCCAGTTACAGTATGCTGACCTTTGACCTTAGGTCACATCAATTCCTTCATAGGTGTCATCCTCATTCCTTTTACATATTGTTCCTGACATCTCACTCTACCTCTGGTATCATTTTGGTGGCATTTTACTGTAGAAATTTGGAGAAAAATCATTTTAAAGTCACCCCTATGTCAAAACCCAGTTACAGTATGCTGACCTTTGACCTTAGGTCACATCAATTCCTTCATAGGTGTCATCCTCATTCCTTTTGCATATTGTTCCTGACATCTCACTCTACTTCTGGTATCATTTTGGTGGCATTTTACTGTAGAAATTTGGAGAAAAATCATTTTAAAGTCACCCCTATGTCAAAACCCAGTTACAGTATGCTGACCTTTGACCTTAGGTCACATCAATTCCTTCATAGGTGTCATCCTCATTCCTTTTGCATATTGTTCCTGACATCTCACTCTACCTCTGGTATCATTTTGGTGGCATTTTACTGTAGAAATCTGGAGAAAAATCATTTTAAAATCACCCCTATAACACAACCCAGTTACAGTATGCTGACCTTTGACCTTAGGTCACATCAATTCCTTCATAGGTGTCATCCTCATTCCTTTTGCATATTGTTCCTGACATCTCACTCTACCTCTGGTATCATTTTGGTGGCATTTTACTGTAGAAATCTGGAGAAAAATCATTTTAAAATCACCCCTATAACACAACCCAGTTACAGTATGCTGACCTTTGACCTTAGGTCACATCAATTCCTTCATAGGTGTCATCCTCATTCCTTTTGCATATTGTTCCTGACATCTCACTCTACCTCTGGTATCATTTTGGTGGCATTTTACTGTAGAAATTTGGAGAAAAATCATTTTAAAAATCTCACCCATAATGACTCAATCCCACTCACTGTATGCTGACCTTTGACCTTAGGTCACATCAATTCCTTCATAGGTGTCATCCTCATTCCTTTTGCATATTGTTCCTGGCGTCTCACTCTACCTCTGGTATCATTTTGGTGGCATTTTACTGTAGAAATCTGGAGAAAAATTACATTAAAGTCACCCCTATAACAAAATCCAGTTACAGTATGCTGACCTTTGACCTTAGGTCACATCAATTCCTTCATAGGTGTCATCCTCATTCCTTTTGCATATTGTTCCTGACATCTCACTCTACCTCTGGTATCATTTTGGTGGCATTTTACTGTAGAAATCTGGAGAAAAATCATTTTAAAAATCTCACCCATAATGACTCAATCCCACTCACAGTATGCTGACCTTTGACCTTAGGTCACATCAATTCCTTCATAGGTGTCATCCTCATTCCTTTTGCATATTGTTCCTGACATCTCACTCTACCTCTGGTATCATTTTGGTGGCATTTTACTGTAGAAATCTGGAGAAAAATCATTTTAAAGTCACCCATATAACACAACCCAGTTACAGTATGCTGACCTTTGACCTTAGGTCACATCAATTCCTTCATAGGTGTCATCCTCATTCCTTTTGCATATTGTTCCTGACATCTCACTCTACCTCTGGTATCATTTTGGTGGCATTTTACTGTAGAAATCTGGAGAAAAATCATTTTAAAATCTCACCCATAATAACAAAATCCCAGTTACAGTATGCTGACCTTTGACCTTAGGTCACATCAATTCCTTCATAGGTGTCATCCTCATTCCTTTTGCATATTGTTCCTGACATCTCACTCTACTTCTGGTATCATTTTGGTGGCATTTTACTGTAGAAATTTGGAGAAAAATCATTTTAAAGTCACCCCTATGTCAAAACCCAGTTACAGTATGCTGACCTTTGACCTTAGGTCACATCAATTCCTTCATAGGTGTCATCCTCATTCCTTTTGCATATTGTTCCTGACATCTCACTCTACCTCTGGTATCATTTTGGTGGCATTTTACTGTAGAAATCTGGAGAAAAATCATTTTAAAATCACCCCTATAACACAACCCAGTTACAGTATGCTGACCTTTGACCTTAGGTCACATCAATTCCTTCATAGGTGTCATCCTCATTCCTTTTGCATATTGTTCCTGACATCTCACTCTACCTCTGGTATCATTTTGGTGGCATTTTACTGTAGAAATATGGAGAAAAATCATTTTAAAATCACCCCTATAACAAAACCCAGTTACAGTATGCTGACCTTTGACCTTAGGTCACATCAATTCCTTCATAGGTGTCATCCTCATTCCTTTTACATATTGTTCCTGACATCTCACTCTACCTCTGGTATCATTTTGGTGGCATTTTACTGTAGAAATTTGGAGAAAAATGACATTAAAGTCACCCCTATAACAAAATCCAGTTACAGTATGCTGACCTTTGACCTTAGGTCACATCAATTCCTTCATAGGTGTCATCCTCATTCCTTTTGCATATTGTTCCTGACATCTCACTCTACCTCTGGTATCATTTTGGTGGCATTTTACTGTAGAAATCTGGAGAAAAATCATTTTAAAAATCACCCCTAATGACTCAATCCCAGTTACAGTATGCTGACCTTTGACCTTAGGTCACATCAATTCCTTCATAGGTGTCATCCTCATTCCTTTTGCATACTGTTCCTGACATCTCACTCTACCTCTGGTATCATTTTGGTGGCATTTTACTGTAGAAATTTGGAGAAAAATCATTTTAAAGTCACCCCTATAACACAACCCAGTTACAGTATGCTGACCTTTGACCTTAGGTCACATCAATTCCTTCATAGGTGTCATCCTCATTCCTTTTGCATACTGTTCCTGACATCTCACTTTACCTCTGGTATCATTTTGGTGGCATTTTACTGTAGAAATTCGGAGAAAAATCATTTTAAAGTCACCCCTATGTCAAAACCCAGTTACAGTATGCTGACCTTTGACCTTAGGTCACATCAATTCCTTCATAGGTGTCATCCTCATTCCTTTTGCATACTGTTCCTGACATCTCACTCTACCTCTGGTATCATTTTGGTGGCATTTTACTGTAGAAATCAGGAGAAAAATCATTTTAAAATCACCCCTATAACACAACCCAGTTACAGTATGCTGACCTTTGACCTTAGGTCACATCAATTCCTTCATAGGTGTGTTTCTCATTCCTTTTGCATACTGTTCCTGACATCTCACTCTACCTCTGGTATCATTTTGGTGGCATTTTACTGTAGAAATCTGGAGAAAAATCATTTTAAAATCACCCCTATAACACAACCCAGTTACAGTATGCTGACCTTTGACCTTAGGTCACATCAATTCCTTCATAGGTGTCATCCTCATTCCTTTTGCATACTGTTCCTGACATCTCACTCTACCTCTGGTATCATTTTGGTGGCATTTTACTGTAGAAATCAGGAGAAAAATCATTTTAAAAATCTCACCCATAATGACTCAATCCCACTCACTGTATGCTGACCTTTGACCTTAGGTCACATCAATTACTTCATAGGTGTCATCCTCATTCCTTTTGCATACTGTTCCTGACATCTCACTCTACCTCTGGTATCATTTTGGTGGCATTTTACTGTAGAAATCAGGAGAAAAATTACATTAAAGTCACCCCTATAACAAAATCCAGTTACAGTATGCTGACCTTTGACCTTTGGTCACATCAATTCCTTCATAGGTGTAGTTCTCATTCCTTTTGCATATTGTTCCTGACATCTCACTTTACCTCTGGTATCATTTTGGTGGCATTTTACTGTAGAAATCTGGAGAAAAATCATTTTAAAAATCTCACCCATAATGACTCAATCCCACTCACTGTATGCTGACCTTTGACCTTAGGTCACATCAATTCATTCATAGGTGTGTTTCTCATTCCTTTTGCATACTGTTCCTGACATCTCACTTTACCTCTGGTATCATTTTGGTGGCATTTTACTGTAGAAATTTGGAGAAAAATCATTTTAAAGTCACCCCTATAACACAACCCAGTTACAGTATGCTGACCTTTGACCTTAGGTCACATCAATTCCTTCATAGGTGTCATCCTCATTCCTTTTGCATATTGTTCCTGACATCTCACTCTACTTCTGGTATCATTTTGGTGGCATTTTACTGTAGAAATCAGGAGAAAAATCATTTTAAAAATCTCACCCATAATGACTCAATCCCACTCACTGTATGCTGACCTTTGACCTTAGGTCACATCAATTCCTTCATAGGTGTCATCCTCATTCCTTTTGCATATTGTTCCTGACATCTCACTCTACCTCTGGTATCATTTTGGTGGCATTTTACTGTAGAAATCTGGAGAAAAAACATTATAAAGTCACCCCTATAACAAAATCCAGTTACAGTATGCTGACCTTTGACCTTTGGTCACATCAATTCCTTCATAGGTGTCATCCTCATTCCTTTTGCATATTGTTCCTGACATCTCACTCTACCTCTGGTATCATTTTGGTGGCATTTTACTGTAGAAATCTGGAGAAAAATCATTTAAAAAGTCACCCCTATAACAAAATCCAGTTACAGTATGCTGACCTTTGACCTTAGGTCACATCAATTCCTTCATAGGTGTGTTTCTCATTCCTTTTGCATATTGTTCCTGACATCTCACTTTACCTCTGGTATCATTTTGGTGGCATTTTACTGTAGAAATCTGGAGAAAAATCATTTTAAAGTCACCCCTATAACAAAACCCAGTTACAGTATGCTGACCTTTGACCTTAGGTCACATCAATTCCTTCATAGGTGTCATCCTCATTCCTTTTGCATATTGTTCCTGACATCTCACTCTACCTCTGGTATCATTTTGGTGGCATTTTACTGTAGAAATTTGGAGAAAAATCATTTTAAAGTCGCCCTTATAACACAACCCAGTTACAGTATGCTGACCTTTGACCTTAGGTCACATCAATTCCTTCATAGGTGTCATCCTCATTCCTTTTGCATACTGTTCCTGACATCTCACTCTACCTCTGGTATCATTTTGGTGGCATTTTACTGTAGAAATCTGGAGAAAAATCATTTTAAAAAGTCACCCATAATGACAAAATCCCTGTTACAGTATGCTGACCTTTGACCTTAGGTCACATCAATTCCTTCATAGGTGTCATCCTCATTCCTTTTGCATATTGTTCCTGACATCTCACTCTACCTCTGGTATCATTTTGGTGGCATTTTACTGTAGAAATCTGGAGAAAAATCATTTTAAAGTCACCCCTATGTCAAAACCCAGTTACAGTATGCTGACCTTTGACCTTAGGTCACATCAATTCCTTCATAGGTGTCATCCTCATTCCTTTTGCATATTGTTCCTGACATCTCACTCTACCTCTGGTATCATTTTGGTGGCATTTTACTGTAGAAATCTGGAGAAAAATCATTTTAAAGTCACCCCTATATCAAAACCCAGTTACAGTATGCTGACCTTTGACCTTAGGTCACATCAATTCCTTCATAGGTGTCATCCTCATTCCTTTTGCATACTGTTCCTGACATCTCACTCTACCTCTGGTATCATTTTGGTGGCATTTTACTGTAGAAATTTGGAGAAAAATCATTTTAAAGTCACCCCTATAACACAACCCAGTTACAGTATGCTGACCTTTGACCTTAGGTCACATCAATTCCTTCATAGGTGTCATCCTCATTCCTTTTACATACTGTTCCTGACATCTCACTCTACCTCTGGTATCATTTTGGTGGCATTTTACTGTAGAAATCTGGAGAAAAATCATTTAAAAAATCTCATCCATAATGACTCAATCCCACTCACTGTATGCTGACCTTTGACCTTAGGTCACATCAATTCCTTCATAGGTGTCATCCTCATTCTTTTTGCATATTGTTCCTGACATCTCACTCTACTTCTGATATAATTTTGGTGGCATTTTACTGTAGAAATCTGGAGAAAAATCATTTTAAAATCACCCCTATAACACAACCCAGTTACAGTATGCTGACCTTTGACCTTCGGTCACATCAATTCCTTCATAGGTGTGTTTCTCATTCCTTTTGCATATTGTTCCTGACATCTCACTCTACCTCTGGTATCATTTTGGTGGCATTTTAACTGCAATGCATTTCAAGAAAATCAGAGAATGTCATGGGCCCTATAACACAATTGGCTCAGTTACAGTATGCTGACCTTTGACCTTAGGTCACATCAATTCCTTCATAGGTGTGTTTCTCATTCCTTTTGCATACTGTTCCTGACATCTCACTCTACCTCTGGTATCATTTTGGTGGCATTTTACTGTAGAAATCTGGAGAAAAATCATTTTAAAATCACCCCTATAACACAACCCAGTTACAGTATGCTGACCTTTGACCTTAGGTCACATCAATTCCTTCATAGGTGTCATCCTCATTCCTTTTGCATACTGTTCCTGACATCTCACTCTACCTCTGGTATCATTTTGGTGGCATTTTACTGTAGAAATCTGGAGAAAAATCATTTTAAAAATCTCACCCATAATGACTCAATCCCACTCACTGTATGCTGACCTTTGACCTTAGGTCACATCAATTACTTCATAGGTGTCATCCTCATTCCTTTTACATACTGTTCCTGGCGTCTCACTCTACCTCTGGTATCATTTTGGTGGCATTTTACTGTAGAAATCAGGAGAAAAATTACATTAAAGTCACCCCTATAACAAAATCCAGTTACAGTATGCTGACCTTTGACCTTTGGTCACATCAATTCCTTCATAGGTGTAGTTCTCATTCCTTTTGCATATTGTTCCTGACATCTCACTTTACCTCTGGTATCATTTTGGTGGCATTTTACTGTAGAAATCTGGAGAAAAATCATTTTAAAAATCTCACCCATAATGACTCAATCCCACTCATTGTATGCTGACCTTTGACCTTAGGTCACATCAATTCATTCATAGGTGTGTTTCTCATTCCTTTTGCATACTGTTCCTGACATCTCACTTTACCTCTGGTATCATTTTGGTGGCATTTTACTGTAGAAATTTGGAGAAAAATCATTTTAAAGTCACCCCTATAACACAACCCAGTTACAGTATGCTGACCTTTGACCTTAGGTCACATCAATTCCTTCATAGGTGTCATCCTCATTCCTTTTGCATATTGTTCCTGACATCTCACTTTACCTCTGGTATCATTTTGGTGGCATTTTACTGTAGAAATCAGGAGAAAAATCATTTTAAATATCTCACCCATAATGACTCAATCCCACTCACTGTATGCTGACCTTTGACCTTAGGTCACATCAATTCCTTCATAGGTGTCATCCTCATTCCTTTTGCATACTGTTCCTGACATCTCACTCTACCTCTGGTATCATTTTGGTGGCATTTTACTGTAGAAATCAGGAGAAAAATTACATTAAAGTCACCCCTATAACAAAATCCAGTTACAGTATGCTGACCTTTGACCTTTGGTCACATCAATTCCTTCATAGGTGTATTTCTCATTCCTTTTGCATATTGTTCCTGACATCTCACTCTACCTCTGGTATCATTTTGGTGGCATTTTACTGTAGAAATCAGGAGAAAAATTACATTTAAGTCACCCCTATAACAAAATCCAGTTACAGTATGCTGACCTTTGACCTTAGGTCACATCAATTCCTTCATAGGTGTATTTCTCATTCCTTTTGCATATTGTTCCTGACATCTCACTTTACCTCTGGTATCATTTTGGTGGCATTTTACTGTAGAAATCTGGAGAAAAATCATTTTAAAGTCACCCCTATATCAAAACCCAGTTACAGTATGCTGACCTTTGACCTTCGGTCACATCAATTCCTTCATAGGTGTCATCCTCATTCCTTTTGCATACTGTTCCTGACATCTCACTCTACCTCTGGTATCATTTTGGTGGCATTTTACTGTAGAAATTTGGAGAAAAATGACATTAAAGTCACCCTTATAACACAACCCAGTTACAGTATGCTGACCTTTGACCTTAGGTCACATCAATTCCTTCATAGGTGTCATCCTCATTCCTTTTACATACTGTTCCTGACATCTCACTTTACCTCTGGTATCATTTTGGTGGCATTTTACTGTAGAAATCTGGAGAAATTCGGAGAAAAATCATTTTAAAGTCACCCCTATCAATTCATTCAAAAAATGTCAAAACCCAGTTACAGTATGCTGACCTTTGACCTTAGGTCACATCAATTCCTTCATAGGTGTGTTTCTCATTCCTTTTGCATACTGTTCCTGACATCTCACTCTACCTCTGGTATCATTTTGGTGGCATTTTACTGTAGAAATCTGGAGAAAAATCATTTTAAAATCACCCCTATAACACAACCCAGTTACAGTATGCTGACCTTTGACCTTAGGTCACATCAATTCCTTCATAGGTGTGTTTCTCATTCCTTTTGCATACTGTTCCTGACATCTCACTCTACCTCTGGTATCATTTTGGTGGCATTTTACTGTAGAAATCTGGAGAAAAATCATTTTAAAATCACCCCTATAACACAACCCAGTTACAGTATGCTGACCTTTGACCTTAGGTCACATCAATTCCTTCATAGGTGTCATCCTCATTCCTTTTGCATACTGTTCCTGACATCTCACTCTACCTCTGGTATCATTTTGGTGGCATTTTACTGTAGAAATCAGGAGAAAAATCATTTTAAAAATCTCACCCATAATGACTCAATCCCACTCACTGTATGCTGACCTTTGACCTTAGGTCACATCAATTACTTCATAGGTGTCATCCTCATTCCTTTTACATACTGTTCCTGGCGTCTCACTCTACCTCTGGTATCATTTTGGTGGCATTTTACTGTAGAAATCAGGAGAAAAATTACATTAAAGTCACCCCTATAACAAAATCCAGTTACAGTATGCTGACCTTTGACCTTTGGTCACATCAATTCCTTCATAGGTGTAGTTCTCATTCCTTTTGCATATTGTTCCTGACATCTCACTTTACCTCTGGTATCATTTTGGTGGCATTTTACTGTAGAAATCTGGAGAAAAATCATTTTAAAAATCTCACCCATAATGACTCAATCCCACTCATTGTATGCTGACCTTTGACCTTAGGTCACATCAATTCATTCATAGGTGTGTTTCTCATTCCTTTTGCATACTGTTCCTGACATCTCACTTTACCTCTGGTATCATTTTGGTGGCATTTTACTGTAGAAATTTGGAGAAAAATCATTTTAAAGTCACCCCTATAACACAACCCAGTTACAGTATGCTGACCTTTGACCTTAGGTCACATCAATTCCTTCATAGGTGTCATCCTCATTCCTTTTGCATATTGTTCCTGACATCTCACTCTACCTCTGGTATCATTTTGGTGGCATTTTACTGTAGAAATCAGGAGAAAAATCATTTTAAAGTCACCCTATAACTCAATCCCAGTTACAGTATGCTGACCTTTGACCTTAGGTCACATCAATTCCTTCATAGGTGTCATCCTCATTCCTTTTACATATTGTTCCTGACATCTCACTCTACCTCTGGTATCATTTTGGTGGCATTTTACTGTAGAAATCTGGAGAAAAATCATTTTAAACTCACCCCTATAACAAAACCCAGTTACAGTATGCTGACCTTTGACCTTAGGTCACATCAATTCCTTCATAGGTGTCATCCTCATTCCTTTTGCATATTGTTCCTGACATCTCACTTACCTCTGGTATCATTTTGGTGGCATTTTACTGTAGAAATCTGGAGAAAAATCATTTTAAAAAGTCACCCCTAAACAAAATCCAGTTACAGTATGCTGACCTTTGACCTTAGGTCACATCAATTCCTTCATAGGTGTGTTTCTCATTCCTTTTGCATATTGTTCCTGACATCTCACTCTACCTCTGGTATCATTTTGGTGGCATTTTACTGTAGAAATTTGGAGAAAAATCATTTTAAAGTCACCCCTATAACACAACCCAGTTACAGTATGCTGACCTTTGACCTTAGGTCACATCAATTCCTTCATAGGTGTCATCCTCATTCCTTTTGCATATTGTTCCTGACATCTCACTCTACCTCTGGTATCATTTTGGTGGCATTTTACTGTAGAAATTTGGAGAAAAATCATTTTAAATAAACCAATATAACACAACCCAGTTACAGTATGCTGACCTTTGACCTTAGGTCACATCAATTCCTTCATAGGTGTCATCCTCATTCCTTTTGCATACTGTTCCTGACATCTCACTCTACCTCTGGTATCATTTTGGTGGCATTTTACTGTAGAAATCTGGAGAAAAATCATTTTAAAAATCTCACCCCTAATAACAAAATCCCAGTTACAGTATGCTGACCTTTGACCTTAGGTCACATCAATTCCTTCATAGGTGTCATCCTCATTCCTTTTGCATACTGTTCCTGACATCTCACTCTACCTCTGGTATCATTTTGGTGGCATTTTACTGTAGAAATCCGGAGAAAAATCATTTTAAAGTCACCCCTATAACAAAATCCAGTTACAGTATGCTGACCTTTGACCTTAGGTCACATCAATTCCTTCATAGGTGTGTTTCTCATTCCTTTTGCATATTGTTCCTGACATCTCACTTTACCTCTGGTATCATTTTGGTGGCATTTTACTGTAGAAATCTGGAGAAAAATCATTTTAAAATCACCCCTATAACACAACCCAGTTACAGTATGCTGACCTTTGACCTTAGGTCACATCAATTCCTTCATAGGTGTGTTTCTCATTCCTTTTGCATACTGTTCCTGACATCTCACTTTACCTCTGGTATCATTTTGGTGGCATTTTACTGTAGAAATTTGGAGAAAAATCATTTTAAAGTCACCCCTATAACACAACCCAGTTACAGTATGCTGACCTTTGACCTTAGGTCACATCAATTCCTTCATAGGTGTCATCCTCATTCCTTTTGCATACTGTTCCTGACATCTCACTCTACCTCTGGTATCATTTTGGTGGCATTTTACTGTAGAAATCTGGAGAAAAATCATTTTAAAAATCTCACCCATAATGACTCAATCCCACTCACTGTATGCTGACCTTTGACCTTAGGTCACATCAATTACTTCATAGGTGTCATCCTCATTCCTTTTGCATACTGTTCCTGACATCTCACTTTACCTCTGGTATCATTTTGGTGGCATTTTACTGTAGAAATCAGGAGAAAAAATCATTTTAAAGTCACCCCTATGTCAAAATCCAGTTACAGTATGCTGACCTTTGACCTTTGGTCACATCAATTCCTTCATAGGTGTGTTCTCATTCCTTTTGCATATTGTTCCTGACATCTCACTCTACCTCTGGTATCATTTTGGTGGCATTTTACTGTAGAAATCTGGAGAAAAATCATTTTAAAATCTCACCCATAATGACTCAATCCCAGTTACGGTATGCTGACCTTTGACCTTAGGTCACATCAATTCCTTCATAGGTGTTTTTCTCATTCCTTTTGCATACTGTTCCTGACATCTCACTTTACCTCTGGTATCATTTTTGGTGGCATTTTACTGTAGAAATCTGGAGAAAAATCATTTTAAAGTCACCCCTATATCAAAACCCAGTTACAATATGCTGACCTTTGACCTTATGTCACATCAATTCCTTCATAGGTGTCATCCTCATTCCTTTTGCATATTGTTCCTGACATCTCACTCTACCTCTGGTATCATTTTGGTGGCATTTTACTGTAGAAATCAGGAGAAAAAAAATTATAAAATCTCACCCTATAACAAAATCCCAGTTACAGTATGCTGACCTTTGACCTTGGTCACATCAATTCCTTCATAGGTGTCATCCTCATTCCTTTTGCATATTGTTCCTGACATCTCACTCTACCTCTGGTATCATTTTGGTGGCATTTTACTGTAGAAATCTGGAGAAAAATCATTTTAAAGTCACCCCTATATCAAAACCCAGTTACAGTATGCTGACCTTTGACCTTAGGTCACATCAATTCCTTCATAGGTGTCATCCTCATTCCTTTTACATACTGTTCCTGACATCTCACTTTACCTCTGGTATCATTTTGGTGGCATTTTACTGTAGAAATCTGGAGAAAAATCATTTTAAAAATCTCACCCATAATGACTCAATCCCACTCACTGTATGCTGACCTTTGACCTTAGGTCACATCAATTCATTCATAGGTGTGTTTCTCATTCCTTTTGCATACTGTTCCTGACATCTCACTTTACCTCTGGTATCATTTTGGTGGCATTTTACTGTAGAAATTTGGAGAAAAATCATTTTAAAGTCACCCCTATAACACAACCCAGTTACAGTATGCTGACCTTTGACCTTAGGTCACATCAATTCCTTCATAGGTGTCATCCTCATTCCTTTTGCATATTGTTCCTGACATCTCACTCTACTTCTGGTATCATTTTGGTGGCATTTTACTGTAGAAATCAGGAGAAAAATCATTTTAAAAATCTCACCCATAATGACTCAATCCCACTCACTGTATGCTGACCTTTGACCTTAGGTCACATCAATTCCTTCATAGGTGTCATCCTCATTCCTTTTGCATACTGTTCCTGACATCTCACTCTACCTCTGGTATCATTTTGGTGGCATTTTACTGTAGAAATCAGGAGAAAAATTACATTAAAGTCACCCCTATAACAAAATCCAGTTACAGTATGCTGACCTTTGACCTTAGGTCACATCAATTCCTTCATAGGTGTATTTCTCATTCCTTTTGCATATTGTTCCTGACATCTCACTCTACCTCTGGTATCATTTTGGTGGCATTTTACTGTAGAAATCAGGAGAGAAATTACATTAAAGTCACCCCTATAACAAAATCCAGTTACAGTATGCTGACCTTTGACCTTTGGTCACATCAATTCCTTCATAGGTGTATTTCTCATTCCTTTTGCATATTGTTCCTGACATCTCACTTTACCTCTGGTATCATTTTGGTGGCATTTTACTGTAGAAATCTGGAGAAAAATCATTTTAAAGTCACCCCTATATCAAAACCCAGTTACAGTATGCTGACCTTTGACCTTAGGTCACATCAATTCCTTCATAGGTGTCATCCTCATTCCTTTTACATACTGTTCCTGACATCTCACTCTACCTCTGGTATCATTTTGGTGGCATTTTACTGTAGAAATTTGGAGAAAAATGACATCTGGAGAAAAATCATTTTAAAAATGGCACAACCCAGTTACAGTATGCTGACCTTTGACCTTAGGTCACATCAATTCCTTCATAGGTGTCATCCTCATTCCTTTTACATACTGTTCCTGACATCTCACTTTACCTCTGGTATCATTTTGGTGGCATTTTACTGTAGAAATCTGGAGAAAAATCATTTTAAAAATCTCACCCATAATGACTCAATCCCACTCACTGTATGCTGACCTTTGACCTTAGGTCACATCAATTCCTTCATAGGTGTGTTTCTCATTCCTTTTGCATACTGTTCCTGACATCTCACTCTACCTCTGGTATCATTTTGGTGGCATTTTACTGTAGAAATCAGGAGAAAAATCATTTTAAAATCACCCCTATAACACAACCCAGTTACAGTATGCTGACCTTTGACCTTAGGTCACATCAATTCCTTCATAGGTGTGTTTCTCATTCCTTTTGCATATTGTTCCTGACATCTCACTCTACCTCTGGTATCATTTTGGTGGCATTTTACTGTAGAAATCTGGAGAAAAATCATTTTAAAATCACCCCTATAACACAACCCAGTTACAGTATGCTGACCTTTGACCTTAGGTCACATCAATTCCTTCATAGGTGTTTCTCATTCCTTTTGCATACTGTTCCTGACATCTCACTCTACCTCTGGTATCATTTTGGTGGCATTTTACTGTAGAAATCTGGAGAAAAATCATTTTAAAATCACCCCTATAACACAACCCAGTTACAGTATGCTGACCTTTGACCTTAGGTCACATCAATTCCTTCATAGGTGTCATCCTCATTCCTTTTGCATACTGTTCCTGACATCTCACTCTACCTCTGGTATCATTTTGGTGGCATTTTACTGTAGAAATCTGGAGAAAAATCATTTTAAAATCACCCCTATAACACAACCCAGTTACAGTATGCTGACCTTTGACCTTAGGTCACATCAATTCCTTCATAGGTGTCATCCTCATTCCTTTTGCATACTGTTCCTGACATCTCACTCTACCTCTGGTATCATTTTGGTGGCATTTTACTGTAGAAATCAGGAGAAAAATCATTTTAAAATCACCCCTATAACACAACCCAGTTACAGTATGCTGACCTTTGACCTTAGGTCACATCAATTCCTTCATAGGTGTGTTTCTCATTCCTTTTGCATATTGTTCCTGACATCTCACTCTACCTCTGGTATCATTTTGGTGGCATTTTACTGTAGAAATCTGGAGAAAAATCATTTTAAAATCACCCCTATAACACAACCCAGTTACAGTATGCTGACCTTTGACCTTAGGTCACATCAATTCCTTCATAGGTGTCATCCTCATTCCTTTTGCATACTGTTCCTGACATCTCACTCTACCTCTGGTATCATTTTGGTGGCATTTTACTGTAGAAATCTGGAGAAAAATCATTTTAAAGTCACCCCTATAACACAACCCAGTTACAGTATGCTGACCTTTGACCTTAGGTCACATCAATTCCTTCATAGGTGTCATCCTCATTCCTTTTGCATATTGTTCCTGACATCTCACTCTACCTCTGGTATCATTTTGGTGGCATTTTACTGTAGAAATCTGGAGAAAAATCATTTTAAAATCACCCCTATAACACAACCCAGTTACAGTATGCTGACCTTTGACCTTAGGTCACATCAATTCCTTCATAGGTGTCATCCTCATTCCTTTTGCATACTGTTCCTGACATCTCACTCTACCTCTGGTATCATTTTGGTGGCATTTTACTGTAGAAATCTGGAGAAAAATGACATTAAAGTCACCCCTATAACAAAATCCAGTTACAGTATGCTGACCTTTGACCTTAGGTCACATCAATTCCTTCATAGGTGTGTTTCTCATTCCTTTTGCATATTGTTCCTGACATCTCACTCTACCTCTGGTATCATTTTGGTGGCATTTTACTGTAGAAATCTGGAGAAAAATCATTTTAAAATCACCCCTATAACACAACCCAGTTACAGTATGCTGACCTTTGACCTTAGGTCACATCAATTCCTTCATAGGTGTGTTTCTCATTCCTTTTGCATACTGTTCCTGACATCTCACTCTACCTCTGGTATCATTTTGGTGGCATTTTACTGTAGAAATCTGGAGAAAAATCATTTTAAAATCACCCCTATAACACAACCCAGTTACAGTATCCTGACCTTTGACCTTAGGTCACATCAATTCCTTTATGGGTGTGTTTCTCATTCCTTTTGCATATTGTTCCTGGCGTCTCACTCTACCTCTGGTATCATTTTGGTGGCATTTTACTGTAGAAATTTGGAGAAAAATGACATTAAAGTCACCCTTATAACACAACCCAGTTACAGTATGCTGACCTTTGACCTTAGGTCACATCAATTCCTTCATAGGTGTCATCCTCATTCCTTTTACATACTGTTCCTGACATCTCACTTTACCTCTGGTATCATTTTGGTGGCATTTTACTGTAGAAATCTGGAGAAAAATCATTTTAAAAATCTCACCCATAATGACTCAATCCCACTCACTGTATGCTGACCTTTGACCTTAGGTCACATCAATTCATTCATAGGTGTCATCCTCATTCCTTTTGCATACTGTTCCTGACATCTCACTTTACCTCTGGTATCATTTTGGTGGCATTTTACTGTAGAAATTCGGAGAAAAATCATTTTAAAGTCACCCCTATGTCAAAACCCAGTTACAGTATGCTGACCTTTGACCTTAGGTCACATCAATTCCTTCATAGGTGTGTTTCTCATTCCTTTTGCATACTGTTCCTGACATCTCACTCTACCTCTGGTATCATTTTGGTGGCATTTTACTGTAGAAATCTGGAGAAAAATCATTTTAAAATCACCCCTATAACACAACCCAGTTACAGTATGCTGACCTTTGACCTTAGGTCACATCAATTCCTTCATAGGTGTCATCCTCATTCCTTTTGCATACTGTTCCTGACATCTCACTCTACCTCTGGTATCATTTTGGTGGCATTTTACTGTAGAAATCTGGAGAAAAATCATTTTAAAATCTCACCCTATAACACAATCCCAGTTACTGTATGCTGACCTTTGACCTTAGGTCACATCAATTCCTTCATAGGTGTCATCCTCATTCCTTTTGCATACTGTTCCTGACATCTCACTCTACCTCTGGTATCATTTTGGTGGCATTTTACTGTAGAAATCTGGAGAAAAATCATTTTAAAAAGTCACCCCTATAACTCAATCCAGTTACAGTATGCTGACCTTTGACCTTAGGTCACACCAATTCCTTCATAGGTGTATTTCTCATTCCTTTTGCATACTGTTCCTGACATCTCACTCTACCTCTGGTATCATTTTGGTGGCATTTTACTGTAGAAATCTGGAGAAAAATTTTAAATCACCCCTATAACACAACCCAGTTACAGTATGCTGACCTTTGACCTTAGGTCACATCAATTCCTTCATAGGTGTGTTTCTCATTCCTTTTGCATACTGTTCCTGACATCTCACTCTACCTCTGGTATCATTTTGGTGGCATTTTACTGTAGAAATCTGGAGAAAAATCATTTTAAAATCACCCCTATAACAAAACCCAAAATCTGACCTTTTTAGGTCACATCAAATGGGTGTGTTTCTCATTCCCATATTGTTCCTGGCGTCTCAACCTCTGTATCATTTTGGTGGCATTTTATCCATTAAAGTCACTTATCAACCCAGTTACAGTATGCTGACCTTTGACCTTAGGTCACATCAATTCATTCATAGGTGTCATCCTCATTCCTTTTGCATACTGTTCCTGACATCTCACTTTACCTCTGGTATCATTTTGGTGGCATTTTACTGTAGAAATCTGGAGAAAAATCATTTTAAAAAGTCACCCATATGACTCAACCCAGTTACAGTATGCTGACCTTTGACCTTAGGTCACATCAATTCCTTCATAGGTGTCATCCTCATTCCTTTTGCATATTGTTCCTGACATCTCACTCTACCTCTGGTATCATTTTGGTGGCATTTTACTGTAGAAATCTGGAGAAAAATCATTTTAAAGTCACCCCTATAACAAAACCCAGTTACAGTATGCTGACCTTTGACCTTAGGTCACATCAATTCCTTCATAGGTGTATTTCTCATTCCTTTTGCATATTGTTCCTGACATCTCACTCTACCTCTGGTATCATTTTGGTGGCATTTTACTGTAGAAATCTGGAGAAAAATCATTTTAAAATCACCCCTATAACACAACCCAGTTACAGTATGCTGACCTTTGACCTTAGGTCACATCAATTCCTTCATAGGTGTCATCCTCATTCCTTTTGCATATTGTTCCTGACATCTCACTTTACCTCTGGTATCATTTTGGTGGCATTTTACTGTAGAAATCTGGAGAAAAATCATTTTAAAAATCTCACCCATAATGACTCAATCCCACTCACTGTATGCTGACCTTTGACCTTAGGTCACATCAATTCATTCATAGGTGTCATCCTCATTCCTTTTGCATACTGTTCCTGACATCTCACTTTACCTCTGGTATCATTTTGGTGGCATTTTACTGTAGAAATCTGGAGAAAAATCATTTTAAAGTCACCCCAGGAGAAAAATCATTTTAAAGTCACCCCTATAACACAACCCAGTTACAGTATGCTGACCTTTGACCTTAGGTCACATCAATTCCTTCATAGGTGTGTTCCTCATTCCTTTTGCATATTGTTCCTGGCGTCTCACTCTACCTCTGGTATCATTTTGGTGGCATTTTACTGTAGAAATCTGGAGAAAAATCATTTTAAAATCACCCCTATAACACAACCCAGTTACAGTATGCTGACCTTTGACCTTAGGTCACATCAATTCCTTCATAGGTGTCATCCTCATTCCTTTTGCATACTGTTCCTGACATCTCACTCTACCTCTGGTATCATTTTGGTGGCATTTTACTGTAGAAATCTGGAGAAAAATGACATTAAAGTCACCCCTATAACAAAATCCAGTTACAGTATGCTGACCTTTGACCTTAGGTCACATCAATTCCTTCATAGGTGTATTTCTCATTCCTTTTGCATATTGTTCCTGACATCTCACTCTACTTCTGGTATCATTTTGGTGGCATTTTACTGTAGAAATCTGGAGAAAAATCATTTTAAAATCACCCCTATAACACAACCCAGTTACAGTATGCTGACCTTTGACCTTAGGTCACATCAATTCCTTCATAGGTGTCATCCTCATTCCTTTTGCATACTGTTCCTGACATCTCACTCTACCTCTGGTATCATTTTGGTGGCATTTTACTGTAGAAATCAGGAGAAAAATTACATTAAAGTCACCCCTATAACAAAATCCAGTTACAGTATGCTGACCTTTGACCTTAGGTCACATCAATTCCTTCATAGGTGTCATCCTCATTCCTTTTGCATATTGTTCCTGACATCTCACTCTACCTCTGGTATCATTTTGGTGGCATTTTACTGTAGAAATTTGGAGAAAAATCATTTTAAAATCACCCCTATGTCAAAACCGAGTTACAGTATGCTGACCTTTGACCTTAGGTCACATCAATTCCTTCATAGGTGTCATCCTCATTCCTTTTGCATACTGTTCCTGACATCTCACTCTACGAGACCCCCTGTAACTCAGAGAAGCCACAAAGGACTCAAACTTCTCCCAGCCCTTAGTTGACCTGAGGGTGAGTAGATATTGAGTGAAATATAATTTTGGAGTGAACTATTCTTTTAAGTATCCAGTAAGAGTACATTTCTTATTTTTCACATCAATGAATTACTATATTTTTTTCTAAATGAATTTAAAGGGATAGTTCACCCAAAATTCAAATTTCACTCATTATCTACTCACCCTCATGTCGACTAAGAGCTGTGAGAATTTTCAGAGTCCTCCGTGCCTTCTCCGCAGCAGTATTTGTCCATATAATGGTTGTCAATGGACACCAGGTTTCTTCGTTCAAAAAAACACACCAAAAAACATCCAAATACCTCCATACTGCTCATCTGTAATGTCCGTCTTGTATTGAAGCCCCAAAATGAGAAATTGTTCCGAAAAAAATTAAATAAGTCTATATTTTAAGCTTGTTTGTAGCGGAAGCTTCCAATGTCTTGGTTCACTGCTCTTCCTGTATCAGTGCAATTGTCATGTGATTTGTACTGACCGGCGGAACAATTTCTCATGTTGGGGCTTCAATACAAGAGGGACATTACAGACGAGCAGTATGAAGGTATTTGAATGTTTTTTGGTGTGTCTTTTTGGACAAAGAAACCTGGTGTCCATTGACAACCATTATATGGACAAATGCTGCTGCACGGACCCCCGCCCCGTAACTCAGAGAAGGAACGGACGACTCTGAAAATTCTCACAGCTCTTAGTCGACATGAGGGTGAGTAGATAATGAGTGAAATTTGAATTTTGGGTGAACTATCCCTTTAAGGATCTTTTAACTCTGGTTTCTGAGAACTTTGGCAGGGTCCTTATGGGGAGGGATGACGTATTTCCGCTTTACGTAGATCCCAGTGGAGACCATGCACTGTGATAGGTTTCCTTCTTTGACAAACAGCTTGTGTCCAATAGTATTTTAGAAAAAAAAGAAAAGAAAGAGCAGACCTGAAAGTAACGAGTACTTTTCAGCCTTCCTAGAAATTAACTTGAGTACAAGTAAAAAATATTTGTCTTGGAAATGTATTCAAGTAAGAGTACCAAAGAAATCTAATACTCAAGTAAAGTACAAATCCTCTGGATATGTACTTTAGTATATTACTCAAGTAAATTTACTCCATTACTGTCCACCACTGTGTATAAAAAAAGAAAAACAAGTATATCACATGTCGGAATAAGAAAGAAAGAAAGAAAGAAAGAGCTGCTGCATTAGTGTTTTCATCTGTCCAGTCACTTTTTTTATCATGTTTAAGTCCCTGTCATGTCCCTGTCAGCTGAGTCTGATGCTGAGAGGTTCAGGTGTTTGTTGCTGCAGCAGCGACACCTGCTGGAGATGCACACACCTGCAGGCAGCACAGAGGATCTGATCTGAGGAACATCAGCACAAACACAACGTTAGACACTAAACACAGTGAGGTGACGATGGGAAACAGGTGAAATAAAATAAAAAATAATAGCAGAAAAGACAGGGGAGAAGATAAAAGCTGCTGCAGCCTCAGTGACAGATTATTGAGATAAACTGAACTCAACAGACTCAAAGTGTCCGTGTCAGGATGAAACTGATCTGAGAACATGGACGACGTCTCTTCTGCTCCAGAGGTCAAAGAAAAACCTGCGGTGACAGTTTCTCTGCCGTCAGTCAGTCAGTCAGTCAGTCAGTCAGTCAGTCAGTCAGTCCGTGTTGTGTTTGTGTGTGTTTCCATGATACTGTTGAGAAGCTGCAGCCGATCCCTGGTGTTTTACTGCAACAGCGGATTCTCATGAGTGTTAGTGTTGCATGTAGAGAACACACACACACACACACACACACACACACACACACACGCACACACACACGCACACACACACACACGCTGTCAGACTCTGTAGGAGAGAGGAAACACTCTGTTCATCTTCTCACAGAGTCGTCAAACTGCAGAGGAGAAAGACCGGGGTGAGTTGAGACACTTTTCATATTCAGGATAAATGTCAAAACACTTGTTACTCATTGTGACCTTCAGCTTCACTACATCTAAGTACCTGCATATATTTCAGGATGTTGTGCGTCTCTACAAACAAACAGAATGAGTGTAAATATGACAGTTTTTGTCCAACAGGCGTGTTCTCGTGGCTCAACTCAGCCCGCGTCTGTATCCTGGGAAGAATCCTTCATCTGTCTCTGTGAAAGTAAAACTCGGCTTCTTAGGAACTGTAATCTGGATTCAATAATTAGGACGTAAACAGACAAATATACGCTCATTAAGTGTGTGGGGCACACACTCCCTCATGTTGCAGCTCATAGATACAACATAAACAAATGTATAGCCTAATGATCTCATGGTCTAAATATTCTCATGACACTCACAATCGACTGAATTCACTTTAGAGAGTGAAAAATGTCTGTTAACCCTTTCATTTACAGGCCGTTTATCACGTGATAATAATAAAATAAGTCCTCGGAACTGACCGTTATTTCTGGGCTGTTTCTATGCAACCAATCATTATTTCTTGGCTACTATTAAAGGGATAGTACACCCAAAATTCAAATCTCACTCATTATCTACTCACCCTCATGTCGACTAAGAGCTGTGAGAATTTTCAGAGTCCTCCGTTCCTTCTCTGAGTTACGGGGGGGTCCACACAGCAGTATTTGTCCATATAATGGTTGTGAATGGACACCAGGTTTCTTCGTCCAAAAAGACACACCAAAAAACATCCAAATATGTCCCTCTCCATGAGACATTGTTGCGGTCAGTGCACTGACACAGAAGAGCTTGAAAAATATTGCTTAAAATATTGACTTATTTAATTTTTTTCTCATGTCTGGGCTTCAATACAAGAGGGACATTACAGACGAGCAGTATGGAGGTATTTGGATGTTTTTTGGTGTGTCTTTTTGGACGAAGAAAGTTGGTGTCCATTGACAACCATTATATGGACAAATACTGCTGCGTGGACCCCCCGTAACTCAGAGAAGGAACGGAGGACTCTGAAAATTCTCACAGGTCTTAGTTGACATGAGGGTGAGTAGATAATGAGTGAAATTTGAATTTTAGGTGAACTATCCCTTTAAAGGAGCGCAGTCTGATACTATAGCTACTGAGGTTTCTAACTCCGGAATAACCTGGTTACCACGCCTCGCCTTGGCCTCCGTTCTCATACCGCATTGAATGAATGTCCACGCTGCTCCTTGAGTTGTAGTACAGTGGGTTTATTGCCGTGCATTGTCCATAAACAACAGCAGCATGAAGCGTGCCTCGGTGCCACAGCCGTGCAAAAACCGTTTGCCCTTCGGGGTCAAAACCTGACAAAGAGAGTGAACAATGCCACCTATATGCACCTGAGCTCCCCAGGTGACAGCACAGCGACCACACACACACATTGAGTGAATTACAGCAGAAACCTCAGAACACAACCACACACATTCAGCTCCTATAGCTACATTTCTACACATTACGCAATTACTTGTTATTTCTTGGCTATTTCTTGACATTATTAACGGCCTGTAAATTAAAGGGTTACCAAATGTTTTAGATTTTGGACATAAATGTCAAACCACTTGACTCATGTGGCTCTGACCTTCACAGACTCCATGAAATGAAATGACACCTTCCTTCTAAATATTTGGTCACATGCTCAAGTTTTCTTATGAACTGACCCATTCATCTAGACCAGGAGTTCTCAAAGTGGGGTCCGGGGACCCCCAGTGGTCCCTGAGAGGGTTCAAAGGGGTCCTCAACTTTAGCTGGAGCTGCAAGTTTCTTATGGATTCTTGGCAACAAGGGGAGGGGAGGGGGGACTCATCTTACCCCAGTCTGCCCTAACTATTTTGTTTTTTGTGTGTTAACCTCCCTGCTGTGTGGTCGTGGGCTCAGACCAGTCTCACCTGTCTGAGTGAGAGCCGAGAGATGAAGGCGGAGGCTCTGTCGGTGAAGGAGAGCAGCTGGACGTTGGAGGAGTGTCTCCCGGTGGACGAGCAGCAGCAGCAGCTCAGAGAGCCTCAGGTCGACAGCCTCTGTTTACCAAACATCTTCAGGTCCAGGAAGGTGAAGCCTCTGGGCTGCAGGACTCAGAGCGGCCCGTCCTACCAGGTCTACTACACGGCCCGGGAGCTGCTGCTGGACGTGCTGGACCGGGCCTCGGTCCGGGAGCTGCTGAGGAGAGCTGCAGGACCGAAGGCCGGAGCCAACCGGCCCAGCAGAGAGCAGAGCGGCGAGCTGTCGGAGGAGGAGTACGCCGAGGTCCTCACCTGGTTCTCCATCGTCCTGCAGAGCGGCGTTGCCCCGAGAGACGGCTGCAGCCCAGACCTCGCTCTGAGGCTGGACGGGTGGCAGGGCGTCCTGAAGAGGAACAGCTTCCAGTCCAGCCTCCTGTCTCTGACCCGGCTGGACGACCACGAGGACAAGCTGGACGCCCTGTCCGCCTTCTGCAGCCACGTCACCAGGCGCTACCAGGCCTTGTACACACCTGGACCACATCTGGCAGTGAAGAAGTTCCAGCTGTGCTGCGGTCCGGCGCCCTGCCCGCTGCTCCTGGCCGTCCTCTGTGACCTGAGCTCCGGCTTCATCTGCAACATGTTCCTGTACCGGGCGGAGCAGCTGCGGCGGCGCGGCGGGCGGCCGGTGGTGGAGCAGGTGGTGGAGAAGCTGCTGAGGCCGTTCTGCAGCCTCCGGGTCCTGGTGCAGCTGGACCGCTCCGCCTGGACCCACGGAGGACTCGAACACATCTTCTCAGGCTTTGGGGTCAACGTCGACTTTGTTCCCACGGTGAAGAGGCGGGTCACAGACCCGGCGGTCAGGCCGCATCCACAGAGGAGACGGACGTCTGAGGACCTGCTGTCCCGGCTGGCGTCCCACCTGCAGGGCTGGACCGGACCGGCGCTGCTGCCTCCGTCCTCGGCCGCCGCCGCGGAGGAGGACGGGTTCCTTCCGGGTCTCTGGGCGACTCTTCACATCGTCTGCATCAACACGTTTGTGCTGCACACGCTGCAGAGCCCCGGCTCAGGCCGACGGGTCCACCTGACCCAGTTCACCAGGGCGCTGGCCTCGCAGCTCGCCGTCCACTCCAGCGTCTCTGTCCCCGCGTTGCCGCGACTCAACAGCAGCAGCGAAGACCAAGAGAGCAGCAGTCTGCCCAATCTGCCCCAACACAGGTCAGTGGCGCCATGACGCCGTTCTACCAGAACCAGCTTGATCTTCCTCAGCAGTTTGAGCAGCAGTAGAAGGTCTGTTGGATCAACGAGCCCTGACCTCTGACCTCTGAGGCACTGAGCTGCTGAGATGTTCTGACCCAGTCGTCTAGAGGAGTGGTTCTCTCAAGGAACAGAAGGGGGTCCTCAACTTTTTCTCGAAATGTTATCACTTTTCTAGAATGTTTTTTTTTTTTTTTTTTTTTAAGTTTATTTAAGTTTAAGTTAAGTTAAGTTTATTTAACTTTCTGCAAGAAATTTGACCTGTTTTTTTTTTTTTTTTAAATAACTGTAATAAAAGTAACTTTATTCATTTATAATTCTTTCAACTCTTTTTTTGAGAAATTGTACCACTTTTTTTTTCTCCAGAAATTTCACTAAAAGTTTTCCAAAAATTGAGGCCAGTGAATTTGAATTTACATTGACTAAGAAAGTAACGTTATTCAGACGCAGAACAATTACTTGTGTTTTTCTGGTGTTTGTTTTAAAATTTTGTCCAATTGGGGTCCGTGGTTACCCGTGGCTAATTTGGCTAATCCGTTGCTAATTTGTGTCTATTTACAGGTCCTTGATGTAAAAATGATTCAGAACCACTAGTCTAGATGGCATCACAGTTTGAATCTTGTTGTCAACCTCAAAACTCAAATAAATCCTCACGCTTGAACCATTTTTCCTGCTTTTAACACATCAGCTTTGAGGAAAAACATGTCCACTTTACCTGTCAGTGTTCATCATGTTGCTGATTATAATAATGATGATAACAACAACATCCCTCATAACATCAGTGTTGAGTCAAAGCAGCTTCAGTTACAACTTTCTATTTTTAGAAACATTTGATCTCTATAAATATCTCTAGGACAACGGTGGAAGAAACCATTATAACATTCTATCTTATCTTACCAGTGACGGTTACTCTTTAAATTGCTCTTTCAATCAATCAATTATATTTCAGTAAATAGTAAAATGTTGTTGTGTCCCTGCTCCTCCAGGACAGACTGTGGCGAGGTGACGGAGCCTGAGAGCAGCAGCAGCAGCAGCTGTGCAGTGAAGCTCCACAGCTGGAACACACCCGGAGTTTGTGGTCTGGACAACTCAGGGAACTCCTGCTACTTGAATGCTGTGTTACAGTGTCTGTGCTCCACTGTTCCTCTGGTGGAGCATCTCCTCCAGCAGGACACCCGCAAGGAGCTGGCCAGGTCAACACTACCCCCCACCCCCACCCCTGTTGTTACAGTAGGGATGTCACGATTACTTGTTTTCACAATTAATCTCATATTAAACGCCACAATTAATTAATCGTAAAGATTCCTAAATACCGTCACTTTCCAAAAAAAGATTATGTTGGAACCGTATCGGCAGATGTGCATCATCATTAGTGCATAATTAATGCACAGTTACTGGTCACGTAACATTGAATTGGTAGGAATTGGTATAGACGACAATTTATGACCTGAATATTTATATAATTTTTATATCAATATAAGTTGTTTCCCGGCTGGTTGAACCTCTACCTGTGCAGGTGCCGGTGCCACGTGGCCGAGGTGTTCGTGCGGCTGCTGGAGCGGATGTGGCTGGGCCGGAGCTCCAGCTGCGCTCCGCTGGAGGCTCGCTCGGTGCTCGGCTCCATCCTGCCCCAGTTCAACAACGGCTCGCAGCAAGACGCCCAGGAGCTGCTGCTCTTCCTGCTCAACGCGCTGCACGACAACCTCAAGAAGGTGCACACACACTCCAGCCTCCTGGCTGTGGCACAGACACAGTGGCTGCAAAGAGAGAATTGATTTTTTGATTATTCTTTATAACAAACATGTCGGCTTGCTTGAAGTAAATAAACTTCTTGAACTTCAAGGAGCGATTAAACTGAAAATCTTCAGATTCCTTCTTTTAGACCTAAAATGTTAGGAACATACAGCCCCCAGTTGAATTTGCCCGGAATTGTCCTTTAATTCTATTAAAATTACATTAAATATATTCTCAGATATGGTGCAGAGTATGTTGTGATTAATGGTCCAGGATTTGTCTCAATTTCCCATAAAATTGCATTAGCACTGCTTATACGTGGTTTCCAGGAGAGTTTATGATCTCCAGTCACATACCAGACATTTTATTTCATAAACTCTTTAGGTAACACTTTAAAATAAGTACACACTATTGAACATTAGTTAAGCATTGAATACTGAATTCATCATTTATAACACATGGATACTCATTAATAGCCTATGTCGTTTATAAACAGTTTTAAATGTTTTACTCATCATTGATAAGCACTAACTATTTATAAACTACAAACTAATGAGTATTCATGCGTTATAAATGAGGAATTCAGTATTTATTAATGTTTAACAAATGCTTAGTGTGTACCTATTATAAAGTGTAGCCCTCTTTCTATACGTTGTCAATTTAAAATTTTACTTCAGGATTCGTTTTTCCAAATAACATAATCTTTGTTTTACTCAAATTCAATGACAATTTGTTGTTTGTACATTGACTAAATCAGAGCGTGTGTGTGTGTGTGTGTGTGTGTAAGGTTGGGAGGAAGCAGGTCCGGCCCAGACAGGACAGGAACAGGATCTGTGAGTCCACCATCGTGTCCCAGCTGTTCGAGGGTCAGCTGAGCTACGTGACCGTGTGCATGCGCTGCAGGCTGCAGACCCACAGCGCTCAGGCCTTCACCGTCCTGTCACTGCCCCTCCCCTCGGACGTCATCAGCTGCTCCATACAGGTAAACACCCTGCTGTACGTCATCAGCTGCTCCATACAGGTAAACTACCTGCTGCACGCTGCACGTCATCAGCTGCTCCAGGTAAACTACCTGCTGCACGCTGCACGTCATCAGCTGCTCCAGGTAAACTACCTGCTGCATGCTGCACGTCATCAGCTGCTCCATACAGGTAAACACCCTGCTGCACGCTGCACGTCATCAGCTGCTCCATACTGGTAAACTACCTGCTGCACGCTGCATGTCATCAGCTGCTCCATACAGGTAAACTACCTGCTGCACGTCATCAGCTGCTCCATACAGGTAAACACCCTGCTGCACGCTGCACGTCATCAGCTGCTCCATACAGGTAAACTACCTGCTGCACGCTGCACGTCATCAGCTGCTCCATACAGGTAAACTACCTGCTGCACGCTGCACGTCATCAGCTGCTCCATACAGGTAAACTACCTGCTGCACGCTGCACGTCATCAGCTGCTCCATACAGGTAAACACCCTGCTGCACGCTGCACGTCATCAGCTGCTCCAGGTAAACTACCTGCTGCACGCTGCACACAGCCGCTGCACACTGCAGCGTCCGTCACAGTTCCTTTTACGCCCGCTATGACCCGTTTGTCAACACTTGAAACACTTTTTCTAAACTCTTCACAAACATCAAACCTAAAAAACACACATTACGTAAAACTGTTAATTTCATGCTCCAAAATCACAGTTTAAACTAAACACAGACACAAATTTCACTGCACTAACACACTAACTTACATTAACACAACTCACCAAATCCACCAAAACACAGACACATATTTTCTTCAACAAAAACATTTAGTCACAGCACAGTGTCATAAAAACACTAACAACTGATGGAACAACACAAACTAAATCACTTCACATGTGTCAGCTCTAACAGATTATTGTATTGAATGTTGAACTTGTGTGTAAAATAAGTTTAAACTAAATGTTAGTGTGTAAAATGTGTTTATTCTGTGTCAAAAGGAGGAGAAACGTGTTATGTGTGTGATGTTGTGTGCTAACTGTGTGAAGAGTTTTGAGAAAGTGCTAAAAGTGTAAAAAAAAACCGGGTCATCGTGATCATAAAAACTGTAACCCCCCCCTCCTCCTCCTCGGAACAGGACTGCCTGGCGCTCTTCTTCCAGCAGACCGACCTGACGGGGCCGGAGCAGACGATGTGTTCAGGGTGCAGCCTGAGAAGGGAAACGGCAGTTCTCACCTGTCTGGACAAACCTCCTGAGATCCTGATGCTGCACCTGAAACGGTGAGCGAGTGGACAGAAACATCAGCTGTTCACAACAAACAACACACAAACACACAAACGCACACTGATGACGCTTCAGTGAACGTCAGTCTCACCTCAAAGACCAGGTAACGGCTGGTTTTCACTCTGAATTTTACTGTTCAAATTTAAATTTTTATTCCAACAGCTATTCACAGCTTTTAGTCCAAGTAAGATTAAATTCAAACATTATTATTGACTGAGAAACATCTAGATAAGAGAATTAATAACAATGAATTGCATCATGCTGTCTAGAAATAGCCTAGAAATAACACGGCCAATTTCATAGTAATGTCATGTTTTTCATAAAGGCAAAAGATTACGCTTTTCATGCTTTTAATTTTTTGGGCCATTATTATTGTTATTTTTGTTATTTCTAGGTTATATCTCTTTACATTACTATGAAATTGACTGTTATATCTATGTTATTTCTAGATATTATGACACAATTACTTATTATTTCTTGACATTGTCACATAATTAGCGGCCTGTAAATTAAAGGGTTACCGAAATATCTAAAATAATCATCACATCTTACAGATTTCATTCTGTTCTCACCAGAAATAAAAATTATAATTTTAAATGTGAGATCAAATCCATTAGATTTTTTTTCCATCTGAAAGCCCAGTTATGAATTTAAAGTGTATTGAGTCTTTATTCAGGCCTCCACAAAAATAACATTCAACAAGTCATGTACGTATTCTCTATGCACTAATGTGAGAGGTGAGTTCAACGTCAACATCTAAACACAGAGGAGACACTTGGGAGCTCATGATGGAGCTGTTTGATTGGCTGTCGACCAGTAACATGGATCAATAGGAATCAGTGGATGTTGCTCTGCAGGTTTGGTTGTAAAGGGAAGAACCAGGTGAAGCTGAGGACCAACGTTGTTTTTTCCATGAGACTGGACCTGACTCCGTTTGTGTCCAGCTCCGTCCAGAACAACTCCTACTCTTCCTATCGTCTCTACGCTGTCGTGGTGAGTTCAGACCAGACACAAAAATAATGTCCATCTATCTATCCATCCATCTATCCATCATCTATCTGTCCATCCATTAATCCGTCCGTCTATCTGCATGAGTTTAGAAACATTATTTTAAGGTTGAGAAACCACATAGTGTTGCTTTAAATGTGACTGAGTGAATCTCTGTGTCGGATCGTCCAGAACCACGCCGGCCACCTGAACATGGGTCACTACACGGCTCTGTGTCTCAACGCCGTGACCCAGACCTGGCACTGCTTCGATGACTCAGCGGTGAGGGAGATAAAGGAAAGCTGTGTGCAGTCTCCCAACGCTTATCTACTGCTCTACAGCCGCAGACGCTTCCACAAGCCCAAGGTCCACGGACTCTGAGCTCTGCACAACCTTCAGGGAACTGTTCAACTCCTCCATCAACCGTCCAGGAAACGTCTGGGATGTTTCTTCTCTCCACTTTACTTGAAATAAATCACTAACTCTACCATTGACTGCTGTCCTATGTCATCCCCATGATTTGTATAGTTTGTCTGTAGATGATGACATCATCAGCAGCTGCAGATAGAACACATTTTATTTGCAGAGACGTTAATGGAGAAGGATAATGTGTTGTTTCTCCATCCATCTAGATCCATCCATCTAGATCCATCCATCCATTCATCCATCCATCCATCCATCCATTCATCCATCCATCCATCATCTATCCGTCCATCTATCCATCCATCATCTATTTATCCACCCATCCATACGTCTATCCATCTATCTGTCCGTCTATGCATGCATCCATCATCTATCTATCCACCCGTCAGTCTATCCATTCATCCATGATTGTGAGTGATGTGTGTGTGAACCATCTTTGTCTTTCATCGTTCGAATCACTGAGACAAGAACAAACAGATAATTTGAAGCAGTTTTAATAAATAGTTATATGAGTTGTTTGAGGTTAATATAATCATTATATCTGAAACAAAATGTTTTTTTTTTAGAGCGTTAAGAAATAAAATCAACATGTACAAGTAGAAAGAAAAACAGAATGATCTCATCATGCTAGGCAATAAAACTGTATAGTCAGGAAGTAAGAGTCACATCTGAATCCTCACATCTGGTCCATTCAGAAAAAAATACCAGTTTCACCAGTCAAACAGTCAAACAGTCGGTCAGTGAGTCAGTGAGTCAGGTAGGCGACAGGTGTTGACGCTGAAACACTTGTAGAAGTGAACAAGGTCGTCATATTCTCCAGGGTCCAAACAAAAACACAAACTAAATCAATCAGAGTCCAACAAACGAGTCAGTTCAGAACCAGAACCAGAACTAGTTAATATTATTTCCTCTAAATAGTTTTCTGGATATAATCATGTAAAGAGTTCAGTAAGTATGTTTAAATTGAGAATAAATTTTACAACAAACCTTATAGAAGCAGGTTTTGTTTTTCTGTCGCTGGCTCGACTGTTTCAGCGCCGGGTTTTAAAGCATCAGAATCAACGCCGGCCGTAAAAACTACGTCTTCTACCCCAGTTAACTTAGACTGATTGCATATTGTGTGAGTGCATGAAGATAAGATGGTTAATTAATTAATTAATTGATTAATTAATTAATATGAACAAGAAACGATCTCAGTAAAACTCAAAACACTCAGTCTCTTCGATGATCTGAAGGCTACAGAGTTTAAACTCCTCAAATGTGTTGTTTGTTAGAATGAATGAATGAATATATGAATGAATGAGCTGCTACTTTCAATGAAAATAATAATAATAATTTGGTCACTTAACAGATATTCTTCACCTTGCCCTCCAGTATTTACATGTTTGAATGTGCAACATCAGCATTGGTTAAGTATGTCCTGTACATGCCGTCTGTAATAAGCTGGAGATCAGTTTGTGCAACAGAAACAAAAAACAAAAGAAAAAGAGACAGAGTGCAGTGGAGAGCGTCTGCAGCTCCGCAACAACAACACAACCACCAGGTCGCACACACAGTTTAGTCTCTAGATGATCAGTAAAGTGAAGAGACAGCATGTTTACAGGTTCCTCTAGGAGCTGAAGCGTTGCACAGTGTGTCTGCGCCACCACCCGATCGTCGTCTGATTGGCCGACCGGCTGCAGAACAAAATGTCTGCGTGCAGATACACACACGCGCGCACACACACACACACGACTAGTTTAATCCGCAACTACGTGCAGCAGCAGCAGCAGCAGCAGCAGCAGCAGGTCCTCAGAGCTGTGATCTCAAAAAGGAAAAGAAACAAAACGACCTCTCAGGTGTAGTGTTCTCCTTCTTCTTCTCCTCGGCCCGGCTCCATCACAGCGTGGAGTAGAACAGGATGTACGCGGCCGACGACTTGACAGAGGAGGTGGAGATGTCGGACACCTCGTGGTCGTCGAACTTGAACCAGCGCTGTTTGCTGGCGTTCTTACAGTACGCTGTGTAGTGGCCGCCGTCCAGACCGCCGTAGTGGTTCTAGGGGAGGAGGAGAAGGTTCATGTTATCATGATATTTAAATGTGACCAAGGTTGTAAATGAGACAGATTTCCCTTTTACAGCTGCACATAAACTTTACACTTGTATTCAAAAACCGAGTATAAATAACAGTATAAATACATTACTGTATAAGTTTTAAAAAAGATTTAATAATAAAAGATAGAAAGTAATAGCAAGAATATTAAATAAATTTAGAGAGAGAAAAGAAAAAGAAGCAAAGACAAAATCTTCTCTCCCCTTGTTTTCATATTTTCGTTGAACTCATGGAGGATGTCCAAAACAAGACATCCTTAAATCATCCTTCTTACAGTTTTTCTCGATTGCTAAGACACATTTCTTGAAAGCTTCTGTCCTTTTCTCTCAACTGTGAACACAAACCCCAATTTTCAAGCTACATTCACAAAACCTCTGACTCCTCTTGACCTTATTTCAAGTGCCCAAAATGAACTTTGTTGTCAAATCACGATCATTTCACTAAACACCCAGAAAAATAACTGACATGAAGCTGTGGAAATACATGTTTGTTGTTCACTACAGGCTAAATGCATGTTGCAAAACAAAACACCTGTGCATTTAGCACTAGTCTACTTACTGTAATTCCCTTTCTTTCACCCCCCCTCTCCACATCCATTTCATCCCCTTTTCCTCCCCTCTTCTTTTTTCTTCCCAGTTCATCCCTCCCTCCCTAATCCTCTCTTCCTTCACCCCGTCGCCTTTCATCCTCTTCTCTTGAAAAACAAAAACACCTGTGCATTTAGCACAGAATAAATGTGTCTTAGTAATCGAGAAAAACTGTAAAAAAAAAAAAAAAAAAAAAAAAAGTACTTTGCATTTTTTATCAGCACTTTACTGCAGTCCATTTCTTGTATACTGTAATGTACGTAAAAAATGTACAAAAAGACAAAGATTACGTTAGTACTGGATCAGGAGGACTCATCCTGAACTGGCTTATACATCATTGGACACAAGTGTTATCAATTTTGAGTTGTTGTGTTCCTGAGTCCGTTGTGTTTGACTTTTGCCTCCTGTGCTCAGCATTCTGCAGCACAGGTGCATCACAATGAAAATGTGTTGGTAAGTTGAGTCTAAACAGGTGAAAAGTGTTTATGGTTTTGCCAAAAGAGTGACTGATTCAATCAGTGGGTTCAGACAACTGAGAATTTGGTTCAGACAACAGGGTTTAGTGTTTTGCAATCTGGTTTTTTTTTACAATGATGATCATTTCTCACCCAGATAACTTTGGTGTCATACAAGTCTCTGATGAAATGAGCTCCAGGCGTATATCTGTATTGGAGTCTACCAGCTAATGCTAAAGTCAAAGGTCTTTATTTTTGTTTGCTCCATTGTGTTTCTGACTTGTCAGAACTGTAAAATATAAAATAGATTTTTTGTATAAAAATGAGCAGCTGGATGAAAAAAAAACAGATTTCAAAAGAAAGCAGTATCAGAGCAGTGCAGTTCAGCTGTTCATAAGCCTCTCTGCTGGACAACCTGGACTCACTGAAAAGCTCTGCATAGTTGAGATATTTCAAAATGGACCCAATGCTGCTCCAGCGGAATGATTATCAGAACAAAATGAGCCTGGGGTTCAGCGGACTTCCTCTCCACAACCTGGACTCACTAAAGCTCTGGATAGTTGTGTTCAGAGATGACATCATCCAAGTCAGAGGTCAGTAGGTCAACCTACAGACCCCGGATGTTGATAACAGCTAACCCCGGACTCTAGCTAGCACTAGCTTATCATAACTAAATCTTGGTGAAATGAAGGAGTTTCTCTGCAGATAATGTGTTATTTAGAGGCTGCATTCTGCTGCCCTGTAGACTCCATTATACAGATATACGCGGCTCTCGGCTGGAGCTCATTTCATCAGAACAACTTGTAATGACACTGAAGTTATAGGTTCGGATTGTAAAAAACGGTAATTATCCTTTAAATCACTGAGTCACAGAATTAAAGTCACGTCTACTCACAGAAACTCCATAAAGACTGTATCTCTTCAGGCTCTGCTTGGGTCCGATAACGTACTGGGCCAGGTCCAGACTGTCCAGAGGGAAGTCCACGGCCGTCTGCAGCTTCTGCTTCCACCGACCCTCGTAGGAAAATCTGCACAAGTTAAAAAAAACCCCTCAGTTTTCATTTCCAAAGTGTGGAAGGTGAGTATTTTAAACCAGACTGAAGGTCCAACAGACCGTTTTAAGTGCACCAGGAGGATGGGGGGAACCTTCCAGATCTCCAGTTTCTTGGTGGAGTCTCTGTGAGCTTTACAGTGTCTGCAGAACACCTTGTTGTTGTCGGTCAGCTTCTCCTCCTTGGAGAAGAGTCTCAGACAGTCCTGGAAGAAAGCATCGACACGGGATTCAGCTGAACAGCAGAGTGGTGCATTCACAGCTCTGTGGTTTTGTTTCTTTTGTGTTAACACAAAGAAAGTGAAAACAGCTTTTACAACTGGTGTGTAACCAGAGCGGCACGGCGGAGCAGCGGTCATGATTCATGAAAACACTTGTTTCTGTTTGGTGTGACCGACCTGCAGCGAACACTTGCTGGTGGAGGCCAGAGGCAGCGACAAGTACATGAAGGTCTCGAACGTCCGTGACTTGCGGTGGCAGGTCAGACACTGGACGGTGGACTTGAACTGGCCCTGGAACAGTGCCACAATGATGGACTCATTCAACAGCTTGTGTTTGCTCCAGGCCACGTCGGCCGCCGTCTGGTCGTCCAGGTGGTCGTTCTCCTCCTCCTTGTAGCGCTTCCTGTTGTCGGCCTGACAACCGGAGAAACACCGGGATGAAGAACAGCAATGACAGCAGATACAGAAACACACAGTAAAAGCTCCCTCACCATCCTAATTAAGCTCAGTCACTGATCATAATAATATAATAATAATATCACAGCTCAGACTGATATTCAACAAACCAAACTGTCTCTGATCTCAGCATGCAGCTCAAACAGTTCACTCAGTACAAAATAAACAGGAGGAAAATGAGAGGCAGGTTAACAACTGCTAATTAATATGTCATTAATTAGTCATCAATTATCCTGGGAGGGACAGACGGGGGGGAGGGCAGAGGTGGGGCCAGGCTGATGACAGACAGGACTGAACGTCACACAGAGGAGATGTGATGATAAGATGATGGAGAGCGTGTGTCATGATGAAGTTAATGCACATCATCATCATCATCAGCTGTTTGTTCCATTTTAACTGTAGCTGTAGTTCTCTAACTCACCCCCAGGGGGAGACACTGCTGCCTTCACTGCTGTTTTGTCTCTGGGAGTAAATATTGACCCTTTAAATCGTCTTCTCTGTCTCTGTTTGTTTCGTGTTTGGCTCCTGGCAGCTTCACCTTATTGTTTCACCACTATTCTTCTTCCTCTTATTCCTAGGAAATCCTACTTCCCATTTTAATCGATAAGGTACTACCGATGTCGGTCAACAATGGTACCTGTTTTCAGTACTTCTTGTGTGTCTGTGTGGTAATTAAAGTTATTTTGTCTATAAATAAGTCAAAATTCTGAATTTTGAATATTTCAACAACATCACAACTCCTCAGCGTTTTTTCTCGATTGTTTACACACATTTTCTGAAAGAATGCCTCATACTCTCAGAACTCTACACACAAATCCAAAATAACACACACAATGGGCAAAAGGCCTAACTTATCCTGCAAAATGAAACTTCACATAAAACAATGTTATTTCTTCTCAAAATGCTATTTTAGTCTCAAATGACACACAAACCATCATATGACTAGACATTTAGAAGAACCAGTTGAACACTGATGTGCTCAGTGTAAAACACTTCTACTCCATTCATCAGAATGACTTAGGCTCTTTCTTTTCCTTTTCTTTTTACAGTAACTACAGACAGTATATAAATGTGTTGTAAAATATTTTAGAATATTGTTTTTATACTCAGAACACTCCAATATTTGGTAACAAATGAAATGCGTGAAGACGCGACCGAGGTGTGACAATGCAGCTGAGCTGATGTGACCACAGAAAAAAAAGAGTAGAGCAGCACTCTTTCTTTCTAGTCTAGGTTCTAATCCTTCCATCAACCAATAATTTTGGTGATCAATGCATTTCTTTTCTCATCATTATGATCACTGCCATAAATATGTGTGTGTGTGTTTGTGTTACAGTATGTGTGGCCTCTCTCTCTTTGGTGTCAGTCTACTGTATCACTGCCTGTTGCCCTTTTTTGCTAAAGCTCTGTTTGCTAATTGTAAACCTGTGTGACAGGTGTTTACTCATGTGATGAGTCAGTGTGCATGGTAGGGAAACTAACTTTAGAATTTTGTGTTACTCATGAAAACATTGTGCCAAATGCAGAGAATTGTGTGTAGTGTTTTGAAAAAAGTGTGTTTTTGAACTGCAATTAGAGTGTAAAGCAGGAATTGTGCTTGTAGTTCAGCAGACTTGGTTCAGGGAGTTGGTGGATGAGTTAGATGTTGAGGCCATTGTGCCTCAAGAGTCAGAAATTGTGTGTAAACAATCGAGAAAAAGTATTTGAGTATAAAAGTATAAAGAGTATTTTATGTTTTAAAGATGGGAAATGATTTTTGAATACCAAATAGTCATTCAATGAAAAAGACAAAAAAGAAATTCATGGGAATTCGGTCAGTACCAAAAAAAAAAGTACCGAATTCGATACCCATCCATCCCTACACCCCATACATGAAAAACCACGCCACTTTGCACAAAGCTCCAGTCTCATGGCAGATTTGCTTCGATGCAAGAACATGTCAATATTCCAAACCAACCGTACCCGATACAGTTTTACAACCAATATGTTGCCCCAATGCTTTAGAAACTTCTCTACATTTAAACTCAGTGAACAATTATTAAGTCCATCACTCTGCTGTTTTTGTAAAACTTATGAAAACTTTCTTGTCCCACAATTTTGCTCAGTTTTCATCAAATTTGCTGCGACTGCATCTTCAGACCGTCCTCCACAAAGTTACCACTCGGTTTTTGGTGTTTGAAAAATCGAGCCGACAGACAGAACTGTAAACATAAACCAGCCAAGTCTTAATGGTACATTTTCAATCTTCCTGAAAATAAAATGCCAATATTTTGGAGTCATGGTTGATGAAGTTTGGCAAATATCAGAATTTTTGAGAACATTTTGAATTCTGCTCTGATGGGAACGACTGGAGTCGATGTAGGAACGTTCTTATAGCTTCTTATTCTGTCTCTAGTTACTCAGAAATTGCCCCAACAACTGCTGCAAAGAACTTTTTGTTCAATTTCTCCTTTCTTCCATCCAAACCCACATGAAGCCGGTCAGAACCGGTCAGTACAGGCAATGAGGCGTCGTGGGTCGACATGCACAGAGGTTCTGACAGATGCAGAAGACACACACCACACTCACACTGCTGCAGGAGGGTTAAAGGACACACAGCTCTTTACTTACTCTCTAATTTGTCATCAAAATGAAACCAGGTGAAAAAAAACAGACAGAAGGAAAATAATAGACTTATAATAATATAATAATAAAGATAATATAATAATAAACTAAGTATTTTATCGTTAACAGGTAAAATGTGCAACAATGGGTGTGTTTCCACTGCAGGAACTTCAGGTAATTCTATTTTACGGGACAGTTGGTGTGTGTCTCCACTCTCCAGACACTTTCACAGGGCTAAACAAGTCATTACCCCAGGGTAGAGACTCAGATCGCCCCGATCAAAGTGGGATGTGAAGAGAACATCCCAAGAGAAAGCAGCATTTTTACAACTAGAACTACGACAATCAAAACAACTCTTTTAAAACCCAGTGTTATTAGAAAGCGTCTGTACTTCCTGCCGCACTACGACTGCGCAATGATCAAAAGTGGTGCAGAGGTCCTGCTCTGCAGAGGAGACTAGGGGTGGGCGATATGCTGTAAAACTCTACTTGCTTGCTTACTTCAGAACAGCTAATGGCCATTCACTTTTTTGTTATTTCTTTGGAGACTGAGGTGCGGCTCATATGACATTAAAATAAAACTTGTTTCAATATTTTGTTGATCTAAATATGCGTCACGTAGGTTTTTTCCTCCATGAACTACAGAAATACTAAACATCGCTCGTGTCTCACAGATGAGAACTTGCAATCGTGAAAATCAAAGTGACGTCTTACACCTCGTGCAGTGAAGTTCAGAGACAGTAATCACATTAACTCCTTCGCGACCATTGACGAGTTTACTCGTCACAGCCTGCCGGCCGTTCACGACCACTGACGAGTTAACTCGTCACAACCGTTTTTTTACGGATTATGATAACAGACACTCTCAGGTACCCTGTGTGTGAATATGGTCATCCTCTGATATGTAAAAACTGTTTTAAACTAAAATCAAAACATAATGTTTTTTAAACTGTGTGATCTTGGTTTTGTTTGCGGTCTCCTTGAACGCTGCTCTGTGGACAGCGTGCAGCAGCAGCAGCTGTACCGCTGTCTGCTACACTGTTGCGACTTCCTCGCTGAATCTGGCAGCTTTCCAAACTAACTAAACCCTCTTGGCAACATTTTTTGTCAAGCGACCAGCGACAAATCTAGCGACTTCTCCGGTGCTGTTACAAACGTTTCTGATTCGGAGATTCGGACCTGAAAGCACGTTATCGCTGCTGTTTTCACCGTGCAGCCGGGACACCGGCGCTACAGCGGGCGCTGTGATCTGCCGCCCCCGCCCCCGAGCACTCAGCGGCGGCCAGTCACCCAGTAGTGTCACGGCGCTGTCTCCGCTGCGGCCAGAGACCTGGTTCGCTGCACTCCACGCTGCCCTCCCACCCCCATCCGCCCAGATTTACCTCCAAACATATTTATTTAGCTGTAGAAATGATTTGGGAGACGCCACACTGCAGAGTCACGGTAAAATGAGCAGATTGACACCTGACACAAAAGTGCGTTTTTCTCTGAAACTAGAGCGGGAGCGCCGTTTTTGGAGAAACCCAGCTCTCTTCTCCTCCTTCGTCCTCACGAACGAAACAGCGGAAAAACTCGCCGTTTTTTCGAGGAACACATTGAAAAGTCACTCTTCAACCATGTGAAAACCGTTTGTTTCTAGGTGGTGTACAGAGTTTGCTGCGACGTAAGAAAAAAGCTTAATAAATAGCCAAAAACGTGCGGTCCTGAGCGGCTGGGATGAGAAATTTGTGCGGTCGCGAAAGAGTTAACCAAGTGAGAGAAATTATGTGATTAGCTATTATTTTGAAAAATATACAGTATATTTCTATATGGGACCCTGAACAGATTGGTTGACGGCTGCTGTACGGCACGGAAATCAAGGAATGACGGCAAATTGAAACAGACATTATTGGGGCTACCCTTATTAGTGAAAGAGACTGCTGGAGCCACAATCCACTGAAACGTACTGTAGAAGGGGCGACTCAAAGAATCTGAAATCTATCATTACAGGGGTCAGACCAATGTGTGTGTGGATCATGAATGAAATGGAAATGTGAATATTTGCTTTACAAAGTCAATTTTACGGTGTTGCCCTAAATCTTCTGTTCACGCCACTGAAATTTTAAATTGGAGGGGGGCACTGTGCTCCTAGTTAAAAATCTAAAACCCAGGGCCCAGTTGTTCAAAAGTCATCTGATCGGATTTTGGATAATGGATTGGATCAAATCTTGAAAATGGGTTCATTCAAAACCAAAAACGGATTCTGAGATCGGATCAGATCACATCATAAAATTGACTTTTGAATATTCTACAACTGAAAAACTTTTCCTCAAACTGACTTTAATGAAATTTGCCTTCATTGTGATGCACAGTCCCATCTAGAGCACTCATTATCCGGATTTGGTAATCTTGAAAAGTTTGAATCTGGATCAGACTGATCCAAACCATCGCTTTGAACAACTGGGATAAAATTAAGACGGATTATGTGATCCTGGATAGCAGGAACTCCTGCAGTGGAAACACGACTAACAAACATCTGAGGTAGAAGACGGACGAGGAGGCTGAGAGGATCAATGACTGAATAATTCTAGCACATGTTAATGCTTCTGTTTCTGTTCCAGATCTGATGTTCACGTCCTTGCACCTATGTCCTATGCACATTTCGCATGTTCTGTCATAAACTGTAAAACTGTAAACTGTCTTGTCTGTAACAACATCTACTGCACGTCTGTCCGTCCTGGGTGAGGGATCCCTCCTCTGTTGCTCACCCTGAGGTTTCTCCTATTTTTCCCTGTTTAAGGGTTTTCTATGGAGTTTTTCCTCAGTCGATGCGAGGGTCTAAGGACAGAGGATGTTGTTACAATGTCATGTGAAGTCCTTTGAGACAAACTGTTTGTGAAAAAGGGCTATACAAATAAAATTGACTTGACTTGACTTGACTTGACCTTGAGCAGCAAGAGATTAGTGTGTGTGTGTGTGTGCACCTTGTTGAGGTCCTCGTGGAGGCCGTCCATGAGGAACAGCAGCAGCTCCTGTGAGTCCTGCTGGTCGTAGCAGGCAAACTGCTCGTTGATCTTCCCGATGGTGACCTTGAAGTCCCGTGGGCTGATGTACTTGTACAAGCCGCCCCACAGAGCCTTCATGATGACTCCAAACTCCTCCGCCACCTCACCTTTATGACCCAGGATGTTGTACCTGAGGACGGAGAACACAGACTCAGCACCTTTTACCTCCAACAGGATCCTACATTCATTACGTCCCTGTGCGAGCGCCCGACCTGTTGATGTCCTCCAGGTAGTAGTTGTTGTTGAAGTACTCAGCCAGAGCCGGCGTGTTGCACAGACACTGTAGGATGGAGTTCATGTAGCACGTGTTGCCCAGGTTACGGAGGCCGGTCAGCGACGCTCCCAGGCCTCCGAACGTAGGGTTCAGGTTGCGTAGTTTTGCAGCCGACGGCCGCGCGATCTCCACTTTAGGATAAACTTTAGCAGCGACGGGTCTGGAGGACGGAGAGCAGAGGAGCAGTCAGAGATTAAACTGACCTGAGGATGAATCCAATCAGATCTGATTGAGCATCTAAAGTCAGATCTGAGGTACATTTAATTTGGGGATTTGAAAAAGTGAATGTTTTGACTCTTTAAATACCGTAAACCCCCCAATAGCAGCTCAGGGATTATATTTGCTTCACCTGCCTTCTATCGGTATATATGGGACAGGCTTTTATTTAATGTAGAACAAATCTGATGCTCAACAAAGATAGAAACTCCTCTCCACTGGTTCTGTTGTTACTCATCAACTTCTTCTTTCTCACAGTTTTCTAAGTTTCAGTTTCAGTTAAGGAAATGAAAACACAAATAATCAGGTGGCAGCAACATACAAACAATCAATCAACATCAAAAAAGAAGACAAAAACAAAACAAAACAAAATCTAAAAAAGTAAACAATCTGAAACAAGACGGCTCAAAACAACAGAAAAGGATCCAAACAGAACAAGTGTGTGTGTAATCAGATTTGTAAATGCAGCACAGCATGCAGATCCTAAGGGTGATGTCCTGCACACGCGGCTTCAAAACAACACTGGTCTGCTCCATGACTACACTAAATAAATGTATGTGCCTATTCAAAATCACCTTTTACTTCTGTATTTTTAACTGTGCAAAAGAAATCTAAATCTACATATCATCGTTGTTTCAGCAACATCAAAAAGATGGTATTCTATTGAACTGCAGCCACAGATATCGACATGACAGACCATTGGATCAGAAACTCTGGGTTAACCTGGTGACACTAAAGTGGATGAATGTTTTGGGGATAAAACATGAATTATAAACACAAGTGCTCCGTACTTGGTTTCTCTGTTGATGGTGGGGATGACGGCCGTGGTCGGGGCGGCGGTCTTCTTCTGCGCCTCCTCTCTCAGGTCCTGGCTGATGTCGGGAGACGAGTAGGAGCGTTTCAGTTTAGACTGCTCCCGCTCTCGGTCGCGATTGGCGTCGGGCTCCGCTGGCCGTGGCGGTTTCTGTTTGGCTGTCGGCGGCGTGGAGGGCGGAGTCTGAGGAACGGTGACCTCAGGAGGGTACAGGTGGACTCGGTTGGTGGGGGAGTGGTAGTATCTGTAGGTCCCCGTCACCGTGTCCAGGAACTAAGAGAGAGACAGAAACCAACAACAGTCAGGCAGTTTTTCAAGCTCATTCTCTATTAAAGTTGAGTTGAAATGACTCAGCATATCTGAGGTTTAGACATGTGATACCTTCATCCAACCGTCTGGGAGGCCAGGGACGCTCCGACCCATCTCCTCACTCCTGGCTCTGGTCAGAGGCTCCCGCTGTGGAGAGCACACACACACAGAGAGACAACTGCTGAAATATGTTTTAAAAAACACAACTTGTCCCTCCAGTGTTTCCTTCAGATTCAGACTTGATTCACTCATATCGATGTTTAAAGGGATAATTCAACATCTTGTCAAATTGGCCCATTGCCAAAATCCCTATAGTCATAGCAGTAGGTTCATTACCTTTAATTGTCGGTGCGAGCTATTTTTTAGAACGGCAGAGAAGAGCCGTGAGCTGCTCAAAGCTACGCTACGGAGCCTCATGGGATTTCTTGGTTTCCCTCATCAAACTAATGCTGGGCTTACACCCAGTCCCAGACTCTTTAGTAAATCTGAGGAGTCTTACTGGAGTCTCGGCTCGCTCCTGTCATCTCGAGTGTTAAATTTAAGGTGGTAATCTGCAGTCTGTGACTGCGTTTCATACCAGTCTTTGCCTAGTCTTGGGATAATATCAAACGTGTTTGACAAATAATATCAAACGTGTTTGATATTATCGCAAGTCGCAGTGACCTAACACGATCAACAACCCATAGATTAGCAGTGACAAAAGCCGAAACAGGAAACCAGACAGTAAATAACAAACATGGACTAGAGCAACTGATATAACAGCCAGATAATAACATAATAGCTGGCTCTCGGTTGCTGCAAAATGCAAATTTCTGTTAGCCCGTCTAAGAGGTTTTCCATTATACGTTAGGACTTTATTTTAGTTGTGATACTGGCTATATGTTTTCAAACTATGTGGGTTTGATTGAGCATCTTTGATGCTTAAATATATATATATATTCCCGCTTGATATATTGCTTTACTCCTCTTTTTATTTTATGTAGGCTACCTACTGTATGCCATTGTTACTGTAGGGCAGGCTAATCTTCAATTTGGAGTGACAAATAATTTTATTTATTTATTTATTTATTGAGTTCATTTCGGGCATGTCAATTGATCATCATCATCACACACATGACCGAAAGGGAAAGCGGGAGAAGCCAAAGCTTATCTAGTAAATATACCTTTGAATGGTTTACTTTTGAATATTTTACCGTTCAAAAGCAAGCTCACTACTGTCTGTCCCATAGAAGAACATGACAGCAGCAGCTCAAGTTCAGTTCAAGCTGATTCTCCTCCATTTTTATAAAATTTCTGCTGTGCATGATGGGGAAAAATAATCTAGTTGTAGTCTTGTAAATAGTGACCCTGTAGGATTTACAGTCTTTGAGTATGCGACTTTGCACCTGCCAGATTTTGAAGATATGCCGTGTTTTTTGCCATTTCTTTCATTACCCCCCACCTCCCCGTCAGACATTAAGAACGTGCCCTCAAAGCTTTGATTTTAATCGATTTTATGGCCGCGAAGCTTCGATTATCAAAATATGATATTCGGGTCAGCCCTAGTTACCAGACAGAGTTGTTAGGGTTAGGGTTAGGGAAATGCAGAGACTGCTTGATGAAAAACTGTCCCTGAAGGCAACGTGCATCAGCGGTTTAGCATGAATTTGCCTCTAAAACAACGTTGTGTTATCATCTCATAGCGTGGTGAATGTGCAGGTCAAAACTTGTCCACCAGAGCATTGTGGAGTTGTTGGATTGTGTATTTGATGAGTTTGATGAGGGAAACCAAGAAATCCAATTAGCCTCCGTAGCGTAGCTATGAGCAGCTCACAGCTCAGCTCTGCTCCGCCGTTCTAAAAATAGCTTGCACCGACAATTAAAGGTAATGAACCTACTGCTATGACTATAGGGATTATGGCAATGGGCCAATATGACAAAATGTTGAACTATCCCTTTAATTTAAGATATTTAAGTGAAGAACTCACCTTGATTTCGCTGACGATGTGGTTTGGAGCTGGTGAATCCAGAGACATGCTCTTGGAGGGAGCGTCTGAGCTCCTCTCCTTCTCGTCCCACGCTGCTCTGTTCTCCTTGTCCTCCTCTTCTTCCGCCTTCTGCCTCTCCAGTTTCTTCTTCTCCTGTCGTCCCACCTCCTCTTCCTCCTTCCTCCTCTTCTCACTCTCCTCCCTCTCCAGCCGTTCTTTCTGCTCCTTCTCCTTCTGCTCTCTTTCCCGCCTCTCCTCCTCTGATCGCCGTTTTTCCTGCTCCTGCCTCGCCTTCTCCATCACCGCCACCGCCTCCGAGTGGATCTGACTCTGCTCTTCTTTAGACAGGGAGTTGCTGGAGCTGAGGGCAGGTTTGCCGGTGCGGTCGGGGACAAAAGGGCCGTTCTGGGTGGAGTTCTTCGCTGACCCGTTCTGGCTCGGCTTCGGCTCATCTGACACCCGCACAGACGGTTTCTTGGCACGGTCGAACTGGGAGAACAAACCAGGAACAACGTTTAGACAGCAGGACTCAGTTGTTCAAAGGTAATCTGATCAGACTTTGGAGAATGGATTGGATCAAATGGGTTGTTTCAAAACTAAAAACAGATTCTGAGATTGGATCGGATCACATGATCTAGTCTTGGTTTTAATCTGGGTCAAACCCTCAGTTTGCGTTCAAGATTCTTTAGTAGAATCAGGAAAACTTTGATCCAGAGCATCAGGATTATTCTGATCCCAGCAGTTTGGTGGATTCAGGAACAAAATATCAAATTCAAACTGGTCAAATAAACAACATTTAAAATGTAGAATATAAACGTTCATTTTTTGCACCGGTAACACTTTATAATAATTACCATAAAATTCAGAATATAAGTCGCACTGGTGTATAAGCCGCAGTCTATTTTTGAGGTCATCAAACTGGGAAAACAAGGTTTTCTATTGCTATTTGGTAATAAAAACATATACAGGTTCCACGTGTTTCTGTGCTGTGGTGTAGCTCTTTATTGTTATTTTATATTTAAAAAGAAAAGCGATCGCGGGGTAATTAAACACTGTACATTTAGCGCGATATACAGTAGCCTAGTGCATAGCGTTTATTAGTGTTCCATGTGCACGTGTGTGTGCCTGCGAGTGCCTGCTCGAGAGAAGAGAGAGTCCGAGTCCAGCAGCAGGAGGGGCTGACTGACAGAGATGAGAGACGGTGGTTTAAGAAAAAAAAAACATAACAATAATATTATTTTATGTCGGAGATTATGGCGGACCCAAATGAACCTTGTCAATTACCGTCATCGGAAACGGAAACTTTTGATTATTCCACAAATGGACAACCAACTACTGGATAATTACATTAATTTTAAAGTTTGAATTTTAAAACACATGGAAAAATATTCACAATGCATTTGACTAATGTACTGTAGATTCCTTTCAAATGTACAGTATTTGTTGCGGCTCAGATCAGGTCTAGCGTTTTCTAAACGCAACAGAAAACAATGCAACCCAGTGTGAGTGTTTCCATGCTGCTGTTCTACCTGTTGTTTACAGACCTATCAGCCTTCAGTCTGACACACAGTCACATATAAAACACTCATTATCTGGATTCGGTAATGTTGAAAAGTTTGTATCTGGATCAGACTGATCCAATCCAACTGAGCTTTTAACAACTGGGATAAAAGTAGAGACGGATTACATGATCCTGGATGACAAAACAAGAACAGTGTTTCCCACACATTCATTTATTCGTGGCGGCCCACAACAAAAGAATTATGTCCACCACGAATAACCCCCCCCCCCCATTTGACGATCGATCCATTCATCTCCGCATTAGCTCCAGCCGAGAGCCGCGTATATCTGTATAATGGAGTCTACAGGGCAGCAGAATGCAGCCTCTAAATAACACATTATCTGCAGAGAAACTCCTTCATTTCACCAATATTTAGTTCTGATAGGCTAGTGCTATTCCCCTCTCAGTCCAGTCTGTAGGTTGACCTACTGACCTCTGACCTGGATGATGTCATCTCTGAACGCTGCCCTGATAATAATCATTCCGCTTCAGCATTCGGGTCCATTTTTATCTCAACTATCCAGAGCTTTAGTGAGTCCAGGTTGAGGAGAGGAAGCCTGTGGAAGCTGAACTTCATCCAGCTGCTCATTTTGTTCTGACAAGTCAGAAACACACAGAAACGAACCGTAGCATTATCGCTAGCAACAAGCCGCGCGGTGGTCGGAGATGAGACCTACAGATCCAGGATGTTGATAACAATTAACCTCGGACTCAGAGGGGAATAGCACTAGCAAATAATATAATATAATAATAAATATTGGTGAAATGAAGGAGTTTCTCTGCAGATAATGTGTTACTGTATTTAGAGGCTGCATTCTGCTGCCCTGTAGACTCCATTATACGGATATACGCGGCTCTCGGCTGGAACTAATTTCATCAGAACGACTTGTAATGACACCAAAGTTATCTGGGTGAGGAAATGATCGTATTTTATGCTAGAAATAAGGTCCAGGTTGTAAAAAATGGTAATTATCCTTTAACGTTTTATATTGTCAGGAGGATTGTGACTCAGTACCTGTGGTATGGCTCTGGCTGCTGCAGGCGACTGGCTGGACGAGCCCTTCTTACTGAGGTCCAGACCAGAGTTTGTGGACACTTTGACAGGGGAGTCGACAGCGTCCGGCAACCTGTCGGTGACCATGGAGGTTTTGGAGGCAGGGTGCTCTGCTGGCGTCACGCCGTTGACCAGCACAGGAACGGAGTGTTCCTGGGGCTCAGGTGTGATCTCGGGCTCAGGCTGAGGTGGTGGCGGAGGCTTTGGTTCCTCCAGGGATGGGTAGCTGAAGTTCACTGTTGATTGATCCATCAAAAGACAACACACAATGTTACAATGTGCTCCTGAGGAAAACTAATCCTTTTTCTAAGTCCTTCGTTCCTTCAGATGTTAAAGGGATAGTTCAACATTTTGGCAAAGTGGCCCATTGCCATAATCCGTCAATTTTCATTTCCTCCAACTACTCCACTTGTTCTGCTAACGTGACGCTGTGATCTGTGCCTAGATTGCCCTGATTCGGACACAAATATGGCGGCGCAGAAACACAGTGACGTCATGTGAATCTAATGAATAGGGATTATGGCAATTTGGGCCAATTTGCCAAAATGCTGAACTATCTCTTTAAGCTAGTGAACACAGACCACACTAGCCTGACGCATCAGCCGCTTATTTCATTCCATTTCATAGAGCGTCTGAACACGAGCCATAGGGATTCGTTTGCTTCCGGGAGGTGGTTGCTTCCGTTTGCTTCAACTAATCGCTGCTGCTTGGTGGTGACGTGTGCTATGCGTCACGTCTTTGCCATCCATAAAATTCCTCAAACATGTTTCTTGTTCTGGCTTTATTTCCTCAATATTAGAAATAGTTTCCAACACAGAGCGTATCGCTTCGCCGACATCCATCTCTTCAGCTGTTTACCGCTGCTTTCAAACTACACCGGAAACGTAAGCTAGAGCGCTTGAGTTCAACGCCATCGCCTTCAGTTCCCCATCTGTTCGCCGAGCGGGCGGAGCAAATGGAAACGCATCACTAGTTTCCTGACTATGGTGGAGGCAAATTAAATTGGCCGGAAGCATTAGGCAGCGCTAGCCTGGCTAAGACCACACCCATTTTACATGGCTTTCATTTAATGACTTGTTTCTTATTAATTGCTTCCGTATTATCTGTTTTTACATTATTTGTTTTTATCTCATCTTGCTTCATCTCTTGGCCTTGTATGCATATTTATATAGTTGTTGACTCCTGCCAGTTTTATGTTGACTTGCCTGATGTGTGAATGAATGTGCACTGAGAAAGCTATAAATGAATTGCCCTTTATGGATAAATAAAGTTGTCTGAACTAAACTGAACTGAACAAAGCTAAGGAAGAGTGAAAGACTAAAAAGAGTCATAATATAAGGTTCTCAGTCATGTTGGAGCATTTTATCTAAGAGCTATTAAACTTTCTTTGTCAGTGTAGTAACGTGCAAACTCCAACATTTGGTTGTTAGAACCTGGTTCAGAAATAACTATTAATTATAATTATTATTATAATTCACTTATTTTAAAGGGATAGTTCAACATTTTGCCAAATTGGTCCATTGCCATAATCCTAATAGTCTGTTACCTTTAATTGTCGGTGCAAGCTATTTTTTGAATCATCACTGTGCCAAGTGTGTGTGTGTGTGTGTGTGTTTATTGTGTATTGTGAGGTGGTGACAGATAGTGAGACTCACACTGAGGGAGGCTGCTGATAATATTCTGTCTGGGGGGTCGAACTTTAGCGTTGGTTGTGTACATGGGGAAAAACAACAGCCAGTTCTCGTAGCCGCCCTCCAGCACCAGCGGCTCACTACGCAGGATGGTCATGCTGTCCCACTGCAGAGAGCGCAAACACAGCATTAATACCATGATTATTTGATTTAAAAAAGCACTTTCCCATCATCATATACTCCAGAAACATCTCCTTTTAACTTTTGATAGTTTCAAAAAGTTTAAATAAGCCTGCTCAGTGTATAAGACTCTGAAAGGACTCGCACCACCTCCACTGAACAACTACATTAAACAGAAGGTAAATGCTAAGTGTTTTACGAGGGCTATCACAAGAGGGAATTGTGTAACACCATTAAGACGCACCACTTTTAGTCAGTCAGTACTGTCAGTCAAAGGCTGGAACAGTTTACCACTAACAATACGAGAATGCCATACATACATTACTTTCAAAACACATTTAAAGAATAGGCTGGAAAGCAGTCAAAATTGCACAAATTTCTAATTTTAACTGATTTACTGCACTTACATGTAACATACTTTACAGTGTAAAGCAATGCCACACTTTATTCTACCACTTTGTCTCTGTGTTTTGTGTTGTATGTCATGTTGTTTGATCCCTGTGCTTTGCTCCGTCTGTTTTACCCCATCTGTCAATATTGTGTCTGATTCTATGTCTGTCTTGTTTACCTGTGTCTTGTCTAACTGTAATGAAATCTTTTCTATGTAAACTGCCAGAGGACAGAGGGTGAAAATTAGCTACTTGCTAACTCCGGTACATTTATGTTGGGCTTTTTCCTTACACTTTGCCTTAAAAAAAAGAAAAGAGCTGATGTTATTAATGTACATTGTCTTTTTTAAATAAATAAATAAATAAAATTAAAGCATAAGTCAGCGATCCGGTCGTTTTGGCTAATGCTGCGTTCCAGGCAGGCTTTTGAAACCGTAAATTACGGCTTCAAGTCACGACTTATGACTTTGTAGCGTTCCAGGTAACCCGTAACTCGTGTTTTTCTGACCTGTTGCCTGTGAAAGTCACTATAACGGCCACTCGTAACTTCTGACCCGTGAACTCGTACCAGATCGAACTGGTACGACTTCACAGGTCGGAAAAACACAAGTTACGGGTTTCCTTGAATGCACCATGAGTTAGCAGCCCCCGCCCTCGTCATGCATCTATTGGTCCTCGTCCCTACGTCACCACATTCACGTGCATCCCTTGGCTGCACACACAGCCCTTCATGCCGTTCTCTCTCCTCATTGGATAACGCTTGTATCCCACAAGGAAAGTTTTCTCCTGGTTTACAGCAGAGCAGAGTGACTGAGAGACCAAACACTCTATGGAAGTGATTGCTGACGGAAAATAGGACTATTTAGGACTTATATCAACAAAAACATTCCGCTGACTTATGCTTTAAATGAAATACTGGACCTCGCAAGTGCACAAATAGCCACAATCTCCACACACACAGACAACCAGTTACCTTAAAGAGTGCGTCTTTGAGGCTCTGCAGCGTGGTGCCCAGTGCCAGGTCAGAGACAGAGCTGAACCAGTCCAGCAGCACGATGTAGTCCACAAAACCTCGCCGCCTCCACTGCTCTTTGGACACGTCCGGGAGCTTCGTCTCGATCTGAGTCACAGTGATTCTGAAACAGAGTTCAGTTCAAAAGAGTTCAGCTCATTTTTTAAACCGTTACAGCCAAGGCAATTTCATGACTTTTCCCAATAAACCAATATACCAAAACACTAAACTTTCCTATTCCCTGGTCGGAGAGGAGCAGGGAGAAGATACATGGCTCAATGATTGGTTTAACTGGCATTTTGTCATGAAAATCTGTATACAGGCAAATGATTCTGGACTCGAATGTGAAATAAATGTTATTCACTTTTGCAATGCAACACTATGTTTATTGAAAAACTACATAATTGTAGCGTTTTTAGGATATGCCCTGCCCAGTGTTGAAAATACAGAAATACAGTAAAGAAAATCTATTTCAATTTAATGTTTATAAAAGAAAGTCTTTTATATAAGTGTAGGTGGATAAAATATCCAATATTTATCGTTCATTTATGTTTACACCATGTGACTATTTCAGGCTCATTCAATCTGACTTTTGTTTAAAAAAATGGTGCAAATGTCATTTCAAGTGACATAAAACCAACATCAATACAAAATGTACATTTTTACAAATCTGATGCATGCTTTCAAAACCATTTTTTTCCCTTCTAATATTTCTGAATTTCTCATCTTGCCAACCCTTATCTGTCATTGACCCACACCTTATGCTTCCTGCCCCTCACTGAATACATAATCATTCTGAAATAATCAGTCTGTCACTGAGCAAAGTAACCGACAGCATGAGTTAAACAAAAGAAACAAAAACTTAACGACCAAACAAAGTGTCTATTTGACATTTTTGCATTAATAAAAAGAGTTTGTGAGTCATTCATTACTTTTGGCACAAGCACTGATTGTTAATTCTTTTAGCATTTTCCTGAATTGGAATATATCTGTGCAGGTCTTGAGATCATAGTTCAACATTTTGGCAAATAGTCATAGCAGTAGGTTCATTACCTTTAATTGTCAGTGCAAGTTATTTTTAGAGTGGAGCAGCAGGCTGCTCAGAGCTATGCTATGGAGGCTAAGGGAATTTCTTGGTCATCAGCGGTTTTGCATGAATTTACCTCTAAAACAGCTCCGTCCATAGCGTACAGTAGCTCTGAGCAGCTCACGGCTCTGCTCCGCTGTACTAAAAATAGCTTGCACCGACAATTAAAGGTAACAAACCTACTGCTATGACTATAGGGATTATGGCAGCTATGACTATAGGGATTATGGCAATGAGCCAATTTGACAAAATGTTGAACTATCCCTTTAAATCCAACTACAGAGATGCATCTGTTTTAAAGTTGTCCGTGCAAACTAGTTAATGACAAAAGAAGAATGAACACTAAAACAGCAATATTAGATAATGCATTCATTCATTATTACGCTGCCGTCCTCACCCTGGGCTGACGGCCTCCTCAGGCACGCTGATGCACGTCTGGGCCGGGACCTGAATGTGAGACTCTTCAAAGTCTCTGCGGCTGCGAGCGTCCATAACAATTATCGTAATGGTCTGGTCCTTCATCATGTGGAAGAGTTTCTCTGCTGTGATTCCACCGGCTGGCACCGCAGCTGTCGGAAAAAGGCCGTTATAAACACAAGGTAAAAAAAAAATGGTTTGAAAAAGATTAAATTGGTGTAAGATTAAACATTGTGGTAGTTTACAGAATGATTTTTACTGCACATGTTTATCAGACTTCTGTTGGGTTTCCCTGTTTTACCTTTTGAGGTTGCATTCTTCAGTTCATTCTGCTCTGCTTTAACCTACAACACACATAGAAAAACAGATGCTGCATCAATCAAATCAATCAATCAGTCTATTGACAATATTAGAAGTTCTCTGGTTTAGTTTAGTTCATTATTCAGATGTTTCTGGTTTGTAGATTCGGACCTGAAAGCACTGCTGTGTTCAACCAGTGGGCGCTGTGAGCTGCCGCCCCGTCCAAAAGCACTCACAGGCGGTCAGTCACACAGTAGTGTCACGGAGCTGTCTCCGCTGCAGCCAGAGACCCGCACCACTATTCTTGTCCCCTCTACAGGGACGGGAACAGTGCAGCGACGGTGGTTATTTCAGCCATGGTCGACGAGAGAATGAAATGGTGGAAGAAATGTTGTTGTTTGGGTAGGCTCATAGCGCGACGTGGCGACGAGGTGTTTTTTGCATATTGGACCAGCGTCAAAACTGGAGCGTGTAGCGCGACGTGATGTCAAATGACATTCATCACGTTTGGTGCAGTGACTTACAACAACACCAATCAAAATCTTGTTACTGGTAACTACAGAGTTAAAAGAATAGTTCACCCCAAAATGATATTTCACTCATAATTCATAAGGGCTGGGAGCAGTTTCAGAGTCCTCCGTGGCTTCTCTGAGTTACAGGGGTCTCGGCATAGCAGTGCATGTCCATGTAATGGTTGCAAATGGACACCAGCAGTCTTCATCACAAAAACACACACCAAAAAACATCCAAATACCTCCATGCTGCTCGTATGTAATGTCCGTCTTGTATTGAAGCCCAGACCCCCTGTAACTCAGAGAAGCCACGGCAGACTCTGAAACTTCTCCCAGCCCTTAGTCGACGTGAGGGTGACAAAATAATGAGTGAAATTTCATTCTGGGGTGAACTACTCCTTTAAAAATGTGGAAACCCAGTGACAGGTCTGCCACTCTAAGCACAAACGCATAAATCCGTGGTAGAAGTTGAAGTTGTACTCAGTGAAACTAGAGATTAAACATCCACTTGTTAAATTTATAATTGACTCCCAGCTGTGTGTCTGGTGGGTGTTTTGTGAGCGTGATCTATTATTGGACACACGATGTTCACCTTTCCATTTTAATGTGAATGTGTTGTAACACACAGAAAGCTCAAGTGTACGTGCATTAGTTGATGTTTCTACCTTTTTGCTGTCCTTCTTGTTTGCCGACGGTGCTTTCGGAGATGATCGTCCACTTTCTTTCTCTGTCATTTCCTCCTTTCTTTTCTTCTCCTCTTGTCTTTCCTTCTCCTCCAGTCTTTTTCGAACCTCAACTTCTTCATACCTATTAAGAAATGTCAAAATTAGCCGATTAGAACTGAAAAAAAAATGCAGTTACATACTTCTCTGACGTCATATCTTCAACTATGTGGATTTTAAAAAGTGTACAACTGACCTGAGTTTAAGGCTTTCAGAAAGTTTCTCTGCTTCTTCGATGGCTTTCTTAAAGCTGGTTGGCCCGAGCATGGTCAAATAATAGTCCTGGATACATTGGAACAGAAAAAGAACTTTAAATATGAACATTTGCTCATGTCATGAAAAGAAGTTGCAGTTTTACAATGATTAACTTTACCGGTTGCTGCTTGAACTCTGGTCTCTTCTTGATGATGTCATATACTGTTAAATACTTCATGTACAGTACATACGCCTTCTCCTCATCTCTGTCCAGGCGACACTCCTCTGCCGCCTTGAAGATTTTGCAGGCACTCTGAACATAGCTGCAAGAAAGCAATTTAAAAAGTAAATGAAAGGAGGAGTGCAATTTAAAAGGTTTAAAGGGATAGTACCATTTTTTTTTAAGTGGGGTTGTATGATCTACAAATATCCCCAAATACTTTAATTGCAGTAGAAGACTCTCTGCACTCCTCCCGTTAGCAATGCCAGCCCATAGCCCTGCCCAGAGATTTACAACATACATTGTTGTGAATGGACCCAAAGAAACGGCCTATTTTCGTGGCCTAAAAGAGGTTTTACCTGGAAAAAAATACACAGTTCCATTGTTCGCTATAATATCATATTTTCCAGCCCTTCAAAGTGCAGGAAAAACACAGTTTTTATTTGGACCTAACCAACTCACGTATCCCTCCACCAGGGCTTGAAATTCGCACTCGCCACTCGCCATTTGCGACCCAGATTCCTCTGTGGCGAGACAGATTTTTAGCTGTCTCGCCACTTGGCGAACTAGAAAAAATGAGACTCCCAACCTGTTTCCAGGGTTTCCCCCAGTGTATAAACTTACAGTCACCTGACAATGTCACAACTTCGTCGCGCATAACGGGACACGTCACAGACATCATGCTCATCAGACCGCTGCTTCACCAGCTGACCGAGAGGAACGCACCGAGCGCAGTTAAGTGAGCCGAACCGCGGCTCCAAGAGGCTCGGTCAGCTGCTGTAGCACAGCTGTTAGCTGGTAGCTGTTAGCTCGCCAGAGTCGGTGGTCGGACTATCCAACAGACGGACCAGCGGGGGGATTGAACACTGTACAATCAGCGCAATATAGCGCATTTAATGTTTACGAGCGGCGAAGTGCAAACTGTCTCTATGCACCCGTGTCTTTGTGTGTGTGTGTGCGTGTGTGTGTACGTGCGGTGTGACCGCACGTGAAAGAGAGACGGCAGGTGGAATGACTGGCAGAGATGAGAGGGGGTGAAACGCAGTTTTAAAATTATTATTATACTATTACTATTCGCCTTTGAGTGGGGTGGGATAAAAAAAAACTGGGGAAAAAACGGAGGAATGGAAGTCTTCTCTGTCACATTGTACTGCCATCATGAAAAAAAAAAATACAGGCCTATTTTTTTATTTTTTTATTTCAACAGTCAACTTAATTAATGAGAAACACTTGATAATTGTAATATAATCTGTCTTCTTATTGCTGCATAGGGATTTCTGTTATTCCAGAAAAGTTGAAAGGCCATTACTACGACTGCTATATAACTAGTGATGCCGAAATACAATAATGAAGCAACTTGTTGGTTTTGGCTAGTAAAAAATCTGTCTGGCGAGTAACTTTTTTGATCTACTAGCCACTTGGCTAGTAGGTCAAAAAGTTAATTTCAAACCCTGCCCTCCACCCAGGGTTAGCGCCCGCCAATCAGCAGTTGGTTAGCTCCAAATAAAAACTGTGTTTTTCCTGCACTTTGAGGGGCTGGAAATAATTATATTATAGCAAACAATGGAACTGTGTTTTTTTTTTTTTGGGCCACGAAAAATTTCTTTGGGTCCATTCACAACAATGTATGTGGTAAATCTCTGGGCAGGACTATGGGCTGGTGTTGCTAACGGGAGGAGTGCAGAGAGTCTTCTACTGTAATTAAAGTACTTAAGGGCTATTTGTAGATCATACAACCACACTTTAAAAAAAATGATACTATCCCTTTAAAGGGCTTTTGATGGGTGGACACCATTAAATATAAAGTCCAACAAGAGCTGACCACCAGACGGCATCCTCAAATGTCTTGTTTTGTCCACCAAACAAAGAGAGACTCAGTTTATTGTCATAAAGGAACAAAGAAACCAGAAATATTCACATTAAAGAAGCTGAAATCAGAGAATTTTGACTTTTTTCCCACTCAAATCGATTATTCGATTATCAAAATATTTTTATCAAAATAGTAGACGATTAATTTAATAACCAATCATTATTGGATTAATCAATTAATTGTTGCAGCTCTACTTATCAATAAATGTGTGATACTCACTTCCTGGTGCTCGTCTTGTCCGGCTTCACTTCAGCCTTTTTGTTGAGGTCTCCCAGAGATGTGGACAGGTACAGCTCTTTGACGCCGGTGGACACTGCAGGCATCTTTGCGGGGAGGTTCGGCCACAGGCAGGGAAGGGCAGGGCAGGGCAGGGCAGGGCAGGGAACCAGTCAGTGTTGTTGTAAACAGGCTCTGGACATCTCTGGAACAAATGTCTGTGACAGCAAAACGGAGTGAACACAAACAGCCAACAACAACAACTGCTCCTCTTCCTGTTAACTGTTATTGAACCAGCGTCAGCATCAACATTACAACACTACAGTTTAATGATCAGCTTCTCTTATGTTTTTTATCAAATAGGTCAGCAGATAACACTATTAAGCAACTAAGTAAGTATTTTACATCTAAGGCGAGACACTGCAGGCAAAAACATTTTTGTTTTTTTATGCACTGATCAATTGTGGGCTATTTTGCTATTGTCTTCTTTCAGAATAGTGGAAAGAAATGATAGAAAATCCACACTAAGGTTTTTATCTTACTTCATGTTGTCTCTTCCGTCTGTAGATTTCTCCTAAATTCACCAAGAGTTAACATGCTACTGTTGTCTGACCCATGTCATGTTAGGTATCGCTGTAAAGCTTCAAAAAATTGTCATTTCTTTTATATCAGCAACTAATCATAAAAGTACGATTGACAATAACAGTCTATGGAATTTTACAGTCCAAGTCTTTAAAGGCCGTTTTGTCAGAAAGAGTTTTTCAGACTCAGACTCTGAACTAGAAATCTCCACTTCAGCAGCACTTCCACACACCAAACCTTCCACTTTGATCCCTTTCTAGATTCTGAAGGTTTTTACAGAGGGGTTTGTTGATATATGATTCACAGCCTGATTTATACAACATTTTATTCCTAAAAAGATGGTGAAATTAAACTTTTTTTTAGGGCTGGTGACGGTATTTTCTCATAGTGATAAAAATAGATAGCCAAGTAAAAACTTCTGACTAATACGTCAGCAAAATAAAACAATAATTTTGAAAGTATTTTGATCCAATGTTGAGATTGCTGTGCTTTGAATGCATGCAAATTAGCACATATTTAATTAGACATTGCTTCATTTACATATCTTAACATAAAATCTGACAAAACTTTGTAACTCACTTCATGTAAGTGATAAACTTGGAAAGTTTCATTGTGATATTTCAATTTTATTGTTTTTACTCTAATTCACCTGTAGTGACACGCTACTTTGCTAGCTTTTATCTTAAACTGCCAGGAGACATTTTACAACTACAATAAGTATTTTTACACGAAGATAACAACATGTCACAGATTCAGTAAATTACATTAAACTACGCTGCTTTGGTTGTTGTCAGCACATTAGCCAACATTAGTCAGCTTGTGGTTGTAGTCATTTCTATTTTTTATCTTATTATTACCGTAGTATTATTATCATTATTATTCAATTTCATTTTATTTGACACTATTATGTATGTTTTCCCTGTGGTTGTACAGTAGTTAACTGGCGCAGGACATGTTGTCAACAATGACGACAACAACATTAGATAGTTTCCTTCTTGCTGACCTTAGCTTTAGCTCTGCCGGCGGACAGTTTATCAGACTGACGAGTTTTTTACAGCTCAGTTTGTTTCAAGTTAGCCCCGTTAATCTAATTAGATGTTAAACTAAAGCTTTGTCTCCATCTACATACATAATGTTAGTTAGCATGTAGCATCTTAGCCTCTGGGAGCTCACGCACTTAACCGTTGGGTTAGCTAGTGAGCTGCAGTAACGATGGTAACGGCGATAATCCCGTCCAACGGTAGCGCTGTATCCTGTAGAATAAGAATGAACAAAGGCCAAATGTTTGATTAGATAAGATCGAGTTCATAAATTTACCTCTCACTGGTCCGATGTTACACTTCAGCTACTTTTTTTGACAGCTGGTTCCTGATTTCTAGTTCCTCCGCCTCCTCCTCTTCTTCTTCTTCTTGTTCTGTGGAATCTGACATCCGCCATATTGTTTTACTGCCTGCCACCTGCTGGCATTACCTTGTACTGCACTGAGCACGTTATTCGCTTTCACCAACCAGACCACAGTTTGTACAACCATGAAAGCAACAAAAAAGCAACTTCAAATTTTATATGAAATATATAAAAAATAAAATATGATTTATAAATAATATAAATTTATTTTAAATTATTATTCATTGCCGCCCGTCAGGGAACGTGCCCTCTGCCCCACATACTTTCCAGCTATCAACTACTGCACACACCTGTTCACAGAAACCAGTCAGATGCATTCCTGCAATGTGTAGCTTGGTATTCTTCTTCTTACTGCCCTACATTCTCGCTAAGTCACCGATATCATTCTTATGTTGTTTGTGCTCCAGTTTTTGCCTGTGTATGATATGTCTATGCCTGCATTGTCACCAGGATTGTCACGCTGTGTCATATGTGCAAACACTGGCAGAGCACACAAATATGGGCCCTGTCCATATGCAGGCCTCCTTCACCTTTCAATATATCCACAATACCTGTACAAAAGAGTCTAAAAGGAACTTCAAACTCTATACTATTCAGGTTTCATGATGAAAAAGTCACATTTACTTTTTTAATAACACTGACACATAAAAAAAACCTTAACGTTGCTGAAGTTGTTTTAGTTTTCTGACACCAGCTAAACTAACTCAGCCAGTGTGAACAATTTCTACTATGGCACTACTAATACTGTACATATAAATGGGGTGGTGTGTATAACCTGCAGGTCTGCTGCTCAGTTCACTTGTTAAGACCCAAGAGGTCTGAGTCAACACCATCCTCAGGGGCAAACGTCTCCATGGCAGAGCTGATCCCAGGACAGCACCTCACAGAAAGAGAAAGTGCACGATCATTTATGCTACATGGTGTCTGAATGTATGTAGGCTACTCTGTGTGTGTGTGTGTGTGTGTAGGAGCCTGTTGGTGTGGAGACATCATTCACTGCCTCACAAGAGCCGCTATATGAGTATTAGTATAATAGTAAAAAAAAAGAAAGAAAGAAAAGAAAAGAAAAAAAAGCTGAGTGGTACAGATGTTTTAGTCCAAACTACTGAAAACTGGTCTAATTTGTGTCAGTTTAGGGGTTCGCTATAATTTTTGCAGGAAATTGCAGGAAAAACACAGTTTTTATTTGGAGCTAACCAACTGCTGATTGACGGGCGCTAACCCTGGGCGGAGGGATACGTGAGTTGGTTAGGTCCAAATAAAAACTGTGTTTTTCCTGCACTTTGAAGAACTGGAAAAAAAATTATATTATAGCGAACAATGGAACTGTGTAATTTTTTTCACGTAAAACCTCTTTTAGGCCGCGAAAATAGGCCGTTTCTTTGGGTCCATTCACAACAATGTATGTTGTAAATCTCTGGGCAGGGTTATTATGGGCTGGCGTTGCTAACGGGAGGAGTGCAGAGAGTCCTCTACTGCAATTAAAGTACTTAGGGGCTATTTGTAAATCATACAACCCCACTTTAAAAAAATGCTATTATCCCTTTAACACAAGACACAGAAACAGCAAAACAACAACTATAAAACCATTACACTACACTACAACAACAAGATCTCAATGCTTAGACATTAATGCATGAATGAGTTAATAACCCAACACCAAATCTTTTGTGACATGTTGCGACATTAACAAGCCGCCCGTTCCAGTTTTTCTTCTGTGTCATCATCAGTCACTGTGTCTGTTTTGTTCCTCCAGGTCAAACTAAGTGCTCACGTCCTCTTTGTCTCTGACTTTTGAGGTTTTCTTTGTGCTCGTGGTGTCATGTTGATGTTTTACCTGAATGAAAGAGAAGCGTCTTTCACAAAGCACTTTGACTTTGATGTCACTGCGTCTGAGCTCTCAATTGAACAATTATGATGGAACCTGCTTTCATCAGGCTGGACGACGTAAAGACACAATGGTGGCAGTGTGCTCAGCTCCACGTCACTGCAGCACTTAGTCTGATCATTGCCTGCTGCTGCTGCTCTTCCTGCTGTCAGTTTGATCAGAAGTCTGCACGTAGAAAACAAACACACTTTAAATATAATTTAAAACAGCAAACTTCAACCCAGCATTTAAGTTAATTATGTTCACAGGTTTAAAGGGATAGTTCACCCAAAATTCAAATTTCACTCACTATCTACTCAATCTCATGTCGACTAAGAGCTGTGAGTCTTCCGTGCCGTTCTCTGAGTTATGGGGGGGGCAGCAGTATTTGTCCATATAATGGTTGTCAATGGACACCAACATTCTTTGTCCAAAAAGACAAACCAAAAAACATCCAAATACCTCCATACTGATCGTCTGTAATGTTCCTCTTGTATTGAAGCCCCAACATGAGAAATTGTTCAGAAAAAAAATTAATAAGTCAATATTTTAAGCTTGTTTGTAGCGGAAGCTCCCAGTGTCTCAGATAATGAGTGTAATTTGAATTTTGGGTGAACTATCCTTTAATGTCGATGATAAAAAACGGTTGCAAATGTCTCAAAGGTGCTTCATTAGCTTCACCGAATCGATAGCCTGTATATTATGGGTGTGTGTGTCTGTGTGTTTAGTGTGTTTACATGATGGTTAGATTTGTGTCCAACCTCCAGAGAAGAAGTTGAGCGAGAGCACATGTCACACACAATGGAGAGTAAAGAGTAAAGAGCGCCGTGGGTGAAGAGTGCAGCTGCTGCCGCTGCAGCCTTTGTCAGCGTCTGAAAGGCAGAGATAAGCCGTCACATGGACGTGTTTGCCCTCCTCATCCTGCATGTTTACCCACTGTTCATCTGCAAAAGCTCTTCATCCAGTACAAATAATCATTTAACCTAAGCTGTAATATCGTCAGGCAGGATGAGACGTGTGAACTGCAGAGCTGGCTTCAGTTAGATGAAGTGTGAGAGAACCACCTCGGTGTGTTGACCAAAGAGGTTATAAAGTCCGTCATCTGAGACAAAAAATTGTATATTAGATGTAGAATTAGAAGACACATAGTTTCAACCTATTTGGATAAACTAACCACATATTGGGGATCTATATTATGTCACTATGTCCTGGTACTCATCCAAGTAACTCATTAAAAAAAAGGTAGATAGAGATGAATAGTTGGTAATTGATTCGAAGAGAGGGAAAGGGAGGGGGGGAAGTAAGAGGGGGAAAAATAAAAAATAATAAAGAAAATAACTAAAAATGAAAACAAAAAATTAGTAAGTAAGGTAATAATAATAATGATCAGGGGAAGGGAGGGAAAAGAGGGAGAGAAAAAAATAAAAAATAAAAATTGGTTGATACAGTAGACATTGAATACAACAGAATATCAGTAGTAGAATAATAACAGTGCTACATGATGACATAATATGGTTACCTGAGATTACATTAATTATGATCACAAGTTTGTCTGCTTAGTAACCATTTTTATAAGTTTGCTTTACATGTGAATTCTCTTATCAACAGAATACTGTCTGCCCACATGAGTCTAGTGGGATCATACAAGTGGCCCCTTGACATAGGAGGCGGTGCTAGGCCTTTCAGGATTTTGTATATTGCACAGGCATATTTGAACTCTGTAAAATTACCGAAGTTAAGCAGACCATATTTCTTGAGTATATGACAGTGGTGGTATGTTATCGTTTTTTTGTCTAATATTTTCATTGCTCTTTTGTAGAGTGATTCCACCTGATTAAGTACAGTTTTTGTGGTGAAAGACCAGTTGGTGAACCCATATTCAATGTGAGAAATGTCCATTGCATGCATAAACACTCTAGCTGCCTCTGTTGTCAGAGATGGTCTTATTGATTTGAAGTTGGCAAGGTTGAATTTAATTGTTCTCGAGATCCTATTGACATGATTCCTGAAGAGAGGGTGGAGTCTAACGTGACTCCCAGATATTTGAACTCATTTACAAGTTCCAGCTCCTCTCCTCCTAGAAAACACCAGAGTGAGGTGGATTGTTTGGTTTTTTTGAAAAGTACATACAGACGGTTTTCTTTGGGTGAATTCCAATTCTCCCCTTAGCCCTAGCCCTTGGCCCTAACCCTTCATTTTGTGCATTCACGTGAAGTGGTAGGGCTGTTCCAATACTCATTCAGACGGAGATTTTTCAGGGGCACACTACAAACCGAGGGCTATGACCGAGGGCTATGAAGTTTCCCAGAATGCATCTTGCAGCAACCGGCAACTGTTGCCTAATGTTTTTATATAACTTAACAGTGATTTAGAGAGAATTTTAGACATTTTGAAGCTATAAATAGTGAATATGAGTGATTTTTCTCAGTTCATGATCTTATAAACATTTGTGTAAATTCTTTAGATTAATTAATGTTGTTTAAGGTTTTTATATAACATTCAGTAATTCAGAGATAATTTTAACTAATTTCAAGACATTTTGAAGCTACAAATAGTGAATATGAGTGACTTTATAACCTTATAAAATATGATATATATATATATATATATATTATATACAAATGCCTATATACTTATATATTATTATTATTACAATAATATTATAATAATCCCAATGTATAAGCCATACATGTTCTAAAACTTAATAATTTTTGCACTTTATTATGTTTTTCTTATATTTTGTATATACACTTATTGGAATTTTTCTTTACCACAAACGGGCAAGGAACCAAAAATGGTCACTTCATTGACCTTCAATTTCTACATGAAAATGAAAAATTTTGAAAAATGTTAAAATTGCAATTAAGGTTTGTTATGTCCTAGAATAACAATCTAAGGTTGGAATATTGAATTTCAAACTATTTCAATGAGTGCCCTATAAAGGGTTAATTCAAAACCAACAACAACACCACTGGTCAGGTTACTGTCCTGCTTACGTGCACACCCATGCACACAGCCATGATCACTATGCTGCCTGCCAAACGGCCCACTGGCACCAGCGCCACATTTCCAGGAGGTTGGGAGTGTTGGCACATCCTCAACATGAGCAGGGACTGGACGGACCTGCCCGAGGCCAAGCTGCTCTGCAGGTAGATGACAGCACCAAACTCTCACTTTGTAAGGTTCAGGAGGAGTTAGAAAAAGGAGGTCAGTTAAAGGTGTTAGAAATGCATCAATGCCTCAAACTGTCACTGTTTAACCTCCTGACAATGCTACGCCTTGAGCTTGTTAATGTGACACAAGCTTGACTGTCTCCTGTGCTCTGGTTTTTGGATGATGAAATCTGTGTCAGGAGGTTTTATTTTCTGGTGCATACAGACCTGAGAAGGGAACAGTGAGCTTGCCGTGAACCCAAGCATAGTCGTAGGTAGAAAAGCCCAAAACACTTTAACACCTGGGCAACTGCTGCTCAATGGCCTTCCAGTCAAATAACCCTTTCATGCTCCTCTGAGCATCCTCCTCCTCTCTCTTTTGTCACCATGGCGGAGACGCTCTCTGCACTGGGGAATGAAAACCAAAATGTGAGTTGGTTGGTTTTTGATGGCACCAACCGCTCCTTCAGAACTGTTGTGGGCCAAGTTCTGCTGGGCTGAGCTCCAAAGATTCTTGCCGCAGCATCATTCCAGGGGAGAAGCCCCTCAGTAACCCTCTCTATCTGCGGTCTAATAATCCTGGGGTTTTTAAAAAGCTGCTTATTTTGCGGCAATCCCATCCAGCTATTTTATACCTAATCAGCACAGAGTAAACCTTACATAAGCTCCACCTGGGAGTTTTTCAGGTGCCTACTCCGAGGCAGGGACTTGTTACCTGTAAAAATTTCGGGAGATCGTCCTTCAGGGATGATTCCTGCCATGGAAACATTCACCCCGTAAAATTACCCCCAAGTTCCTGCAGTAGAGACATCCACTCGTCATAGCAACAGTTAAACCTGGTGGTGGTATGTGATGGTCTGGGGCTGCTCTGCTGCTTCAGGACCTGGACACCTGCAGTAATGATCATTTGATGGCCGAAAGGTCAAACGCTTTTAGGTAAGGTTTCTCCATTTGTAGATAAACTGACTGTCGTTTGCTGCAGCTTCGTTCCAGACTGACAGACGTCAATGATTGTTGTGTCTTCATCTGATGGTGACATGATGATCTGTTGCTGTTTGAGGTGTTTGAGCCTCCTTTACTTTGGTGGTTTCCTAAATTCAACAGGTCTGACAGTGATCCCTATTGATAAACAAAAGGTTTATCTCGTGTTCCACTTAAAGGGATAGTTCATCCAAAATTCTAATTTCACTCATTATCTACTCACCCAATTTGAATTTTGGGTGAACTATCCCTTCAATCAACATTTGCTCAGTGTATGTGTGTGTGTCCAAATCAACAGGCATAAAATTTACTTCAGATGAAATGTGCCAATATGGTTCAAACAAGTGTGGTATAAAATCAACAGTGAAGATGTAGTTTAACCTGCTTCCCCTAATAAAACAGCATTCAACATGTGATATCAGAATCAGACAAACTAAATTATCCTGTAGCTCCTCAACAGAAAAATGGGGCTAAATCTGCCAGTTTTTAATACTGTCTATTTAAAAGCAACAACTTACTGTACTGACTTTGAACATACAAATTTCCATGTTTGTGTTCACTGGACAAGTTCAAATATCCGTATTTATTCTTATTAAAAACATTGTTAAAGGGATAGTTCAACATTTTGACAAATTGGCCCATTGCCATAATCCCTATAGGCAAGGCAAGGCCATTTTATTTTCTAGGTATAGCCCATTTTCACAAACAGTTTATAGTTGTTTTAGAGGGAAATACAGAGACTGTTCTGAAGACAACTTGCACCAGAGGTTCTGCATGAATTTCCCTCTAAAACAACTCTGTGTGGTAACGTTGTGTTATTATCTCATAGCGTGGTGAATATGCAGGTCACAAATTGTCCACCAGAGCGTTGTGGAGTTGTTGGATTAAAGGTAACAAACCTACTGCTATGACTACTGCAGGGATTATGGCAATGGGCCAATTTGACAAAAATGTTGAACTATCCCTTTAAAGATTATGATTATTGGTGAATATATGATAAAATATGATTGAACCTTACCTAATTATCTTACATCCAAGTTTATACAGAGAAAATGAATGAGAAATGGTCACTGCAGTGTGTTTATGTCTGATTCATTAAAAGTTAAAACACCCGATCACTATCAGATGTGTGATGTTCTGGTGCACGAAAACTAATATTGAATAATATAAGGACCAGTTATATGACTGATATACTGCCCAGATATATACTGTACCTGATAGTTCATCAAGTCACTGCGATATGAATGAATAACCCTCACCATCAAAGGAGGGTAAATATTTGGCGTGATGTCGACGGCAGCGTTGATGAGGAAGGAACACGCTGCGTCACCAGGGCGTGTTCCTCACTATAGGACAGGGTCTATATAGATGTGTGGTCTGTGCTACTGAACACACACAGCTTTGTTGTAGGCACCAGTGACACTCAGAGAGCTCTCATCATCATCATCACCATCACCATCATCATCATCCAGAAGGAGAAGCAGGATGCAGGCGGAGGAGTACAATCGCAGAGGTAATAACATCCACTCTACTTTCTCTCTGTGTTTTTATGTGTGTATTTATTTACAACGCTGCAGGGAACAATACAACATGTGTTCCTGTGCAGGTAAAGAGCTTGTGGACTACATCACACAGTACCTGAGCTCCATCAGAGAGCGCAGGGTGATTCCAGATGTGAAGCCAGGCTACATGAGGGAGCTCCTTCCTGACACTGCGCCCATGGAGCCGGACGACTGGGAGAGCATCTTCAACGACATCGAGAGGGTCGTCATGCCCGGAGTGAGTTCCTTTATACATGACACCATCATCATCATCATCATCAACCTAACCCGACATCTTTATATAGTATATGCATCTTTTTCTCTTGTAACATCTGCATTTATTTATATATAAACTGTCAATCATCACAAATGAAGTTCCTATTGTCCTTCAGATTTGAACTGACCTGAACTAACCTTTAAATTGAGGATAATATACCACAGATCCATTTTAGGCCCCATCTTATTCACCCTTTATATAAACATTTTAGGCATTGGCATAGCTAATAGCTCTATTCGCCTCTACGCCGATGACACAATTATTTATTCTCTTGCTCCAACTGCTGACCTAGCTCTTAAAGGACTACAGTCTGATTTCCACACCATAGAGCAAGATCTAATTAATCGTAAATTAACACTTAATCCAAAAAAGACCAAATATATGATATTCATAAGATTGCTTTCATCCTTGCCATTAGCCTACACAGTGGTATCCCAACAGTAGACGGGACTCAGATTGAGAGAGTTTCAAATTACAAATATTTGGGCGTTTGGTTAGATGACAAATTGTCTTTTAAAACTCATATTTCTGAACTTACCAAGAAACTTAAGAGGAAATTATTTTTTTTATCATAATAGAGCTAGTCTGACAATAGAATGTAGAAAACAACTTGTTCAGGCCATTTTCTCGATTATGGTGATGTCATTTACATTCATGCTGCTCTCTCTATTGAAACCCTTTGATGCACTTTATCATTCTGCTCTTCGTTTTATCATGTGTTCCAAACACATCACTGTGTTCTTTATAATAAGGTTGGATGGCCATCCTTAAGAATAAGGAGGGAACAACATTGTATGGTTTTTATTTACAAAGCCTTACTTGAAATTTTACCTGTTTATATTACCATCTTAATCTCACTTAGAATTTGTAACACACACACTCATTCGGAGGATTGGTTTTACAAATTCCCAGTATCAGGACAGAATTGGGGAACTGCCTTTTAGTTTTATGCCCCCTATAAGTGGAATAACCTACAAAGCTGTCTGAAACTGGATCATCTCATTTCTTTAGATAGCTTCAAAAACTTGCTATCAACTGTTCTACGGCCTGTATGTAATTGTTGATTATGATTTTGAATGTATTTGTATATTGTGTAATTGTGTGTTTTTGTAATCAGGGTGTCATTGAAAAAGAGAGCTCGCTCTCAGTTGAATTTCCCTGAATAAATAAAAGTGAAATGAGAACCAGCATCAGCAGCGTCACATCTTCTGCCCTCAGGTGGTTCACTGGCAGAGCCCCCACATGCACGCCTACTACCCCAGTCTGACCTCGTGGCCGTCAATGCTCGGGGAGATGTTGGCCGACGCCATCAACTGTGTCGGGTTCACCTGGGTAAGAAGAAAACCACCATATCTCTTCCTCCTCTTCCTCACTTTATTACCAAGCTGTAGCAACCCAAAACCTTACACTGTAAAAACTCAAAATCTTTCCAAGAATATTTGTCTAATGTCTTGTCAAAATGTCTCAATTTTGATCATAACTAATCTCTTTCCACTTAAAATAAGACTCGTCACATTAAAATTAACATGTTTTTAGATCATTTTCACTTGTTTCAAACAAATTTTCAATTGAAATAAGTAGAAAAATCTGCCAGTGAAAGCAAGTTTTTTGTGCTTGTAAAAAGAAAGAAAAACTTTGCTCCACTATCAGATTTTTCTACTTTTTTCAAGTGAAAATCTGCTTGAAAAAAAAAGTAAAGCGTGTCTAAAAACAAGCTACTTTTTCATGTGATGAGTCTTATTTTTAGTTTTGACTAGAAATTACATTTTAACTAGAAATAAGACAAATACTCTTGGTAAGATTTTGAGTGTGCAGTGGATGGTTAATAATAACTTGACAATAATGTAATAAAATATTTGAGCCAACAACGTCATAACTTTGTTGGTGCTGATAATGTAATAATATACTGTATGTATCGCTCAAGGGAGAGATGTTATAACTCGATGTGATACAACAAGGTTGTTGATAGCCGACTACTGTACTTCCCCTCTTTTCAAACATGACAGCCAAGATAAATCTCTTTTATCATGAATCATGGGAGGAGAAACAAAATTGTGAAACATATTACAATATTGGCTCAGGTTAATACAATGTCAATGCCAATAATGTAAAAAACCAGCCAAATTATTTTATTGGCTTTATTTGGAATGGCCAAAATGATCATGGTTTGGGTTGCAACAAGAAAACCAGTCCTGATGGAAGGTGTTGATGGTGCTGCTTCCTCTCAGGCCTCCAGTCCAGCCTGCACAGAGCTGGAAATGCATGTGATGGACTGGTTGTGTAAAGCTCTGGGGCTCCCCTCCTTCTTCCTGCACCACCACGCTGACAGCAGAGGAGGAGGCATCCTGCAGGTTCACGGCTCCATCACTTGTTCATTTTATAAACCTTAAAGAACCTCCAACGGTCTCTGTGGTAACTGATGACCCTCCTCCTCCTCCTCCTCCTCCTCCTCCTCCTCCTCCTCCTCTCTCCATCAGAGCACCGTCAGTGAGAGCACGCTCGTCGCTCTGCTGGCAGCCAGGAAAGACAAGATCCTGCAGCTGCGGGCCGAGCTGGACCAGGACGTGGACGACTCGGTCCTGAACTCATCGCTGGTGGCCTACGCCTCCGATCAGGTCTGTGCTCCTGTGTTTGTTTGTTTGGTTGTTTTTACAGCGTCTCACCATGAATCTGATAATTATGACTTCTTTCTCAGGCTCACTCGTCAGTGGAGAAGGCCGGTCTGATCTCTCTGGTGAAGATCCGGTTCCTGCCGACGGACGAGCATCTGTCTCTGAGAGGAGACGCTTTAAGACGGGCCATCGAGGAGGACAGGAAGGTGGGACTGGTCCCGTTCATGGTGAGTACGACAAATAGGGTTTGATCTCACATACATTTAACTTTGAAAGAAGGTATAAGCATGAACTCTAATTGTCAGATCATGAAACTTGAAGAACTTAAACTGAATAAATGAATTTATTGTATTTTTGTGTCCTCACACTTTTTTATCTATATACTCAACATTTTTGCCTCTTGTGTTTGGGACCTTTGATCTTTGCTGCATTGTAAACGAGTCTCTACCTCAATGTGTTTATGAGTTTGAATAAAGGTTGAATGAATAAATGACACACATATTTTCCCTCCACAGAGCTAAATATTGACTTGTATAATGTGTGTAAATGCAACAGGAACACTGAAGCTGAGTGATACAGACGGAGTTGAAGCTAAACCCCGTCTGTGTTTGTCTGTGTTCAGCTTTGTGCCACTCTGGGAACCACAGGAGTCTGTGCCTTCGACCAGCTCTCTGAACTGGGACCAGTGTGTACGTCTCCACACTTTCAGTCATGTTTGTACAGTTCTTCACCACCACGGTGTTATCATTAAAGGAGAATTCCGGCCATTTTTGACCCCTATATCCCCCCGCCCCCTCACAGGTACAGAGGAGGGTCTGTGGCTTCATGTGGACGCCGCCTACGCCGGCTCGGCCTACTTCTGTCCGGAGTTGCGCTGGTCTCTGGACGGCATCCAGGCGGCTCACTCCTTCGTCTTCAACCCGTCCAAGTGGATGATGGTGCATTTTGACTGCACAGCGTTCTGGTGAAGCCTTCACTCCTGAATATACATTTATTACCCATGTGAAATTAAAACCCAATTAATAAATCAAAGGGTGATCGATGGTGGATTGAACTTTGTTTCCTCAGGGTGAAGGATAAATACAAACTGCAGCAGACCTTCAGTGTTGATCCTGTTTACCTCAGACATGAAAACTCACAGGCAGCCACAGACTTCATGGTAATGATGATAATAATAATAATATCACACCTCTACTGAATTATAGAGAATATTTTCATCCAATCATCACAGTTGTTTTCCCCTCTCTGTTGTTCAGCACTGGCAGATTCCTCTCAGCCGACGTTTCCGTTCTCTGAAGCTCTGGTTTGTGCTTCGCTCGTTTGGACTGAAGAAGCTGCAGGCTCATATCAGACACGTGGGTGATGTTAATGAATCCATGTTTTTTATCAAATGAGGGAAGTATTAAAGTATTAAATAACTGAACTTAAGTTTCTTGTTTTCAGGGGATCGACATGGCAAAGCTGCTGGAGTCTCACATACGGAGTGACCCCAACTTTGAGGTTCCTGTGGAGCGGCACCTGGGCCTGGTGGTCTTCTGTCTGAAGGTACGGACTGAACCTTTAATCTGTTAACTGTTTTATCCCTGTGAAGCAACACACACTCCACTGGCTAATCATTCCTGAGAGCGTTTAAACTTCAAGGTCTTCTCTTGTCCAAAGGTGAGTTACCTGACGGGTTCTTATCAGGTGAAGGAGCAGCAGCAATAAAAAGAGCAGAAACTGTGTTAAAGGAATAGTTCACCAAAAAATGAAATCCATCAGTCATTATTAACTCCCCCTCATGCTGATGAATACTCTGGAGTAGTTTTTTATTCCTCAAAGTGCATCTGGACACCCAGGAGGCCGGTTTCTAGTCCAACCAAAACTTTATATGAGAGTAATAGGGCTTGACACAAAAACGTCCATAAAACTACACAAAAACCATTTAATATTCCTCCACACTGCTCGTCCACTGCAATCCAAGTGTCCTGAAGGGATAGAGTCCAGAGTTTACTGGAAACAACCTCATTTAGGCAAGTCCAAGCGCACCCCAGGCAAATTTAGGCAATGGAAAATTTTGATGTTAACCCATATTGTGCTTTACAAGTGTTGTATAATCATGGTTGTGACTGAACTTCTTTTCACCTTGTGAAATGTGGTACTTAGTTAATCCCTTTGAAGACAGACAGCAGAGAGTCCACTCAGGACAGGTTAAAGGCTGAGAGCCAAAGAGGCTCCCACCACAGAGTGTCCCGTGGAAATTTACAAGGATTGCTGTGTCCTGGTGGTGAGACTAGGCAGCACCACCAGAGGTGCCATATTTTGTCTATTTTGTATGTGTGACTCTGTTCATGATTGTTTATTAAACCTCAAGAAAAGACAGTCGACATGTGAAACCTTTCTTTTTAATTTAAGACTCTTTTTTTTTTGCCACCACAGCTATATAAATGTCCTAAATAATGTTGTTTCCAGTAAACTTTGGACTCTCCCTTCAGGTCACTTGGATTGCAGTGGACGAGCAGTGTGGAGGAATATTAAATGGTTGTTGTGTAGTTTTATGGAGGTTTTTGTGTCGGGCCCTATTACTCAAATATAATGTTTTGGTTGGACTAAGAAACGGCCTCCTGGGTCTCCAGATGCACTTTGAGGAATAAAAAACTACTCCGGAGTATTCATCAGCATGAGGGGGAATCACTAATGACTGATAAATTTCATTTTTTGGTGAACTATTCCTTTAAACTGTGTTCATTAACGCCTCATCTTGTTTTTCTGTTGCCAGGCAGGAAACGCTGCGACCCAGGAGCTGCTTAGGCGGCTGACCCGCTCCGGCTCCATGTACCTCATCCCCGCCGACGTCCACACCAAACGCATCATCAGGTTCACGGTGACGTCACAGTTCACCACGGCTGACGACATCCTGAAGGACTGGAGCGTCATCTCCCAGACGGCCGCGGCGCTCCTGGCCGAGTCCCAGAGTCTGAGCAACTCACACGCCTCAAAGTCCGGGACGGGCCGCGATGACTATGGAGGTAAATTTTTGTCTTTATTTTTCAATCAAAAAAAAAAGTTGATTTAAACGAAAAATACATTTTCAAATCAAACTTCAAACTTGAAAAAACAAACTTCACTTCAATCAAAAAAAAAGTGTTTAAATGCAAAAAGAATATCTGAGACCCAAAATGTTGCATTTGAACCCATTTTTTCTTTGATTCAAAAGGTGAGTTATTATTTGATTGAAAAATATTTTTGAGAGGTAATATTTTTGTATTTGCGCCACATTATGGGAAGGATATTTGCGTCTTTATTATTCAATTAAAAAACAAAAGTTGATCAAAACAAATTTTCAATCAAATAAAACATCACTTTAGTGACAAAAAAAAAGTTTTTCAATGAAAAAAATATTTGAGATCCCAAAGTTGTGTTCAAACCCTTTTTTTCTTTGGTTAAAAGTTTTTTTTATTGAAGTGACTTTTTATTTGATTGAAAATATCTTTTGAGATTAAAGTAATATTTTTGTATTTGTGCCAAATTATGGGAAGGATATTTGTGTCTTTATTATAGGCAGGCAAAAAAAAAACGTTGATTGAAACAAAAAAGATATTGTCAATCAAACAAAAAGTCACTTCAATAAAAATATACCCTTCTCAATCAAAAAAAAAGTTTGTTTGTTTGAAGTCAAGTTTTTATTTGATTGAATATTAAAGACACAAATTTACCTCCATAGATGACGACCAGGTTTTAGGAGCAGAAGGAGCCCGAGACCCAAACGACGCTGCGTCCCGGTCCGACAAAGTCCAGGTGGAGCTGTGGATCGACAAAGCCTGGATCCGACCTCGCAGGCCGATGCGCTCCCTGAGCTGCAGCAGCGAGCCGCCAGCCCGCTGCCACCTCCACGCCACCAGACCAGACCACCCCCTCGCCCCCCCTCTGGTCCAGATCCCAGAGACGCCCTCGGACCCGCTGCTGGGTGGGAGACAACAGGCCCTGAAGAAGCTGACCAAGTTCTACAGCGTGCCCAGTTTCTGCAACCAGTGGGTCCAGTGTGGGGGCCACGGCCTCTGCTGCCCCCCCCTGGTGGACACATCGCAGCCTCAGAGACACTCGTCCTCCTCCACCTGCAGGACTGTGAACTGTGTGTCTTCCTCTCCTGTGGTCAACACAGCTCCTCCTCCTCCTCCTCTGGAAACAGCCCCCGAGCCCAAGCTGCTGTGATCATCCTGAAAACACACTGAGATCCCTCTGCTCCTTTACACCCACACTTTTTATTAAAGGCCCAGTGTGTAACTTATTTGGCTTTTTATTAGTAAAAATCAAATCTGTCTTTCATAAATACGTATTTCACTGAAGTGGAATCACACCCAAACACACAAATGAAAGCTTTCTCCTACCTTAGAATGAGTTGTTACAAGTTGTTACAAAAACATAAGTGGGCGACGCACCGAACCGAGGCGGCCATGTTGCACGTTGAGGGGCAGCATAACCACGGAAACTCAGAGAGAAAGGAGAAAGTTTTGCAGGTAGCGCCTGTTAAAGGGATAGTTCAATATTTTGGCAAAGAGCTACGCTGCGGATGGGATTTCTTGGTTTTCCTGATCCAACTCATCAAATACAAACTCCAACAACTCCACAACGCTCTGGTGGACAAGTTGTGACCTGCACATTCACCACGCTATGAGATAATAACAGAATGTTACGAAACAGAGCCGTTTTTGAGGTAAGTACAGAGTCTGCTTGCTGAAAAACTGTCCCTGAACACAATGCGCATCAGCGGTTTTGAATGAATTTCCCTCTAATACAACTCTGTCTAGTAGGGTTGTGTTATATGTTGGATTGTGTATTTGATGAGTTTGATGAGGGAAACCAAGAAATCCCATGAGCCTCTGTAGCGTAGCTCTGTGCAGCTCACGGTTCTGCTCCGCCGTTCTAAAAATAGCTTGCACCGACAATTAAAGGTAATGAACCTACTGCTATGACTATAGGGATTATGGCAATGGGCCCATTTGCCAAAATGTTGAACTATCCCTTTAAAACTGTCACCACTGTGTAGTGTGAGGAAGGACAGAGGCACTGATGTTCACACCTGTATTGTTTAGCCTGGTGCTGGTGGACCACTTGTTTACATAGAGGCTTGTTTATCCTGTTACATGCAGCGTCTGTTGTCTGTCTGACCTCTGCCCCATTTCACCTGAATGCAACATCAAGAATACGTTCAGATGCAACCGCACCACTAGGGAATTCCTACACATTATACCTTTAAAACAACATCATAATCTCAGTAGACAGTGTTCTTGAAGCAGCTCATCAAATGCACAAAGATTCTTCCTGTATCGGCTAAAAACTAGAAACTAAAAAAAAAGAGAAATCAGATGTTCTTTGATTTGCTGATGTGCTGATAAAGCGCGAGCGGCTCAGAGCCGGATCCGTCCCTCTGCGATGGAGCTGAAGATCTCCGGGGTCATGGGCACATAGCCTCTGTGGTCGTCCAGGTAGAACAGAGGGTCGCTGACGGCCGTAGGGTTAAACCCGTCCTCCGCCAGCTTCACCTTCATCTGCTTAAACGTCCCAGTCACGGCCAGCGCGTCCTGAACAACAATAACAACAACACACTCAGTACGTTTAGTAAGTGCAGCTCTGCTCTCAGCGTCCACTTGGAGTTCTGTCCTTGTCCCAGTTTCCATGCAACAGGGAAAATCTAATCATTATCACACACACAACACTATATCAAGATTCACTATTCATTAATTTATTATTAATTACTTATTTTCTGGTCATTTAATTAAGGGGGGACACTACAGGTGAATTAAACTGACAGATATCACCATGAAACTTCCCAATTTAGTGGTCAAAAAACTATATCACTCCTCACCCCTTCCACAGACAAAAGAACCCCCCCCCCCGCAGCAGCAGCAGCAGCAGCTCCGTGTTTACCTGTATGCGGATGAAGCGCGGCCTTGCGTAGCTGGGGAGGTGGTTTTTGACGTGCTGATATGTGGCTGCGCAGTCAAAGTCCACGTTTTCCTTCAGCGTCAGTGCTGCCATTCCTATCCTGCCCTCGTGTCCTGGTCGGTCAAGGTCAGAGAAGGAAAAAAACCCAAACAGGACTGATTGAATAAAACAGTCTAAATACTGTTTCACACTGTAGCAACATAAACAGCACAGTTTTTACAACTCCTGCTTCTGATTCATCTCATGTGGTTTGTATTTACAGCCGTTAATGATTAATCTGAAACTTCATATGAGACAGAACGTTAAAGAAGCTCAGACTCAGACCTTTTTACTGAAACATTGTCTAAAATCACACCTCTATTTATCAGCGTCAATGTGATTATTACCTGGCACTACTGATACGCTGAGCTATACTCAAGGATCAATGCCTCCGATCCAAAACGTGTTTTGGGATCAATACTCATAATAAAGAATCAATACTTCCACCAGTCTGCACTAATTTGGTCTTAACAACTATTTCCATTACAGTGGACAGTTATTCCTGTTCACCACCGGCTGGAAGGGACTACATCTGCTTCCACCTCTGAGGTGAACTACGGTTGTGTAAATGAGTGCAACCCCCTCCACACACACATGGATGAACTCATCGACCTCATTAGAGCAGGAGGATTAAAGTTTGGATGTTATTGTTTAAAGAAAGTGTTTCTAATAAAGGAATAAAAGAGATGATCTGTGATCTATTTGCTGTTATCTCAGAGAAACTGCAGACTATTCCTTTAAATGGTCAACATAGTCCTCTAAGCTATGTTTTATAATATCAAAGAATTGATTGATGTCTACCCCATGGTTTCATTCTTGCATTTAAAGGATAATTACAGTTTTTTACAACCTGGACCTTATTTCTAGCATAAAATCCGATAATTTCCTCACCAATATAACTTTGGTGTCATTACAACTCGTTCTGATGAAATGAGCTCCAGCCGAGAGCCGCGTATATCTGTATAATGGAGTCTACAGGGCAGCAGAATGCAGCCTCTAAATAACACATTATCTGCAGAGAAACTCCTTCATTTCACCAATATTTAGTTCTGATAGGCTAGTGCTATTCCCCTCTGAGTCCAGGGTTAGCTGTTATCAACATCAGGGGTCTGTAGGTTGACCTACTAACCTCTGACCTGGATGATGTCATCTCTGAACGCTGCGCTGATAATAATCATTCCGCTTCAGCATTCGGGTCCATTTTTATCTCAACTATCCAGAGCTTTAGTGAGTCCAGGTTGAGGAGAGGAAGCCTGTGGAAGCTGAACTTCATCCAGCTGCTCATTTTGTTCTGACAAGTCAGAAACACGCAGAAACGAACCGTAGTGGTGGTCGGAGATGAGACCTACAGATCCAGTTAACCTCGGACTCAGAGGGGAATAGCACTAGCAAATAATATAATATAATAATAAATATTGGTGAAATGAAGGAGTTTCTCTGCAGATAATGTGTTATTTAGAGGCTGCATTCTGCTGCCCTGTAGACTCCATTATACAGATATACGCGGCTCTCGGCTGGAGCTCATTTCATCACAACGACTTGTAATGACACCAAAGTTATCTGGGTGAGGAAATGATCATATTTTATGCTAGAAATAAGGTCCAGATTGTAAAAAAATATCCTTTAATGTCTGTTTTCAGTGTATTATTGCCACTGACAGAGAGATGGTTTGTGTCTTAGTTAGGAATGTCCGATAATATCGGCCCGAAATGTAATATTGGTCCATATTGTTATCGGTTTTTCTGCCGATAATGAAAACCCGATCACATAATGCCTGGATTTCGTAGTGAGATAAGTAGCGGTGGACCATTGCTACTTAATTCGCTAAACAAATAAACAATGTTAATTTGTAGAATGCACCCAGTGGGGCAACACATCACAATAAATGCAGTCATACAGTAATGTTAATTCCTGACAGGATGTTGTTAATTTGTTTTTTGGGGAAAAAGGCCATTATAATGCATATCGCTATTGGTTATTATCAGAATCGGGAATTCTAGTGCTGGACAACATCGGCAAATTCCCAATATTGGACATCCCTAGTTTTAGTCATTGAGACGTAACTATAATTTGAAAGTGTTTTTTTTTTAGCCCCCCCCCCCCTTATTCACACATAAAGCATCAGTATTGGTTATTGATAATAATACCACCTTTGGTATCAGATGGTAAAGAAAGTCAGTGGTGTGGCATCAGTACCTGGCACCTTCACGCCGTAGACGTTGGCCTCAGCAATGCAGTCCACCATGACCAGATGATCAGCCACCTCTGTGGTCGCCACGTTCTCTCCTTTCCACCTGCAGCAGAAACAAACAGGGATATTCAGAAATGACTGAGATGATGAGGAAATAATGGTTTGTCATGTTTAATATTAATAGCTTCAGGGAAATAAATATTGAAAGCTTTTGGGAGCCAAGTGTGATTAGAATTAGTCCAACATCTTTAATTCTGTTCTCGTGTTCCAACCTGACTTGAACTGAGAGAATAAATCTGTTCCCTCCGGTGTGTGTGCCGTCTCCTCTGCCCAGACTGTGTGTTTCCTCCTCCACTCACCTGAATGTGTCTCCGATTCGATCCTGGAAGAAGACGAACCCCTGCTCGTCGACCCTCAGCAGGTCTCCGCTGTTGAAGTACAGGTCTCCCTTCACGAACACGTCCCTCAGCTTCTTCTTCTCCGTCTGCTGTGTGTTCTTGGCGTAGCCGCTGAAAGGCGTTCGCTCCCCGATCTTTCCCACCAACAGGCCGGTCTCTCCTGCAGATGAAACCACCACACAGTGAGAGAGTGTGTGTGACAGCTACAGGTTGAGAGAGAGACTTGTGTTTAAAGGGATAGTTCAACATTTCGGCAAATTGGCCCATTGCCATAATCCCTATAGTCATAGCAGTAGGTTTGTTACCTTTAATTTCCTGGTTTCCCTCATCAAATACACAATCCAACAACTCCAAAACACTCTAGTGGACAAGTTGTGACCTGCACATTCACCACGCTATGAGATAATAACACAACGTTACCAGACAGAGTTGTTTTAGAGGGAAATACAGAGACTGCTTGATGAAGAACTGTCCCTGAAGGCAACATGCATCACCTGTAAAACAACTCTGTCTGGTAACGTTGTGTTATTATCTCACAGCGTGGTGAATGTGCAGGTCACAACTTGTCCACCAAGGCGTTGTGGAGTTGTTGGATTGTGTATTGATGAGTTTGATGAGGCAAGGCAATTTTATTTGTATAGCCCGTTTTTTACAAACAGTTTGTCTCAAGGACTTTACATGGCATCGCAACAACATCCTCTGTCCTTAGACCCTCACATCCACTGAGGAAAAACTCCATAGAAAACCCTTATAACAGGGAAAAGCAACAGAGGAGGATCCCTCACCCAGGACGGACAGACGTGCAATAGATGTTGTTACAGACAAGAAAACAATTTATAACACAGAATGTGGGAAACACGGAAATGTTAACAAGAGTTGATGAAGGCAGCCTCTGGTGAGGGGAGGGGACCAAGAAATCCCATGAGCCTCCGTAGCGTAGCTCTGAGCAGTTTACAGCTCTGCTCCACCGTTCTAAAAATAGCTTGCACTGACAATTAAAGGTAACAAACCTATATATAGGGATTATGGCAATGGGCCAACTTGCCGAAATGTTGAACTATCCCTTTAAGAGGGGGGTGACTTACCTCTGGGCACTTCAATACAAAATCCCCTGGAGTCTTTCACCGGTTCCTCCTTCTCCGTGTCGTACCTGATGAGTGCGTACTTATATCCCATCTGAAACACAGGCAGAAGACTGGGTTTTATTTTGCCCATTCTTCTTCTCTTTCCAAGTTAATCCTGCTTCCTGTGCATGAAAACTCTCAAAACTTTGCACATAAGGTCCAGTGAGTCCAATGCCAGATTTGCTCAGCTGCAAACACATGTCAGTAGCAAGTGTGTCTACATTTTAAAACTATGTGCATGTGCGACAGTTTTGCAACTTTCACTAAAATGTAGCCCCAAAACTCCAGAAACGTCTGCACAATTAAACCAAGTGTCAAATATGAAGTCCATGAATAAAAAATGTTTTTTCAAAAACATTTTGAATCCTGCTGTCATATAAACAGCTGCAGTCAGTTGCAATCAGATTTTTTTCACTTATGGAGCAAATCAATCATTGTTAAAAACCAATGACCAGCATTTCCCTGCTATCAAGATGAAATATGTAGATTTTCAGTCCATTTGTGGAGCTTCAGACCAGGTTGCATCTTTGGCCAGTGAGCTCGATGAGTTAGGGACTGGTGCTTAGTGTCAGAGGTTGAGCTCAAGTCTCATTAATGCTAATGCAAAAATTGTAATGCAATCTTTCTTGTTGTTTTCCTATTCTGCCTCTTGTTGCCTTTTTTAAAATTATTTAACCTTTATTTACCTTGGAAAGTAATTAAGAGGGTGCTAAAAGTAAAAACAAGGTTAAATACATCACAGAATAACAAACAGTGAAATGAATACATAGCAATAAAACAGTAAAAACCAACAGTAGGATATGGCGAGCAGGCCCACTCAACAGGTGCCAGAGTCAACTGTAAGTTTTGGCTAAAGCCTGTAATGAAGACTGTGGTCCTCTGATCCAATCTGACCTTGTGTAGAAAATGTTCTTTGCCGATGGCTCCGACTTTCCCGACGTAGTTGACGAAGCCGATGTTTCCCTCTGTGGCTCCGTAACATTCACAGATACGAATCTTCCCAAAGCGCTGCAGGAAGTCGGCCCAGGCGTCGGCTCTGATCCCGTTCCCGATGGCCAGGCGCACTTTATGGTCCCGGTCGTTGTCTCTCTGCAGCAAAGGTGACACTCAGGTCATAAAACACCTTATATACTGTCAACAGGCACCAGCTGCTCAAACCTAATCATTATTAACTCGGCCTATATGGTCCTCCTCTATTTTTGAGAGGCCAGAGGAAGATCAACATATTTTTAAGAAAGAGTAACTGGTTGAAATAAACCTTTACCAAATCATTTATAATATATTTTTAATCTCTTCTATGGAAGAAAATCCACTAAATCCACTTAAAACAGCTAAACAGCGCCGCCTGCAGGCAGAGGAGATAGAGTAGTCTGTGTGAGGAGCAGGGAGCAGGAAGGTGGGGGCTTAGGGGAGGACAAAAGGTTTTGTCCTCCTCTTGACGCCTCGGGCAGGATCTCCTTCCATTCACTCAATGCATTTAGGATTTTTTTAATGCTGATCTATGATTGGCTAAGACATGTACTGTAAAATGACGCTCTAAGGGAGGACGTCCTCCCTTACCAGTCAGCAACCAGAACACAAGATTGACATCAGGTTGGTCCAATGACAGTTCCCCAACCCCCCTTGGTTACTGTTGCTATTTGCACCACAAGAAATAGGGAGTTTTCAGAGATATTGACATCGATTTGAAAGGAAATATCAGCAGATTTCCGGATAAACTGTTGGGAGATATCAGAGGTTAGTGGTACTGACGGTAAACCACTGTGGTATGGGCATATTGGACTATTGGTGCCACTGGCGATGCTGCACTGAATGTGGTTTTACCTTGGGTGTGTTGCAGAGGTAGCGTATGATTTCTCCGATGTACTGAATGACGGTCACATTGTGTTTCCTACAGTCGTCCCAGAACTGAGAGGCCGAGAATTTACGCCTCAGAACTACAGTGATGCCTAAAAACAACAAAACACAAAGAATCAGGGACAAGTTATAAACGTATGAACTTTAGGACTTTGAAATAACAAACAGCGGGGGGGAAAAATCAGGGCGTGTAACTTGAGGTCATTTATCTGTTAGTTTAACCTTTAATAAACTCATGTGTGTGCAGCTGTGAGTGATGTGAAGGAGGTAAAGGCAGAGTATGTGTGTCTGGACCTTTCTCTATGGCTCCACAGAGTCCCATCAGGAAGCCTGCGCTGTGGTACAGAGGCAGGTAGACGTAGATGATGTCGTCCGACCGAACGCCGGCGACACACTGGAGGAAAGTTGCCAACCACAGCCTCTCATGGTTGATGACCGCCGCCTTGGGAAGCCCTGAAGGACGACATTGGGTTATTTTATTTGTTTTATTTGTTGGGGTCCCCATTAGCTACGCTCTAGCAAACAACAGAAATACACAAATATTTGTTCCAAGACTGAAGAACATTACTTTGTTAGTCCAATGTACATTCAAATTAGGGCCAATGGCATGAATTTTGGGAAATCGGTACAATTTCTCCAAAAACATTTAAATGTTTCTAGAAAAAAGTGTAAAAATTCTCCAAAAATAACAACTAGAAAATAGTGGTAAGATTTCAAAAAAGAAAAAGAAAAAAACTGTTAAGAATTTTCTAAAAGAAAAAAAATGAATGAATCAAAAAGTAAAATTTCTCAACAACAATTCTAGGAAAAGTGGTAAAATGTCTAAAAAAAAAAAAGCGGAAAATGTCTCTATTGCTGTGTGCTTCAAAAAGTTGGTGTTTGGTTTGGGAAGCGTTGTGTTGCCTGTCTGGTGACGTATATGAATCATAATTGTGTTTTAGCTGATTGAATTGGTATAAAGGTGTTTTAGACTGTAATGTTTTTCAATGCAGCATTGACTCTGTCCTCTACTTTTAACCACTGTAGACAGCAGTGCATGTTGTACTGTTATATGGGCTTTGCAGGTGAAATGAAGGAGGAGGAGGCGTCAGGGTTTACCTGTGGTTCCTGAGGTGTAGATGTACAGAGCAGGACTCTTGTAGTGGACGTTGGCTCTCAGCTGGGGGGACAGAGGCTCATCAGGTTCCTGCTCCATCTTGTCAGAGAGGCTCTCGATGCCCTCCACCCCGCAGTCCTCCCCCAGGACGAACACCTGGATGCCCTGCTCCTTCAGGGCTGGCAGCACCTCCTCCACGGCCCCGCGCAGGTCTGACACAGACAGACAGCAGCACTTCTTAGTTAAAACCACTTCTACAGACTTATATGATGTCATCCTCTTCTGTCCATCCTCACAGTTCTATTCGCTCTTATCCCCTTTTATCATGTACAGTGGCATCATGCAAAAGTTTGTCTCCCCCTGGTCCAAATGTCTGTTAATGTGAACAGTTCTGTTATTTCATCACTCAGTTTTAATATTTTTTCATGGGATAAAGTAAGGGCTTATAGATCCCCAATGTGGGGTTAGTTCATTCAAATGACAGTTGTTTAGAAGTTTGCTCCAACATTGGGAGAAGTGAAGCTCCAGCGAACTGCAGCTCCTCAGCTTTGTTAACTGGCCAAACTACGTCATTATACCGGGGGAGGAAACGATCATTAATTAACTTACCCACAGGTTTTTAGAGGTTTCCTGCTGGCTGGTTAAATTCTTTTTAGGAGATAAATGTTGGCCTCATTCATGCAATCTAACAATTGTGGCAATCGTATGAGTTTGTTTGAATGAAAAGTGAAGCTTCCCACAGAGCAGCAGCTCTGCCCCTGGGCTCTGTAGCCTACGTAGAGAAATCACCATTTGCATCAATAAATACATGTTTTACAATGAACCAATTAAATTTTGTTTTATTTTAAGTTATAGCCTATAACATGGTCACAGTACACGACAGAGAACAGCATTGTATGTGGTTTCCAATACAGCAATGCCTGCATGTAACCCACTGGGCCAGCCACCATTCCGGCTCTGTCCTTCCTGCGTCCAATCATTGCACGCCTCATTACATATTAATACAATGAACATCTGGACCAGTCAAAACCTTGCGTATGAAAAAGTGTCAGAACAAGCTCTATGTTTGCTTTTTTTTTTCTTTTAATTTTTAATTTTTAAGAATTGATTCAAAGTAATTCAAGGGGGACTGGATATGTAAAAAGAAAACAAAAAAAAAACACAGGTGATGACTCCTTTAAGTGAAGGAGAACAAGAAGATGAGACGCCCTGACCCCCCCCAGCCTTACCTGCCCCGGCCACCAGCACCTTGGCAGAGCAGCAGGAGAAGCAGTGCAGCAGAGACTTGGAGCGGATGTTGTAGTTGAGCAGCGCCGCGGTGCAGCCCAGCTTGGCCAGGCCGAGCCACAGAAACACGAACTGCGGCTCATTGCCCAGGAACAGGGCCACCGTGTCCCCCTCCCGGAGCCGCCCCTGCGTCGCCAGAGCCCTGGCTGCCTTGCTGCTCTCCCGGTCGGTCTGGCGGTAGCTGAAGCTTCTGCCCTCGAACACCAGGAACGTCTTGTTGGGCTGCTTCGCCGCTTTGTCCAGGAAGCAGTCCAGGATGCTGAAGAACGGCTTCTGCGTCTTGAAACTCCGGACGCGAAGTCCGATCTGGATCGCGGTCACTGCGTAACTCAGGTCGTTCAGAAAATACGGGTTTCTCACGTAAAGTAGCAGCGGCACGAGCAGCAGCCCCGCGAGAGCCGTCACCAGAAAGTAGGAATCGAACATGATGGGATGGAAGAAGAAGAGCAGCAGACCAGAGAGTGAGAGAGAGTGCCGCTCCGGACGGTTCAACTCTGCAGCTGAAAACACCTGCACACACGCGCACACACTAGAGGGTGTAGATACACGCCTCCTGAACTTTGATACAACTTCTCCTCAATGGGAGTTACTGTCAGCCAGCGGGCTACTGGGGGCCCTGCTCGATTCCTCTGTAAAGGGATAGTCCACCCAAAGTTCAAATTTCACTCATTATCTACTCACTCTCATGTCTACTAAGAGCTGGGATAATTTCCAGAGTCCTCCGTTCCTTCTCTGAGTTATATTTGTCTATATAATGGTTGTCAATGGATATCAACTTTCTTTGTCCAAAAAGACACACCAAAAACATCCAAATACCTCCATACTGCTCGTCTGTAATGTCCCTCTTGTATTGAAACCCCGACATGAGAAATTGTTCCAGGAGACAAAGAAGGGAACAGGAAACAGGGAAGGAGACATCAGGACAACCAGAATCAGATCCGTTGGACTTTTTTTGTATAGCCTATTGTGTATATTAAGTATATTTTTGGGGCTTTTTATTGCATTTAATTGATAGCACAGTGGAGAGAGAGACACTTTGAACCAAGGTACTTTACAATTAAAACAACTACAATTAGGCTGCAGTTTAAAGATCACATAAAAGCACAATAAGATAAACATACAAACATAAAATATAGGAAATAAAAACTGTAATGATAAAACAATCAGTCAGGGGTTAAAAGCCAGGGAGTTTTTTAGTTTTAGTTTTTATTATGGATCCCCATTAGTCCTTACCTTGGTAAGGACTATTCTTCCTGGGGTCCAGAAGAGGTGAGAAGAGGTGGATTTTCAGTAGGGATTTTCATTCTATTCCAATTCTATTTTTCATCCCTACCCCTAGCCCTTAACCCTTGCCCCTTGAAACTGAGCAACAATTTGCGGTAGAAAGTCAACCCCTATGAATTGGGACACCCCTTCAACACTCATGTCATCAGTAGTCTCTGCTGGCTTTCACATAAGCAGACGTGACGTTTAATTAAGACTCATCAGTTCATTGTAAAATATTTATTTATTGATGTAAATGTGGTGCGTAAATGAAGCTTCAAACAAACTAATGCGACTGCCACAATTGTTACATTTCATCAATGAGATCTCTTAAAAAGAAGGTAAATACCCGGTGGTAAACCTTTAAAAACCTGCGAGTAAGTTAATTAGTGATGGTCTTTTCCCTCGGGATGACGATGGAGGTTGGCCGGCTGACCAGCTCTCTGGACGGGTGGTGACGAGCCGTTGATCTGCTCCACAGATCTGCTCCCCTCACCAGAGGCTGAATTGGAATTCACCTATGTTCTAAATTTGGAGCTGTTCTAATGGAGAAATACAAGTTGTTCCAAAGTTTAGGAGCAGCGAACGCAAAGGCTCAATGGCCTCTTGTTTTTAGCCTAGACTTTGGTATGCTGAGGAGGAGCTGGTCGGCTGACCTTGATGTTCTACATAGAGTGTGGGCAACAAGCAGGTCAGCTAGATAAGGAGGAGCCAAGACATTCATGGCCTGGAAGGTCAATAATAAAGTTTTTAAACGTATCCTCTGGCAAACAGAGAGAGGGGGAAAGACATCCAGGATAGGGCTTCCCGATGTGGGATTGGAACCGGGGCCGTCTGCAGTGAGGACTGTAGCCTCAGGGGCGGCAGCTCTACCAAGTTAGCTAAACAGGACATTTTACATAATTTTTCCAGACGAGGACTTGATCTTCAGAGTAAAAGATATGATGATGAGTTTGTCACTGTTTTAAAGAAACCCTCCTCTTCCTGTTCCTCCTCAGTTATTTGTTCAGCCAGTGGTTTATTGGATCTTTCTCTTGTGTTTCTGTAACAACTGTCACCGACTCGTCACCATAAGAACTTCTCTTAATGTCACCGTCAGAACCACCAGGCTGTGACGTCATCAGATAAATCAACACATTTTTAAACGTTCAACCCTCAGACTTGTACAGAAACCTTGAGTGGATGTCCCTCTGGTCCTGAGCAGGTGGATCCACTCAGACACAGTCAGACCGTTAGAAACGACGTCACAGAGAGAAGTTAATTATCAACGTTGTTCTGTCCAAACAACAGAGGACGAGATCTGCATTTCTGTTTGACCTGGATCAGACGAATTATGCTGACATTTAAACAAAATGCACAAAGCTCAGATAAAGCAAAGCTGCACTTGAAATGAAAACGACCTCATGAAGCAGTGAGGTAGCTGAGGGTTGATGTACTGTCACTGCAACACCAACATGTGAGGTTATTATTGTTCACAGACTCAGTTCACACTGGGTCAAACACTCACTCACACTGCAGAATAAAAAAAACAACTTTATGGTTTTAAATCAAAGATTAACTTCCTGTCGTCTCAACATCTTTGATATCTTGAGCAACAAAGTGATCATAAAAGAATAAAACTGTTTCCTGTAACATAATACCGTAACATGTCAGCAGGGTCAGCACAAGTTCAGGGGTTCCCAACGTAAGGGTCAGGAGTCGTGAAGTTTTAAGAAGTATTAGAAATACTGCATTTCAGCTATAATTGTAAAAAAAAAAAAAAGATGACAAGAAGTGGTTAAAATGAAAAGAAAAAGAAAACCATGCAGATAAATCTTCATCTTCCTCCTCCTCGAGGATGATCTCTGATTGGTCGCCTCCAACGTTAAACAGACATTATAAATGAAACATTGTAATTCCCAAAATGTTAAATTTGCACAGCAACAATATCTACATGTTTACTCAGACACACACATACTAGATAGGTTAGGGTTGTAGGAGCTATACTTTATGGATGAATGAAACTTAAGCTAAAAGACATTTGACTCTCATTGTTACCCATTTATTAGTTATTTGCATCGACTTCCTGCAGTAGTGCTACATTTTGATCCTGTCTGTCCATCCGTCCATCTATCCATTGACATTGGTAACCCTAACCCTCGACGTGAGTGTGAGTAGAAAATGAGTGAAATTAGAATTTTGGGTGAACTATCCCTTTAAAAGTCAAAGTTAAACATGATTCAAGTTGAACTGAACCTTTGTTCCAGTGTAGGCTTCACTGTTTCAGGCCTTTTAGTTACATTTTAGTTCAACCTTAATATGAAAACACTGAATTTTGAGTGTCTTGATCTGAACTCTGACCTCTTTGTGGTTTCCTCCAGGATCAGAGGAAACAGATTCTTTGCAGGCAGAATCCACAATCCATCATTTAATATATACATATACCGGTATACCATGTACCACCTTCATGCTGGCACGTTAATTAATGTGCACTGTTCCTGAGGAAATAAACAAATAAAAGAAAAGTTAAAAAATTATGAAAATAATAAATCTTCCAGAGGAGTGGAAGCTCTGCAAGGAGCAAGGAGAAAATATTTTTTTGTCTCCACATTTATGTTTAAAGGGATAGTTAAACATTTTGGCAAACTGCATTGCCATAATCCCTATAGTCATAGCAGTAGGTTCTTTACCTTTAATTGTCGGTGCAAGCTGTTGAACTGTAAAACAGCGGAGCAGAGCCGTGAGCTGCTCAGAGCTACGCTACGGAGGCTCAAGGGATTTCTTGGTTTCCCTCATCAAACTCATCAAATACACAATCCAACAACTCCAAAACGCTCTGGTGGACAAGTTGTGACCTGCACATTCACTACGCTATGAGATAATAACACAACGTTACCACACAGAGTTGTTTTAGAGGGAAATACAGAGATTGCTTGATGAAAAACTGTCCCTGAAGGCAACGTGCATCTGCGGTTTTTCATGAATTTACCTAGAAAACAACTCGTTACAGAGTTGTTTTCAGCTCGGCCATTCTAAAAATAGCTTGCACCGACAATTAAAGGTAACGAACCTGCTGCTATGACTATAGAGATTATGGCAATGGGCCAATTTGCCAAAATGTTGAACTATCCCTTTAAAGTGAAAACATCAATTTGACCAGTTTGTATACACACACGTCTGTACATGATGATTATCATGTATATCATGATAATCATCCACCTGCTGACTGTATTGCGCAGGTGTTTAAAATAAAAAAAACATGAATATATGAACCTGGGTATTTGAATAGCTTAGTATTGAATGCACAATAACAAGGTACATGTAGGCCCAGTTGATTATAATATCACACAGTTTTACACAATATTTATAGTCGGATGTCCTTGGACCCTTGGCCTGTTCATCTCTGTAAACTGAGTATTTGTCTCCATCCAGTGGTTTTTCTTGTTTGTTACACCTGAAATCTATTAAGTTTTGTTTTAACCTGTGATGAGAAAAAGCAGAACACACACACATGAAAACTAAATCTGGTTTTACAATGAGAATTACTTTAATGTAGGAAAGTCATTTATATTTACAGACACTGGCTCAGGAACCTTTTCACTACAGGCTAAAAATAACATCAGAGACATGTCAGGGTTTGTGTTTTCATGTTGATTTTAGGCTATACATTTTATACACTGTAAACTTGTTTTCATTGATTATTTATTCTATTATCATTGTTTTTGGAAGGCATCTATCAATATCAATTTAGTAATATTATTGATATTATTATTAGTCATTATTATAATATTATTATTATGTGAGGAAAACAGCCGTTTGCTCTTCATAAAGTCTCTAATTACAATGAACCATCTTCTTATCAATAACCTCCAGTCCTGATTATACAGGTTAATATACTATTTATATTATGACCTGTCAGTTATGATATTTAAAGGGATACGCCAACATTTTTATTTTTTTCGCAGATCATTCGCAGATCATGGTTTTCTGTATGTAAAGGGCAACAGGTGTTTTATTTTGTGAAAGTAACCGGAAGTGCGTTGGTCACAACGGCTAGCTTGAGTAGCGCTAGGGTTGCCAACCGTCCCGGATTGAGCAGGACGTCCCGGAATATAGCCGGTTTTGATTTGTCCCGGACGGGACAGCCAACGTCCCGCCCTCCAATCACAGCCCCCCCTGACGTGATGTGCAAGTCGTTTGTTGGCGCATGCATGCAGCAGAGACAGCAACAGAGACAGAGAGACAGAACTCAGGTGAGCCCAGACAAGAGACAAACAGAGACAAAGATGATAAGAATGTAGCCTACACACTAGCCTACTGACTGGCGCTTTTTGCACGAGAGGCTGCGTCTGTATAGCGGCTCTGCGGCGCGCTAATACAGAGGCAGCAGACGTCGGAGCAGCGTTGCCTCTGCTCACAAAATGCCGAAGCGCAAGTGTAGCTGTACCAGGGGCGGACTGGACACGTGTGTTCTGGAGAAGAACGGCCGGTAGTCCGGGACAGCCGCCGGCTGACACATCACTGTTTTCCTTTCCTTTTCTTTTTTTCTAAATACCCGACAGTCAAGTTTATCTGTGATCAGGGGCAGGGCCGGTCAAGCCTCCATGGGGCCCTAAGGGGCCCTCTGTTATTGCCAGTAATACTGATCATTTACACTCCTAGCTACTCAAACTAATTAAAAATTTTCTAATCTGTCTTTACTGATCATCATCTTAGCCTGTAATGTTTTTAGCCATCTATGGTTTTTAATCTGAAATGATATCAAATTCAGCCACTGCAGCCACTAACAGGTTTACACTTAATATAGCCTACAGTAGGTCTACCTACTAAATGTCATATGGGCCTACTAAAAGTAACAAAGTAAACATGTCATAATTTGCAGCTTCTGACTGCTGATTTCAGCTCAGGTAGGAGGCAGGCTAACACTACCCATACACTTCCAGTGTTTGAGCTAAGCTAATTAGAGGTGCGCCAGCTCTGCCCGTATCTCCCTTGTTACTGCACACACAGTGGAAAAGATGGTGTCTATCTGCTGGTCATGGACTTGGGAGTGAGGCAAGACATGAAAAAAAAATGTTGGCGTATCCCTCTAACTCCCTGCTCTCCTGAGATGAATCCTGAAGGTCTGACTCCATCTGCAGCCTCTACTGAAGGTGTTTATGTTTCACTACACACTGTACCTACAAGTTACACTGAGAGATGAGTTTTGTCCCTGAGGTGGAAGTTCATCCTGAAGTCAGTGGTTCATAGTTTGATGTTTCCTGACGTGATGGAGCAGAAGAGCTGAGCGCTCAGAGGGACGTAGCTCTTCTCCCGCTCGTCCAGGACCAACAGAGGCTCCTGAACCCGTCTGGGATCGAAACCCTCCTCCACCAACTTCACCTTCATCTGCTTGAAAGTCGCCGTCAGCTCCACGGAGTCCTGCAGGGAGCACAAGGACAAAACACTCTGTCAGGTTCATCATCACAAACACACACAATCAAGACTTTGTTATTTACATTTTAAATTGATGTGAGACACCATGGTGAATAGGGTAAAAAAAATGTAACTAACAGATATCACCATGAAACTTCCCAAGTATATCACTGAAATTAAGACAAATATTTTTTGTATTACAAGTTTTGTCATTTTTTATGTTTAAATATGTAAATGAGTCAATATGTAATTAAATATGGGCTAATTTATTTATTTATTCAAAGGTTGAAGGACCAGGGACATTGCAAGCAACAAGCAACAACACCAACGTCTACGTCGTAATTTGCATATATTTCCAGAACCTAAATCTAAACAATAGAAGAAGCTACTTTCAAAATTCTTGTTTTCTTTTGTTGACATATTAGAGTCAGAAGTTTTTACAGACGGGATTTTGGATATCTCTTTTTATCACTCTGTAAGAAAATACTGTCACCAGTCCTAAAAAAAGAGTTTAATTTCTCCATCTTTTAGGAATAAACGTTGTATAAATCAGGCTGTGAATGATATATCAACAAACCCCTCTGTAAAAAGCTTCAGAATCTAGAAAGGGATCAAAGTGGAAGGTTTGGTGTGTGGAAGTGCTGCTGAAGTGGAGATTTCTAGCTCAGAGTCTGAGTCTGAAAAACTCTTTCTGACAAAACGGCCTTCAAGACTTAAAAGAAATTGTTATTGTCAATCATACTTTTACAATATGTTGCTGATACAAAGGAATTGAATGAAGTTGAATGACCTGTATCCTTATGAAGCGAGGGCGGGCGTACGAGGGCAGGTAGCTGACCACATGATCATATATTTGACGTCCATCAAACTGAGCTCCTTCCTTCACAGTGACTGCTGCCATCCCTACACGGCCCTCGTGTCCTACGGCGGGAAAACAAGAGACAGAGGAATAACAAGTCACTGATCTGTGATTAGAAAGCTCTGATATGTTGGAAACAGTGAAATGTTGAGGAGGAGGAGACGAGCGTCACCTGGAACCTGGACGCCGTAAACGTTGGCCTCTTTGAGACATTCACTCATGGTCAGGATGTCAGAGACCTCGGTCGTGGCCACGTTCTCACCTTTCCACCTGCGTGTGGACAGGAGCGCTCACAGTTTATTCATGTGTGTGCATGTGGGGAAACAGAAACGTTAAAGGGATAGTTCAACATTTAGGAAAATTGGCCCATTGCCATAATCCCTATAGTCATAGCAGTAGGTTCGTTACCTTTAATTGTTGGAACAAGCTATTTTTAGAACGGCAGCGCAGAGCCGTGAGCTGCTCAGAGCTACGCTACGGAGGCTCATGGGATTTCTTGGTTTCCCTCATCAAACTCATCAAATACACAATCCAACAACTCCACAACGCTCTGGTGGACAAGTTGTGACCTGCACATTCACCACGCTATGAGATGATAACAAACATTACCAGAACGAGTTGTTTTAGAGGGAAATACATGCAAAACCGCTGATGCACGTTGACTTCAGGGACAGTTTTTCATCAGCAGTCTCTGTATTTACCTCGAAAACGGCTCAGTTTCGTAATGTTTTGTTATTATCTCATAGCGTGGTGAATGTGCAGGTCACAACTTGTCCACCAGAGCGTTGTGGAGTTGTTGGATTATATATTTGATGAGTTTGATGAGGGAAACCAGGAAATCCCATGAGCAGCTCACGGCTCTGCTCCACCGTTCCAAAAATAGCTTGCACCGAGGGGTAACGAACCTACTGCTATGACTATAGGGATTATGGCAATGGGCCAGTTTGCCAAAAATGTTGAACTATCCCTTTAAAACTTCAACATTTTTGGTGCAGGAAACTTTAGAGTTTACTGATCAGAGGCGGGCAACAACAAAGGGGTGTATAACACACATCTGAAAAACCATATTTACCCTTTGGTTTGATATTTTATTAACGTATCATGTTTTATGATGTTTCATGGCTGTCTTATAAATGTTGCTAAAAAGCTATAAAGATTCAACAGACCCTCAGAAACAGTCAGATGTTACTTCTCCAGCTCTTTCTTCCAGTTTTAACATGATATTGCCCACAGCGCTGCTCTGTACCTGAAGGTGTCACCTACACGGTCCTGGAAGTAGATGAAGTTGTCCTGGTCGATCCTCATCAGGTCTCCACTGTTGAAGAACACGTCTCCTTTCTTCAAGACGTCTCGCAGCCGCTTCCTCTCTGTCTGCTCTTCGCTCTGAGCGTAGCCCGTGAACGGAGCGATGTCGGTAATCTTGGACACCAATAGGCCCGTCTCACCTGAGAGGAGGAAACGCCTCAGATGTTGTTAAGCAGGACAAGAGGCTCCATCACCAACAGGATCTGTGTTATATATTATGTCGTTAAAGGAATAGTTCACCAAAAAATTAAATTCAGTCATGACTGATAGATAGATGTGGTTGGGTTGACTCGTCTCTTCACCTCTGGGTGCCTCCACACACAGACCATCAGCGCCTCGGACCGGTTCATCTCGCTCTGTGTCGTACTTGAGGAGAGTGTAAGGAAATAGCGTCTGCAGGAGACAGTGAACGCATCACTGATCATCTTCACAACAACAACAGAATAAAACACTTTTATTCACTTCTTTGCTGTTATTGCTTCTTGTGTTTTCTGTGAGATCCTGGATGGGTCGGATTAGTCTTTTATGACAAACAGTTCTTCTGCAGTACTTGCACTACACACTGTGCATGCTCCCTGTTGTGTATGTGTGTTAGCAGCAGCGTTAGCTACGGAGAAAAAAGACTTTTTCAATATCATGTATCCAATCCAATCCAATTTATTTATAGAGCACATTTAAAAACAACCATGTTGACCAAAGTGCTTATGGATGGAACCGATGACTTACCAGACTGTCCCTGAAGGCAACACGCATCAGCGGTTTTGTATGAATTTCCCTCTAAAACAACTCTGTCTTGTAACGTTGTGTTATTATCTCATAGCGTGGTGAATGTGCAGGTCACAACTTGTCCACCAGAGCGTTGTGGAGTTGTTGGATTGTGTATTTGATGAGTTTGATGAGGGAAACCAAGAAATCCCATGAGCCTCCGTAGCGTAGCTCTGAGCAGCTCACGGCTCTGCTCTGCCGTTCTAAAAATAGCTTGCACCGACAATTAAAGGTGACAAACCTACTGCTATGACTATAGGGATTATAGCAATGGGCCAGTTTGCCAAAATGATCCCTTTAACTCTTTCCCCCATAATGACGTCATTTGACGACCCCCCCTGTACCCTTAATGACGGGTTTTGACACTTCTGTTAAATCCATAAAGACGTCATTTGACGACCATGACAACCGGGCCGGATTTTCAAACAAAACAAAGGCTGTGATTGGTGGGGGTGATCACAACCTATATAAATGGATAGTTCAGAGTCTTGGGTTTCCAGAGATATATAATATGTTAATATTTCAATAAAGTTTGAAAGTGTGAAAGTCATTTATAACCACTCGAGGAGGATTGTTTTCAAATGCATTCCATGGGTAGCCCTAGTAACATATATATGGGTTGTTCCTAATAGGCGTTCAAGGGGGAAAGAGTTAAGGTTAAAGTCACTTCACCTCTGTTACAGTTATAATCAGTCATTAAAGCCATGAATAAAAACATGAGCTGCAGGAATCTCACTCTTCAACTTGGTGTCTCTGTCGCCTTACAGACTTTTTTCTCACAGCTTTCAGCCACATTTCCTGCTCTTCAGCCTCCAACAGCAGCTGTTCCCTGTCTGACCATGAGAGGCTGATGGAAGCTCAGAGACCGGCCGCAGGGTGAGTCGGGTCACTACACACTCTTCTACATGAATCTGTGATGATTCAAGCCAGTGAACAGAAACACTGAGGCTTTAGACGATCTCATTCTCACCCGGTGGAAGAAGTTGACGCGTCCAATGGCTCCGATTTTTGACGCATAGTTGAGAAATCCCACGTTTCCCTCGGTGGAGGCGTAAAACTCTCGGACCTGAATGTTCCCGAAGCGACGGAGGAACTCCCTCCACACGTCGGCTCTGACTCCGTTTCCGATTGCCAGCCGCACTTTGTGCTCTCTGTCGTTTTCTCTCTGCATTGTTTGAAATGGAAAAGATCAAAGTAAACACATATAGAAACTCATACTAACGATACCATAAGGACTGTTTATATAAACTGGGTCTACACTGCAAAAACCCAAAATCTTTCCAAGAATATTTGTCTTATTTCTTGTAAAAATGTCTCATTTCTAGCCAAAACTCATCTCTTTCTTCACTTAAAGTAAGACTCATCACCTGGAAAATTACTTGTTTTTACATTCATTTTCACAAACTAATTTTCAATTGAAATAAGTAGAAAAATCTGCCAGTGAAAGCAGGTTTTTTGTGTTTGTAATAAGAAAGAAAAACTTGCTCCACTATCAGATTTTTCTACTTATTTAAAGTGAAAATCTACTTGAAAGAAGTAAAAAAAAAAAAGTGTCTAAAAACAAGGTCCTTTTTATGTGATGAGTCTTATTTTTAGTAGAATTGATTTGTTTTGACTAGAAATGACATTTTAACTAGAAATAAGACAAATATTCTTGGTAAGATTTTGAGTTTTTGCAGTGTACTCAATATTCATGATTCAATCATGCAGAAGTTTGTCCCCCCTGGTTTAAAATGTGTGTTAATGTGTTAATGTATCAGTATTTGAATCAATATCAGTTGAGGGCTGGCATTCTCCCTCTGGAAATAGACGTAGGTCGGTTTAACTCAGACTATGCACATTATGTCATCTAAATGTAATCGAGGATGAACTGCATTTTGTGTTTCATTGTCTGTTAATCCAAACTATGTCACAAGTCTGTGCTCTCAGTCTGTTAAAGCAGAAGTAAGTGGTCCAGTCTGTTTTGTAATGCTGTTCCAGGCAGGCTTTTGAAATCGTAAATTACAGCTTCAAGTCACAACTTACGACTTTGTAGCGTTCCAGGCAACCCACTCGTGTTTCTCCGACCTGTTTTACCGGTGAAAGTCACTATAACAGCCAGTAACTTCCGACCGGTGAACTCGCACTTTGTACCACTTCACGGTCGGAAAAATGTTTCCTTGAACACCATAACAGTCCTCGTCCCTACGCCACATTCACGGCGTTCCTTGGCTGCACACACAGCCCTGCATGCCGTTCTCTCTCCTCATTGGATAAAAACTGTTTAAATGTTTTCTCCTCGGCTCAGAGCAGAGCAGAGTGACTGACAGACCCGTGTTTTGGTCCAAACACTCTATGTAAGTGATTGCTGTCGGAAGATATAACTATTTAAGACTTATATTAACACAAATATATCACTTACTTCTGCTTTAATGTTTGTGTGAGTGAATGTGTGTCACGTTGAGTTTTTGAAATGCAACTTATAACAGTCACTACGCACTTTATTTTCTACACACAGCTACACACACCACACATTTTTTACTTTGCACTAAATCAACACTGCCAATTAGTTGTATATACTTTTGTACATTACATTTTTTTTATTTGCTATTGCTATTTTGCTATTTTATTATGTATAGTTTGTTCTTTATATTCTTATCCTATGTTATCGTCACTGTGTGTAATGCTGCTGCATATCTGTCTATCATTGTAGATAGTGTAATGTCAAATTATGATTGTTGTTATTATGTGTAAAACTTACTTGTGGCTCAATAACTGCATAAACAACACTGTGACCATACAGAACACACAGTCTGGAGAATGCCAATTGACAAGCCCATAGATCCACTATATGTAAAAAAAAAAAAACAAGACAAAGATCATATGATATATCATATATATCATATAACATATAATTAGACTCTCAATCAGCATCTCTGACGACAAACGACTGATCCCTGTTTGTGGAACCTTCATATTACGTTCTGAAGTTTCCCTCCAACTCCCTGTGTCTGTAGAAACAATACGACCTCAGCGTATCGTACGCCACTAACGTCATTTACAGGAACGACGGTGAACCTGCAGCTTTTACAGTTTACACTAGAACAGGGAGAGTAACTTGCCAAGTTACTGGATATGGTCTTCCTGAGTAAAGGCCAGCATCTATTCCTAGAGGAGACCAGATACAGAGCAGCAGCTCCTCATGCAGTAACGTGACACTGAGCTTCATGTGATGCAACCCGACACTGTCAATGGCCATACATGTAGACGAAATGTTTACAGTTCCCCTGAACTCAGCACAGACGCGCGTCTTCAAACAGATATCTGAAGTGTGCCGTCCTTACATATCTTATCTTATCATATCTTGAAATATTTGTTATAGCAGTAAAAAAATAAGTCTGTGTATCAATAAAGTTTCCTGCCGTTCAAACCCCTGCAGATAATGACGCAAAAGGGCTGGAACATGATAGTTGAGATTTAACATTTTCTATTTTGGTAAGCCAGCTGTGCAGCTCTGCAGGAATGTACAGGAGATAAGTGTGTGTATGTGTGTGCAGCTGTCTGTACCACACATACACACCCTGCCAAAGATCCAGTCTGCAGCCTGTTTCAACTGGATTATCTCCAGTTATCAAAACTAAACTGGCAAACCAACTACTAGATCAAGGTTAATAAATGAGGCTGTCAACGCATTAGAGAAATAATTTCAACCCTGAGGCAACGTGGACGATGGTGACGAAACATATCAGTTTCATTTTATTATCTTTCACTAATAGTGCGGTTTAATTCTGTCCTAAATCTGCTTTCTGCTGCCCTGTCACATTAACCTCCTGACACTCTGGCCCTGGTGTAGGTTTCAGTAACTGTGACGGTGAAGACACTGCTGCAGAGGCGTCTTCACAAAATCAAGACAAAGACCAGAAATAAATAAAAGCAGAGCCCATGACCAGCAGATAGACACCATTCTTTCAACTGTGTGTACAGTAACAATGGAGATAGAGCCGTATCACCTGTAATTAGCTTAGCTCAAACACTGGAAGTGTGTTAGCCTGCCTCCACCTAAAGTCATCAGAGAAACTCTTCAGCAACTCTAAACAGAAACCAGCGGGCCGATCTTCGTCTCAGAGCTGACAAAACTCTCCGGTAAGACATCTTGAGCGGTCAAATGCCGGTAACGGGACGAGATCGGTCAAAACGGAGGGTTCAAGCAAAGACGGTTTATTTTGGTTCAAGCTAGCTACATCGAGGGTAGGTTAGCTTCCTATTTCAAAGTAAAAGCACAAATTCTATCATCATGGTTTTCTGTATGTAAAGGGCAACGGGTGTTTTATTTTGTGAAAGTAACCGGAAATGCGTTGGTCACAACAGCTAGCTTGAGTAGCACCGGATTCGTCCGAACAAAGTAGTAAACAGCTGGTGGTATTTAGTCAAATTAACGACACACTGCTGATCTAAACAGCTAGGCCTACAGTAGGCTACTTTCTCACCTAAAAATGTTTGAAATGTTGATGAAGTGATATATTTACAGAGTTTAGAGCTAAAATGCAATCAGCTTCTGACTGCTGATTTCAGCTCAGGTAGGAGGCAGGCTAACACTACGTGTTTGAGCTAAGCTAATTACAGGTGATACGGCTCTATCTCCCTTGTTACTACACGCACAGTCGAAAGGATGGTGTCCATCTGCTGGTCATGACCTCGGGAGTGAGGCAAGACACGAAAAAAAAAATGTTGGCGTATCCCTTTAAAAGTTCTACAACATTGAGTCTTCAAAGTTCCTTTATCTGTAAAACTGAGACTACACTGTTTGTTTGTTTTTTTTATTTTGGAGGCGCTACACTTCAACATGACGTCAATAGAAAGTGTTTTCACCTGCGGGGAGCTGCACAGGTAACGCATCACCTCTCCGATGTACTGGATCACTGTCACACTGTGTCTCCTGCAGTCATCCCAAAACTGAGACGCAGAAAACTTCCTCTTCAGAATAATAGTTGACCCTTCAAAATAAGAGAAACAAAAAAAAACACATAAATAATGTGACTGTGACCCAAACAGCAGGTGATCCAGAGCAGCAGATCCACAATTTGTTAGGCTAAATATGCCAATTTATTTCTCCAGCTGTTCTAAAGCTAAATGCTGCTTCACCATGTCTGGTTTGAACTCTGTGCTCCACTATCTGACCTGAGTCAGTAGATCTCACTGGGATCCCTAGATCTACTGGGTTTACAAGATATCATAAGATACATAAGTAAAGTGCAATAAAATAAAAATATGCTGCATAAACAATGTCAACTTAAAACTTAAAATTACTAACAATTCAATTCCAAAAGAAAGACTGGGGATCTCGCTTGTGTTTTCCAGTGAGGAAACTGATTAATAGTAAACACATACAAATATTACAGTATATTTTCAGTGCAGTAAAAAGATGCACATCGCTGCTGCAGAAGAGGCCAGATTGTGTGTGTGTGTGTGTGTGAGGCTGCTAACTCTGACATATTACAGCAGTGTGAACTTTGGCCTATTTAGAGAAAAGCATTTAGAAAGTGGAGGTAATCTGCTCTTGTCTGGCCCGGCTCTGTTCAGATTACTGCTTCACTCTGACAAAAGACTCTTTCTCTTTGGTTTCCCAGGGGCAGTGAGGAGGAGGAGGAAGAGGAGGAGGAGGAGGAAGGAGGGACGTGTCCTCTGTGTTGAAGGGTTTCATTCTGTGACAGTTTTTCTGTGTGAGAGGAACCTCATGACGGTTGAAGATCAGGTTCTTCTGTCAGGAACCACAGGGAGTTAATCAACATGCACAGATCAGCAGGTGGCTGCACGCTGGAGGTTTAATCAGAGCAGCTTCATTATCATCATGTCACACAGTCAGAGAAATCAATCATGTCTCTATAAAAAAAATAACTAGGAAGAGGAAAAGAGACAATTCAATTTTCAGCAAATCAATTTCCGTTGTTGGTTTACAGTTTCTCTTTTGTCAGTAGAGAGTAACTCACACTCTAAAACTGTGACTGAGCTTCACAGCTCAAGTGTCAAATCGGTTTGTTTGATATAACGAAGTTGTGCAACAGATGTTTGGCCCCAAAAGTAGTAGAATTAGCTCCTGTGTGTGTGTGTGTGTGTGTGTGTGTGTGTGTGTGTGTGTGTGTGTGTGTGTGTGTGTGTGTGTGTGTGTGTGTGTGTGTGTGTGTGTGTGTGTGTGTGTGTGTGCGTGCATGTGTGTGTGTGTCGGTGTGTGCCAGATGTACAGTATGCAGCTGCTACAAACCAACACCACAAACAACCATTCTGTCACGTCGTGTAAGAAAACACACAAAGATAGAAACTCAGTAAAAACAACTTCACCAGTTTGACCAAATCTCCCAACGCAACAGGAAGAGTTTCTGGAGGACACAATAAAGTGAGGGACCATGCAGACTAAAGGCTAATGCTAAGTTAACATGATCAATATCATGTGAATCATGTGATATTGACGTTCTAATAAATCAAACAAACTCAACTCATTGTCAAACCCACTAACAGGAAGCTGCACAACTTCTAAAGTCAAGAAGAAGAACAACTAAAGGTCTCAGACCGGTCCCTCTCTTTATCGTGACCAGTCCCTCTCTTTATCATGACCGGTCCCTGGCTTTATCGTGTCCCAGACCAGTCCTCGCTTTATCGTATCTGGTCTCTCACTTTATGGTGACCGGTCCCTGGCTTTATCGTGTCTAGTCCCTCGCTTTATCGTATCTGGTCTCTCACTTTACCGTGACCAGTCCTTCGCTTTATCGTGACCGGTCTTACGCTTTATCGTGTCTGGTTTCTCGCTTTATCGTGACCAGTCCCCCCTTTTATCGTATCTGGTCTCTCGCATTATCGTGACTGGTCCTTTGCTTTATCGTGACCGGTCCGGTCCTTCACTTTATTGTGTCTTGTCTCTCACTTTATGGTGACCAGTCCCCGGCTTTATTTTGACTGGTATCTCGCTTTATCGTGACTGGTCCCTCGCTTTATTGTGACTGGTATCTCGCTTTATCGTGACCAGTGCCCCCTTTTATCGTATCTGGTCTCTCGCTTTATCGTGACCGGTCCGGTCCTTCACCTTATTGTGACTGGTATCTTGCTTTATCGTGACCAGTCCCTCGCTTTATTTTGACTGGTATCTCGCTTTATCGTGACTGGTCCCTCGCTTTATCGTGACCAGTCCCTCGCTTTATTGTGACTGGTCTTTCGGAATCAAAATAGTAATCGATGAAAATGCAAACGATACCCATCCCTAGTGACCAGTCCTTCGCTTTATCATAACTGGTCTCTTGCTTTATCGTGACTGGTCCTTCACTTTATTGTGACTGGTCCCTCGCTTTAGCCGATCTGGTCTCTCGCTTTATCGTGACCGGCCCCTCGCTTTATCATGTCCCAGACCAGTCCCTCACTTTATCATGTCCCCAGAAACACATCCTGTACCCTGTGTATTTGCAGGTGTTTTCTTAAGCTGCAGTGCTTTGAGCCCTCAGGGCCACCAATCCTTCACATTCCGTGTAATCTACAATAAAACTTGTCTTCACTTGTTTTGTGGGTTCACTACACTCAGATCAACAGTGACATGAACAGAACAACAACAACAACAAGAACCACTGTACACGATGAACAAATCCTGATGAAATCAATAAAACAAACTCTTTCCAGGTGTTTAAACTCGAACTCGGTCGTCTCACCTGTTTCTATGGAGCCGATGAAACCGATGAGGAATCCAGCTGTGTGGTACAGAGGCAGGTTGACATAGATGACGTCACCAGGTGTGACACCATTGGAGGATAAAACAGCCAGAGCCGTGAGGAGGCGGTTCTGATTGACCACCGCTGCCTTAGGGAGACCTGAGAGACACAGACAGAACCTCAGGACACTGTGGTGTGTTTTAAATCCCTTTAAACTCTGAAGCATGGACTCAGGTACCTGTGGTTCCAGACGTGTAGATGTAAACAGCAGGACTCTTGAAGGTGATGTGAGATCGGAGGGAGCGAGGGAGCGGAGCGTCCGACGCCTTGTCCACTTTGTTGGAGAAGCTCTGGAGTCCAGGAGTGTTGCAATGTTTGGTCATGAGGAGGACGGTCACGCCCTGCTGGGTCAGTGAAGGCAGCACGTCCTCCACGGCGTCCTTCAGCTCTAAGAGAGACACACAGCACAGGGGACATTCAAGTCAACTTGAGAGTGATGTGAGCCCGGAGGCCGCAGGATGAATCAGTATGATCATGGATGGATAAAGCAGTACTTAAGAACTTTCAATTTTGGTTGAGTTTAGCGGCGCCAGTGGCCCAAAGCGGTAGTGTTTTGCCTGAAGGAAGACTCCATTTCCCATGAGCACCAGCGCGTAGCGCCGTAAACATCCTGATCTCCCGGTGCATGAAATTAAAGGTGTACGGAAATGGCCGTTTGTTCCGTTTGTCGCGCCGAGTTGTGCCGAGCTGCAACACGACTTTACCCGAGTAAATTTAACAGATTTGATTGGTCGTTACCGAGCGGGCGGGATATTCGAAGCTTGGGGCGAGTCCGAGCTCCGTGTGTGCGTGCGTGTTTAGACGTTTGAATGACGGATGACAGATCCAATATCAGTGGCTTTTGAATCGTGAGATGGCTGACGTATAATCCGTGCGCCTGCATTGTCCAATGCGGAAAAAAAATACAACACTTTCATCCCGGATTTACTCAAAAATAGAATTTTGCACAAAGTTTGGCCTACATCGTCTCTTAGATGAGTTTTTACACTAATTTTATGACCCAGAGTGGGCTCAAATTCAGTTTTCTTTTCTGTACACCTTTAACAGAAGACGTCCAAACTAAGTTTCTGTTACCAGCGGATCATTTGACAGTAAACACACATACACAATCCGATGGAAAGGTGCTGCATTGCCTGCTCCCTCCTCGTGACTTGCGAAAGTGAAAGTGAAACTTAAGTGGGAGCCGGGCTCCTACCATGCTCCTCAAAGCTGCTTAGTGCCAGTGAAGGTGATACAAACCCCCTCAGGCCATGACAGAGGTGTCATTCAACCTGTTTTAAGTCCATGTACCATCACAAAAGTTAAATAGAAAATATTATATGAAGGTTGAAAAGTTCCTTAGGGTTGGTAATGTTGGTATCAGTAAGTCAATAAGTGAACCGTGTGAAACAATGACGACAATCTGCACTGTGAACAAAAGGACCGTTCACATGTCTGAGTGTCGTATGAGCTGCTCCTGTCACCTGAACACATCAAGAGTGAAAAACCTGAAAAAAAATTCAAAATAAAAGCTTCATTTTCCACCTAAAAAATAAAAAAACTGAAAATCTACATTTGACCTTGACATTTTTACTTCACCTGGTTTTACATTGCACATTAAACTCGTATCCACTTACACACACCTGAACACACTGCACAGCTCTCCACAGATGTTGTGTACACTACAGTTTCTTCTTTATTTCGGTCTTTTGTCTTCAAGGCTTTATGCACAGCTCCACTACTTGCTGAATTTAAAAAAGCTCCTTTACTTCCTGTCTTACATTATTGGACAAACTGATTCATCCAGATGTGTCTGACTCTGACCTCAGTAGTCACAACAATGGTCAATCAGTTTGTTCAATAATGTAAGACAGGAAGTAAAGGAGCTGGTATAAGTTCAGGAAGTAGTGGAGCTCCCTGTTATTTTGCACTATCGCTTCCTTTCAGGTGTCACAGCTGCATCATTTCAGATTTCATGTCATCTTCCTCCTTCTTCTCAGTGGAATCACCACAGAAACATCACCAGTCGTTCTGCAGAACTCTTAAAATAAAAACTGACCTCAACTTGTATTTGTTCATTAGTTCGTGCGCCTTTATTTACACTGGGAATCTTGCAGTTCTCCTGCAGTGTCTCACCTGAGGCAGCGATCAGCACCGAGGCCCCGCAGCAGCTGAAGCAGTGCAGCAGAGACTTGGAGCGGATGTTGTGGTTGAGCAGAGCCGCGGGGGAGCCCAGCTTGGCCAGGCCCAGCCAGGTGAACAGGAAGGCGGGTTCGTTCCCCATGAAGAGCGCCACGGTGTCTCCAGCTGTGTATCCCGGCTGCGCCCGCAGCGCGTGGGCCACCTTGTTGCTCCTCTGATCGGCCTGGGAGTAGGTGAAGGTTTCCCCCTCAAACACCACGAAGGCTTTGTGCGGCAGCGCGGTGCTCTGCTCCAAGAACCGGTCCAAGACAAAGAAGAGAGGTCTCTTCCTCCGCCTGGACACGAACCTCACCAGAATCCGCAGGAGATCCCCGAAGTACAAAATGTCCATCCACACATACGGACACAAGGTTCTGAGCAGAAGCGGAGTGATGAGCACAGAGGCTAAAAGCACCGAGAGCAGAAACACCTCCATCCTGATCCAGATCCTGGTTCTGGTCCTGGTTGTAAAGCCCAGGCAGCTCGAGTTAAAAACGTGCAGCCCCGCTGTAAGATGGGGAATGCTGCAAACAGGGATTTTGTTCAGAGGGGCGGGGCATCTCCTCTAAAGTGAGTGAGGTCAGGGGAGAAGGTCAGATGTTTGGATGTGGAGGTATTTATTCAGATTCAAGGTAAATGTAGCTTTTTGTGTTTCCATCCTATTTATTTCACTGAGGGAAGATGGAAGATGAAGAACACAGAAGATGGAAAAGAAGAATAAAGAAAAACAAGTGAGCAGCTCAGTCTCTCATCAGCTGTGCTGCTGGTCCAGGGTCAGTTTATGGTTCAGTCAGCAGAGCAGTTTATTAACCTGACGTTGTATCCACTCATTGTGACGTCCTTTAAACAGTGGTTCTCAACGTAGGGTCCAGGGACCCCCCAGGGGTCCTTTAGAGGGCTCAAAGGGGGCCCACAACTTTTTTTGGGAATTTTTTTCTAGAATTTTTTGTTGTTGTTGAAGTTTTTTACCTACCCTTTTTTCCTTTAAAAAACAAATTTTGACCACTTTTTCTGGAAAATTTTAAACTTTTTTTCTAGAAATTTTGAGAATTTTTTACCACTTCTAGAAATGTTTAAATGAAGCTTAGCAAAAGTTCAGAAAGGAAGACTATCTCTTTAAGCACGCCTCAAAGCCCTTTCCCTAGTCTGGGGTCGTTGACTCGTAAAACTCTTTAATTTAAGGAATATAATTTACAAGAAAGTCCCCAAGCCATTGAGTTAACATTGTGCTTTTATTGTATTACAAGTTAATATCTATTTTATAAGTTTTATGTTGGTGAACACATTTATTTTGGTGAATTTGGTGATTTTTGGTATCCACTAGAAGACAGGAACCAAAATGCAGACAAAATTCGGAGTTAACAGGTTCTGCGCTTGTATGAAGAGCCTGGAGACGCGAGGCCACCCTTTCCCTGTTTTCCTGCTATCCTCTCGCTCCACCCTTATTCTCATAATTCAACCAATCACAGTCTGCCATCCTCTTTCTCTTCCACCAATCAGACATTAGCGTCAAAAGCGTTAAAAGTTCTCTCTCTCTCTCTCCAGTCATCCAGCCAAACTCTCAGCAAAACTCTCAGCCCACCTCCACCGCGGCACCACCTCCGTCAAGATACAGACTGTCTTAATCTGGATCTTCAACCCAGAAGTTCCCTCTTCAGGCGACTTCAAGCTTCCCTACCACCACCAGTGTCTCGGCCCAGGGGGATGCACAGTAACTTCTTCAGATGCAAGCTTCTCATCTCCAGATCAGTTTACTCAGCTGGTCTAGGTCTAAGTGCCAAAGTTTTGCTTTGTGCACAATAAATGTAATTTCATCTTCATCTTCAAACCTGGCTCTCTTGTCGTATATGTAAAGAGAAAAGAAAATCCGCACACCAAAGAAGCTCCCTTCAGAGGATTTATTTGCGTGACGTTTCGAGCGCTCCGGCTCTTTTTCAATTGTCGTATATGAAATGTTTTTAAAGAAATTGTACCACTTTTTTCCAGTAATTTCTTCTACAATTAATTATATTTCCAAAAGTTAACGCCATTGGCCCTAATTTGAACGTACATTGTCTAATCTCTGTCTCTTCTGGCATTTGCTTCAAAAATTTTGCCCAATGTGGGTCCATGGTCTAATTTGTGTCAATTTGGGTTGTTGATGTAAAAACCTTTGAGAACCACTGCTCTAACAGACTCTCCACTCAAATATGGAGGAAATTAAAGTTTTTGTTTTTTGTTGCACAAGAATAGAATTTAATTTCATTAAAGACAAGAAGCCTTGACTACACTGTGTTTGTCACAAGATTAAACTGTCTCATGGCTGTGTGTATTTCATTGTCATTTTAGTGTTGTTTTGTTGTATCTTTGTTTGTATTGTATTGTATTGTTTATACATTACAGGTTAGTATTGTAAAGTATTTTGCCCTGACCTCCCAGTTTTTAAATGTACTATAAATAAATGTGACCTTGATGTTGAAATTTGTAACTTCATTTTTGAATAACGGATTAAAAACTATATATTGAACAACCTCAGAACTGTAGTATCTGAATAAACATGATGCTTAAATTCAATTGACAGGTGGAGGAGTCTCCTGATCGACAACAACTTTTCCTCTGAACATCAGTTTTCAGTTCCTGCAGGTGTCACTCTTTTCTTTGTCTTCACTCCACTGTCATTCACTGACAATTAGTGCGACGGCAACACAACAGACTAAAGGACAAATCTCTACTGTTACCACAGAATTTGATTTATAATAATAAAAAAATTTTATATATATATATATAAATAATAATAATAAAATACAAATAATAAATAAAAGGTTCAGTGTCTAAAGACAAAACTTGAGCAATAATACAATTCAAAACAGACCTGCCTAACGGAATAAACAGTTCAACTTAAAAAAAAAAAAAAAAAAACATGAAAGTAAATCTCAGCTTTTCTTTTGTTTGTGTTTGAAAGGTCATATCATTATTTGTTTGGGTGAGAAGATGTAAACATGGAAGCATTTTCTCCAGTTTTTCTTAAAAGAAGTAAAAACACTGCAGATTTAAAGACTGGCTGAAATGCATGCTGGGAAGCACTGGTATGTTAATCTGCACAATCCTTGTTTTGTTCCCTGCTGAGTTCAGTGAAGCTTTAACTCAACCTTTATTTAAAGTCGCAAAACTTTCAATCAGGGTTCAAACATCAACGGACATGATCAAATCTTTAATAAAACAGAGGATCATTAGTTTTTGGAAACAGAGTTGTTTTGGGAAATTCATGCAAAACTGCTGATGTGCGTTGCCTTCAGGGACAGTTTTTCATCAAGCAGTCTCTGCATTTGCCTCTAAAACAACTCTGTCTGGTAACGTTGTGTTATTATCTCATAGCGTGGTGAATGTGCAGGTCACAACTTGTCCACCAGAGTGTTGTGGAGTTGTTGGATTGTGTATTTGATGAGTTTGATGAGAGAAACTAAGAAATCCCATGAGCCTCCGTAGCGTAGCTCTGAGCAGCTCACGGCTCTGCTCCGCTGTTCTAAAAATAGCTTGCACTGACAATTAAAGGTAATGAACCTACTGCTATGACTATAGGGATTATGACAATGGGCCAATTTGCCAAAATGTTGAACTATCCCTTTAAGACATGAAGCTCGACTCACAGTCAACTAAAGACTGTCCAAAGGTGATGAAACCTGCGTATCAGCTCTAATCAGCTCAGCGTCTGGATGTTTCTTCACCTTGTCGTGGAAATTTTAGCCGTATGCTGCTGGTGAATAATGAAATAGAGACTTGGCCGGCCGGTCAATCAACATACGATGGTTCAGAATGAAGAAAGACCCTGAACATCAGGAAACTTGAACATTTATACATGAGGAGAAGTCCACCCCTTGGGTGTGTTTACATCTTTTGTTTGTTGTGGGGTCAGCCCCCTACTCAGGGTGTCTTTTCATCTTTCACAGGTATTGACACCAGCATCCTGGAGTGTGATTAAACAGTAAAATACAAAAGGGTTTGAGTATATCGTGAGACAGTGAGAGGTTGGATGTTTCCAAAACTTGTAATGCAATCAAAATATACAAATGGGTAGTAAACAAAAGGAGCTCAAGTGATTAAAACAAAGGGATATTCAATTTACCATTACAACCTTTACTGATTTTTGATTTGATCTGCTGAACTCTGTGTGTGACTGCAGCAACGAGGGGGGCGGGAGGGGGGGGGGGCTGGGGGGTAATATCAGAGGTCAGTGAGGTCTGTGGGTTGTGAAACTCTTGTGAGCACAGTTCAGCAGAGCATGTGGTGACACGGCCAGCCTGCACAGGACTCTCTCTATCTCTATCTCTCCGATTATGTCACCTCCTCCTCCTCCTCCTCTTTCACACTCTGCTGATCTTTCTGCAGCGTGTGTCTGGTAACGTTCCCAAATTAAGGGATGTCAATATTAATTTACTGATTGTAAAGTCACGTAAGCAGCCAGACACACACGGTGTCTTTATCATGACAACCCAGTTACAGGTTGTCCAGTTCAGTTCAGTCTGCAGCTGACACTCAGATTCAATTTTTTTTAGCTTCTTTTAACCCTTTACCTACTGCGATAGTGCTATATGTTTGCTATGTGCTATGCGCCAAGTATTGTTACTGTAACTCTGTCATACTTTGTACAATCAGAAAATCATATAGTGGAGAAGTGAAAGATGTGGAGCAAGGCAAGGCAAGGCAATTTTATTTGTATAGCCCGTTTTCACAAACAGTTTGTCTCAAAGGGCTGCACATGACATCATAACAACATCCTCTCTCCTTAGACCCTCACATCCACTGAGGAAAAACTCCATGGAAAACCCTTTTAACAGGGAAAATCTGAGAAACCTCAGGGTGAGCAACAGAGGAGGGGTCCCTCACCCAGGACGGACAGACAAGAAAACAGACAGTTTATAGTTTAACTCACAGAATGTGGGAAACATGGAAATGTTAACAAGAGTTGAGTTTTTATAATTCAACGAATCATGTCCGATCCTCCTGCAATTATGTAAATGTACTTACTTTGTTATCTACCAGTCCTCTGTCTTTATTGACTTTTTTATTAATTGTTGTATTGTTTTGGGAACTACGGATGTAAGTGAAGTCAAGTCACTTTATTAAATGTCCCTTGTAGGGCAATTTGGTTGCAACAGACATTCGGCATCACATTTAAACAACATAGGACACACACAGTAAAAAAACATTTACTGTAAGATGATCAACTCCAATATAAATACAAGAGATGCAAAAAGCAGCAAAGTGGCAGTGAGATCACCTTCTCTTCTCTGTGGCATTTAAAGCCTGAATGTGTGTGTGTGTGTGTGTGTGTGTGTGTGTGTGTGTGTGTGTGTGTGTGTGTGTGTGTGTGTGTGTGTGTGTGTGTGTGTGTGTGTGTGTGTGTGTGTGTGTGTGTGTGTGTGTGTGTGTGTGTGTGTGTCTTTTCACCTATTGTATATAGTTTATTTTTGCACGTCTTTGCCTGTGAATAAAGTTCACTCTCACCGTCAGGGACAGTTTTTCATCAACAGTCTCTGTATTTCCCTCTAAAACAACTCTGTGTGGTAACGTTGTGTTATTATCTAGTGTGGTGAATGTGCAGGTCACAACTTGTCCACCAGAGCGTTGTGGAGTTGTTGGATTGTGTATTTGATGAGGGAAACCAAGTGTGTTTGTGTGTCTGCTGCTCAGTCGGCTGCCAACACACACACAATAAAAAGATAACAAGCAAATGATGGAAAAACGGGTGCCTTAATGACCTACATGTGATAAGATGAAGTCATGAGGTGAATGTCTCTGATTGATTACAGGTTGTTATTGGCTGAGCTCAGCTGTTACTGAGCTCCTCTGTCTTTATTCACTCTGACACTGAAACTCACATTTCACAACTATCAAACCTGTTAATTCAGACTCAGACAACTTTATTAATCCCACTAGGGATAATTGGTTTCATCAGATTCCAGACTGGCACAGTACAAAAACACAGTCAGTTCAAACAATAAATAGATAGGGAATAAGGTGAGTAAATAAATAGAATGCCAAGGAATACAGTGTCATCAAGGATCAACAGTTGACTAGAGTGAATAATAGATAGGATGCACAGATTGACCAATAAGATGTACATGGTAAAAGGAATAAAATCCTTAGAAGAATAGTGGAGAGGATAAAAGATCTTAAAAAGCAGTTAGTCTTAGGAAATTTGCTCCGATGTTTGTTTTAGGAGAAGTGCAGAGTCTGTAGAAGCCGCGACCGGGGACCGTGCAGGGCAGCGGCTGTCACAAGGGCAGCAACCAGTCTACTGAGCTGATCTGCCGAGGCCAACCTCCGTCCTCATCCCGGGGGATCCCGCACGCTTTTGGAGGTTTACCGCTGGCTGGTTAAATTGTTTTTAGGAGATTAATGTTGATCACATTGATGAAATGTAACAACTGTGGCAGTGGCATTAGTTTGTTTGAATGAAAAGTGAGCAGGTCTGCCTCTGGGCTACGGACTGAAATCACCACATTTATGTAAATAAATAAATGTTTTACAATGAACCGATCAGTCTAATACATTTTATTTTGTTAAGTCAACATGGTTACTGTAAACGGCAAAGATTATTACCACTTTATGACTTAAAATTACTCGGTATTTCTATGAGAGTCCTCGCCACTCAATCGCTCTGGTCGGCAGTAGTGGAGGCAGTGTGTTTCACTGCTTCCTCTCTCCTGACTGTGGCCGATGAGAGGCGACAGATTCCTCCTCCTCCTGCTTCTGCTCCTCCTGCTGCTGCTGCTGCTCCACAGATCTGCACCAGGAAACCTCTGCATCGACTTTGTATGGAAGCGTCTGTGCAGCGCTACAGGGTGGTTGCAGGACAGTCAGGATCAGACCAGGTCACAGATCAGCTGCCAGAGTTTGTCATCCAGTAGAGAGGGCAGGTGAGGAGCAGAAACTGACTTCACTGCTCCACGGGTCGGTACACACAAGGCCTGCGCTGACTGTCAGGGTCTAAAACGTTATTTATTGAATTCAATAAATCATTTTAATGATTTTAATCTTCTCTTGATCTTAATCTTTTTAATCTTTAATCTGATTTGAATGTATTTCTATGCCTGTGTAAAGCACTTTAATTGCCTGGTGTATGAATTGTGCTCTACTGTATGTATACATTCGCCTTGCCTTTCGTATGTTGTGTGTTGATGAAAAGAAGTGATCACCACTGACACGTCTTCCTTTATATTAAAGACTTTATTATGAACAATATCAAAGAACCGCCAAATCTGGGGCCAAATGTTCAACTCCAAACACCCTTTATCATCTCCAGAACTCCATTTTCTACAGAGAATGGTTTCCTGTCCAGATGGCCCATAACCTGACCTTTAACCTTTAGGGTAAAGAAAAGCATAGATTCACGTTTAGAGTAAAACTAAAGGTGTTCAGAAATGGCCACTTGTCCTGTTTGTCGCGCCTCCTTCTACGAGTTTCCACGAGTAAGGAAAGCAAATTTGATTGGTTGTTGGAGCGGGCAGGATATTCACTGTTTGGGACAAGACCGAGCTCTGTGTGTGTGTATCAGATGTTTGATTAACAGGTGACGGATCCAATATCAGTGGCGGATGAATCGTGAGCAACATGATGTAATTCTTGCGTCTGCATTATCCAGTGCGGGGAAAAAACTGCCCCACTTTCATCCCAGATTTACTGGAAAATAGAATTGGGCTCCATCATCTGATAGATGAGTTATTACAGTAATGTTAAGACCCATTGGAATCAAATTCATTTTTCTTTTCTCTACAGCTTTAAAACAGGAAATAAATGGGCATCAGAAAATCAGATTCCAACAAACAGAGAAGGAGGTCATTAGGGGACAGAAGAGAGTTCAGGAGGTTCAGAGACTTCACTGCACTGACTTAGTGTATGAAGGCAAATGGGAATAAAAAGTATGAAATCACAGCCTCATGATAACTCACTAACCTGCTGCAGAAAGAGGCAGGAGGGGCGCCGGGAGGGGTCGGGGGCCGCGTGCTGCGGGTCGTGCAGCAGCAGATGTGTGAGTTCAGCAAAGCCTCGTGCACGGATGGAACCCAATCATCTTCAATATGGGAGCATGCACTGTGCAGACCCCCCACCAACACCTCCCTCCTCCTCTGAAACCAATCCCACCACACACAGACACACCCAGAGAGCACCGACAACCATGTGACTGTGTGCTAAGTTAAAGGGATAGTTCAACATTTTGTCAAATTGGCCCACTGCCATAACCCCTGTAGTCATAGCAGTAGGTTTGTTATTTTTAATTGTGGGTGCAAGCTATTTTTAGAACAGCAGAGCAGAGCCGTGAGCTGCTCAGAGCTACGGTACGGAGGCTCATGGGAGTTGTTTTAGAGGGAGACTGCTTGATGAAAAACTGAAGGCAACGTGCATCAGCGGTTTTGCATGAATTTCCCTCTATAAAGCAACTCTATCTGGTACTAACCCTAACATTGTGTTATTATCTCATAGCGTGGTGAATGTGCAGGTCACAACTTGTCCACCAGAGCGTTGTGGAGTTGTTGGATTGTGTATTTGATGAGTTTGATGAGGGAAACCAAGAAATCCCATGAGCCTCCGTAGCGTAGCTCTGAGCAGCTCACGGCTCTGCTCCGCCATTCTAAAAATAGCTTGCACCGACAATTAAAGGTAACGAACCTACTGCTATGACTATAGGGATTATGGCAATGGGCCAATTTGACAAAATGTTGAACTATCCCTTTAATGTTAATCACAATCATCAAGGTGTCTTTGTGTTGTTGTTGTTGTTGTTGTTGTTGTTGTTGTTGTTGTTGTTGTTGTTGTTGTTGTTGTTGTTGTTGTTGTTGTGCAGCAGGCTTTGCCTGCACCAACACCACACATCGTGTCTCCTGGTCCTCATCGCCTCCTCGGAGCCTTAAGGCCGCTCGGACCAGTTGATAAGAATTTGCTGGCGTCAGGGATCGAGTGTCAGAAGCGGTCCTCACGTTGCTCCACGGAGCTGCAGGTTTTTCCACCAATGGTGTCGGAGGTGACGTAGAAGCCGCGGGGTTATAAAAGCCGCTGCTGGACCGGGGCGTCTCCGCTCATGAAGCAAACTGAGAGTCGGATTCTGCGCTGAACACACACCCACTGTGACTGTGGACAATGCTGCGAGTCAGGTGTCTGAGAGGAGGTAGCAGGGGGGCCGAGGCCGCCCATCTGATCGGAGCCATGGTTGGTATTATGGTGGTTTCATGTCTTCTCTTTATTTCAGTTCATTCTTCTTCTTTTTTTTTCTTATTTTTCTTTTTCTATTTTATTTTAAAGCACACGCAAGTCAACGTGAATAAAGAAAGTATGTTTGACATGTTCTCTCTCCACTGGAGGCTGCAAATAAGCTGCTTCCTTTTATTTATTCATTATTTTCATTTTGATTCGATTTCTATATTGGTTTATCAAAGTACATAAACCTCAGAGGGAAATCCAAACATGTTAAAACACTGATTGTGTCAAATAGACCTTCAGTGCAAACATTGATTGATTTCTAGGTCTTTTTTTTGGCTTGGTTTTCTTTGGTTGGTGTATGTGTGTGTGTGTGTGTGTGTGTGCGTGCGTGTGTGCTGTGGTCCCTGAGTGACAGTGAGCAGCTGTGTGGCACAGATGCGCTCCCACACCCTGTGACCCTGAGGCTGCAGCAGCAGAGCTCGGCCTCAGCTCAGAGATAACCGCTTCTTAACTTAACAACACGTGTACTTTGGCACCAAACCAATCTACTACCTGACCGAAGGCATTTCTCATTGATAACTCAGGTCACTGGGTGTAAATCATTCTTCCTTCATGTGTGGAATTTGGCTTCATCTCATTGTGCACAGAAAAATAAAGTCAGATAAACACCATGGAACAAACAGCAGTGCTGTTTCCTGCTATTACACATACATGATGTGTTTTCTATCTTAAAAAGTCTGTTTTGTTTTTTATAGAAACGCCTCTGTTTTCCTATAAAAACTCACAGTCCTCCGTCTCTGTCTCTCTGTCTCTGCCTCCTCAGCTGGGCCGGGCCGTCACCGGATGGGTGCAAAGGGCTTTCGAGAGCACTTCGAGTGCCGGAGCTGCACAGCTGCAACATGCAGTTGAAGTGGAACATGTTACTGAGCCCGTGCAGCAGGAGTGTCCTGTCTGCAGTTACAATGAATGGGACCCTCTGGAGGAGGTGATCGTGGGTCGAGCTGAAAATGCCCACGTGCCTCCGTTCACTGTGGAAGTGAAAGTAAGAAAAATAAGAAAATATGCATGTAACATGTTGCAGTGAAGAGTCAGAGTTTGATACACTGCAAAAATTCAAAATCTTACCAAGAATATTTGTCTTATTTGTAGTCAAAACAAATTTACTTAGGCTATATTAAAAATAAGACTCATCACATTAAAAAGTTTTTCTTTCTTATTACAAGCACAAAAAACTTGCTTTCACTAGCAGATTTTTCTACTTATTTCAAGTGAAAATTAATTTGAAACAAATGAAAACTGTCTAAAAACAAGTTAATTTTTAGGTGATGAGTCTTATTTTAAGCGAAAAGAGATTAGTTTTGACTAAAATTAAGACTTACAAGAAATATGACAAATATTCTTGGAAAGAGTTTGAGTTTTTACAGTGTGTTTTCTTCTCTTCTCTCTCCAACAGGCCAACACTTATGAGAAGTACTGGCCGTTCTACCAGAAGCATGGAGGCCAGTCTTTTCCTGCGGACCACTTGAAAAAAGCTGTTGCTGAGATCGAAGAAATGTGCAATATTCTGCGTCATGAAGGCGTCGTCGTCCAGAGGCCCGAGCCCATCGACTGGTCCCTGCAATATAAAACTCCTGATTTCTCATCAATAGGTAACAACAAAACAAAAAACAGATAGATGTTTTCAAAATGATGCATTAGATGTCGCATTTGCAAGTAGTTTTGTTCCACTTCAAGTGTTTTGCAGACAATCAGATCTTCCCGTCTTGCAGGTATGTACGCTGCCATGCCCAGAGACATCCTCATGGTTGTGGGAAATGAGATTATTGAGGCTCCCATGGCCTGGAGAGCTCGTTTCTTTGAGTACCGGGCCTACAGACCTCTGATCAAGGAATACTTCAGAAAAGGTGCTAAATGGACCACTGCTCCCAAACCCACCATGGCGGATGAGCTGTACGATCAGGTCAGTTTCACCTCAGATGCTGCAGACTCAGATGACCCGTCAGTTTTTACAACCTGGACAAAAATGTTTACCAACAGTGAGAGACATCAAAAATCAAAAATTGTAATTATTTTTTATTCATGTCTATATTCTGAAGGTTTTATAGACCTTTCATTTGACCGTGGGGAGTTGGGAAAGTGTGAGAGGTGGACACAAATGTCCAGGGGTCATCAATCTATGAACTCTGGACGTCTGTTTGTTGCACAATACATAGCAGGAAAAACTGTAAATCACCAGCGAGCTGTGTGTTAAAATGTGAATCCCTCCTGCTCAGGACTATCCCATCCGCACGGTGGAGGACAGACACAAGCTGGCCGCTCAGGGCAAGTTTGTGACCACGGAGCACGAGCCCTGCTTCGACGCTGCTGATTTCATCCGAGCTGGACGGGACCTTTTTGTCCAGAGGAGTCAGGTACACACACACACACACACTAAACGCTGTGAAACTGTGAGCATCTCCTTGTGTAAGTGGTAAGGTAGTCTTTGAAGTAGCTGTAGTAAAAGCTTGTAGCAATCCTGTTAACTCCATTAGTGGGGACATTTGTGTACTGACTACAGTAAACATGGGGGCAGAGGAAGGACACTAGGATGACCCACGTACAACCTTGTTTACTGACTGACGTAGGTTGTAAATAACAACTGGGGCAGCCATTCATTGGGTACCACATCTGTTGAATTGTTTTATTGTCTGGGAAAGTTAGAAGTGCTTGTAGTAGGCTAATGAAGCACTTGACAAAAGCCTTGGCCGAAACGTTGTCAAAATAAATCTCTGCAACTGGAGCTGAGTGTGCAGCATCCTCCTTTGTTTTTCTGTAGTAATGAAGCAACGAGAGTCATAAAGTGGGGTATAAGAAGGGACTGCAATCTCTGTTCTGGGGGCACTACTCTGAACTGCTATCTGCGGTGTAGTTCTGTGTTCTGTTCCCTTCTCTATAGAGAATAAACTTGGGTGCATGTTACCTCCAGTCTTGTTCTTTGATTCTCCACCGCCAGAACCACAACTTAAAACTAACACAGATACACAGAACTTCATCAACCTCTGTTTGTTTCTCTACAGGTTACAAACTACATGGGGATCGAGTGGATGCGTCGTCATCTGGCCCCAGAATACAACATCCACATCATCTCATTCAAGGATCCCAACCCCATGCACATCGACGCCACCTTCAACATCATCGGGCCGGGACTGGTGCTGTCCAACCCTGATCGTCCCTGTCGCCAGGTAGCTACCGTTAAAACACAGCCGTTCACTTCCTGTTTGCCCTCTGCTGGACTGGAGCATCATGAACACCGTTGTTTTCTGTTCCTTATCTCAGGTCGACATGTTCAAGAAGGCCGGCTGGACGATTGTGAAACCTCCAACACCTCTGATCCCTGACGGTCGGTGTCCAAACTAAACTTCCTCCTCTTTTTCATCAGCTGAACATCTTCACATCGCCTCACTGTCTCTCTCTGTCTGTGTCTGTGTAGACCACCCACTGTGGATGTCCTCCAAGTGGTTGTCCATGAACGTCCTGATGTTGGATGAGAAGCGCGTCATGGTCGACGCCAATGAATTCAGCATTCACAAAATGTTTGAGAGCCTTGGTAAGTTCAGATTTGAGACTTTCATTTTTACAACCTCAAAAAGACATTTCTGATCCTTTAAAGGGATACTCAAACATTTTTTTCATGTCTTGCCTCACTCCCGAGTCCATGACCAGCAGATAGACACCAGCCTTTCAACTGTACGTGCAGTAACAGTCGTATCGCCCGTAATTAGCTTAGCTCAAACACTGGAAGTGTATGGGTAGTATTAGCCTGCCTCCTGAGCTGAAATCAGCAGTCAGAAGCTGATTTCATTTAATCAACATTTCATCTTTAGGCAAGAAAGTATAATTTTAGATCAGCAGAGTGTCGTTAATTTGACTAAATAACAGCTGTTTACAATTTTGTTTGGACGAATTTGGCGCTACTCAAGCTAGCCGTTGTGACCAACGCACTTCCAGTTACTTTCACAAAATAAAACACCCGTTGCCCTTTACATACAGAAAACCATGAGGATAGAATTTGTGCTTTTACTTTGAAATAGGAAGCTAACCTACCCTCGATGTAGCTAGCTTGAACCAAAATAAACCGTCTTTGCTTGAACCCTCCGTTTTGACCGATCTCTTTGACCGCTCAAGATGTCTTACCGGAGAGTTTTGTCAGCTCTGAGACCAAGATCGGCCCGCCAGTTTCCGTTTAGAGTTGCTGAAGAGGTGGAGGCAGGCTAACACTACCCATGTACTTCCAGTGTTTGAGCTAAGCTAATGGTGTCTAATGATGGTGTCTACAGTATCTGCTGGTCATGGACTCTGGAGTGAGGCAGGACAAAAAATTGGCATATCCTTTTAATTCGCTGCTGATGCAACGATGTGTTTTTCATTGTAGGTATCAAGACCATTAAGGTGAACATTCGCCATGCCAACTCCCTGGGTGGTGGCTTCCACTGCTGGACAACCGATGTCCGCCGCCGTGGTACCCTGCAGTCCTACTTCCAGTAGCCTCGCCAGAAACAGGCAGTTCTTATTGAGCTTTAAAGATTAAAGCCTTCTTAATTTCACTGTAGATGTCAAATGTGTCATTAGTTGAGCCGGTATTTGAATTTTTTTTTTTTTGCATGTTTGGGTGTCACTTGCTGCAACTCTGAGTCAAATCAAAAAGGACAGTTTAACGTCCAACCTGTCGTGTAATGGGACAGTTTTATTATTATTATTATTAATATTATCATGACAGGTGGCACCAGAGTCCGTCTCCGGACTGGGTCTTAATATCCTGAATGAAAATGTATGAATTGTTTTGATTTGACATTGCTGTGCATCACAATGCCTTTGCAAACAGCTTTGTTCAGAAATATATATATATACTGTATATACATATGTATATATAATACACACACAATATGTGCTCAATAGAAATACAAATGAACACCACTTTTGTTTCAGTCAGTAATCTCAATATTAACTGCATTTCTGGCCTGGCTATTGTGAAGCTGATGTGTTTGCGGCTCGTACATCTGCAGAGCCGTAACTCTGAGGACAAGGTACAATTTGGTATGTGAATGTCACCGAACTTAGGGCACAGGAGGAGGAGGCTCACGGGACACCATGATGATGATGACGATCTTTTTCCAAAGTATTTTTATATTTAAAGAACTGTATAAAAGTTGTTACGTAGGTCATGAAACGATTTTAATTTCTTATTGCTACTTTATTATTTTGTAAAAAGATTTGAATTGATTGAACCGACAAAGTTCGACTTATATTTTTCATACTCTTTATTGGATTTCCCGCAAAATAGTGTTTTTATATATTTACAAAAAAATAAATAAATAAAATGAAAGTATGTGGTCCATATCAGATGTTGTATACAGTACCTTTAGCCTCTGCTGTTTTCTCCTATTGCAAATCTGGGCCAGTTATATGCTACTAGTCATTTTTACTGAACTGCTTAGCTGCTTTTGTGTGCAAAGCAAAAAAAAAACAAAAACAAAAAAAGCCATGAGAATGAAAGATGTTGTTGTTGTTGTTGTTGTTGTGAAGTCTGAAGTTGCGTGACTCCTTTGCTGCACAAACAGTCGGATGAAGATGTCGCCTTGATGTTTACCTTGTTAGGTGAAGTTGTAGCAGAGGAACGTCAGAGATGTTTTGTATTATGCAACATTATTAAATGTGATTTTAAAAAAAAGTTAAGTGTTATTGTTGTGATTGTGTTGCTTTGTATTTCATAATGTTTACAGCACTGGCGTAGCTAGAAAAAAGACATTGGGTGTGCACCTGCAAAGACTGGGTGTACCAAATGTATTTTCAACAAACTGAGCGTTACACCTCCACAAACATTCAAAAGAATGTATCTCTCCATTCCAACATGTTGTGTGCGTTCTCATCAGTAATAACAAAACCATGTGTTATGCCATAGGCCACAGACTGCATAACTTTGGCTTAACAGTCATGTATCATGGCAATTGATGGAGCTTATCTTCTTCAAAGAAGAAAAGAACTGATTATAACTGCTCGTATAGTCAACAGTAGTTTGCAGCATAAACATTCACGCATCTTGACGTGCTCAAAAATCAATAACAAAGTCTTAAAAAAAACAAGAATATTTGTCTTATTTCTAGGGTTAAATGTGATCTAAGAGTAAAAACTAAATGACAACTACGCAAAAATAAGGCTATTTAAAAAGGGGTTTTTTTTTAACGTTTTTTAAACTTTTTTGGACAGAGATCTGGATGGATACAAAGCAGATATAAAAATGTGAATGTTTTTGTTAATATAAGTCCTAATCTGTCCTAGTTTTCGGGTCAGAAGTTACAAGAGGCTGTTATAGTGACTTTCACAGGCAAGAGGACGGTAAAAACTCTCAGTTATGGGTTACCTGGTTGTAAAAAGGAGTTGTGACTTTCCTTGTGGGATACAAGTGTTTTCAAAGCCTGCCTGGAACGCAGCATTGGCCGAAACGACCGGATCGCTGATATCTGCTTTTAAAAAAAAGTAGAAAAATCTGATACTTGGAACAAGTTTTTCTTTCTTATTACAAACACGAAAAACTTGCTTTCACTGGCAGATTTTTCTACTTATTTCAATTGAAAATCAGTTTGAAACGAGTGAAAACTGTCTAAAAAAAACAAGTTAATTTTTAGGTGATGAGTGGAAAGAGGTTAGTTTTGATTCAAATTGAGACATTTTGACAAGAACTAAGACAAATATTCTAGGAAAGATTTTGTGTTTTTACAGTGTAGGCTAATGCAACATCTCTAACCCTGCAACAGTGGTGTGCACAGTTGGGGCAGTCGCCTCCCTCGTGCCCCAATTGTTGGAAAAAACACGTGCCCTCTTGGGAGCCAAAACGTGCTATAAAGTGTCCTCTTCAGTGGCGAGGATGCACCATGTATGTGCCCTTTTTTTTTTCGCCCCTGCCCTTTAAAAAGTCTGTGCACACCACGGCCCTGCAATATAAAAACACTCAAAGTAAAGGCGTTGTATTATCGTTTTTATATCATCTTTCAGCATCAAATGCACTGACAACAAGTATCAAAAGTAAAAGAGCTCATGATACAGAGTGGCCTCTTTTATTTATGATATTATATATAGATATCATGACAGGTTACACAGTATTTTAATATGATTCATGTGTATTTTTGGTTGAATCTTTTATTCTGAAGAGTATTTTAATTGTGCTGCAGTGAAAAGTGTAAAATTTCCCTCTGGACTATGAGTATTAAGTCGTAAAATGAAAGTACCTGAGTACAGTAATTATACCTGTTATGAGTCAGATCATGGTGATGTGTGGGATCCCTACACCTGTCTAGTGTTCGATGACGTCACTTCAGCAGCTTTGTGTGTGAACATTAACCAGGCCGATGTGTGTCACGCAGCAGCAGCACGCTATGTAACAGAGACTTGCTTTATTTATCAAGTTATATTGAATGAATATGTAGAGAATTCAAATCTGTCTCACACTGTAAAATCAATGTCTAGTTTAAGGTCAGTGATAATTTACATCATCAGTTAATTAGAGTTCCTTTTCTGATACTGTCTGGTCTCCACTAACACTGTGTTTGAGGTGAAAGGCCATTCAGGTGAAATGATTAATGAGTGAATAGGCAGGTTAATTATAAATAAATAATATTGTTATGTAAACATTGCAACTGACAATATTATATATCTCCTTAATGAAATCTCATAATGAAACATTACATAGTTTCTTCCTGAACTGTTTTCACCTCTGATTTCCTCTTTTGAACGATAATGCTAAATTAAAAATTAAAAATGTATTTTCATTTCATTTCATTCTCTGTCACATGGACATGTAATCACATCTGTAGCTTCAGCACTTTGTGTTTTTATTTACTGTCTCTGGGTTTATATGTTCAAAGTCTGCAGGAGGAAGTCATTTGAATGATATGTATGTATTGTCAATACATTGATCTGTTGTCTGATATTGACTGAATGATAAATTACAACATGCTGGAGTAAAACACAGATACGTACTGTATGTGAACCTGAGTTAAGTGGTGGAACAACCTGTTCATGTCTGAACTCTGCTGCCACCTCGCGGTCAGAATAACACACAGCACTCTGAACAATTTAAATATAAATCTATGTTGTATTTACACTGTACAAGTATAAACAGTGATGTAATAATCTGACACAATAGAAATAACTGAATTCTTACACACAGAAGGGAATTGAACCGAAGATGGACAGATTCAGACTCTTATTCTGAAAGTCTGAAAGCCTTTGGACTCTGCTGCTCATCTTGTGAACTTCCTGTCTGAATTAAACAGCGTCACCTGTTCGATGCTGTGAATCCTCCACCAGCGGACGCTCGGTCACCGGAGTCTGTGACGACGACAGGAACATCTGAAAGACAAGAAAAAAGAGAAATCCAAATACCTGCTTCACTCTCACTTTTTACTCAACTCTTCCATCTCTGTGGGTAAAAAATGGTGTGATAGTGTGGATAAACACACAATATAGTGTGTAACAAGAATTGTTTATTGTTACACACTATTGAATTAGAAAACGATGGCATTTCCAGCAGGAAATGTCTTTCTATGGGTGAAAAGCAGTAGAAATGTTAATAAGGTAGAAAAAACTGTTGAAATACTGCATGTGTAATAGACAGTTAAAGAGTTTGAAGAAAGAAAGAAAGAAAGAAAGAAAGAAAGAAAGAAAGAAAGAAAGAAAGAACGAAAGAAAGAAAGAAAGAAAGAAAGAAAGAAAGAAAGAAAGAAAGAAAGAAAGAAAGAAGGTTTGCTTCCTTCTTTCTACCACCTTACTCTGTCTTTTTACTTCTTTATTTCTTTCTTCCTTCTCTCTCTTTCTTTCATTCATTTTTTCTTTCTATCTCTTTCTTTCTACTCCCTTTCTGTCTTTTTGCTTCTTTCTTTCTTTCTATCCATCCATCCATTCATCGATATACTCTATCCCCCTTTCTTTTACTTTCTTTCTTTCTTTAAACTCTTCAACTGTTACACATGCAGTATTTTGACAGTTTCTTAACATTTCTACTGCTTTTCACCCATAGAAAGACATTCATCTCTCAGCCTTCAAGTTTTATGTTTCAGCTTTAGCCTGTTTAGTTGGCTGGTCCTGGTCCTGGTCCTGGTCCTGGTCCTGGTCCTGGTCCTGGTCCTGGTCCTGGTCCTGGTCCTGAGAGGGAGCAGCTCTGTGACATTCAGCCTGAGCATGCTGCCAATTTAACAGCTTGACCTTTGTCCGATGTGGTTTGGGTCCAGCAGCTCAGAGTGAAGCTGATGAATCACATTCATGGTCACAAACCACAGACTGAAGGTGACCGAGTGTCAGATCAGTTTGTTTGAAGCCGAGTCGCTCCTTGTCACACCTGCTTTTAGTTGCACCTCTGTTCTTTTTGCTTTCTTTTCCTGTGTCTACGTCGTCTTCTGGAGATAGACTTGTGTTTGTACAGCTGCTGAACTCTGCAACGCTGCAGCTGCTGCAACAACTGTCTTCAAACAGAGAAGTGAAGTGATCAGGATGTGATAATGATCAGTGTCTGTGGGGAAACAGCACTCATCATCTCAGACTGGACTTTGACAGACTTCACATTCAGATCAACATGTTCAAGTCTCTGGCAACTGGAGTATGAGAGGGTACAAAATATAGTTTTATCCATATTAGAGTCAAACAGAAAATACAAGATCAGATCAAATGTATTGATCCATGGAGGGTGTTGATGCTCCAAGGGCAAGAACAGGCTGAGGGATAACACACTTAAACATCTGGAATACATTATGACACTCTACTACAGCACAAACAAACAACAACATAAAATATTATTATTACAAGTTATTGGACATGATCAGGAGTCAGAAACTGGATTCAGGTGATGGATAGACTGTGTGTGTCTGCAGCTTTAACATGAACAAAACACAGTGCCTGCACTTCAACAATGTGCATGAAGTGTTTGTGTTATGATGCAAGACACCAGCACAAAGGTGAACTGTTGTGTAATGTGTCACTGTGACTCGTTCACCAGTGTTTGTTTTGGTGTGACTGGGCCGCCTGATACTAAAACCAACTATAACCATTAAAACCCTTTAAACCATTATAACCATTAAAAACATTAAAACCACTAGAGTCTGTTTCCTATAATCCTGATGACAGAGAATTTAGATCATTTATGTTTATACTCTAGAGGTGAAGAGTGGGAAGAGGTCGACAAGCTGCAAATCCACAGCAGAGGTGGGTTCACCTGTACATACACACCTGTACACCTGTATACACCTGTAAACATCTACACTTGTACATACACCATATAAACCTGTAGAAAAATACATATACTGTATATACACCTGTATATACACTGTTGCCCATAAAGTTTGAATACATTTGTAGACCCATTCCTCTTTTTATACTGTAAGGATCAATTGTGGTTTCATTTTGCTGTGTGCCATGTTTGGAAGACATTTATCAATAAAGTTTTGAGAAGATAAAAATTTTATCCAACTTCATGGGCCACAGTGTATACACACTTGTACACCTGTGCACCTGTACATGTGTAACGGAGGTGCGTGGGTGTGTCTGCCACAGTCACGAGGTACAGTACACCAGTGAGGTGAGGTGACAGGCTGTGGCAGTAGCGTTACTGGAAGTAAACTCACCCACCCATAAAACACGTGCTAACCAATTAGCCAAGCGGTTGTCAGGCGAAACGGTCAGCATGTCGCCTGTGGTGCAGGAGGCCGCGGGTTCGATCCTCGCCTAGGGCAAGTCCGAACAAAAAGTACATCGGTCACACATGTATACACCTGTACATATATACACTTGTACACCTGTACATACAGTTTATACACCTAATCACTTACACTTCTGCACCTGTACGTACACCTGTACATCTATACACCTGTACATCTACACTTATACACCTACAGTATATACACCTGTACATACACTTGTACACCTGTACATATACACTTGTATACCTGTACATATACACTTGTATACCTGTACATATACATATCAAGGTTCAAGGTTCAAGGTTTCTTTATTAATACCTGTACATATACATATATACACCTGTACATACTGTACACTTGTACTGTACACCTGTACATATACACTTATATACCTGTACATATACATATATACACCTGTACATACACTTGTACACCTGTACATATATAATCTTGTACACCTGTACAGTATATACACCTGTTCAATGCCTGTACATACTATATACACTTGTACACTTATACGCCTACACTTGTAAACCTGCATACACACTTGTACATATATACACTTGTGCACCTGTACATACATTAGATACACCTGTTCACCTACATCTGTGCACCTGTACATAATACACACTTACACCTGTACATATATACACTTATACACCTGTACATGTATACACCTGTTCACCTGTACGTATATGCACCTGTGCACCTGTCCTGAGAGGTTGAAGCTCAGCAAACGACGACTTTTACGTTCAGGACAAATGTTTTAAACACGAAGATGTAAAGATATCTGATATTCTCCTGTTTCACTTTATTGCAGCTTTTCTTATCGACCATCTCAGAGTCGGTTGACGCCATAAAATGATAAAATGTTTCCTGTGTGATGAGACTGTGGTCGTTCTTCTGAAGACTGGATTCTTATGCAAAGCCAGAGAATGGCAGATTAATTAAATACTCATTTATATCGAGAAACATCTTCAGTTAGTTTAGGTTTAAACTTTAAAAAGAAACACATACAGTATAGTGAAGGAAATATGGAGTAAATGTAGACTCAGTATGAAGGACTGTCACTCATTTACAGTAGCAGACTCATTGTATTATATGGGTGTATAATTACACTGGCGGATCATTAAATGGGACTGGATGACTGGGATCAGTTGGATTAAAGTTTGATGCTGCATGTATGCTTAAATTCATAAAACTATTTATGATCATATAAAACAATGAAAAACAACATTCATTCATTTAAAAAACTCACTTTCATTGTGTTCTCTGTTGGACATTTCTCAGTGTTTTTCTCTTCTTGTCTTCAATCCATTTTATTTTATTTTCATCTGTACAAGCCCCTCCTTATAACTCTCTTGAGAAAGGTGCTGTATATTATTTCCCTGCTTTGGACACTGTGTGCTTATAAAGTGTCCAGTGGATTCTGACAGTGTTGAAGTGGATCACAGAGATACGACAAGCACAGTGTGTTCAGATTAAACACAAACTGTTTAGACTGTGTGTGTTGTGTCTGGACTCAACACACACACTACTGACACACACACACGAAATCTGGACTCCTCTGCAGCAGCTTCAAATCCAGCCTGTGAGTCAATGTGCATCTTTTTACTGCACTGAAAATAAACTGTAATATTTGTATTACTGTGTTTGATATTAATCAGTTTCCTCACTGGAAAACACAAGCGAGATCCCCAGTCTTTCTTTTGGAATTGAATTGTTAGTAATTTTAAGTTTTAAGTTGACATTGTTTATGCGGCATATTTTTATTTTATTGCACTTTACTTACGTATCTTATGATATCTTATAAACCCAGTAGATCTAGGGATCCCAGTGAGATCTACTGACTCAGGTCAGATAGTGGAAGCACAGAGTTCAAACCAGACACAACTGGAACAAATTACCAGCAGAACTGAGATCAGCTCCAACTGTGAGCACTTTTAAATCCAGGATAAAAACATTTCTCTTTTCATGTGCTTATAGCTGAGCTCCTTTTAAGAACTTTAAATGTTATCTATCTTCTTCTATTTTACTTGTATTTGCTCTTGCTTGTAACTCTGTTTTTAGTGTTTGTTTGTATTAAACTTGTATGCTTCTCTTTTATTTCATTTTATGTTTTTAAATGTTTTGTCTTAATGTAAAGCACATTGAGTTGCCTTGGTATGAAATGCGCTATATAAATAAAAATGCCTTGCCTTGCCTTATATTAATGATGGTATCTTTTTATTGACCAGTGTACAGGTCAATTTGACCTGTACAGTAGGTAGGTAGTTGGTTGTTTTTAAAGTGGTCTGTAAATAAAATTTGAGTAGAGCTGACCCTAAGTTTTTTTGAGATATTTTTACCACTTTTTTCCCTTTTAAAAAAGAAGGAAAGAAGAAATTATTTTAATTAAAAATTTGTTTTTGAGAAATGTTACCACTTTTCTCTGGAATTTTTTTTAAAAATGTTTTCTTTCTATCACTTTTTTCTAGAATTCTTTTTAAATTTATATTTTTTGAGAATTTTTACCACTTGTTCTAGAAATGTTTAAATGTTTTTGGAGAAATTGTATCACTTTTTTCCATATATTGCTCTATAATATTTACAAAGATTCACACCATTGGCCCTAATTTGAACATATATGTAACATAATAAAAATGTAATATTCTTCAGTCTCAGAACAAATATTTATGTATTTCTGCCATTTGCTTCAAAATTTTGTCCAATGGGGGTCCGTGGTCTAATGTGTCAATTACACTGCAAAAACTCTACATCTATCCAAGAATATTTGTCTTATTTCTTGTCAAAATGTCTAATTTCTATGTTGTTCTCAGAAACAAAAATCTTTCACATCAGAAGCTGGTTTGTCACCCCCTAGTGGAAGGAGCACAACAGGCTGCACCGCTCCAACAGCGTTCAGGTACATGCAGGATGTGTTGAAGAGCACCGTTAAACACTATACAGTTAAAGTTCATGTGGTGAAGGTGTGGAGCTGCCTTCAAGGGTTTTCTGTGCAGATTGAGTCCAAAGTGTCAACAGTTTTAACCTGAAACATAATCTTCAACAATCTTCAACGAGTCGGATGTAGATTCACATCAGGAAGAGTTCAGTTTTATCTCCCATCAGGTAAAAAAAGAAAAAAAAAACACTCACTAGATAAGAATAAAGATTTCTCTTCTCACTCAACATCATTTCCTGATCATGTAAAAAAAAAAAAAAACCTTCAACGTGTCTGAAGTTTAAAAAAATAAAACATATATTGTGTAAAATGCAAACTACAGATCTGAATAAGAGCAGCTCAATCTAAAAGGAGTTGTGTTGATCCAGGACAGATGAGAAATCCCAGACTGACACATCAGCAGTAGATATATAGTGCAGATAAGACGTGACGTTTGACAGTGAACGCAACACAAACATCTCTCAGACTGACTTTCTCTGCAGCTGAAGAACGAAGTACGGTGATGATAAAACCGATGGCAAACACACAGAGACGACACAAGTGCAAATAACAGTGACAGTAAACATGTCATCTCCTCATGCATAATGCAGCCAGTGTTATTGAAAGCTTATATAAAGAATAATAAAATAAAAAAAAGAGCCAAGCTGGTTTATGTGCCGTCATCTGTCAAACGTAGATTTATTCAACACTCAAATTCTTCCTGTTAAACTTGTGTGTACTTGTTTTATAAAAGCTATAAACCATTTGAAGCTGTAATTTACAGTCATTTGAATGTTGCAGATGGTTTGGTTTATTCCTTCATGCCCTGACTGAGGCAGCTTTAACACAACGAACCAACAACAACGAAAAGCCTAATAACCACTATTGACGTTAAAAAACATTCAATCAATCAGAGACGTGAAAATGTTGCTGGTCTCAGTTCTGCTGCAGCTTTTAAGCTGTTTGAAGCTTATTGTTTTGCAAAGGTATCACATGCACACACACACTGGTGCCATTTGACACACTTTAAGTTCACTTATGATTCATGATGCATTCATGACAAAAAGCCTGCATTATCAGCTCAGGGCTGGGGGGTGGGGGGCAGTGAGTTTGTTGCTGTTGCATTATGGGAAATGAATGGGGGGAGACCACCATCGAGAGCTCATCTTTGTGGCTGTATTTGAAACCTCATACTATACTGATTTGGGCAAAATGCAGTATGAAATATGCAAACAAAAGCAAAATCTGCAGTATGCAAAAAATTCCTGTCAATACACACATGAACCTTCACTTTTCATTCACACAAACCAATGCTACTGCCACAATTGTTAGATTTCATCAATGAGATTTATCTCCTAAAAATAATTTAACCGGTGGTAAACCTCTAAAAACCTGCGGGTAAGTTAATTATCCATCATTTTCTCCCCCAGGATGATGACGAAGGTTGGCTGGTCGAGCCTCTGTGATGTCCCGATCACTGCTGAGCTTCACTTCTCTGAAAAAAATCGGAGCAAACTTCTAAACAGCCGTCGTTTGGATAAACTGGCCGCATGTTGGGGATCTAAACAGTATACTTTCTCGCATGAAAAAATATTAAAACTTAATAAAGTTACTGTTTTACAGCTACTGCTACCAGCGGTTGCATTCTGGGAAACTTGTACTGTGGTGTGAACGGTGTTGGTCTGCTGAAGTAGCAGACTGAATCCCACATTCAACATGCAGTATACAGTACATACTAATGCAGTATGTAGTAGGCAGTACGGTATTATGCGGTTTCAAAAACAGCCTGTGTTTACCCTCTTTGATATCGATATTCTGTCCCAGTGTCGACAACAGCAGCCTCCCGCTGGGTGATGCATTCAAATACATCATAATAATAATGATAACATTAATAATACGGTGCTGCCCTTTCCCTCAGTGAATGAAAACATGTGACAAAGCTCAATAAAAAATAAATAAAAGTTCAGTACATCCCAGCTGGAATACCTTCAGCCGTACATCAAACAGCCAGTGTGTCAAGTGACAGAGCCTTGTGATGCCGCCAGTGTGTGTGTGTGTGTGTGTGTGTGTGTGTGTGTAAATAAGCCGCTCCCACATTATGGGCTCATATTATTAGTTTGTATCTGGTCTGACAAATGTTGTGTTCAGGCTCAGTGTGGATTTTATAGAAAGAGAGTTGATATTTCAGCTGCACATGTTTGTCACTCTATCACAAAGTCGGTTCATTGACAGTGTGTTTATCCACGGTTATACTTCTGTACATCATCAGAGAGCTATGGAAGCCAGTTTCTGACTTTCTATCATTATGTTGACTTTCAATCTAATAATCAGGTGTTTATCTCATAATTATGAGTTTTCATCTCATAATTATCTCTTATCTTAGGTATATTTTCTTTCACTCTCATAATTATCTGACAAAAAAAAACAAATAAAAAATGTGTAGGTGTGTGTGTGTGTGTGTGTGGGAAACTTCTGTTATTTAAACATGAAGGGACTTGGACCATGACTTTTACAAAAGAGGAACTCTGATCAGCTGACACAGTTCATGTGAATCATTGATCAACTCCAAACTTTATTTACAGTATCTACAAATCGATATCACAACATCTTTCACTGTGATGATGAGTTTTCTGATCTGTCATTGAAGAAAACGTGTTGTGTGCAGCGCAGATCATGGGATCCACAGTTCACATGGTGTTAATGACGACAAAGTGTTGGAGGCTCACAGATATTTTTGTCTTCGCTCGATCATATGATGAAAAAAAACGGTAGGCAACAAGAGATTCATTCTGAGCGACGGAGCAGCACAAAGAGACAGAGTGACGTCCATATCGACAGTAATAATAATATTCATAATAATAATAATTATTACCCATAATAAACTGCAACTCAATACAGAAATACTTCCACTTACTGATTAAACCGCACAACAGAACAACTGGAAGAACAGTGTTGTGTTCAGGTGCTGTAGGCTACGTCTCTGCGTCAGTGTCAGTTGGATGGAGAGTGTTTGATATTACCCTAACAGTTGTTCTCCACTGATGGGCTCATTTCTCTAAACAGAAATTACATTCTCAAAACTCTTAAAGGGATACACCCACATTTTTTTTCATGTCTTGCCTCACTCCTGAGTCCATGACCAGCAGATAGACACCATCCTTTCCACTGTGCGTGCAGTAACAAGGGAGATAGAGCCGTATCGGCCGTAAATAGCTTAGCTCAAACACTGGAAGTGGTTAGGCAAGGCAAGGCAATTTAATTTGTATAGCCTGTTTTATACAAACAGTTTGTCTCAAAGGGCTTCACATGACATCGTAACAACATCCTCTGTCCTTAGACGTAGGTAGTGTTAGCCTGCCCTCTACCTGAGCTGAAATCAGCAGTCAGAAGCTGATTTCATTTTAGCTCTAAACTCTGTAAATATATCACTTTATCAAGATTTCAAACATTTTTAGGTGAGAAAGTAGCCGTTTAGATCAGCAGTGTGTCGGTAATTTGTCTAAATACCAGCTGTTTACTATTTTGTTCAGACGAATTCGGTGCTACAAGCTAGCTGTTGTGACCAACGCACTTCTGGCTACTTTCACGAAATAAAACCCCTGTTGCCCTTTACATACAGAAAAACATGATGATAGAATTTGTGATTTACTTTGAAATAGGAAGCTAACCTACCCTCGATGTAGCTAGCTTGAACCAAAATAAACTGTCTTTGCTTGAACCCTCTATTTTGACCGATCTCATGCCGTTACCGACATTTGAGTCGATCATTGACATATCTCTCATGTCCTCTCAGTCTGAGCCCAGTCCTTCATTCACTATAGTTAATGGACTAGTTTTTATTGTCTAGCCAACAGAATACAATTGTGTATAAACTGAATAAAATAAAAGAAATATAAATACAAAATGAACAGGATGTTATAGCTTCCAAGGTTTGACATCACACATTGCACTCCTACTGTCAAGGAAAGGTAGCCATTTTTATTCCTACAGTGCTGTAAATAAATATATGGTATTCAAGGTTTTATGTTCTTGACTAGTTGAACAGACTATTGTGCATGTGATGACTAAAATGAAATGACACTGACATGTTTTGGTAGTGTGGTATATTGATGTGTTGATGAAAAGAAGGGATCACTGCCGACATGTCTTGCACTTGCATTCAAAACAGAAGTTTATTAACAAGAAGAAGAACAGTGTACAAAAATGCCGAATCCTGCCGATGTGAGAGGTCCCCCGACCTTTTGACCAATCCATTAACCTTTAGGGTATTTGAAGTCACCATACCCAATCATATGTTAACCAGACACACTCCATAAGATGTGTGATGAGTCAGATGATCAGATGATCTCTAAAATAGGACATGGTCTATTAACAGAGCAGAGACCTACACATTCCTTAAGCACACATACAAAGAAGAACACATAATGATGATAAAAAATATTAAAACTAAGTGTATTGTTCCTCTATATTCTGTATTCAAGGACACAACGATCAGGATGCTGCAAGATAACTTTTATTCCTCTTCGCTTCTCATTACAGGTCATGACCTCCTAGTCGTGCGCCACCTCCTGGCTATAACCCACCACTACATCTCCCCCTTTTAGATAAAAGTTTATCTGTTTAGCAGAACCTTCTATGAAAATGAAGTGCATTAACCAGTATAGTTACTTTTGAATTCCATTCCTTTATCCATAACATCTCTTAATGAATTTCCTATAATCCTTTTCAAAGTAAGTATAATCACAGGAACTAACAAAATACATTTTACAGCTAACTAGCCCTTTATAGCTTTTAATCTCAGCTGACAAAGTAAGAACATAACTCTTCACTAGAACATCACTTTTAAACAGACAATCCTCATTTATAATTGTCCTTCTTTTCTTAACTCTCTTATAACATTTAACTTATGCTCCAGCTTGTGAACTGTGTGTGTGTCGAATGTTCACAAGTCCATTCTATCAGGAGCCTTGGACAGTCTCCCGGACCTAGTTATTGTTCCATCGTGAGGCACCCTGTCCTGTGGTGCTGGGGGCACTGGTACTTCCCTGAGGTGGGACCGGTTGCGTCGCAGCCGTCCTCCATCTTGAGTCTCCACCTCATAGGAGCGTGGTGTTGCTGCAGGACCCACAACTGTCCCTGTCGTGCGTGCAGGTCTGATCCACACCTGTTGACCAGGCTGCAGAGGTGGCAGGGTTCGTGTGCGGTGTCTCTGGTTGAATGTCTGTTGTTGTTGCACTTTTAATGCTGTGTCTTTTTCCTTGAATCTCTCCAGATCCGGCCACTGTGGTTGCAGTTGCTCCGGAGACACTGGGACTGGTGTTCTAATTCTCCTCCCCATCAGAAGTTGAGCAGGGGAGCTCCCATGTGCCAGTGGAGTGGCCCTGTAGGCCAACAGGGCTTTGTGGAAGTCTCCTTCTTTCATTAACAGCGACTTGACTGTTCTGACAGCCCGTTCCGCCTCTCCGTTGCTGCGTGGGTAACGGGGGCTGCTTGTCACGTGTGTGAAGTCGTACTCTCGGGCAAACTGTGCGAATTCATGACAGGCGAATTGTGGGCCGTTATCTGTGACAAGCACCTCTGGACAACCAAACCGAGCAAACACAGCTTTAAACCTTGTAATAGTCTGTTTTGCTGAGGTGTTTCCTTGTAGGCTGCACACTTCGATGTAGCGTGAGAAATAGTCTATTATGACTAAGTAGTGTCCATTCTGCCACTGGAAAAGGTCTGCTGCGACCCTCTGCCACGGCCTGCTCGGCAGCTCTGTTGTGAGCAGAGGTTCCACTGGTGTCTGGGTTTCACGCGCGCAGACTCCACATCTTTCAACCATTTGCTTCACTGCAGATGTGATGCCTGGCCACCAGACTGACTCATTTGCTCTGGCAAGACATTTGTTGACACCCTGATGTCCTTGATGTAGTTTGTGCAGGATATCAGGTCTCATGCTTTCAGGGATTATGAGCCGTTCACCTTTCATAAGCAGTCCTCCTCCATCATGCAGGACTGATCTTTCAGGCCAGTAAGGTAGCAGCAGCTCATGCACATCTCGTCTGTGTCCAGGCCAGCCTCTTGCAATGTAACGACTGAGACGTTTGCATACATTGTCTGAGGTTTGTGCTGTCTTAATTTGTTCAAGTTTTGTTGGTGTGGCTGGCAGGCTTTCTATAATGCTGTCCAGGTAGGCTTTGCACTCCTTTTCCAGGTCCTGTTCTGCCTCTGTGGCTGTAGCTGGAAGCGGCGCTCTGGAGAGAGCATCAGCTGTTATCAGGTTTTTACCTGGAACGTGGATAATGTTGAAGCTGAACCTGAGCAGCCGGAGTCTGAATCTGATGATCCTCGGCGGGAGGTCATCCAGCGGTCTGGACTTCAGGAGTGTTATGAGTGGCTTGTGATCAGTTCTTATGGTAAAGTCCAGGCCACTTAGGTATCCTCTCAGGCGCTCGCAGGCCCAGGTCACAGCCAAAGCCTCCTTCTCTATTTGTGCATATCTTGATTCGGCTTTAGTCAGGCTTCTGGAAATGAAAACAACGGGTTTCCACTCACCATCCTGTTGTTTTTGTGTCAACACACCTCCCAGCCCATATGAAGAGGCATCAGCGGAAACCATAGTTTCATGTCCTGGACTGTACTGGGCTAACACTGTCTCTGACCCCAGTTCTTTCTTTGTCTCCAGGAACGCTTTCTGTTGAGGTGCTCCCCATATCCAGCTGTTCTCTGTCTTCAACAGGTCACGGATGGGCTTTGTTAAGTCGGGCAGGCGTGGCGAGAACTTCCCCACAAAGTTCACCATCCCCATGAAGCGTCGAACGTCGGCCACATCCTGCGGCTCAGGCATGTCGAGGATCGCCTTGATTTTGTCTGGGTCTGCTCTGAAATGGCCAAGAAACCGGATCTCAGACAGGGCAAACTGGCACTTTTCATTCAAGGTGAGTCCAGCGTTGCTGAATTTTTGCAGGACCCTGTGTAACCGGTCATCATGCTCTTCGGTCCCTCCCTGTGACCAGGACATCATTGACAACCCCTTCGATATCATCAGTCAACTGGGAAATCCTCTTTTGGAAATGTTCGGGGGCTGATGATATACCGAAAAGTAGTATCTGCCCTCAGGTGTGATGAACGTGGTCAACAGCATCGAGTCTTTGTGGAGCGGTACCTGCCAGAAGCCAGATGTAGCGTCTAGCTTTGTGAAAACTCTGGCACCTTCCAGCTTGGCTAGAGTTTCATCCACCGCCGGTAAGATGTGTCTCTCTCTGATGACGCTTTCGTTCAGATGGGTCAAGTCCACGCAGATCCGTATTTTTCCTGACGGTTTCACAATAGGGACCATGCCTGCGCACCACTCTGTTGGTTCCTCAACGCGGGCTATGACCCCCATCTTCTCCATGCGGTCTAATTCCTCTTTGACTTTGGTGCGAAGGGGAATAGCTACTCGTCTGGGGGCAGAGAGGGCGTAGGGGGCTGCATCTTCTTTCAGTTTAATTTTATATTCCCCTTTTAATTTACCTAGCCCTTTAAACACATCTGGGTAGGTTGAACGGAATCTATGCTGTGAAGCTGGGGAATCATATGCAGTCTGCGAATGGCAGGGAGGCCCAACAAAGGTGTGGTCAGGTCCTTCACGATGAACACCTCCTCCTCAATCTTTCTTTCCCCTCTCTGAATGACAGCGTGCACTCGCCCTTTAACATCCAGCGGTTGGTTGGCAGGACCCAGCAGCGGCCTGCATGTAGCTGTGTGACTGCCATATCTGTCCATTGTGTACACTGATTCTGGAATAGCAGTCACTGACGCACCAGTGTCCACTTTAAAACGCAGCTGACCACCATTTATGGTGAGTATTTCAGTCCAAATGAACAGCTCCCAGGTAAGCTGCTGCCTCATCCTCTTCAATGGATTCCAATTTTTGGGCTGATCTGCATACAGCCGCAAAGTGTCCCTTCTTTTGACAAATTCAACATCTTTAGCTGGGCACTCAGTCCATGAATGTTTTGGGGTTTTGCCACACTTCCCACACTGTTTTGACTTAGTTGCTGTAGACTGTGACTGAAAGTAAACACGTTGAGTAGACTTCTTCCTATAAGCTGGTCTCTTTGTGTTGTGGGACACTGCATCCAAGTTCCCCGGTGCACTGGCTGACCGCAGGACGGCTTGTTGCTTCTTCACCTCCTCATGCTGCCTCACTTGTAGTATGGCTGTAGCTAGATCCAGATTTGGATTGAGCTGTAGTCTCTCAGACAGTTTTTCACGTATGCCGACCACAAATCTCGGATCATTTCCTCATCGTAGTTACAATGCTCAGCTAACTTTGACTGAGGTTGAAATTCTCCGCAGATTCGCCGACTTCCTGACATCGTTTATTGAAACGTTGTTCAAATCAAAAGCCTGTTTAACTTCATTAGTCATTTTGTTTAGACAGCCGCAGTGACGCGAGGATATCATCAGCTCTATCGCCCATTGTGTAGATGAGAGAGTTCACCTGGTATGCTCCGTCTTTATCTTTTAATCCAGACGCGAGCCGGAAGCGTTCAAACCTTTTTATCCATGCCGGCCACGAACTCGGCTCGAAGTCGAATGGTCCCGGTGGTGTGATGGTGAATATGTGGTCCATGTTGAGTGTATTAGCTTGCCGCTAGCTTGTTAGCAACTCGCTCATTCATTCCTCTTCTCCACAGGTCACCCGTCCTCACTTTTCTCACCGGTAAGTAGCTCCGACTAGTTGTCTGTGCCACTAGACTCTGTCTGTCGTGGATTCTCAACTACTGACACCATGTATTGTTCCTCTATATTCTGTATTCAAGGACACAACGATCAGGATGCTGCAAGATAACTTTTATTCCTCTTCGCTTCTCATTACAGGTCATGACCTCCTAGTCGTGCGCCACCTCCTGGCTATAACCCACCACTACACTAAGAACATTTAAGGTGTATAATACACTACAGTAGAACAACCATTCGACAGAGAATCAACAATCAGTTTAGATCAGTCAGATCTATTCACCTGGACATTGTGCTACTGCAGCTACCTGGACTTCATCGTTTGCAAATATGTACAAAGACATTTGCAATTTGATTAAATGAATGAGAAATAGAAATCTGTTGCGAACATTTTGGAGGTTTGTCCATGTTGTTTTGAGAATGTAATTTCTGTTTCAAAAAATGAGCCAAAAAAGAGAGAAAAACTGTAATTACAAATCTAAAGGTGAAAGAAAACTTACGTTCAGTTTCAGTGCAGTCATAGTTTGAGGTCTTTAGCTTTCCAACAGGCCGCAGTTTGCCCACGACCAATCCAAGAAGCTGGGAGTGAACGTGTCCTAGTGGGAAAGTAAAAAATAAACACATGCTTAAGTGCAAGTTTAAAAAAAAAAGTTGAGTCAACTGTGACTCACCAGCTGCTGTGACCTTCATCTGATGACTGGATTATTTCTCATGTAAAATGAACACAAACAGGAAGTCGGTGAAATAATGACACAACACAATGAAGTCTGGGAACATGGTAGCAGCCATGTTTTGTTTTGTTTTTTCCCTGAGATTTCTGACCCATTTCTCAAAATTATTTCTCATCTCACAGTTGATTTGTGTTATCTGTTATATTTTGTAGTTTAACAGTATCAGGGTCAGTGAATGTACAGTATCCTGGACCTCCTCTTCCTTTAAAAAAAGTAATAATAATTATATAAAAAACAAAACTGTTGAGCCCAGTCCATTTCTTTTTGTGGATATGAAATTTACCTAAAATTTGATTTGACAATATAAAACATAAATGTGCAATAGATTCATCAGAAAAGCCACAGAAATCACATATAGGCTAATGTTTTTTGGGTTTTTTTTGCTGGATATATTTGTGTTTTGAAAGATAGGCTACTTGATTTTATTGGTTAGACAAGACATTTCCAAAAAAAATTAGCAGAAGGAATAGTAGCCTACATTTACCAAAAAATATTTAGCCTATTTGTACATTTGTTAGTTGTGACAACATTTCCCAGAAAAATATTGTTTTAAATAGGAGCTATAAAGACTTTCCTCCTCCTCTTCCTCCCTCCGTCTCTACTTCCTGTTTACCTGATCAATAACAACTCACCGGACTCGGCTGTCCGTCGGTTTGCCAGTGCTTCCTGCAGCAGCGTCGGTGTTTGTCTCGGTGTGTGTCGGTGTGTGTACCTGGCTGCACCGGTCTCTCTCTCTTCCTTTCGCTGCTTTCAAAGTTCCCTCGGAAAGCGGAGCACCACCCAGCGGCGCCGAGCGCGACGCCGATTAGCTGCGCGCAGCTCATTTGCATTAACGTCAGTAAAGGCTGTAGGTCAATCCTTGCGGGTGCTTTTATTGGATGTGCCGCTGTCAAGCAGTGCTGAAGAATTGGAAGGGCAAACGCCAGAAAAAGGCAGAGAAAAGACAAACAGAGAAAAAGCAGCAGCATTATGTAGCCGGAGCTCCGCTTCACCTCCGCCCTTCGTCCGGCTCCGACTCTCACTCCAGACCCGAAACTTGCGCACACGGAGCTTCTTGTTTCTCTTTTTTTCTCTTTTTCTGTTTTTTTTTTTAAAGGTTTTTTTCTGAGTGTCTGTGAAGCGGCTGCTCTCTCCCTCCCTCCCTCTCTGTGGAGCTGGTACCTCCACACTCAGCCTGACACTCCACATCCCTTTCTGGTTTTTCCTCCAGAATGAGAGAGCAGAGCCGCGGAGCCTGGTAGCACTGCGGCGGCCGGCGGCAGCGTCCGGGACCGGGACCGGGACCAGGACCAGGACCAGGACCGGGGGCCGGAGCCTCGTTACGTCGCATGAGGCGGATCATCCTCCGCCACCGGGCAGCGGCGGCAGCGGCAGCAGCGGCGGATGCCTCTGAATGGAGACTGTGCATGAGCAAACCTACATCCACCGAGATTCCTCCTCCCTCCCGCTTCCTATAAACGGCTCAACTGCGGCTGATTTACATGGAGACTTATTGGCTCGGACTATTACAGGGGCATTATTATTATTATGGTATGTTGTTTGACGGTTCGGCTGCTGTTTACTGACACCAAGCTGCAGGAGGAAGAATCTGAATATTTGACCCTGTTGTTGGGGATGAACCGCCGCGCAGCACCGGAGCAAAGTGTCGTGAGAACAACATCAACCGGTTCTTGATCTGAAGTGGAGACCAGGTTGTTCCAGGGAGAAGAAGAGGAGGGTGGTGGTGGTGGTGGTGGTGGTGGGGTGGGGGGTGAGAAAGAAAAGAGAAGCATCCGATTTGATGGCTCCGGGTGGGGGAGGAAGACTATAGGCTGAACACAAACACACACCGAGAAATGGATCAAACTATTGCATGAAGCGGCCGCAGCGGACTGCACGCGCACTGTGTGGTATAAAGGCCTTAAGACTGGATCACAGACCACAGAAGTTCAGGTTGTTGGGGGACAAAAATTCTATAAATGATAGGCTACATATATATCTATATAATAAAAAAGATAACATGTTGATGTGGTACGAAGCGCCCCCCCTCCATGGATGAGCGCAGCGGCAGCAGCGGCGGCTCCGAGGCGCAATAACGGAATCCAAGTTTTCGAGGATCGGACAGCTGCTGTGATTAAAGAGCTCCAATTAGGTTCATGTGAAAAACAGAGGGAGGAAATCAGTTTCCTGGTGTGGGGGGTGGGTGTGGGGAGGAGGGGAGGGACACACATACACATAGACACACATATATTATTCATGCCTGGTGCTGGAGCTGCTGTTGGAGAACCGGCTCGGCTGTGCAGGCCTAGGTGATCCATATAGATTATATATAGGTATTTATATGTATTGTAACGAATGAAACCGTAGGAGCAGGAGGAGTGGAGGAGGAGGAGGAGGAGGAGGAGGAGGGAGGAGGAGGAAGGAGGAGGAGGAGGAGGAGTGGACCTTCACAGCACCGGAGGAGCACAGGGCGAATGACACTCGGGTAGCAGCCTCCAAGAAAAGAAAAAAAAAAAAAAAAAAGCACTTGCGCAAAAAGAAGCCGGGCTGAAGTGGGCTGAAGCTGAAGCATGGGCTGTGCTTCAAGTATCCATATCTCTGATAGGGTGGTCTACCACAGTGGAAAAGAGTCCGAGGATTCCCACTCACCCCAGCAGACCAACACCACTCAGCATCAAGGAAACCCGGCCTCGGGTCTGGGTCTGCCCCTGAAGCCCCCCAGCTGCAAGGTGAGGAGCCATCTTCACTATCTGTGTGCCCTGCAAAAACTCAAAATCTTACCATGAATATTTGTCTTATTTCTAGTCAAAATGTCATTTCTAGTTAAAACAAGTCTCAAGCAAGACTCATCACATTAAAAAGTAGCTTGTTTTTAGGACACTTGTTATTTCTTTCAAGCAGATTTTCACTTGAAATAAATAGAAATATCTGATAGTGGAGCAAGTTTTTCTTTCTTATTACAAGCACAAAAACTTTGCTTTCATTGGCAGATTTTTCTACTTATTTCAAGTGAAAATTGTTTGAAAGAAGTGAAAATGATCTAAAAACATGTTACACGTTGGTTAGAGATGTTAAGAGGTTAGTTTTGACTAGAAATTAGACAAATATTCTTGGAAAGATGTTGAGTTTTTGCAGTGCTGTGTGTTATTAGGTTGATGAATGCCAATATTAATGTGTAGGTTTGTGCTTGTCGTTTATTTATTTACTTGCATATTTGCACATGAACATATTGCTGTTGGGAAACCATGTGTTGGAACTGATTTACTGAACTGTCAGAGTTGTAGGCTATGTTCAATGAATGACTGGGGTATGTGTTGTGCGTTTCTTTTTTAACTTAATTGAACTGGGAGCTGTAAACTGAATTGCCCGTATGGGATAAATACATTTTTCTGAGCTGAACTGAACATGCAGATCCAAAAGTTGTTGAGGAGGCCTAAGTGTGCAGTTTTGCATCTAAATTCTGAGGTTGCACACTGGCTATGTTTCATGGTCATTGAATGCAACAGGTTCGGTCACTGTTTTCTTATATTCTACAGTTTTAAATGTTGATTATTGGTTGTTTTTATTTTATTTTTTACAGGGCCGTTGCTAGGAATTCTGGGCCCCCTTAGTGGGCCCCTACCCCCTAACTTTTCCACGTTTTTTCATTAGACTACGTATATTTTTTTATTTAGCCTACTTTGTTTTGATGCTAATGCAGCATTACTATGAGTATCTGTCAGGGTCTTATGTAGAATAAATCAGTCATACAAGACTACTCGGGCTTTTTTAGAATTATCATCACCACTTTCTCCTAGAACGAATCGCTTTGTTGTTTACAACTAGCCAGGCTAGCACCGCCTAATGCTTCCGGCCAATTTCATTTGCCTCCACGATATAGTCAGGAAACTACTGTAGTAATAATAATAATAATAAACTTTATTTATATAGCACCTTTCAAAACAAATAACAACAATTAAAATGACAACCAGAATAATTAAATAAAATCAGGAAAGGCTTTCCGATAAAAATGAGTTTTAAGGCGTGATTTAAAACACAAAACTGAAGAAGCAGACCTAATGTCCTCTGGTAGATCATTCCAGAGCCTTGGGGCCCGAACTGAGGATGCTTTTTCCCCCTTTTTCATCAGTCGGGCCGCAGGGACAGCTAAAAATTGATCTGAAGATCTGATTGTACGAGCATGAGTGTGCAAAGATAAAAGGTGATGTATGCTGGACTAAAACCGTTGAGTGCTTTAAAAGTGATTAATAAGATCTTAAAATCGAACTGGAAGTCAGTGCAGGGAGGCTAAAACAGGCGTAATGTGCTCACGTTTAGTTCTGGTTAAAAGCCTGGCCGCAGAATTCTGCACTGACTGTAGTCTGCCCAGGGATTTTTGATTAAGACAGGTAAAAAGACTGTTACAGTAATCCAGTCGTGATGAAATAAAAGCATGTAAAACCGTTTCTGTGTCTTTAAAAGATAAAAAGGATTGAATCTTAGAAATATTTCTAAGATGATAAAAGCAGGACTGAGCAAGTTTGGTCGTGTGCTGTTTGCTCCGGACCAATCAGCAAACAGATGGGGAACTGAAGGCGATGACGTTGAACTCTAGCGCTCAAGCTAACCTATGAGCTTAACTGTTGTAGCTATAGCACACGTCACGTCAGATTTGTCTAAACGGTGAAAGGGCGTGAAAAATATGATATATAGCTAAACTCTCGTTCGTTACTAGTGTTCTCATTCAAATTACGTGCTGGTTTTCCACCCGGAAGTCGTTGTAAACAACAAGGAGATTCGGTCTATACAACGGCCCTGATTTTTTACTGCTCTGACAGCTCTGCTGCTGCTGCTGCTGCTGCTGCTGCTTTTATTTTTAATTCAGAGGAACTAGGCCACGATACAGGCTCAGGGTCACACAGGCCTCCACTCTCACCTCAGGTCTTGTTCTCTCTGTGTTTTCTTGTTGTTTTTTTTTATATAAGAGTCAGGAGGAAAAAACACACAGTTTGTTGGTCACCGGTTTTTCTTTTCTTTTCTTTTTTTTAATAATAATATCGTGCTGGACGTGTGAACTCAGCATGAAGCTCTGAGCAGCGTCCGTGTGATCGAGGCCTTGAGTCATTTATAGAAACATTTCACTCAGAGTCTTGTGAATGGAGGAGGAGGAAGAGGAGGAGGAGGAGGAGGAGGAGGAGGAGTTATTAAGCACTGAGTGACATAATAGCAAAAAGTTTGCCATCAGTGTTACATCATCACAGAAATAACAGAAGCCATTTGTGTGTCGGACCACAAATAATTACACTAACAGTGGATAACGACATGTGCTGCGCCTGCGTGCGTGCGTGTGTGTACAGGGACTAAATTGGTGTTTCTAATCAGGATGATGATGATTCTTGTTATTATTTGGCAGTTGTGTATTGTGTACCGTAAGTGTGCAAGTTTTTTTTCATCAAAGCAGAAAGATGCAGGACTGAAGAGACTGTAAACGAGTGTGTGTCTGTGTGCATCAGTGTGTGTGCCTCTCTCTCTTGTCAGGCTGAATTTTTGTGGCCAATCGTCAGGGCAGGATGCAGCGAGGAGCCACGGCGACAGATGCCCCCGTGTCACCACGACAACGCCCACTGGGCCTTTGATTGAATTAGTCCTGTGATTGAGTTAGACTAATGGTATACAAATCTCCTTCAGATGGAGATGGTTAATCCCTGCTGTTAAAGAAGGTGTCATCTCTAACCCCCCCTCCCACCAGCAAGAGTCAGTTTGAGCATCGAGAACATCGTTGGCTGTCTGTTGTGATGCGTTCGAGGGTCAGTGGTACAAACCGCTGCTCTAGTCTGGAGTGGTGTTGAAAGACGCTCAGTTTTTATGTGAATGAGTGGAACTCCATTAGAATCCACTGGACAGGAAACATCTGAAACCTTGATCAGCTGATTGATCAATATCGGTGATTGGTTGGGTGGTTTTTAAAGCAAAACTTAAAGGGATAGTTCAGCATTTTGGCAAATTGGCCCATTGCCATAATCCCTACAGTCTTAGTAGTGCCTTAAATTGTCGGTGCAAGCTATTTTTAGAACGGTGGAGCAGAGCCGTGAGCTGCTCAGAGCTACGCTGCGGAGGCTCATGGGATTTCTTGGTTTCCCTCATCAAACTCATCAAATACACAATCCAACAACTCCACAACGCTCTGGTGGACAAGTTGTGAAAGCCTTTGACCTGTTGGCTTCAGGCCTCAGCCCATTACAACGTTTTCAAGCTACATTTACACAGAAACGACCTGAAAAGAAAACACAAAAGTGGCAAGCATTTTTCAATGTTGTATGCACGCCAGGCGCCGAGGTGGCAGTGCGCTACACAACACACAACACCACCAAGTCCGCACGCCTGTGTACAACCCAGAATTTTTCCCTCTTCGTACGCCGTCCGCAGGAAATAGGATCCTCCGTAACACGGTGTATTTTATTTTGAAAATTAACCCAGTGTTTTATTTTGTATTGTGTACACGATTTCCTGTCCCGTACGAGACGCTCTGTGCTGAAGTTATATGCGCCGTGCTCTGGCGTCCGGTGTTGCTGCCGGACACCGGAGCCGTGACGCGGAGCAGCAGCCGGTGGAAGCTCACACAGTCTGTTTTTTAGTCTGCTCAGACAAAACTTTAAATTTCTTTGGTTTTCTTGCTGCTTCTGTCATGATAGCGTAATCCTCCAGGCGTTCGTTCACATCAACTTCCATCTTTTTTACGAGTGGAGAAAGGGGGAAGTGGCAGTGCCGTAAAGCAGTCAGCACATTTGTAGCTTGGGGATCCTACCATCCATTCTTTCATTGTAGCCTATGAAAAAATTGCATATATTTCTTTCTTTCTTTCTTTCTTTCTTTCTTTCTTTCTTTCTTTCTTTCTTTCTTTCTTTCTTTCTTTCTTTCTTTCTTTCTTTCTTTCTTTCTTTCTTTCTTTCTACCCCCTTTCTCTGTCTTTTTGCATCTATCTATCTATCTATCTATCTATCTATCTATCTATCTATCTATCTATCTATCTATCTATCTATCCATCCATCCATCCATCCATCCATCCATCCATCCATCCATCCATCCATCCATCCATCCATCCATCCATCCATCCATCCATCCATCCATCCATCCATCCATCCATCCATCCATCCATCCATCCATCCATCCATCCATCCATCCCCTCTTCCTTTTAGCCCACTTTCTTTATTTCTTTCTGTAGATAGAAAGAAATAATTCTTTCTAAACTTTAGTTCCTGTAGATTTGAACTCTCTGAATGTGACAGACGAGTCATTCAACCAGTTGGAAGTCGATGTCACAAAATTTCTGAAAAAATTATATGAAGGTTGAAAAGTTCCTTAGTGTTGGTTTAAAACTTGTATCTTTTGGGTTTTGGACTTTTGGTTTGTCTTTTTTTAAAATTTTTAGACCAGATGAGGTGGAAAGGTGAATAATGTAAATGATAATAAACATCAGTCAGATCCAGATCAGGTTAGACAGTTTATGAGTCTAATTATTGTTGCACACACACCCACACAGACACACTGAAGGACGATGATGATACATGCACACGTTTAGCATATTACAAAACTGAATTAAGTAAATGTTGGCTCTGTGCCGTATCTCTGAGGTCGTGTTTCTTTTTCTTTTTTTTTACACTTGGACTTAGAGTGAGAATGTGTGTGTGTGTGTGTGCAGGCGTCTATACAGTTTGAGAAACATACAATGGCAGTTGTGTGTGTGTGATGTGGGTCTTTGTCAAGGGTACGCTGCCATCTGGGCTGCTCCCCCAGCGATAAGGCTCAAGTACAAGGTCCTGTGATAGTGGGCATTTCTCTCTGTGTGTGTGTGTGTGTGTGTGTCCAGCCAAACACAACACACACACATTTATCTGGCCTTGACTTTTTTCCAGTCTGATTGCCCCCCCCCCCCCCCCTCACTCAAGGAAACCAGCCCCAGCCCCAGTTTTCTGCTGCTCCCTCCTGCTATAAAAGGAAAAGGCCAATAAACGGAGCTCATGAGCATCAGGAGTTAAAAAAAATCATGTAAAACCGCTGATGTGCGTTGCCTTCAGGGACAGTTTTTCATCAACAGTCTCTGTATTTCCCTCTAAAACAACTCTGTCTGGTAACGTTGTGTTATTATCTCATAGCGTGGTGAATGTGCAGGTCACAACTTGTCCACCAGAGCGTTGTGGAGTTGTTGGATTGTGTATTTGATGAGTTTGATGAGGGAAACCAAGAAATCCCATGAGCCTCCGTAGCGTAGCTCTGAGCAGCTCACGACTCTGCTCCACCGTTCTAAAAATAGCTTGCACCGACAATTAAAGGTAACAAACCCTTCAACACAAGTGGTGGAATCACCACAAACCCCTCCCTCCTCCCTCACACAGCGTTCAGGCCTCAGTCGAGGAAACACACTGAACTGTTGCTGACGTATGAAGATGAAGATGTGATGCTGATGCTGATGCTCACCACCGACCTGAGCAGCCGCACTCGCTCTCCCACCGTGTGTGTCTGTGTGTGTGTGTTTAGTCTAAGTTGAGAGTCATTTATTCCAATTTATTCCAGAGGAGGGCAAAGGCTTAGCATGGTGATGAATTAATCCACTGTGCTTTTTTTCTAACGGCTGAGGACAGGGAGACTGATATTGGCTCCTTTTCTTTCTTTCTTTCTTTCTTTCTTTCTTTCTTTCTTTCTTTCTTTCTTTCTTTCTTTCTTTCTTTCTTTCTCTCTCTATCTCTTTCTATCCCCTTTCTCTGTCTTTTTACATCTATCTATCTATCTATCTATCTATCTATCTATCTATCTATCTATCTATCTATCTATCTATCTATCTATCTATCTATCTATCTATCTATCTATCTATCTATCTATCTATCTATCTATCTATCTATCTATCTATCTATCTACACCCCCTCTCTGTCTGTCTGTCCTTCTTTCTTTCAGTTCAGATCTTCTCTCCTCCTCATCTCATATTAAACTTTAGTTCTGGTAGATGTTTACTCTCAGAATGTTCCTCGTCTGCTTTTAACAGAGCTGAACTGTTTTCATGTTTTCATGTACAGTATGTGGTTGAATCCTCAGTCGGAGCCGTCTCCCTCAGTGTCTCCGCCGTCGTCTTTGTCTTTCCAGCTGCTGATTGGATCAACTGTTTGTTTATGTCATATCTGTATGTACAATGGTCTTTTATAGGCTCTACCCCCCCCCCCCCCCAGAGAGAGGACAGAGATTCATGGTTGGTAGTTTGACTCCAGACAGCTCCTGACTGTTCTTCTCTCACACATTAGCTTAGCTTAGCATAGAGACCGGAAACAGCTTGACAGTTTGTTTACGTGCTCATCTTTCCTGTCGACAGCCCGATGAGACGGTCGACAACACACTCGTTGATTGAAAAGCAAAAGTAGCTGGAGCCAGTTTGCATCCAGAAGGAAAAAAACTTCTCCTTCCTCTTCCACCTCTGACTTCACAAATTATTATTCTCAGTAGGCTATGCTTTTATTTGAGAACTTACAGTAGGCTAGAGTCAACTTTTTAAAATAACACTAACGGTCTCTGAGGGTGGGTGTACTGACACATTCTCTAAAATAGCCTATATGTGTTTTCCTCATCTGTTAAAACAGGCTAACTAGCGTACAAGCTAGCACATTTGAGATGTTTTGCCTCCAGCTAAGCCCCGCCCACCCAGATGTTTACAAGCTGTGGAGGGGTCTGTACATTTAAAACTGCTGATTTTTATTTAGACTATCGTTTCAGAGTCGTCGGTACAAAATGGTGAATAATTAGGCCTATTATTTACACACGAGTTTCTGTGCAGATAAAAATGTAAAATGTAGCAACATGCTAACTGTTTCCCTCTGCTTCCAGTCATTATGCTAAGCTAACATGTAGTGACCATGTCAATCCTCTAATCCTGCTTTAAGTCAAAGAGAGAGAAGAAGCAGATTTCTTTTCCTTTTCCAACTCTTGTGTCGTTTAAAGAAATGTCCCGGCTCCTCTAATCGTGGCTCCGGTTGTTCATTCTGTTTTATTTAAACAAACGTCAACTGCAGAGCGACCCTGTGTTTCCCTTCCTGTCTGAGTGTCTGCAGGGGCAGCGAGGGGATCGTTTTGTTTTGTTTTTTTTTCTGTTTAGTTTTTTTGTCTTGTCATTTATCTCCACTGGGACGCGACGAGCAGAAGAAGGAGTGGAGAGGAAGTGAGACGAGGCTCATGGATCACACTCACTCGCTCACTCCTCTGATTGATGCAGTGGCTTTTTTTGAAGCAGCTCCAGCGCTGGATGTAACGACACCACAGTCTCTTCCTGTGCTGACGCCGGGCGTGCGTGTTAATCCTGCGTAGAAATCAAATTAGGATAATATAATAAATCCCTTTGTCACCTTGAGTGCAGATACAGTGGTTCTCTTCATCTTGGCAGAGCACGCTCTCTTATGAGGTGTCAGTCGGATGCATGTGCTTATGAAACAGAACCTCCCATTGTTTTTGAAATAGTCTTAACAAATAAGGCCACATTCACATTCAGAGCCGGGTCCTGCTGCTGCTGTTGCTGCCGCTTGCTGCTGCTGCCCCTCCAGGTTAAGAATTTAATATCATAAGGTCAGCATGTGATAGTTTCATGAGATTATGGAAATGGTATTCTTCCAAAACAAGGAACTACAAGTGTTTACTTTGTAGTAGCAGCAGCAGAGCTCTGTTCTGTCTCAGAAGGTCACAGGAATGTAGACGAGTGAGTGAGTGAGTGATTTTACAAAATATTCAGGTTAAAGGGATAGTTCAACATTTTGTCAAATTGGCCCATTGCCATAATCCATAGTCATAGCAGTAGGTTCGTTACCTTTAATTGTCAGTGCAAGCTATTTTTAGAACGGTGGAGCGGAGCCGCGAGCTGCTCACAGCTACACTACAGAGGCTCATGGAATTTCTTGGTTTCCCTCATCAGGAAAAACTGCCCCAGACGGGAACGTACATCAGCGGTTTTGCATGAATTTCCCTCTAAAACAAATCTGTCTGGTAACGTTGTGTTATTATCTCATAGCGTGGTGAATGTGCAGGTTACAACTTGTCCACCAGAGTGTTGTGGAGTTGTTGGATTGTGTATTTGATGAGTTTGATGAGGGAAACCAAGAAATCCCATGAGCCTCTGTAGTGTAGCTCTGAGCAGCTCACGGCTCTGCTCCGCCGTTCTAAAAATAGCTTAAGGTAATGAACCTACTGCTATGACTATAGGGATTATGGCAACGGGATGTTGAAAATGTTGAACTATGCCTTTAAGGTCAATATTCTGGTTTCTGAAATATTCAGAATAACCAGTTTACATGCGTAAGCAAACAGGGTTATTCCTTTATACATGGACACACGGACAACGTCATGACACAATGTGCATCATTTTCGTTTCTTCTGCCTGTATCCAAAAACAACAACAACAACAAGATCTCTGTATCCCGGTACTTTCTACCGTCTACAAAGACATCATGTTCATGTCTTTCACCACTGATGATGTGATGTGTTTCCTCCTCGCTCCACCAGTCTGGTGTTATCTTGCGTTTCTCCATGTTTACAACAAGTAGTTCCTGTAGGACCAAGATTCCTTGAGAACAGAACGTGTGCGGAACACAAATTAAGGGGATACTTCACCCAAAATCAATAATTCACCAATCCTCTACTCACTATCATGCCAAGGAAGGGTTTGGAGAACTTTCAGAGTCATCAAAACTCTTTAAGAGTTACAGGGGGGTCCGGCTGGTGACGGTTTTCATATAATGGCGGTGGATAGAGTTCACTTTTGAATGGTCCAAAACACACACTGTGAAACATCCAGATACTCCATACTGAAGTATCCTTTTAATGTTCTTCTCGATGGGGATATCCTGTTAGGCGTATACATGACCAAATATTCGGGTTAGAAAAAGGAGTAACCCAGGGGTCATTTTGGAGTTTACGTGGCCAGGTGCAACCAGGTTATTGTTAAAGGACAAATCCGAGCAAATTCAACTCAGGCTGTATTTTCCTAACATTTTAGGTCTAAAAGAAGGAATCTGAAGATTTTCAGTGTAATTGCTCCTGTTTTGCGGTAGCCTTGTTGTGTCTGTCCCCGCATCGCCACAGCAGTGATGAATGGGAGCGGATGGAAGTTCTGCTGCTTAGGTTGTTTACATCCCTCAAAGCCACAGACAGCGTCAGATGGCGACTCAAACATGCACCCAGAAGTTTGTTTACTTCATGCAAGGCAAGAGTTGATATTCCTGTCTTTATGACAAACTTCAATCTGCTCCCATTCATCGCTACCGCAAAACAGGTTCAGATTCCTTCTTAAAATGAAAATACAGCCCAAGTTGAATTTGCCCGGAATTATCCTTTAATATTCGGATTATGAGGGTAACTGACTGCATGAAAACGTAACCAGTGAGTGAGATGTCTGAGCTTTTCTAAGCTGTGAGCATCTGTATGAGGGCTGCGCTGTCATGCAACCGCTGTGTATTTCACATGAGGCTTCCTGCTCTGTGTGTGTGTGTGTGTGTGTGTGTGTAGACTTTGAGACTGAGGTGATCATTCATAGAGGAAGAAGAGCTGCCAGTGGTTGTTTTTTGTTTTTCTTGTTAGTCTGTTCAATTACCAAAAAAACAACTTTATTGTCCCTCACATAGTGACAGAAACCCACCCTGTTTGATGTTTACCAGCTGTTTCCAGTCTTTCTGATCTGAGATAAACAGCTGCAGCTTCATATTGATCTTGTTGATTTTCATCCTGTCGTCTAAACTCTCCCAAACTTTCTCCATATTTTAAAGATGGCGTCACAGTGAGTCGAGTCTGAGTCTGTCTGTCCGCTGGTGTTTCAGTCGTATTTTTAACCCTCCTGTTGTTCTTCTTTTTCCTTCCTCCATCCTTCCTTCTTTCCTTCCTTTCTCCCTTCCTTCTTTCCACAATCCTTTTCCTTTCCTTCCTTCCCTTCATCCTAACAACTTCTTCCTTCCTCTTTTGATCCAATTGACCCGATCTGTTCCCTATACTTCCATCTTTCTTTCCTTCCTTTTCTCTCCCTTCTTTCTACAATCCTTTTCCCTCCCTCCCTCCCTTCCTTCCTTCCTCCCTTCCTTCCTTCCTTGAACAAATCTGTTCCCTCCCTACATTTTTCTTTACTTCCCTTTTCCCTCCCTTCTTTCCACAATCCTTTTTCCCTTCCTTCCTTGAATGAATCTGTTCCCTCCCTCCATCTTTCTTTCCTTCCTTTTTCCCATCCATCTTTCCTCCCATCTTTCCCTTTGTCCTTCCTTCCTTCTTTCCCTTCGTCCTTCCTTCCTTAACCCAGGAGGACAACAGGAGGGTTAAACATGAAAGATGCTGCAGTCAGACCCGTCGCTGTGGGCGGGGCCTTTTATTTTAGGGTCACAGCCCCGCCCACCGACTTCATAGTGCCCACCCATTGGCTCCCAGGTATAAAAATGTGTCATTCAGATTCCTTATACATCATGTAATGATTTTATGTAAAGATACAATACCTTAATATTCCTTATAAATAAAGAAAATAAAACAGAAGAATAATGGTGTTTTTCAGGGGCAGAAGTGGTGCGTTCAGTGTTACGGTCATATGTGTTGACAATAAAATGAACTCTGAGGTGCGACTGATCAGTGAATATCTGCACAACTCTGAATGTGAAACTGTTTTGGTAACTTTGGAAACATTTAACCCTGAACGTCGGGACATTTAAATGGATCCAATTTGATGAGGATGTTGTTGTCTGCAGCTATAGGGAGCTGGATGTCACCATTACTTATTTTCACAATTAATATTAAATGCCACAATTAATTAATGGTAAAAATTCCTAAATACTGTCACCTTCCAAAAGAGATTATGTAGGACTCAGAACTGTATTGGCAGATCAGCACCAAAGTAAAGGAAGATGCACAGACCCGCGGGCTTCTGTAATGTCATGTGCGTCCCCTCCGGTCCACTCTCAGGTCTCACAAGGTCTGAAGAGCTTGTGATTGGTTTTTGAACAGTACAGCGTGTACTGAAGAAGACACCAGCATTGTTCATCATCTCCTGCACAGTGTCACAATGTTCTGGGGCTGGTCTTCAACCTGACCTGGTAGAGGAGCAGTGTTAACAGCATCTGGTTACTGCTGCAGCACTTTGGTCCTGTTTCCACGCTCCGCCACAGTTTGTTTAACTCACTGAAAGTCCAGAAAGAGACAGAAACGAGACAAAAACGCTGGTGGATTTACTGCAGCTAGTTTAAAATCTGTCTCTAACCCTCCTCTCCTCCAGGTGTGGCGTCTCCTCCTCTGTGTCTCTAACCCTCCTCTCCTCCAGGTGTCTCTAACCCTCCTCTCCGCCATGTTCCTCCAGGTGTGGTGTCTCCTCCTCTGCTAAGCTCCAGGTGTGGAGTTTAACCCTCCTCTCCTCCAGGTGTGGCGTCTCCTCCTCTGTGTCTCTAACCCTCCTCTCCTCCAGGTGTGGTGTCTCCTCCTCTGTGTCTCTAACCCTCCTCTCCTCCAGGTGTGGTGTCTCCTCCTCTGTGTCTCTAACCCTCCTCTCCTCCAGGTGTGGTGGTGTCTCCTCCTCCAGGTGTGGTTTCTCCTCCTCTGTGTCTCTAACCCTCCTCTCCTCCAGGTGTGGTGTCTCCTCCTCTGTGTCTCTAACCCTCCTCTCCTCCAGGTGTGGTGTCTCCTCCTCTGTGTCTCTAACCCTCCTCTCCTCCAGGTGTGGTGTCTCCTCCTCTGTGTCTCTAACCCTCCTCTCCTCCATGTGCATTTGTTTCCAACAAAGAAGCCGGTGAGAAATCAATCCATGGAGGGGTGGATAAGTTTATTTATCATCTACCATGTTACCATGTTCGTTGGTCATTGTAAACCATTGGATGATTGATGAGAGCATCTGGCAGCGAATCTCGCACAGCCACTGGGAGCTACTGCTACAACAAGGATAGAAACAGAGATTTTCCATGTGGCGGTTTCAGGACACTTGGGTCAGTACAGACTGATCTGGATGTTTCATAGTGTGTGTTTTGGACCAGTCAAAAGTGAACTCTATCCACTGCCATTATATGAAAACCCGTCACCAACCGAACCCCCTCACCCCCCCACCCCCTGGAACTCCTAAAGAGTTTTTAATGACTCCAAGAGTTCTCCAAACCTTTCCTTGGCATGACGGTGAGTTGGTGAATTATCAATTTTGGGTGAATTATCCCTTTTAAAGGACACATCCTGCACAGTTCCTCTTTAAAATGCTGCAGAGGCTTTGATTGCATCTTACTGCCCCCCCCCCCCCCCTCCCTCCCTCCCCACCCCCACAGCCTCATCCCCTCCGCTAAAGACGCTCTGAGCAGACGGGATCCTCGCTGGATTTAAGTGAGCAGGCCTGCAGCTTATTGGCTGTAGTAAACACGCAACATGCTCATTCAGCATGAAGCTCGTCTCCTTTCTCGTGTTTAATGGACGCAGCTATGACGCAAAAAACTCTCTGGAGTGTGTCCTGCCTCTCGCTCTGTACTGTACTAGTATGTCTCTCTCACGGTCTCCGCAGCAGCAGCAGCAGCAGCAGCAGCAGCAGCATGTTGTGTTGTGCTGTTGTGCGAGGTGTGTGGTTGCAGTTGCACCAAGGACACATTCTGAGGGTCAGCAGCAGCACAACAATTCATTCCAGAGCTCGACTCAACATTTTGACCTTTTCAACCAAACAATAACAAAACGTAAAGTCGTCCCTTCGGTCAGAGATCAGATCTAATGCAAAAGAGGTTAAAAAAAAAATCTAAGCAGGAAACTTGCAGCAGGCGTTTGTTTGACACTCTGAAATGTTCGGCTGTGACATGCAAATGCAGCTCAGATGGAGAAACAGGAAGTGAGCCTGTCCACATTGCTCACTCAGCTCAAGCATGACATTGGAGTCTGTACTGTAAATGTACAGTGCACGTCTGTGTGTGTGTGTGTGTGTGTGTGTGTTGGCCTGTAACATCTGGGCCTTTTATATCTCACAGCCTCCTGTTCCCACAGATCCAGGGTCAGGATGAGCCTGGTTCGCTTTAGCCGCTGGAAAATGAAAAACACATTTTGCTTCTTGTCTGTCAAAGTAAAAAAAAGAACACATGAGCAGGATTTTTTTTTTTTTTTACTGCAACAGTTTGACTCAAAGTTCAGTTTGAAAACATTTATTCTAAAAGTTTCAAAACATCAGTTCAGTGATTGACGTTAATTATGTTTGAGTCAGTCCCATTTATCCTTCTGCATCAGATATTCACCACTAACAGATTTATAATCGGCTGCGCTGCAGCCGGAGGAGCAGCAGGAAATGTTTCAATGGAAACCATGAGAATACACCACGGCCCATTTAAAACCCATTTACATGAGCAGCAGAAACAATGAAAGTCAAAGTTATCACTTTCTAATAGTCCTGAACCAATAGTCGAAACATTCCTGCTCCTTCTGTCATTTATTTACCTGTCACACCTTCAGGATTATCCCACGCCTGCAGGTCACAGCCACGCTCGTAGCTGGAAGGAAAGCTGGAAAGTTTCCATTTAAAGGGATACGCCAACATTTTTTTCGTGTCTTGCCTCACTCCGAGTCCATGACCAGCAGATAGACACGAGGGAGTAACGAGGGAGATAGAGCCATATTGCCTGTAATTAGCTTAGCTCAAACGCTGGAAGTGTATGGGTAGTGTTAGCCTGCCTCCTACCTGAGCTGAAATCAGCAGCGAGAAGCTGATTTCATTTTAGCTCTAAACTCTGTAAATATATCACTTCATCAACATTTCAAACATTTTTAGGTGAGAAAGTAACCTTTTATATCAGCAGTGTGTCGGTAATTTGTCTAAATACCAGCTGTTTTTGTTTCACAAAATAAAACACCTGTTGCCCTTTACATACAGAAAACCATGAGGATAGAATTTGTGCTTTTACTTTGAAATAGGAAGCTAACCTACCCTAGCTTGAACCAAAATAAACCGTCTTGAACCCTCCGTTTTGACCGATCTCGTCCCGTTACCGGCATTTGACCGCTCAAGATGCCTTACTGGAGAGTTTTGTCAGCTCTGAGACCAAGATCGGCCCGCTGGTTTCCATTTAGAGTTGCTGAAGAGTTTCTCTGATGACTTTAGGTGGAGGCAGGCTAACACTACCCATACACTTCCAGTGTTTGAGCTAAGCTAATTAGTGGTGCGCCATCTCTACCTGGATTTCCCTTGTTACTGCACGCACAGTCGAAAGGATGGTGTCTATCTGCTGGTCATGGGCTCGAGAGTGAGGCAGTCATGGAAGAAAAAAAAGTTGGATAAATATTTTATAAAGTGGAAAAACCTTTAGTCTGAATTTGTCTGAGGTTTTTATGTAGGCTAATGATTGTTTTTACAGTATAGTGTTGTTTACCTGTCAGTGCTGCTTCACCCATCCATCAAGACTTTCATTTTCATTTTCATGTTTTTTATTCAGTTTTAATCAAAAGAATAGTTTCAGATTTCATTCATTTTATCTCGTTTGATGTTTATTTTCAATTCAAATCACCAATAGAAACCGATTATACAACTTTAACTTCTCTTTTCTTTCGTACTCAGTGACAGTATGCATTTTATTATTATATTTTTTACCACTTTAACAAGATATTTGACCTTCAATCTCCTTTATTTTGATAATGCAGAAGGATGTCAGGCTGTATCTGTGTGTGTTTACAAACTTCCATGAACGTGTGTGTATCACCATGCAACCAAATCTCCACTCCTCAGTCAGTGTGTGTGTGTTTAAATAGAGAGTATTTGCTGAGGCCCGGCCATGGCGCTGCAGCTCGTGTCACTCACTGATCCCTCACGCAACGGTGACATCAGTGCTCCTGTTTTAGCAGGTGAAGAGGAGGGGGGGGGTCGCTCCGCTGATTATCTAATGCTCCTGCAGCCAAAACCAAACTCTTCTGATATTTTCACAAACATCTCAAGCTGCTCTGTCGAGGAGGAGGAGGAGGAGGAGGAGGAGCTGCACGGTTGCACACACTGTAGAGCTGCAGGGTCGGGGCCGGGCGGCTGAAGTGGGCGCATATTCCTAATGCTAATCCTCTCTTCAGGCTGCGGGGGGGTTGGTGGTGGTGGTAATTAAGATTGTTCAGTTGTGTATGGCTCTGGCAACAAAGTGAGTGCAGACTGGTGAACTCATATAGGTAGAAAACCAGCACGTAATTTGAATGAGAACAGTAATAATGAACGAGAGTTTAGCTATATCATGTTTTTCACGCCCGATCACCGTTTGGACAAATCTGAAATGATTGAAACATTAGCCTACTATTTCTCTGTGTGTGTTTTGTGTTGCTATGTGTTGTATTTATTCAGTTTGGGGGAATCGCAGTGTCTAGAAAGCATCAGTGGCTGCAGCTGACAGGGACAGCTACAGTAACGGCAGCAGCTAAGCTAACATCAGGACGTCAGCTGTTAAAGGGATAGTTCACCCTAGAATGAAGTTTCGCTCATTATCTACTCACCCTCATGTTGACTAAGGGCTGGAAGAAGTTTCAGAGTCCTCCGTCCCTTCTCTGAGTTACAGGGGGTCTTGGCGTAGCAGCGCATTTCAATGTAACGGTTGCAAAGGGACACCAGCGGTCTTCGTCAAGAAAAACACACCAAAAAACATCCAAATACCTCCATGCTGCTCGTATGTAATGCCCGTCTTGTACTGAAGCCCAGAGATGCGGAATTGTTCCGAAAAAAATAAATAAGTCCACATTTTAACCCTGTTTGTAGCATTAGCTCCCAGTGTGTTGTGCAGCTCTTCCGCTGCCAGTCCGCATGTGTAAGCCTCCCTTCCCCCAGTGAGACGTAACGGTCGCCGTTCATCGAGTCTCAGGGCAAAGCTTGCGCATGCGCACTGGCAGCGGAAGAGCTGCACAACAGACACTGGGAGCTAATGCTACAAACAAACTTGAAATGTGGACTTCTCCGGGCTTCAGTACAAGACGGACATCACATTACATACAAGCAGCATGGAGGTATTTGGATGTTTTTTGGTGTGTTGTTTTTTTTTACGACGACCGCTGGTGTCCATTTGCAACCGTTACATTGAAATGCACTGCTACGCCGAGACCCCCTGTAACTCAGAGAAGAGATGGAGAACTCTGAAACTTCTTCCAGCCCTTAGTCGACATGAGGGTGAGTAGATAACGAGCGAAACTTCATTCTAGGGTGAACTATCCCTTTAAAACCCTCCCGTTGTCGGACATGACATGAAACTACTCCAGTTAGCTCAGTCATGTTGTAACTGTGTGTTCACACCAAAAGCTTCCAAAGCGCCAAAACGCTGGAAGTCAATTCATTTTCAATGGTAGTCCGGCAACAAAGCATCAGCTGGCGTCACCACGCTTCCAAAGTGTCCAAAGTGTCACCAGACGAGAAGTTGAGCCCTGGTTAACTTTAGGGTAATTAGCTACTGTATGACGTGGTTATCGGGGACAACCTGTCAGAATATAGAGTCGTGCTCGGCTGCCTCTTTTTTTGTCCTTCGGCTCCCCAATGACCAGTGAGATCGAACTTTGACGTCAGTCACGTGACGAGCGGCAAAAAAGTGGCTGAAAATATTTGGCGTATTGGAAGCTGTCTTAACCCTCGAGCATTTTTGACGCTTTTGGTGTGAATGCACAGATATCCACTGGAAAAAATATTTTTCCATGGACCGTTTATTGAGTCACTGAGTTATTGAAGTTACGGTTAGCCTTGCCAATTTACGATAACCATGACTAATTACAAAAACGTGCACACAAATAGTAATGTTTGTCCAATCATTGGTTTTATAGACTTTACAAACATCAGATTAGTCTAAATTACATACAGTGCCTAGGCCTATATAGCGAAACTCTCGTCTGCCACTGTTGTTCTCATGCTGGTTTACTACCAGGAAGTAGTTGTAAACAACAAGGAGACAGTCAATCCAGGCCACACACACACGGTCGGTCTTGTTGTGTAGCTTGTTGTTTGTGCGGCGCTGCCCGGCGTCTTGTTGTCATGTATTTGGCTGCAGTGAAGAGGAGGAGGAGGGGAGGGGGAGGGGCTGAGTGCCATGGACAGGTTCCCGGTAAGATTACAGGGCACCGTGGTGTCACTGGACCAGGCAGCGGCCTTGTTAGACTACCCCCCCCCCCCCCCCACCCCCCGGTCAAAGCTCCTTTAGTGCGTCCTCCTGCCTGATTGGCCTCTCACCGAACCTGGAACGAGCTCAGGGACGGAGCAGAATGTGACTGACGGCCGCCGCCGGTTCAATGGTGTCAATGACCACAATGACCACGCTCCTGTGGAGGCGTCTTACGGTCCTGCAGGACGACACGGAGACGGGTTCTTTAATCTTTGCTGTGACTGCATGAGGGAAAATGGGAGTGACATTTTAGGAGGAGGGAAAGTGAAGAGTGAGGAGGAGGAGGAGGAGGAGGCTTTAGTGAGGGGCTGCTCTGCTCCACAGCCCTGGATAGCTTAGGATTGTCCAGGTCTTATGGGGATTTCAGGGGTAATCTGGATAAAGACAGAAATACCTTGAAGGTGAACAGTGGAGAAAGTGCTCCGGTTCTCCAGGATCCGTCTTCTGCCTTTAATTAATTTAACTCACTCTGGTTCTGGACGAAGAGCAGCAGAAGTAGAAGATGATGAAGAAGAAGAAGAAACATCTTAACATCAGCACGTTCAGATTCTTTACACCAGGTCCAGACCCGATGGTGTGTTTGGAGCTTTATGAAGTTTTTGGGGCTTAAGACATGTAATTTCATGTTATGAAACGGAAGGTGTGAAGTTTTAGGAATCAGCTTTTAGAGGCCTCCAGGGTCGGAGGAAAATGTGGTATTGCATCATGGGAAATGGAGATCCAGTGCTCTCTGAGCTAAAAACAAAATCAAGTGTTGCTTTAAGCCTGTGATACGACAGCTCCGTTGACAACTAAATAACACAGTTAAAGTGTTGAAGGAATATTAAAGGGTTAATCTTCTTTTTTATAATCTCTCCCCAACTGATAAATAAGAAAAGGAAGAAAAATGCTGGATTAACACACCGGAGACCTGGAAGGTTCAGGGTCAAACGGAGGTCTGAGTCTGGTCAGTGTGTTTAAAGGGGGACAGCCCTCCATTCCGACGCACCTCCACTTCGACACCCCGCTGTTCCGAAACACCCTGTTCCGAAACACCGCTGTTCCGACAGCTCACAGGGGCGCGAGGCTGCTGCAGCTGCTGCTCGTGACTGAGGGAGATGCTTTGGTTGGGCTTAGGCAATGAAGAAAGGAGTTGGTTAAGTTTAGTAAAAAGATCAGGTGGAGGCTAGAGAGGCTAGAAGCAGAATGAACGTTAGGCCTTTATGTCATTAATATGAAGTATTTGCCAGTTTATTATGCACATGATCCGTTTGACTCCAAAAAGGAAATAAGGATCACTGCGCACTGAGGGTTTCCCCCAGTAGCCTTTTCGAAATAGCGGTGTCTTTAGAAAAAATAGAAAACCCCGCTATTACGATGAATGGAAGTCTATTGTCGGAAAGGCGGGGCTTCGGAAAGGCGGGGTGTAACCTGTTTAAAGGTAGGGTCTGGAGGTTTGTTTGTTGCAGTTTGTAAACAAAACATTGAAACTCTGCCCCTCCTCTCGGGCTTAACTGCCCCAGACAGCAGCAGTTGTCATTAGGGTTGTGCCGATAGCCGACCGTCACCAACACCGTAAGCCTCCAGTGTTATGTTGTTATGCCGCTGTGGTGAACTGGGAAGATGGTGTTAGCGGCAGATGCTAACTGCTACTGCTAGCCATGGACATAGCATCCGTGATGTCACCTATTGGTTTGGGGGAGTCTGTTTTGTGCCACTACTACGACGGTTTGAACTGCGCCATGTTGGATTTTACTTGCCATATTTGGAGAGGTGCGGCGGTTAGCCGCCCGAGGACCTGCCCACTGGCCTCGAAGCAGTGGTCTCCGCACCTGTCACTCAACGTTTCAACCCCCTAATTGGTGAAAATTTTAAACCTAATAATATTAAAATGGTAGAGTTTTTAAAAAATTCACCCCCTCAGAGTGTGTGCGGGGGTAGAAACTAACGATTTAGACCAAAAAAATAAATGGTACCAGGCTGGGTTTTTTTTAGCTGTAAAGTCGGCTATTCTAACATGGTGCTCAATTGGAATTGCTCCCTTCTGGTACCAGCCCCCAGAGGGGATTGCAGTTTTTTGAACACGGAAGTGAGCTTCATTTCTCAGACCGACAACTGTCCCCTTGCTGCTAGCCAAACTTAGCATCAAGCTAGGTCCCCACAACAGTCCTCATACTTGTTACTTGTTACCTTGTCGAGGCTTTAGTTGTCAGTGACGGGGGGGGGATCGGTCCACGGCTCCAGCGCTTCACTCAGACTGTATTTCTTTTTCTTTGTGGTCCTGACAGCTGCTGCTGAGGGAGAGAGACGTGCTAGCACTCGTTAGAATCAGAGACAGCTAGCGTGGCTAGCAGCCCTGAGCCTCCTACTCTGTTGCACGTAGCTTCACCTGAGCTCCATCATTGGCTGTAGAGAAAACACAGACTCTCGCTCTCCACCCAGAAACGTCCACGTGCATAACAAGAGCAAAAGACCAAAATACAGGCAGGGGGGAGGGGGCGATGCAGACACAGCCCGCACCACACAGGACTAGAAGTCCATAGATGATTAAGACAGATTTCATTTTATTTTGGGGCATAAAACTGTAATGAGTCAATTAATAATAAATAAAAAAATACAACACATTGTTAGATAAAAATAGCCACATGCACAAACATTGAGACGTCATTAACTCCTGACTCTTGAATGGAAATGTTAGAAATCCCAGCTCCAGCTTCATCAGCACTTAAATAGCACATTATATTACAGTGTGTTGGTGTCTGTAGTGAAACAGCCTCGTGTGTCTCTCCCACGTTTTAATGAGAGCATCTCTCCTTGTTCAGTCGTGTCCCTGAAGGCCTCAGTCTCTCGGCCTGTCGGCAGGAACCTCTGCGCTGCCAGGCCTCACGTACTCTCACTGGCTCAGTGACGCACACACTCATACACACACACTCACTCTCCTGCCGCTATGGACACAGGGTATGCAGCAGCAGCAGCATGATGAGCTGAGGGAATGCAGCCTGTTCTCTGATGTCACAGCGTGTACCTACAGTTTAATCCAGACCCATGTTTTATTTCAGTTTTATTTCCGTCATAAATAAACGGGCCTGGCGCCGCCTGTGTGCGATGTGAGCGTGTGAGTGTGTGAGCTGCTGCTGATATCTGAGGAACAGCAGAGAGAAACAGGGACAGGTCACCAAGGATGAAGTAACCTATCCATTTTCTGCAAACTCTGTATTTTTAAACCACGGACGTCATTCAAGGGCGTTTGGGACTGAATTCCAGGACAAGTTCAGTCTCCTGTGAGTTACTCGGTGTCTTCCCTACGTGTGTGTGTGTGTGTGTGTGCGTGTATGTGTGTGTGTGCGTGCATTCCCGTATGCTTGAGTTTCCGCACTATCTGGTGAGGTAGGAGAGATGTCAGTGCAGACAGAATAAAGGTCAGGGCGTTCTCTTGGAAGCTCGAAAGACAATAAATGTGCATGTGTGTGTGCATGTGTGTGCACTTTTTCTGCACGACTGATTAGAAAGCTGCTGTGTGTGTTGTGAGTCGAGCTGCAGTTTGATTTTAATTTTGAAGCTACTTTACATTTCATAATTGTAACATCACGAATTAGCTTCATCCTGAACTGTCCAGGTGTGGTGTCTCCTCCTCTGTGTCTCTAACCCTCCTCTCCTCCATGTGCATTTGTTTCCAACGAAGCCAGTGAGAAATCTGTGGATAAGGTTATTTATCATCTACCATGTTACCATGTGTACTGTATATCATAGACTGTAAAAAGAATGGACGTAGCATCCATGACGTCACCCATTGGTTTTGTGGAGTCGTTTTGTGACTCAAATATGGCGGCCTGAACAGCGCCATGTTGGATTGGCCGGCCGAGAACCCGCCCACTGGCCTCAAAGCAGCCTGTCTCCGGACCGCTCCGGACCTGTCACTCAACGTTTCCGTGCCCTAATTGGCCAGAATCTTAACCTAATAACAGTAAAATGGTAGAGTTAAAAAAGATTTCACCCCCCTCAGAGTGTGTACGGGGGTAGAAACTATCGATGGAGACCAAAAACGTCCTGACACCAGGCTTTAATCATGTTTATTTAGGATGTAAAGTCGGCGATTTTAACATGGGGGTCAATGGAGACATGTTGCTTTCTGACACCAGCCCCCAGAGGAAGCCGCAGGGATTGCACTTTTTTGAACGCGATGTGAGCTTCACTTCTCAGACTGACAACTGCCCCCTTGGTGTATATCTGTGTAGTATATCTGTCATAAACAAGAGACGGTTAGCGCGTTATGTTTGTGTGGCGGTGGCGCGGAGACAAGAGCTGGGACACCGGGTCGGAGGCTCTGATCTTACAAGGTTGGTTTTCAGCCAAGAGACGCCAGAGAGCCTCCATTCTCCCTGGAACTAGTTACAGGTCATTGATTTAACCAGAACTAGGACTCTGGAGCTGGAGACAAGGGACACATGGAGCTGAGTTAAGGTGGAAATACTACAGAGTTCCTCTTTAAAGTGACGAGGAGTTTGGTTATAAAGAGTCTCATATTAATGTGGATGAATCTACGTTACCACTTGTTAATGGGTCCATTTTAGATAAATATACCTTTTTGTCTTTTTAGTTATTTTAATATTATTTAGAGGTCGACTCGCTAGGGTTGTGCCGATTGGCGATCCAATCGTCTATCGGCGATTGGAAGGACGATCGGCAATGTTTTGTTTTAATGAAGCCGCGTCTCTGGCTGCTTCCAACCTCTATGGTTCCAACAGATACTCTGTCAAATGACAGTGTTTCACCAATCAAATGCAGCCACTGGCGACGTCCAATCAGACGGAGCCAGGTAGTCATATGACCGCATACAAAATCTCTGTGGTAAACAGAGTGGCCACTCCGCCTCAAATTTGAGGAAACAGGTTTAGCTGGTGTTGTGGCTGTGACCAGGCTGCCGACGCCAGCCCTGTGATGTCACAGCCTGACGAGGTGTTCACTGATATGCCACAAATAAATTACGTCACGAATAGATTTTTCGGCTTTTGGCAACACAATATCGTTCCGTTCATTGATCATAACGCTCTTTCTCTGTTATTAGCCCTCACACGCATAGAGAGAGAGAGACAGAGAAGCGCGCATGCATGACAGCAGTGCATGGTAAAAGCGGAATAACGTAGCCGGAACTACGACGGTATCTGATAGTCTTCCAACCTCCGACTTTCATTCTTGATCAAAACATTCTTGGCAAATGTTTTCGCTTTCGTCCGTCTTGCTCATGGGAAATGTAGGCTAGTGAAATGTCCAAAACTCCTCGTTGTCCCTTTAAATAATAATGAAACCTTCCTGTCGTCGCTCTGACCTGAGCAGCAAAGCCTCAGAAATGTAAGGTAAATACAGAGACTGCTTGCTGAAAAACTGTCCCTGAAGGCAACGCACATCAGCAGTATTGCATGAATTTCCCTCTAAAACAACTCTAACGTTGTGTTATTATCTCATAGCGTGGTGAATGTGCAGGTCACAACTTGTCCACCAGAGCGTTGTGGAGTTGTTGGATTGTGTATTGGATGAGTTGGATGAGGGAAACCAAGAAATCCCCTGAGCCTCCGTAGCGTAGCTGTGAGCAGCTCACGGCTCTGCTCTGCCGTTCTAAAAATAGCTTGCACCGACAAACCTACTGCTATGACTATAGGGATTATGGGAATGGGCCAATTTGCCAAAATGATGAACTATCCCTTTCAAGAAGTGAAGGTTTTGGAGTAATTATGATCAGTCAGACTGTTCATCTAATCAACACAGAGAGGAGATGTCGGGATTACACAACACAAGGATAAAAAAAAACCCAACAACAACAACAACAGTTGAATCTGGTTTGACATGAGTTTCAGTTTTAGAACATGTTCTTTACAGGATGTTGTAAGTTTTTGTTCCAGGGGTTCGGTCTTTCCTCTGTGGTTCGTTCCACCAGACGCCAGAGAGAGAGAGAGAGAGAAAGAGAAAAAGAGAGGGACAGAAATACAGAGAAGGAGAGGAAAGGATGTTCTGGGACAAACGGATCCACAGTGGCCTAGTTTCCCTTCAGCCATGTCAGTGAGTCAGCTCCAGTCTTCTGCCTGGATGACTGTGGCTGGAGACACAACACACACTGTGCCACTGCTTCCTCTAAATGGATGAATCCCAATTACATTAACACATAAGACACATGTCGGACTTTTATTTTGAAAGGGGGAGGAGGAGGGGGGGTGTATTCATGCTTTGAACCCTTCTGTTGTCCTTATGGGTCAAATTGACCCAATCTGTTCCCTTCCTCTATCCTTCCTTTCTCATTTCCTTCTTTCCACAATCCTTATTCCCTTCCTTCTTTCGTTCGTTCCTTCCTTTCTTCCCTTCATCCTTCCTTCCTCTTTTGATCCAGTTTTTGTCTTTTGATCCTGTTCTGTTCCCTTCCTTCTTTCCCTTCTTCCTTCCTTGAACAAATCTTTTCCCTCCCTCCATCTTTCTATCCTTCCTTTTCCCCTTCCTTCTTTCCACAATCCTTATTCCCTTCCTTCCTTCCTTCCTTCCTTCCTTCTCTTTGTCCTTCCTTTCTTCCTCTTTTGATCCAATTGACCTGATCTGTTCCCTTCCTTCTTTCTTCTTCCTCCCTTAAACAAATCTGCTCTCTCCCACCATCGTTCTTTCCTTCCTTTTCCCCCTCCTTCTTTTCACAATCCTTATTCCCTTCCTTCTTTCCTTCATTCATTCGTTCCTTTCTCCCCTTCATCCTTCCTTCCTCTTTTGATCCAGCTGTTCTGTTCCCTTCCTTCTTTCCCTTCTACCTTCCTTGAACAAATCTGTTCCCTCCCACCATCGTTCTTTCCTTCCTTTTCCCCTTCCTTCTTTCCACAATCCTTATTCCCTTCCTTCCTTGCATCCTTCCTTCCCTTTGTCCTTACTTTCTTCCTCTTTTGATCCAATTGACCCAATCTGTTCCTTCCCTTCTTTCCCTTCCTTCCTTCTTTCTTCTTCCTCCCTTGAACGAATCTGTTCCCTCCCTCCATCGTTCTTTCCTTCCTTCCTCCTCTCCCTTCCTTTATTCCTTCCTTCCCTTCATCCTTACTTCTTCCTTGCTTTTTGACCCAATTAACCCAATCTGTTCCCTCCCTCCTTCTATCTTTCCTTCCATCTTTCCCTTCGTCCTTCCTTCCTTGACCCAGGAGGACAAGAGAAGGGTTCATTTCAAGCTTCTGTGGTTGAAACAACTGATCTGAGACCAGTGGAAGGACATGGAGGGACAGGAAACAGGAGAAGTTGTGTTACTGCAGTCTGCGTTTAATCACTGATGATGGTGCGTGTGTGTGTGTGTGTGCGTGTGTGAGAGTCCTGCAGCAGCTAATGTGATCATTTTGTTTTCTAAATGAATTCATTCAGTCCAGGGAGACAAATCCCATCATCACTGCCCATGAATGGAAAAACACTTTTGATGATTTGGAGAAATAAATAGTGTAAAATGAAATGAAATCCCTGCTGAGTCATTACTAAGAAAATACCCACATATCATCATCGTCGTCATCATCATCTCTTATCATTTGCTTCACACCGAGAGACACAGATTTTGGAACAATGGAGCATCTTGACAAGTTCAGATTAAAGGACAATTTCAAGCGAATTCAACTCTGGGCTGTATGTTACTATCATTTTAGGTCTAAAAGAAGGAATCTGAAGATTTTCAGTTTAATCGCTCCTGTTTTGCGGTAGCTGCGTCTGTCCCCGGATCACTACGGCAGCGATGAATGGGAGCGGATTGAAGTTCCGCAGCCTGTTTACATTCCTCAAAGCCGCAATTTTTTTCCACAGACAGTGTCGGATGGCGACTCAATCATGTACCGATAAGTTTATTTACTTCAAGCAAGTCGACATGTTTGTAAAACTAGATCTAATTCAAAGTCTCTTGGAGTGTCGCGCGAGACCCAGTCGCCGTGCTCGGTGCATTCAGGGACAGTCAGAAAGCTACCGTTTGTGTCATAAACACAGGGATATCGACTCTTGACTTGCTTCAAGTAAAAAAACGTATCGGTGCATGTTTGAGTCGCCACCTGACGCTGTCTGTTGAAAAAAAATTGCAGCTTTGAGGGATGGAAACAGCCTAACCAGCGGAACTTGCATCCGCTCCCATTCATTGCTGCCGTGGCGATGTGAGGACAGACACAACTACCGCAAAACAGGAGACATTAAACTGAAAATCTTCAGATTCCTTCTTTTAGACCTAAAATGATAGTAACATACACCCCCAAGTTGAATTCGCCTGGAATTGTCCTTTAAAGGGCAACAACAACTCAAAAAGTGTGTATGTGTGTGTTTGCCAGTTTGCATTAAACGGATAGTTCAACATTTTGTCAAATTGGCTCATCACCATAATCCCTATAGTCATAGCAGTAGGTTCGTTACCTTTAATTGTCGGTGCAAGCTATTTTTAGAACTGCGGAGCAGAGCCGTGAGCTGCTCAGAGCTACGCTACGGAGGCTCATGGGATTTCTTGGTTTCCCTCATCAAACTCATCAAATACACAATCCAACAACTCCACAACGCTCTGGTGGACAAGTTGTGACCTGCACATTCACCACGCTATGAGATAATAACACAACGTTACCACACAGAGTTGTTTTAGAGGGAAATTCATGCAAAACCTCTGATGCACGTTGCCTTCAGGGACAGTTTTTCATCAAGCAGTCTCTGTATTTCCCTCTAAAGCAACTCTTCCAGGTGCAGTTTCATTGTGTCAAACAGATGTTATTTAGATCCACTAATGTATATAGAAATGAATGCAGCTCTATTACAGAACACAGTGAGTGTGTTTTAATTGCCAGGATTAATGTTTGGTTTTAATTTGGCTCCTCCACAATTTAATCTTCATAGATATTGTTTATTATTGTAATATAAAATATAGTAATAATACAATGCTCAGCAGATTTTCTAACCATATTTGTTAGTTTGTTCAGAGAGACGAGGAAGGAACACAGGGTGGTTTTTACAGTTTTTATTTTATATTTAAAAAAGCTCTTACAGCAATAAGAAAATATTTTGTCTTTCAGTTCATCTGGTTTTACAGCAAATGATTTAAAGGGACGAGGAGTTTTGGAAAAGCGAAGTGTTTTCACACTACATGAGCCTCCGTGCGCACCATAGAATTCTTCGACCGGCACAAGACGGACTCATATTTTCATTCATCAAGATTTAAAGTCAGAGGTTACCGTCGTAGTCACGACCATAAACGGCCATTCGGCTGCGTTATTCTCATGGGCGTCCGCGAAACCGAAAGTAAGGAAACGCTGGTCGGCTCGCCCAGCATTTCCCACACCACTAATAATAACAAAATAAAGATAGAGACAAAATGATATATTTATCGAAAATGGCCCCATTAACAAGTGTGGGTAGCGTAGATTCATCCACATTAACGTAGACTTTTTTATAACCAAATAGAAACTCCTCGTTGGCCCTTTAAAAAATAAATAAATAATTAAATCCAGAGTGTGGTGAGTGAGTGAGTGGAGCTGCGCTCATTGATCTCGGGGGGGTCGGGGGTCAGGAGAAGTGGCTGCAGGTTTCTGAAACTCCATTGTCATCGATGGCTTCGCTGTGGCAGATCTGTGTAAAGTGGCCGCACATGAAAGTGAATTATTCTCTTTGAGGTAACGGTCGGCTCTACTATCTGAGCGTCTCAGCGTGTGGCGAGAGGCTGATGTGACATTTAGCCCATCACGGAGCTCAGTGTGTGTGTGTGTGTCTGTCTGTCTGTCTGGTACATAGTGTGCGTCCTCCACACCTGTGGCTGGGACTCTGTCCTGTAATCAGACCTAATGAAGAACATTGATTCATCTCCATTTGATTCACACTTTTAGACCAGAGAACACAGAAATACTGCTGCTGCCCTGCCATCAGCTCTGCATTTAAAGGGATAGTTCAACATTTTGGCACATTGCCATAATCCCTATAGTCATAGCAGTAGGTTTGTTACCTTTAATTGTCGGTGCAAGCTATTTTTAGAACGGTGGAGCAGAGCCGCAAGCTTGATGAAAAATTGTTCCCGATGGGAACCAGGAATCAGCAATTTTGCATGAATTTCCCTCTAAAACAACTCTGTCTGGTAACGTTGTGTTATTATCTCATAGCGTGGTGAATGTGCAGGTCACAACTTGTCCACCAGAGCGTTGTGGAGTTGTTGGATTGTGTATTTGATGAGTTTGATGAGGGAAACCAAGAAATCCCATGAGCCTCCGTAGCGTAGCTCTGAGCAGCTCACGGCTCTGCTCCGCCGTTCTAAAAATAGCTTGAACCGACAATTAAAGGTAACAAACCTACTGCTATGACTATAGGGATTATGGTAATGGAACAATTTGCCAACTACCCCTTTAATATTCTACTTAACCACATGGAGAAAAGTTTTCATGATGTCAGAGAAGTGAAGGTTCAGAGAATGGGAGGAAGACAGAAAGTGTGTGTGTGTGTGTGTGTGTGTGTGTGTGTGAGCCGGAGAGCTGTGTCAAACTGAAGGAATCTGAAGATTGTTAGTGAACGGAGGCAGGCGTGCACGTTTTTTGTTTTCCCTAAGAAGGCCGAGCGGCGAGCAGCGAGCAGGCATCCCAAGATTCCCTGCATCCTGGTCCCAGCTCTGGGCTGCAGGAAGCTGTTTACTCTTTCTATCTCTCACTGCTGACGTCGGCGCACCGAACAATGTCATCCAATTTCCTGTTTTTCACTTTAGTGGAAAGCCACTCTCCCAGTAGTGTGTGCATGGCGTTGTGTGTGTGTGTGTGTGTGTGTGTGTGTAAGACAGAAGCAGGAGGAGTAGATGTATAGGGCCGGATGCCCTGTGTGTTCGCAGCAGGATGCAGAGGGTCAGAGCAGCAGCTTCTCCATGTGAACGTATGAGAACAGAGTCTGAGTCCTGAGAGCTGCTGCTGATGACCTCACGGTGATGATGTCACAGGAGACAGGGTGGTGTCACCATGGAAACCGCTGTCACTCCACGGTGAGAGAAAGAAAGAGCGATTTTATTGTTTAATGTTGTTGTTGCTCAGTTTTACCGCCCGGGAGACGGGGTGTGTGTGTGTGTGTGTGTGTGTGGTCAGATGTTACAGATGCTGTGTTGGTTGGTGTGTGTTCAGTCGCTGTGTGGTGTTGTTGTGTACGTTGTTGTAGGCTACACTTTGTTGATGTGCACTTACAGTAGTTGTACATTTTGTTGTTGTGTATTTTGTTATTGTGTACTTTGTACACTTTGTTGTTGTACACTTTGTTGTGTACTTTGTCACTGTGTACTTTGTTGTACACTTTGTTGTTGCGTACTTTATTGTACACGTTGTCGTGCACTTTGATATACATGTTGTTGTGCAAGTTGTGCAGGCTGTTGTTGTAGGCTACACATTGTCATGTACATTGTAGGTTGTTGTGTAGGTTGTTGTACACGTTGTGTAGTTGAATAGTGTTGATCAGGTTGCGTTACTGATTCTTACTCCGGTGTGTAGTGTGTCTGAGCTCTTCTACACTCTGAGTTCACACTGTCTCAGAGACACACAATGTCAATGAGGAGGAAGACGACTTGTGAATAGTGGGGCGAACTTCAGCGTCTCCTTTACACAACATCAGCTCTCTGGCAGCGTTGAGCCTGAACCATCCTTCATGTTTTCCTCTTGATGAACGTTGTTGTGAACGTGTTCATTCTGGCATTTGTGAATGACGCTCTCTCAAAGTCTGGCTTGGCTCAGGTCCAGGAGTGTGGCAGATTTCTACAGAGGCTTCCGAGCAAAAACCAGCTAAGACACACTGTAAAGGTACGACGGAGTATCAGGGCCACATTTAGCCTAGAAATCTAGACACACCCTAGCGGCAGCAAATAGATTTCCTCCGCAAGTCGGTCTAGAAAAGAGAAAAGAATTATGAACTAGTTCAGTTTTACATGAAAATTTTGAATTATGAACTGAACTAGTTCATTTTAAAATCTGTGAACTGAACTTTGAAGTAGTTCATGTAGAAAGTGAACTTCACCAACACTGCTCTCAGGAGCATCGCTGAGGAACAAGGAGGAGATGATCTAGAATAGATGACCTACAGTAAAGTTTACATATTGATCACTGATATTGATTAGTCAATAGTCACACAGCTCCACGGAGGAGGTTGGAGAACTGCAAGCTGCACAGTCCAGTGCGTTGAGCTCCGAGCTCTGCTGAAGTGTTTGCTCTCTGCTGCTCTGAAGACTGGTCGTCTGATTAACAAGTGGCCCTGCACACACACACACACACACAGAGTGGTGGAGTGCAGCGGAGAGCAGGAGGGCGGGGTGAGGAGGATGACGTGGACGTACGCACCACGTGGTCCGTCCCACCGCTGCCTGCTGGCCGCTGCTGGCCTACATGCTCACTCACTTCCCCGGCTTTGTTTGCCTCTGGGTCGCAGCCAGACTCATGTTTGCGGGATGCAAATGCTTGGCTGACTGATTCACTGCAATGTATGTGTGTATGTGTGTGTGTGTGTGTGTGTGTGTGTGTGTGCATGTGTGTAACTGTACAAGAGGAGCACATCATCGCCCGGAGAGGCTGGGAGACTGTGTGTGTGTGTGTGTGTGGCAGGCTGGCAGGCTGTTGGAGTTGCACAACCTCAGCTGCAGTTGCGTTGCTTATGTCAGTGTCAGTTAGAGAGGGAAGTGTCGGCGGACGGAGCCTCAGCAGCTCCAGGCTCCTGCGGCCAAACTCCAGACGTCAAGACCCCGACCTCACACACATACACACACACACACACAGTGGAGACCTGATTCTTTTATTTGTGTGTGTGTGTGTGTGTGTGGTGTATTTCTGTGCAGCTGCCTGTAGAGGAGAGGAGGGCTGATGGATTAATCTGATTTTTCACATTCTTCACTTCTCAGAAGCGGAGGAAGAGGGCTGAGTTAAAGTCCTGCTGAACTGATCGATTATTCATGTGCAGTGTGATTGATAAAAGTTTGCTCCAAATATTGTTCTCTATTATTTTCTATTCAGTGTTTCAGGGAACACTTAGATATTTGCTCATATCATCATCACACATCACACACTTGGTTCAGACAGTGCAGGCCTGTAGTAGTAGTATTTTATTTTGGTCATTTGCAGATACAATGAAAATCAACAATCATTATTAATCTTCCTTCCAGACTATATTAAATCATATCATTTGTCCATAATTACAGCACATGCTGAAAAAAGAGTATAGGCTGAAGCTGTTGAGCTTGTATCTGCCTATAACCTTTAAAGGGATAGTTCACCCAAAATTGAAATTTCACTCATTATCTACTCACCCTCATGTCAACTAAGAGTCCTCCGTTCCTTCTCTGAGTTACAAGGGGGTCCGTGCAGCAGTATTTGTCCATATAATGGTTGTGAATGGACACCACTTTTCTTTGTCCAAAAAGACACACCAAAAAACATCCAAATACCTCCATACTGCTCGTCTGTAATGTCCCTCTTGTATTGAAGCCCCGACATGAGAAATTGTTCCGCCGGTGGAGCAGTGAACTGAGACACTGAGAGCTTCCGCTACAAACAAGCTTACAAAAACAATTTCTCATGTTGGGGCTTCAATACAAGAGGGACATTACAGACGAGCAGTATGGAGGTATTTGGATGCTTTTTGGTGTGTCTTTTTGGACGAAGTAAAGTGGTGTCCATTCACAACCATTATATGGACAAATCCTGCTGCGTGGACCCCCCTGTAACTCAGAGATAGCATGGAGGACTCTGAAAATTCTCACAGCTCTTAGTTTAGGTTTAGTTTAGTTTAGTTTATTTCGGTCGATACATGTCATTAAAAAAATTTTTTACAATCAAAAGGAAAATAATAATAATAAAAAGAGACATTTTCTGAATACAGTCAGGCAGCATGTTATTGTTTATTTTGTCCACCAGTTGTTGGAATTTGAGTTCATTTGAATTAATAAATAATTGGTTAGATGGATGTTTGTAATCAACTTTGTTTATAAGTCAACATGAGGGTGAACTATCTCTTTAATCCTACTCATGTATTAGACCATAACAGGATAGTTAAACATTTTGTCAAATTGGCCCATTACCATCATAGTAGGTTTGTTACCTTTAATTGTGGGTGCCAGCTACTTTAAGAACAGCGGAGCAGAGCTGCAAGCTAAATTCATGCAAAACCGCTGATGCGCGTTGCCCTCCGGGTCAGTATCTGTATTTCCCTCTAAAACAACTCTGCGTGGTAACGAAACGAAAAGAAAAAAAATGCTTTTCATATTGAAATAGCCCCGTAATCCATTACCTTTTAGAAACAAACAAACAAACTAAGGACATATTCAATACAGAACTGTCCAGCTGTAGGAACAGAAATAAATAAAGGCCTAACTCAGCAGATGGAGATGAAGAGGAGGAGCGTGTGTGTGTTTAGTTTGGTTTCTCTGCTCCATGTGCTCAGAGTCGCAGGAAATCAAAAATGACAACAGGTTGTTTCAGCGTTGGTGTGTGTGTGTGTATAACAGGGGCTTATAGAAACACCACACACACAGTAACACATGCTCAGTGTCTGTGCTGCACATGAGCCCGTCATGCGACCGAGTCCTCGTGTCTGTGACTGATCAGATGATCACAGAGCGTCAGCGTGAAGCCGCCCTGATGCCGTACAGCCACTGCAACAAACGACCCACTGTCGCCATGACGTCAATTTGGCCACGACCAACGGCTGAGCAGCTTTTTTTTTTTAAATCCCCTTCTTGTTGTTTCATGTTTTTTTTTTTTTAAAGGCTTTAACAATTTAGCAAGACGTGGTTTGGTGCAGGCCAGCCAGCACGCTCTGACATTCCTCCCTCCCTCCTGTATTCCCTCCTCCTCACATGTGTAGATTGTTTACGGAGAAGAAGGAATTCTAGAGGGATGGCTGTCCGCAAAGGGGCTCGGTTGCTATGGTTACTAACCCCCGAGCTGGGTTGCATTTAGCAGGAAGGAAGCTAAATTATTTGCAGACAGAAAAGAGTGAGAAAAAAAAAAGAAGCTCTCATCATCATTTAGGGAAAAGTATAATTTAATGTTTAATGACTGTGACGGATGAGACGTACTGAACACCACTCCACTGAACAAGTAGTGGTGCTGTCATAGTGTTAATTCAACAACACCTGTTTCCACATTATAAATATCACAGCTGCAACTGTGGAGTATTTGTATGAACCACTAATTCTCATATAAATTTCATTAATTAAAAAATCAATAGACAAACAGATTGAAATGTCTGTTCATTTTGTTTATCAAGTATAAGAAAAACTGTGGTTCAACTGATTAATTGACTAATTGCTGCAGCTCTAATGTAGGCCATATTTATATTATATTATTGGAGCATTAGTTTGTGCTTCACTTCATTGTTGCAGCTGATGAATGTGCTTCATATAAACCTGTAGTTCCTCTAGGTGGATAGTCGCACTTCCGGTTACTTTCACAAAATAAAACACCTGTTGCCCTTTACATACAGAAAACCATGAGGATAGAATTTGTGCTTTTACTTTGAAATAGGAAGCTAACCTACCCTCGATGTAGCTAGCTTGAACCAAAATAAACCATCTTACCAATCTCGTCCCATTACCGGCATTTAACCATTGACATATCCCTCATGTCCTCCTCCCAGTCCTTCATTCACTATAGTTACTGGACTAGTTTTTATTGTCTAGCCAACAGAATACAATTGTGTATAAATTGAATAAGATAAAAGAAATAAATACAAAATAAACAGGATGTTAGGGTTAGGGTTGGGGGGACACGAAAAAAAATGTTGGCGTATCCCTTTAAGAGCATGAGGTTGTTTTCATATTTAGGCCTATATCATGTATTATTATTATTACATACTATACTATTATATTATATTATCCTCTTTTTGAAACTCAGGACTCTCATCAGGATGATCTTTTTATTTGCCTATAATCAGAACTATTGATGTGTTTGATCAGCCACACGTTTCTGCAGCTGTAAATCAGAATTATATTTATTTTCTTTTCCATATCTGTGATTTATTTTAGTTGAATCCCACATGTGTATGTTTGTCTCTGGGGGATCTGACTGATCCTACACATGAGTGGCATCACTGTACGATGACATACTGTACTGAACATGAATAACTCATATATCATGAGAGTTTGTCTCCTTATTTGGCGATGGAGCTGTTTTATGGTTGTGTTAGTGCCAGCTCATAGTTTTCTACTCTCTGGGCAGAGATGCTGCAGAAAACTTGATTATTGTTAACTCAAAATCTTACCAAGAATATTTGTCTTATTTCTAGTTAAAATGTCATTTCTAGTCAAAACAAATCTAATTCTACTAAAAATCACTCATCACATTAAAAAGTAGTTTGTTTTTAGACACTTTTAACTTCTTTCAAGCATATTTTCACTTGAAATAAGTAGAAAAATCTGAGAGTGGAGCAAGTTTTTTTTCTTAATACACAAAAGCACAAAAAACTTTCTTTCACTGGCCGATTATTCTACTGATTTCAATTGTACGTTTGTTTGAAACAAGTAAATGATCTAAAAACAAGTTAATTTTTAGGTGGCAAGTCTTATTTTAAATGGAAAGAGATTAGTTTTAATTGATGAGACATTTTGACAAGAAATAAGACAAATATTATTAGAATCTATTTACAGTGTATGGCAGCGATGCAGTGAAGAAGTTAAAAATACAAAATGTAAAGTCTCTGAAATGATGTTTTTTTTTAATCCTGGTTTTCTTTTTCTTCTTCTCTTTCAGACCACATTAACAGAGGTGCAATTTGGACCAATGAAGTTATTTAAAGACCCACTTCAGGTACGGTGAAACAAAGACTAACATACTGGTGTGTGTGTGTGTGTTAATGTGTATCCTTCAGGAGCTTTTAGCAGCTGAACTCGGTGCAACTGTCAATATTTGGGAGCATTTTTACACGATTAGTGTATCAAAATGTGGCTGTCGTCGCCTTCCTCTGTTTGTTTGCAGTCAGAACTAATCTTGAATTTCTCAGAGATAGCGGCGCCTCGACACCAGATTAAAGAAAACACAGTTCACATGCAGAACAGAGAGAGGGACAGAGAGAGAGGGGGGGGAAGAAACTGTTAATGGATGTATTGTGTGAGATGCAGCCTTGGGTTGTCAAGGCAACAAGGCCAAACATTTATCACGGAGAACATAGAACATACCATAATGAACAATACAACGTTACGGAGGAACTGACACAGGATCCATGGACGTTCAGTGGGTCGTTGTATAGTTTGGTTCAGTCCAGTGAAAAATCAACTTTTTAAGGATTTTAAATGTAAAAGAGTAAAAATATGAGGAAACATTGTAACTTGTAATCCTCCTTTATTTCTTAAAGGCCCAGTGTGTAACTTATTTGTCTTTTTATTAGCAAAAATCAAATCTGTCTTTCATAAATACGTATTTGACTGAAGGTGAATCCCCCCTGCATACAAATGAAAGCTTTCTCCTACCTTAGAATGAGTTGTTACAAGTTGTTACAAATACATAAGTGGGCGACGCACCGAACCGAGGCGGCCATGTTGCATCGCCATTTTTTACGTTCAGTGGCAGCGTGACTTTAAAGCAGATATCAGTGGAATGTTTTTGTTAATATAAGTCCTAAATAGTCCTATTTTCCGTCAGCAATCACTTACATGGAGTGTTTCAGCCGAAACACGGGTCTCTCCATCACTCTGCTCTGCTGTAACCCGAGAAGAAAATTTTTCTTGTGGGATACAAGCGTTATCCAATGAGGAGAGAGAACGGCATGAAGGGCTGTGTGTGCAGCCAATGGGTGCGCGTGAATGTGGTCACGTAGCATGAGGACCAATAGATGCCTGACGAGGGCGGGGGCTGCTAAGGGAAACTTGTAACTTGTGTTTTTCCTTCCTGTGAAGACCAGTTTGATAGATGCCTAGGGAACTTTCACAGGCAACAGGACGGGGCGGGTTGCCTAACTCAGAGTCTAGTTGTGACTTTTTCGGTTTCAAAAGCCTGCCTTGAACGCAGCATTAGCCAAACGACCGGATCGCTGATATCTGCTTTAAATGGAAACTCAACAAGTTCACGAAGTGGTGTCTTTCGGTAACACAGTGAGGAGGAAGGGGCGTTACACTGATGCTGCATTCAGGTGCAGTGTGTAACAAACCAGACATCATTTTAGTCACAGAAGCAACAGGATAAACAATACCACATCAATGACAACATATTGTCACCTGTATTGTTTAGCCAGTTTGTTTTCTATCTATCGTCTATCTATCTAAATCTGAAAAATACGATTATCTTGATATCTAGATGGGAGGAATTCCTACACTATCTATCTCTCTATCTCTCTATCTATCTATCTATCTATCTATCTATCTATCTATCTATCTATCTATCTATCTATCTATCTATCTATCTATCTATCTATCTATCTATCTATCTATCTATCTATCTATCTATCTATCTATCTATCTATCTATCTATCTATCTATCTATCTAGAATGAGTCGAGAGTCGAGGTTCTTCACCTGAACTTTTTCAAACATGGATTCTCTCATTTCATCCAAACAGAGCTGGGACTGTAACTAGATTCATTAGATTCATTAGAGTCAGTTGTTTGTTAGTGAGTTGAAGCTGTGTGTGTGTGTCAGACCTGAGCCCTGGACCAGAGTCTGGGCTTCATTGTCTGATGCTCCAGTGTGACCACGGTAGGAAAACGATGTAGAGAGAGAGGTAGAGAGAGAGAGAGAGAGAGAGAGATCCCCTTCCTGTTTTTGTCACTCACAGTCACAGCTGATCCTGCCGTGCCCTCCTCTTCCTCCTCCTCCTCTTCCTCCTCCTAAATGTGTCTTTATTGTTCAATCAAAAAAAAGTTGATTCAAACAAAAAAAGACATTTTCAATCAAAACAAACTTCGCTTCAATCCAAAAAAAAAGTGTTTGAATGCCAAAAAAAAAGAGACCCAAAAAATTGCATTTGAACCCTTTTTTTCCCTTTGAGTTATTTGATTGAAATTATTTTTGGGGATTTATGTAATATTTTTTGTATTTGGGCCACATTATGGGAAGGATATTTTATAACTTTATTAATCAATCCCAAAAAAAAGTTTATTGAGAAAAAAAAGATATTTTCAATCAAATAAAAAGTCATTTCAATCAAAAGAAAAAAGCTTTTCAGTGCAAAAAAAATATTTGAGACCCCAAAAATTGTGTTCAAACCCTTTTTTTCTCTGGATCTAAAGGTTTGTTTTTTTTGATTGAAGTGAGTTTTTATTTGATTGAAAATATCTTACTTTGTTTTGATTGAATGATTGACTGATTACCTCCTCCTCCTCCTCCTCCTCCTCCTCTTCCCTCCTCCTCCTCTCTTCAACAATGATGTTTTCTAGACAGAGCGATCACACCCTGCTGCCAAAACGCTCTCTACCCCCTTCTAACTATTTTTTTTCCGTCTGGTCTTTGCCTCTCTCTGACTTTTCTCTCTGTCCTCACTAAACATTCAGACTTGAATGTGTTTTTCTGTTCTGCTGTATTGCAGCTGTGTGTTTTATGGCTCTATCTGTGTCGCTGAAGGCTGAAAAGTGAGTTGCTGTTATCTGGGCCTTTATATCAGCTCCTCCACCTCAGAGGGAATGTTGACTTTCCTACCAACATCCCAATGTGGAATTCTGATCTAATTCCCCGTGCAGACTGAATATAGCAGCAGCAGCAGCAGGACTCGGCTGTGAGTGCTGATGTATTTACGACCCCGGAGAACAAAATGTTGGTTGCATGGATATGTGGATGTGGTTTGCATTAGCAGCTGGGCTCTGTGTGAGCTGCAGGCTGATCTCAGAGCAGCAACAGCAGCAGCAGCAGCTCCTCTCTCCCACGTTGTGAGGAGGAGGACACACTGGCTCCAGTTTTCCTCTAAAAGTCACGTCGTCGTGTCCTAACTCGACTTTACAGGTGTGATGCAAAAGACGAAGCTGCAGAACAAACTTTCTCTTCTGTCCGTCGGTTGTGCTTCCTGCCAACGCGGGGAGGTGACGTCTGTTTGAGAGAGTGAGTCATGAATCTGCTCTCAGTGCAGCGCTGCTCCTGGAGCGCAGCTTGGATCGCTGCTCCAGGATTTACGCAAATAAGGGGTTATATGAAAGTATGCTGGCAGCCGGGGAGGGAGCCTCGGCTCAATGGCCGGTTTGACAGGAGCAGCAGCGCTTCACACCACAGCCTGGCAGCGCGCTGGGAGGGGCCGCTGAAGGCCGCCGCCTCAGAGAGTTGTGTCATGGATCACAGCGGCGGACGATGAAACCTGTGACACACTGTGACGAGTTTGAGCCTGAACCTGATGGATCTGGCCTGAGGTCAGAGAGGAGCTGCACGCTGCAGGAGCTCATAAACGTTCATTAGTTCCCTCTCAGGGTAAAGGAAAAGTTCACCAAAAAATGAAATTCAGTCATTATTGACTCCCCCTCATGCTGATGAATACTCTGGAGTAGTTTTTTATTCCTCAAAGTGCATCTGGAGACCCGGAAGGCCGGTTCCTAGTCCAACAAAAGCTTTATATTTGAGTAATAGGGCCTGACACAAAAACGTCTATAAAACTACACAACAACCATTTAATATTCCTCCACACTGCTCGTCCACTGCAATCCAAGTGTCCTGAAGGGATGTAGTCCAGAGTTTACTGGAAACAACCTCATTTAGGACATTTTTACAGCCTAAACAGTCCTGTATTGAATTTGCCTGTTGCACACTCAAGCAATGCATCTGGATGTGACCAGACTTGCCTAACTGACGTAGTTTCCAGTAAACTCTGGACCATATCCCTTCAGGACACTTGGATTGCAGTGGACGAGCAGTGTGGAGGAATATTAAATGGTTGTTATGAAGTTTTATTGACGTTTTTGTGTCGGGTGCTGTTACTCTCATATAAAGTTTTGGTTGGACTAGGAACCGGAGTATTCATCACCATGAGGGGGGGGTCAATAATGAATTTCATTTTTTGGTGAACTATACCTTTAAACTACATGCAAAGGTTTGCATTTCATCTTCCACTTGATGAACTGTTCACATTAACACACCTTTGGACTGTTACATGATGCCTCCACTGCAAAAACTCAAACTCTTACCAAGAATATTTGTCTTATTTCGAGTTAAAATGTCATTTCTAGTCAAAACAAATTTAATTCTACTAAAAATAAGACTCATCACATAAAAAGTAGCTTGTTTTTAGACACTTTTTCTTTCAAGCATAGTAGAAGAATCTAAACAACCTGCTTTCACTGGCAGATTTTTCTACTTTAAGTGGAAAAAGATTAGTTTTGACTAGAAATGAGACGTTTTGACATGAAATAAGACAAATATTCTTGGAAAGGTTTAGAGTTTTTTCAGTGTCTGTGGTTAGGTTTAATACAGTAAAGGTTTAATAATCCCGGTGTAGATCGACGTCAGGTGGCTTAACACCTTTGACCCACGAAGAACAAATGATTCTCTTCTTTTATCGCACCAGTTGTGTAATCAGTCCTCAAACAGGTTGATCGTGTTGGAGATTTCTTATTTGATTAACTGATAAATTGTAAAAAATAAACAGATGATGAGTCAACTACAGTACAACAACAACGATCAAACTCACAAATGCCTGTGATGAAGACGACCAGTGTGAGTTCACATGGAACAAACTCAGTTTATTTCAACATCAGTCCTTTTAAATATTTCCTCCCGTTTTGTGTCTCTTTATAAAAGCTCATGTTTCCAGTGTGAACCTGCAGCAGTCTGACGTTGCACTCCGTCTCTCTGTGTCTGTGTCTGCAGGTACTTTTAGTTTTTGCCAAAGAGGACAGTCAGAGTAATGGCTTCTGCTGGGCGTGTGAGAAGGCCAGCTTCAGGTGCAGCATGGCGCGGACGCCGGAGTCGGCTCTGGAATGCTTCACGGAGAAGCATCACGACCTCGTCATCATCGACCACAGACATTCCAGACACTTTGACGCTGAAGCACTGTGCCGGTGAGTGAGTCCTGTCCTGTCAACATCCGGAACCATGTTCACGACACATCTGCATCGTCTATATAACCTGTTTTACCTGTTATTTTAACTGTTGATACGTTAAGTTTAGTTGTTTTAACTTAATCTCTATCTCCACTGATTTAAGCTCTGTTAAAATGGCAAAAACAGCTTTTTCTTGACTTTGTCACATTTTGGCAAATTGGCCCATCACCATAATCCCTATAGTCATAGCAGTAGGTTTGTTACCTTTACTTGTCAGTGCAAGCTATTTTTAGAACGGCGGAGCAGAGCCGTGAGCTGCTCAGAGCTACGATACGGAGGCTCATGGGATTTCTTGGTTTCCCTCATCAAGCTCATCAAATACACAATCCAACTCCAAATCATTTTAGAGGGAAATTCATGCAAAACCGCTGATGTACGTTGCCTTCAGGGACAGTTTTTTATCAAGCAGTCTCTGTATTTCCCTCTAAAACAACTCTGTGTGGTAACGTTGTGTTATTATCTCATAGTGTGGTGAATGTGCAGGTGACAACTTGTCCACCAGAGCGTTGTGGAGTTGTTGGATTGTGTATTTGATGAGTTTGATGAGGGAAACCAAGAAATCCCATGAGCCTCCATAGCCTAGCTCTGAGCAGCTCACGGCTCTGCTCCGCCGTTCTAAAAATAGCTTGCACCGACGATTAAAGGTAACGAGCCTACTGCTATGACTATAGGGATTATGGCAATGGGCCAATTTGACAAAATGTTGAGCTGTCACAGTGTTTAACCATTTATCTCAGCTGTTGATTCACATTCACATTCACCTTCAGATCAGAATGACCTTTCTGTCATTTTCTTTTCTTTTCAAATTCTTTTCTTTGTTACGAGAAAATCAGCAAAGAAAAAGTGTGATATATGTACATAGGAGTTGAACAGGATCGAGATATTGTGACTAAAATAAAAGCAGAATAAGAACAGAATGAAATAAGATAGAATAGAATAAAAATAAATAAGAATATAATATTGATAATTCACACATGTACTTTGTGTTTAGTAACTCAGTGCAGAGGCCAAATGACCCACAGATATGAATGATAAACTATTGATCCAATAATGTAAACCACTCACTCAGTCATGTTTTCACAGTTTATAGATTATTCTTTTGCACAGCTGACTCATGCACAGTATTAAACTGTGATTTATTACATATATGTATATGTCAATAATATAGATATATAGCTATAGATGAGTGTAGCCTACTCTCAGTCTTTTAATGCCTGACGTTGTCTCTTGGTTCTGAATCCCTGACGTTGTTGAATTGAACCTGCATTCTGGCGGTGGCTGTTATTTAAGGCCAGTGACATAATCCAGACCAGATGATCTTGATAGGACCAATTATAGCCCCCACACCCCCGCCACACACACACACACCCTCCCTCTCCATGTGTTACATTACATCTGGTGACACGTGTGATTATGACTCTGTGTATGTGTTGTGGGGGTGGAGGGGTGGGGTGGGGGGTTCGTGGAGTCATGTCGTTGTGGTGGGGGGTGGAGGGGCGGAGCGGTGCTGCTCATAGCGCTCTATCTTTAGCCACGGCCCAAACCAAAGGCACATTTACAAACATTCATGCTCCGGTGCAGCGCTGCTCCTCTGGACCGGCCATATGTTCAGTGTACACACACACAGGGTGGGGGGAGGGGGGGGGACTAAAGCGCCTTTATGACCGCCGGCTGGCTGGCTGTGGAGGGGGGTGGAGGTGGGGGGGCGAGAGCACAGGCAGGATGAGTGGCCCTGTACACTGCATTCCTTCAGAGAAGCAGGCCTGCTGGCGGAGCTGCGCCACAGGGCCTGCTGGCGGAGCTGCACCACAGGGCCCACTGCCTGCAGCAGAGTCACAGAGCGTGAAGTGGCGAGGCAGCTTTATTTATATAGCACGTTTCATACCAAGGCAACTCACAGCATAAAAACAAAACACAGAGTTAAAGGGCAATTCCAGGCAAATTCAACTCTGGGCTGTATTTTCCTAACATTTTAGGTCTAAAAGAAGGAATCTGAAGATTTTCAGTTTAATTGCTCCTGTTTTGCGGTAGTTGTGTCTGTCCCCGCATCGCCACGGCAGCGATGAATGGGAGCGGATTGAAGTTCTGCTGCTTAGGCTGTTTACATCCCTCAAAGCCACAGACAGCGTCAGATGGCGACTCAAACATGCACCCAGAAGTTTATTTACTTCAAGAAAGTCCAGAGTTGATATTCCTGTGTTTACGACTCAAACGGGAGCTTCCGACTGCACCTGAACACACCGAGCGTCAACTTGGGTCTCGCGCCAGACTTTGAATTAGATCTAGTTTTACAAACATGTCGGCTTGCTTGAAGTAAATAAACTTCTGGGTGCATGTTTGAGTCGCCATCTGACGCTGTCTGTGGCTTTGAGGGATGTAAACAGCCTAAGCAGCAGAACTTCAATCTGCTCCTAATCATCGCTGTCATGGCGATTGCGGGGACAGACACAACTACCGCAAAACAGGAGACATTAAACTGAAAATCTTCACATTCCTTCTTTTAGACCTAAAATGTTAGGAAAATACAGCCCCAAGTTGAATTTGCCCGGAATTGTCCTTTAAAAGCAGGAGCAAAGAAAAAAAGTAGAATAAAGGAAAATAGATCAAGTTTGAAGTTCTTAAAAAGAGCTCATGAAAAGAGAACTGTTTTTAACCTGGATGTAAAAGTGCTTATACAGTTGAAAACACTGAGAAACACGTTGATCTGGTTCCATGAGGCTGAAGTCGACTCGTTGTGTCTCATCCAGGTCCATCAGAGCCGTCAACTCCTCAGAAAACACTGTGATAGTCGCCGTTGTGAAGAGGTACGTACGCTGAGAAGACTGTCGAGGTAACGGTCTCTGCTGCTGTCAGAGCTGAAGCATGACTCAGCAGAAGCCTGCAGTCACATGGTCACATGGTCACATGGTGCCGACCTCTGATGAAGCGTTGGTCATGCCGCTGTGTTTGGGTGCTAACATGTTTTCTGTTCTCAAGGCCGGACAGAGAGGAAGCCTCTGTGATGCCGCTGATCAACGCCGGCTTTAATAGGGTGAGCAACCGTGTGTGTGTGTGTGTGTGTGTGTGTGTGTGTGTGTGTGTGTGTGTGTGTGTGTGTGTGTGTGTGTGTGTGTGTGTGTGCACTTTTATTCTTTGGATATGTTTCTGTTTTTACATCACTGACTGTCAGCACCTCTCTGTCAGAGCTCCAGGTTGTAAATCCTTCCTGTTTGCTCAGATGCCTTTAGGTGTTACTCATGGTTTTAAAAACAGAAACACATCGTGACTGACTCATGTGGCCGTGGTTCTGGTTGTTCTGATGGTTCTGACTGACCCGTGTCTCCGGGCATTTCAGAGATACGTGGAGAACGCCAACATGATGGCGTGCTACAACGAGCTGCTGCAGCTGGAGCACGGAGAGGTGCGGGCGCAGTTCAAACTGAGGTGAGTCCAAATGTCAATACAGCGGGGGGAATCGGGATCGAAGGTGTCAACATTTACTTTTTATTCATTTTCTTTTAGTAACACACACACGCGTATGCGCCAGTTAGCCACAAGACGCACAACAGGACATGACAAGGAGAGGATTTGGGCATTAAAGGGATAGTTCAACATTTTGGTAAATTGGCCCACAACTCCAAAATGCTCTGGTGGACAAGGTAATAGAACGTTACCAGACAGACGGAGTTGTTTTAGAGGTAAATTCATGCAAAACTGCTGATGCGTGTTCTATCGAGGGCAATTTTTCGGCAAGTAGTCTCTGCATGCTCTGAGCAGCACACGGCTCTGCTCCGCCATTCTAAAAATAGCTTGCACCGACAATTAAAGGTAACGAACCTACTGCTAAGGCTGTATAGGGATTATGGCAATGGGCCAGTTTGCCAAAATGTTGAACTATCCCTTTAAGAAACATAAGCACATCATTAAAACATAAAGATACTGCTAAGGAAAAACATTAAAGTGTTTGACCCTTTTCTTTGCCCTCTATATGAAATCAGGTCTCACAGTCAACACATAGTCGAATCAAAACATAAATGTCCATTAATGAAGTATTGAACACATGAATAATAAAAGGAGGAGGAGGAGCAGAAAGGAATGAAAGACGAAGAGAAAGCAGCAGGAACGAGTCTGTGTTCTCCTATCAGAGCTCATTAAGATCAGCTGCTTCAGTCCTAATTGATGCCTATAAAAAGATTCCTCATCACCAAGGTGTCACACAAGAAGCATCATCATCATCATCATCATCGTGATGATGGCTCAAAGCAAAGAGCTCTCTCAGTTTACAGACGTTGTTTCTGAACAGCATGTTATTCAATAAGGACTGAAACACTGAACAATGGGACATGTGCATTTAAAGGGATAGTTCAACATTTTGGTAAATTGTCCCATTGCTATAATCCCTATAGTCATAGCAGAAGGTTTGTTACCTTTAAAAGTGTACAGAAATGGCCGTTTGTTCCGTTTGTCGCGCCGAGTTGTGCCGAGCTGCAACACGACTTTACCCGAGTAAATTTAACGGATTTGATTGGTCGTTACCGAGTGGGCGGGATATTCAAAGCTTGGGGCGAGTACGAGCTCCGTGTGTGTGTGTGTGCGTGTGCAGTTTTCTTTTCTGTACACCTTTAATTGTAGATGCAAGCTATTTTTAGAACGGCGGAGCAGAGCCGTGAGCTGCTCAGAGCTACGCTACAGAGGCTCATGGGATTTCTTGGTTTCCCTCATCAAACTCATCAAATACACAATCCAACAACTCCACAACGCTCTGGTGGACAAGTTGTGACCTGCACATTTTAGAGGAACATTCATGCAAAACCGCTGATGCACGTTGACTTCAGGGACAGTTTTTCATCAAGCAGTCTCTGCATTTACCTTGAAAATGACTCGTGATGTTCTGTTATTATCTCATAGCGTGGTGAATGTGCAGGTCACAACTTGTCCACCAGAGCGTTGTGGAGTTGTTGGATTGTGTATTTGATTTGAGTTTGATGAGGGAAACCAAGAAATCCCATGATCCTCCGTAGCGTAGCTCTGAGCAGCTCACGGCTCTGCTCCGCCGTTCTAAAAATAGCTTGCACTGACAATTAAAGGTAATGAACCTACTGCTATGACTATAGGGATTATGGCAATGGGCTATTCTGACAAAATGTTGAACTGTCCCTTTAAAACCGGGACTTCCGGTCTGAGCACACGCGAGGGATGCGGCTGTGATAATGCGCTCCGATACAACCCCCCTAAAAAATGGTTATTCATGATATTTGCCTTAAAGTTCTCCCACGAGAAATAAGAAGGGGAAGGTGGAATGAACTTGCGCTCTGGTGCGGTAACGGAGGTGCCGAAAATTGAAAAGAAAAAGAAAAAACAACAAACAATCAGAATGGCGAACGCGGAAGAGGACGCCAGGATAAGCTTGGAAAGACTGGTGCTAAGCATAAGAGACGACATCGCCGCACAAATTAAAGACTTCAGGTCGGATTTTCACGAACGATCAGATGAAACGAGAGAAGAGCTCCAGAATTTAAGAACAGAGGTGAGAGAAATGCAAACAGCGCTTAACGGCGCAAATGAAAACATCCTGGCTGTTGAACAAAGAGTGAATAAGCTGGAGGAGAACGAGATGGTCAACGCCAGAGCATTAACACACCTGTTGCAGCAAGAAAAGCACCTGGTGGAAAAAATGGAATATTTGGAAAACAAATCCAGACAGAACAACATCAGGATCCACCAGGTGAGAGAGGGAGCAGAGGGAGGCGACATTGTTAAGTTTTTAAAGACGCTGATATCGGAGAAGCTGGAGATACCAGCAGCACAACTTGACATTGTCGCCGCACACCGGTCTTTTCAGAGAAAACCGGCGCATAGTGGAGCGGCTCCACGCTCAATCATAGCAAGATTTCTGACATGGGATACACGTCAAAGAGTCCTTCGTGCGGCGTGGACCAAGAAAGTAATAAAATACGAGGACAGCCGGATTTTCTTTGACCAGGATTACTCCTCCAAAATACAAAAAGAGAGGAGTCTGTATGCCCCAATAAGGAAAGAGCTACGTGAGAAAGGGGTGAAATCACACATTATCTACCCATCGAAGTTAAAGGTCTTTGACAACGAGGGGTCGCAGACGTACAACTCGGCGAGGGAGGCAGCGGCAGCCCTTCACGCACGGGGCATGGTCAGTGGAGTTCAACACCCAGACGGAGACCAGGGAGCCAGGCTACAAGACACACCAGTTGCAGCATCGTTTGGAGAACGTGGGAGACGGAGAGAAGAATACAAAACTGCTGAAGATCTGCTGAAGGAGATGAGAGGAAACTTATTTGGGCCCTGAAGGTACTGTGACAGAATGATATAAACACGAGCATATTGATTAACACATACGCGCGCGCGCGCGCGCGCACACACACACACACACACACACACACACACACACACACACACGCATACACGTACATACACGCGCACACGCACACATACACATGAAGAAAGGACAAGGACATGAACTGGCTCTTTTTTTTTCTTTCTTTTTTCCTTTTTTTTCCCCTCTCTATCTCTTTTTTTTGGGGGGGTATATGGGGGGGGGGGGAGGAGAGTATTCACAGCGACATATATAATGCAGCTCCTGTTTGGTAAGCTGCTGCTACTTTTTCAGTTGGGGCAGTTCTTATTGGAGGCCCCGGATTCCTATTTTTTTTTAGGGAATCATCAACTTACAGGCAGTCTTGTAAGGACTGCTGCCTTTGGAAGTCAGGTTTTTTTTTTTACTTGTAGGGTTGTTGATGGGATTTATGTACGTTGTTCACTTTTTTTTGTTAATCACAATGAGTTGAAATGTAGTAGGATCAAGGATATATCAACTAACAAGAAAGATGTAAGAAAAAAATTAAATCAATTGTACCTGCTAAACCCCTCCTCTAATAAATGAAAACTTTGAATATAATTTCATATAATGTGAATGGTATTAATAACCCAATTAAGCGTAAGAAATTACTAGTAAAGCTTAAAAAAGAAAAGGGAGATGTAATTTTTTTACAAGAAACACATTTCGTGAAATCAGAACATGAAAAGCTTAAGAAACTTACAAATGCTCAGGTATATTATTCCTCATATAAATCATGCAGAAGAGGGGTTGCAGTTTTAATAATGCCACATATAGGCTTTACCCTGAAGAAATTAATTGCTGATAAAGAAGGTAGATATGTAATGATTGTGGGAATGATTGAACAAGTAATGGTTTCATTTATGAATGTTTACAATCCTCCTGAAGAAGGTCCAGATCTAATTAAAAAGGTTGTTGAAATGATTGCATTGGAAAGTCAAGGAGTCACTATTGCCGCTGGTGACTTTAACCTCATCATGGACCCAAGTAAGGATACACAAAGTGTTCGACTTCATAGTTCTAACCAAGCAGCCAAAATAATGAGGGGGGCTGTGAAGGAGATTGGACTGACAGATGTATGGAGAGCCCTTCATCCAAAAGAGAGAGACTATACCTACTTTTCAAAATCATTTTGTAAATATTCAAGGTTAGATTATTTTTTTATGTTTAAGAACCACATATCAATGGTTGCAGAATGTCATATAAAGGAAATTACATTGTCTGATCATGCTTTGATATCTTTGAAATTAAACTTCGACTTAGAGAAAGGTCAGAAGACATGGAGGTTAAACAACTCCCTATTACAGATGGATGATTTCAAGATTAAAATAAAATCAGCCCTCAAAAATTATTTAGAGATTAATGATACAGGAGGGGTAGATCCACTTATACTGTGGGAAGGAATGAAAGTTGTTTTGAGAGGAGAAATTATATCATTTGCTTCATATAAGAAGAAAGAAAGGGAGAAGAGAACAAAGGAGTTAGAACAATTAATTAAAACATTAGAATCGAGGCATAAGGAGACAGGTTCCAGCTCTGATTTACAACCTTTGAATAAACTTAGAAATGAATTGGATAGACTATTGACTACGGAAGCAGAGAAAGCTTTGGTCTTTACAAAACAGAAATATTTTGACAGTGGGGCAAAAGCAATGAAAAACTTGGCCTATAAATTAAAAAAACAACAGGAAAAATCAAATATAGTAACTATCAGAAATCAAACTAGTGGAGCAATGTTTAAAGGCAAGAGGGAAATTGCACATGAATTTGCTAAATATTATGAACAATTATATAGCTCAGACAATAACTTGACCCAGCAAAATGGAGCTGGGGAATATCTATCTGGAATAAAACTACCGCAAGTAACTGTTGAACAAAATGCAAACTTAACATCAGCAGTCACCCAAGAAGAGATCCTGGCAGTGATAAAAAAGTTAAAGAACGGTAAATGCCCAGGAAGCGATGGTTTTACAGGGGAATTTTATAAAGAATTTAGCAAAGAATTATTGTCTGTTTTGGAAGGAGCCTTTAATTGGGCACTAAATCATGGTCAGTGGGCAAATACATGGTGTAACTCCATAGTTACAGTTATACATAAAGAAGGGAAAGACCCCACAAGTTGTGGTTCTTATAGACCCATAACCTTATTAAATGTGGACCAGAAGCTGCTAACCAGCATAATAGCAAATAGACTATCAAAGATCGTCCCATCTATCATAGACCCCGACCAAACTGGTTTTATTCCAGATAGATATCTATCAGATAATTCAACACTGAATATAATAGACTACTCAAAGAAAATGAAAATCCAAACGCTGATCCTTACCCTAGATGCCGAAAAGGCCTTTGACAGGGTGTCATGGCCTTTTATATTTGAAACTTGTAGTAAATTTGGTTTTGATGATACCTTTATCAAATGGCTCCATGCTATGTACAGTAGTTCAAAAGCACAAATCAGAGTAAATGGGACTCTTTCAGATAGTTTTGAATTACAACGGGGAACAAGGCAGGGTGATCCCCTATCCCCCTGATCTTTGCAATTTGTATTGAACCCCTGGCAGCATGTATTAGAGCAACTAGTGAAATTGAGGGGGTGAAAGTAGCAGAGCAATCTCATAAATTGGCTCTATATGCTGATGACGTGGTTTTATATCTTACAAACTTTGAAAAATCACTACCAGCTCTTATGCAGGTTATTGATAACTACAGTATTGTGTCAGGATATAAATTAAATATACAGAAGTGTGAAGCAATGGTCTTAGGTGCCCCAGTAAGTAGAGAGTTGAAGACAAACTACCCATGGCAGTGGGATAGGGATAGAATTAGATACTTAGGTACTGTGCTACCAGAGAATAACAAATTAATGTACCAGTTGAACTATAAAGACTTGGAAGCACGTGTTAGACAGGATATGCATAGGTGGAAATTAGCCATATGGTCTCTGGGTAGAAGAATAGATGCAATCAGAATGAATGTACTCCCTCGTTTTCTATTTTTATTTCAAACAATACCACTGTATATATGTGCGAAAACTTTCAAAATCTGGGATACAATGATTGGGAAATTTATATGGGATGATAAGAAACCCAGAGTTAAGATGAAGACCTTGAAAATGGCCAAAATGAAGGGGGGGCTCGCTCTCCCAAACTTGAAGCACTACTATATGGCGGCGCAAATGAAGCATATACGCACCTGGTTAAATGATAAATCAGAGGCAAAGTGGAGATCAATAGAGATGTTTATGTGTCATGGTTCAATAAAAACGATCCCTTTCTGTACAGAATACCAACGAAAAATACGAGTAAAAGATAGTATATCACTCAGAAACACCTTAGAAACTTGGGCCAGAATCAAAAATGTTGTTGATGTAAAAAAAGATTTACTGGCTTTGAGAGAGATAAAAGAAGATCCCGAATTCTTGCCAAACAAAACGGACGAAGTCTTTGATATTTGGGCACAAAAGGGACTGACCATTTTTGGGCAGTGCTTAAATGAGAAGGGAATGATACAATTTGAATCTTTAAGTAAAGCGTATGGTTTGCCGCACTCCCACTTCTTCCGATATTTACAAATAAGAAGTTATATCCAAAATAGTGATATAAAAAATAAGACCAGCAGAGACTTACACCCACTGGTACAATATTTGATAAAGAACTATGATAAAATTAAAGTTCCACACCAAATTTCGGCTGTATACACTATTTTGGAAAATAACTGTAAACATCAAGACACAAAGGCAAAACTGAAATGGGAGGAAGAATTGAATATAAGCGTATCAGAGGAGAGTTGGAGGGAAATGAATCAGAACGTTCACTCAACAACTGCATCGCCATATTGGCGGGAATATGCATGGAAAATTCAGTCACGATATTTCATAACTCCAGTGCAGCAAATTAAATATAATAAAAAAATATCAGCAAGCTGCTGGAGGGAGTGCGGTGAACCATACGCTAATGTTCAACATATATTTTGGTCATGTCCTGCTTTGCACACTTTCTGGGAAAATGTACAGAGAGAAATAAGCTATATTCTGGGATGCACTGTCCAATTAAATGTAGACTATATGCTGCTGGGCAGGACCATAGACACACCCCATGAAGAAAAGGATAATTATTTGCTTAAGGTACTGCGTATAACTGCCCTGAAACAAATTACTAGAAACTGGCTTCAGAAACTCCCGCCCACAATAGAAAAATGGAGGGACACCATTCAACAGGTACATCAAATGGAGTATGTAACATACAAAATAAGGGGCAACCTCAGACTATATGAAATAAGATGGAATAAGTGGTCAACCTACTACAATCAAGGGTAATTTTTTGCTTGTTGTAATCCTTTTTTTTTTTTTTTTTTTTTTTTGTATCTGTGTGTTATGTCTATTGTATGTGGCCGCTGCTGTGGTCGTATATACTGTATGTACGTCATCTTTTTTTCATGTGCTTGATGTTGTGACCGTGTTGTGCTGTGTTTCTTTTTGTTTTTGTTTTTTTTTTGTTTGTTTTTGTTTGTTTGTTTGTTTGTTTTTTCTTTTCTTTTCTTTGCTTTTATTATTAATTTATCATTATTTTATGTGTACATGTAAATGTACAAACACGTGGTGACTTAAAAAATAAAGTATAAAAAAAAAAAAAAAAAAAGTTTAGAGAAGGTTAAACTAAGTTCACCGGTAACAAATTTCTGAAATTTAATCCAAAAGCCAAACATCCCGAACTTTTTGTGAGTTGTGTATGAGGTGTGTGTGTGTGTGTGTGTGTGTGTGTGTGTGTGTGTGTGTGTGTGTGTGTGTGTGTGTGTGTGTGTGTGTGTGTGTGTGTGTGTGTGTGTGTGTGTGTGTGTGTGTGTGTGTGTGTGTGTGTGTGTGTGTGTGTGTGTGTGTGTGTGTGTGTGTGTGTGTGTGTGTGTGTGTGTGTGTGTGTGTGTGTGTGTGTGTGTGTGTGTATATACTGGACTCTGTGTTTCTGGTGGTTTAACCCTGGTTCTGGTTCTGGTTCTGTTTAGGGCTGGAAACGCTATTTTCACAGCTATAGAACAAAGCCAAGAGGCCGTAGAGATCACCTCTGAAGATCAAGTCATTCAAGTGAGTCTGGACAAAACATCATCATCATCCTCATCCCTCATGTCTTGTGACCCCAGATCTCAGTCCTGGTAGATACTGTGGTCTCTGTCTCCTCCTGAATGACTCCCTTTGTTAACATGGAGGCACAGCGTTCTGGCATATCATCTTAAAAAGAAAATAAATAAATATTTATGTTTATGTTTCTCTCTCCACCCCCCAGTACGTGAACCCTGCCTACGAGTCCATCATGGGCTACCAACAAGGCGAGCTAATAGGGAAGGAAATAATAGAAGTGCCTAAAAGTGAGAAGAATAAGCCTGATCTCCTTGAAACAATAAACTCCTGCATACGGAAAGGAAAGGTAACGTACACATGTTCGTTATTCAACATCTTTTACTCCCTGTTAAACACAGAGCCACAACATTTTAGATTTATTTATGGGATTTTATTTATTGGATTGATTTCATGGTTGTCTGTTTCATGTGGGAAGCTGCAAATGAATTTCTCTTTTGTGTTATAATAATGTATACATACCGTTAATAAAGTTGGGTAACACTTTATAAAAGTACACACTATTCAGTAATAGTTAAGCAGTAATAAATTACTGAATTCATCATTTATAACGCATGAATACTCATTACTCATCTCATCATTGATAAGCACTAACTGTATTTATACAAACTAACTAATTCATGCATTATAAATGAAGAATTCAATATTAGTCAATGCTTAACTAATACTTAAAGGGAGAGTTCAACATTTTGGCAAAGGTAAGAGGTAAATTCCTGCAAAACCCCTGATGCGTGTTGCCTTCAGGGACAGTTTTTCATCAACAGTCTCTGTATTTCCCTCTAAAACAACTCTGTGTGGTAATGTTGTGTTATTATCTCATAGCGTGGTGAATGTGCAGGTCACAACTTGTCCACCAGAGCGTTGTGGAGTTGTTGGATTGTGTATTTGATGAGTTTGATGAGGGGAAAACAAGAAATCCCATGTTGAGCTATCCCTTTAATGGTATGGTCTTATTATAAAGTGTTAGCTAAAGTTGTCTGAACCTGAACGTGACAGATGAAACATTCAGACTGAACTTCTCCAGACCGTTACATCAACACTCTGACTCTTACATCAGATTATAAAACAGAATAGAAGAAGAAGAACATGAATGTCACTGTTCACTATCAGGTCACTGTGTATCACCTGCCTCTGTGTGTGTGTGTGTGTGCACGTGCGTCCATGTGCAGTAGTGAGTCTGTTTCATGTGGCCGACGGCTGCGCTGTAATCTCACTACACAGAGAGCGAAGGTCAGTGTCAGACAGACGAGCGGCAGGACGCTCCTTTAGAAACTGTGGGTGGTGGGGGGGGGCATGAAACAAGCCCACGGGACTCCAGGAGTGACCCACCACCCCCCACCCCAACCCCACTGCCCATTAAAGGACAATTCCAGGCAAATTCAACTCAGTATTTTCCTAACATTTTAGGTCTAAAAGAAGGAATCTGAAGATTTTCAGTTTAATTGCTCCTCTTTTGCGGTAGTTGTGTCTGTCCCCGCATCACCACGGCAGCCATGAATGGGAGCGGATGCAAGTTCTGCTGCTTAGGCTGTTTACATCCCTGAATAAACCCTCCGGAGTTTTGTCAGCTCTGAGACGAAGATCGGTCCGCCGGTTTCCGTTAAGAGTTGCTGAGGAGTTTCTCTGATGACTTTAGGTGGAGGCAGGCTAACACTACCCATACACTTCCAGTGTTTGAGCTAAGCTAATTACGGGCAATACGGCTCTATCTCCCTTGTTACTACACGCACAGTCGAAAGGATGGTGTCTATCTGCTGGTCATGGACTCGGGAGTGAGGCAAGGCATGAAAAAAAATGTTGGCGTATCCCTTTAAATTGTTTATGTAGGCTATGTGCCACACTTGTGTGGCAAGTCATAACAACAGGAAGGACTGCCTATTTTTTTGTGTTTTTGTGTGTCATTAAATATGTCTTGTAATCCCATATGGGATGGGCCGCAGTGGTGGCATGACAAGAAAATTAAAAAAATTCATTCATTCAAATTCATTCATTTATTGTCATACTGTTGCACTATAGGGTATCCTAAACCTATTTCAATGTTACACTGTTTGCAATGATAATAAAGCATATTCTATTCTATTCTATTCTACATCCTGTCTAATCTGTGTGTGTTGTTTGCTGCAGGAGTGGCAGGGGATTTATTATGCCAAAAAGAAGAATGGAGACAGCATTCAGCAAAATGTGAAGATCACACCTGTAATTGGACAGGGAGGGTGAGTGATGTGATGCGTTCACTGACTGACATGATGTTCGTCTCTCCTGCTGCTGCTGCTGACGACGGACTAACCAGTTCTAACCAGTTCTTGTCTTTCACAGAAAAATCAGACACTATGTGTCTATCAACAGGCCTTTAAATGATAATAATAAGGTGAGACGTGTCCTCACTTCTTCAGATTTAATCATGAATGAGATGAATCTTTGTGTGTGTGTTAATAAGTGTGTGTGTGTGTGTCCTCTCCGTCCACAGAGTGATAAATCCAGTGAGCGTGTGCAGGCAGAGTCTCAGACAGGTGAGTTCCTTCATCACAGCTGATTTATTCTGTTAAAGGTCTCAGTGCTGCAGCCTCGGTGTCTCTGTCTCTGTCTCTTTGGTTCTGGTACTGGTTCTGGTTCTGGTATATCTTGTATTGTTTACTCTGAAGTGGCAAATGGCCTGTCTGTACTTTTGTTTTTTTTGGAACACAATAAATACTTTTCTAGTTTAAACTCTTGTTTAAACTCAGTGTAGATGTCACATGATGTCATACTGCCAAGTTGTCTTCTCCATGTCTGCAGGAACTGATCTTTCAGTCTCTGTTCGACATTTAGCTTCAGCCAGTCAGAATTAATACATTTTTGAGAGAGCCAAGTATATGACAACCCACAATCATCCAATAGCTATATCTCCAATTCCCCCCGTAGCCCTAGCCCATGACCCTAACCCTTCGTTTTGCACGTTCACGTGAAGTGGTGTTGTCCCGATTCTGGTTCAGGCGAGGGTTAGGGGGAAGTGGTAGGGCTATCTGAACCTTCAAACGGAGATTTTTCAGAGGCACACTTCAAACCAAAGGCTATGTTTTATTTCTGGCTGTAGCGCTGTTATTACGTCACTTTGTTAAGTTTTAATATGTTTTCATGCGAGAAAGTAGCTGTTTAGATCCCCAATGTGAGGTTGATTTATCCAAATGACGGCTGTTTAGACGTTTGCTCCCATGTCTTTGGGAGATGTGAAGCTCGGCGGTGGAGCCTTCACCTGTGGAGCAGATCAACGGCTCGTCCAGAGAGCTGGTCAGCCGGCCAACCTCCGTCATCATCCCGGGGGAAAAGACTATCACAAATTAACTTACCCGCAGGTTTTTAAAGGTTTACATTATTATAGTTACATTATTTTTGGGCGATAAATGCTGGTCTCATTGATGAAATGTAACAATTGTGGCAGTCGCATTAGTTTGTTTGAATTAAAAAGTGAAGGTTGATGTGTGTATTGGACAGAGGAGCAGCGCTGCCACATTTACATTAAGTTAACATGGTTTTGAATACAGGATTTGTGGCAAAAGCTCACGTCTGCTTATGTGAAAGCCAGCAGAGACTACTGATGACGTATGTGACTGTTGAAGGGGTGTCCCAATTCGTAGGGGTTGACTTTCTACCCTTACCCCTTCTCCATTTCAAGGGGCAAGGGTTAAGAGCTAGGGGTAGGGATGAAAATTAGAATTTGAATTGGGCATCTGTCTCTGTCTCTGTGCTGTGGAGCTCAGATCTGCTGCTGTTGTGTTTGTGGTGAGGAAGGACGACGCTCAGCTCCGGAGTCACTCAGACAATAAATACACTGAGCTAATTTTAACTGATTGTTTGCAGACACCAAATATTTGTTGGAGGTTAATAACAATAAATTGGAGATAGTCACATTTGGGGGAACCTGAGCTTTGTAAACTCTTCTAGAGACTTTCGAAATGTGTCAATAAATGTGTTGCAATGTCCCAGAGTAAAAAGAAACAAAAAGTCATTGTTTTCTTTAATCACATGTGCAGCAGCAGAGCAGCTCCAGGTGCTGCTTTATCTGAGCTCACACTCCGGTTTCCTAAGAGCTGGAGAAAGTTATCCACACCTTTTATTTTATTTTATTTTATTTCCTCTTGGCTGAATCAACCATGAAGCCAGATTTCAACATGCAGCAGACAGGTGAACAGAGCAGGCGCTTCGTATCTCAGCTACTCAGTGAAGAAATGGTTTGGTCTGGTTTTACCGCACAGAAAGGTATTCACGCCTCTGCTAAAGGTCAAGCAGAGTTTAGAGTCTGAGCTTTATTTTACTTTACGTTTTGTTTTATAATTCAGTCAGATGTGACAAGAAAAAAAACCCAGAAATGAACTGACCACACAAAGAGTTTCCAGCCTTTTCCTTCTCTATCACTTAAAGGGACAGTTCAACATTTTGGTAAATTGGTCCATTGTCATAATCCCTATAGTCATAGCAGTAGGTTCATTACCTTTAATTGTCGATGCAAGCTGTTTTTATTTGCTTTAGAGGGAAATACACAGACTGCTTGATGAAAAACTGTCCCTGAAGGCAATGCGCATCAGCTATTTTGCATGAATTTCCCTCTAAAACAACTCTGTGTGGTACCGTTGTGTTATTATCTCATAGCGTGGTGAATGTGCAGGTCACAACTTGTCCACCAGAGCGTTGTGTAGTTGTTGGATTGTGTATTTGATGAGTTTGATGAGGGAAACCAAGAAATCCCATGAGCCTCTGTAGCGTAGCTCTGAGCAGCACACTGCTCTGCTCCACCGTTCTAAAAATAGCTTGCACTAACAACTAAAGGTAACAAATCTACTGCTATGACTATAGGGATTATGGCAATGGGCCAGTTTGCCAAAATGTTGTACTATCCCTTTAACTTTTACATGGTTACTTGATTTTCCTTCACATGTTGTGAACACATGAAAAATTAACACAGACACTTAAAACAAAGGTGCAATATTATGGAGGACAAACTGTATTTTAAATTTGTATTATATTTTAAAGAAATCTCATGAAAAATTTCATTGTTCTTCATTTTCAACTTATGAACCTGAGGCTGATAATGTTAGAATAAGACAGAAAATACAAAGTAACATCAACTTTTTATCCATTACATACTTTGGACTCGAGAGTCAACGTTTGTTAATTGTCGTTTTTTTTGTGAACTTTGTACATAACAAACAAAACACCCAATGAAAAAGCATCAACCTGAGCCCTGAGCACAGTATGCTTAAGAGAAATCTGATAATAAAAAGTGAAATAGATTATTATCTCTAATATTTTCAATCCTTCCGATTTCTCAGAGCTGAGCAATCATCACAATTTCCCTGTTTTGAAACCTTGAAACTAAACCTGAGAGAAACCACAGAACCACCAAAGTCCAGTTCCAGAGATCGTGCGTTTGTTGCGTGCGTGTTGATGTTGACGTGAGGTGTTTCTTCTCCCCAGACATTCAATCCAGTAAGCACAAAGACCGGAGGAAAGGCTCTTTGGATGTCAGATCCACGACTTCTCGAGGGAGCGATGGTGAGAGTGAAGGGAGATAGATGATGGAAAGTCTGGGCCTGAGACCTTCCCAGTTGTGTATTTGTGTGTAAAGTGTTGATTGGACACACACTTAGACGCACAAACAACAAACTCATTAGAAAGTGTTTGGATATAATCTGTTGTTTCCAGGGAGCTCGCAGCGCAGACACTCCTCCATGGCCCGCATCCACTCCATGACGATAGAAGCCCCCATCACCAAGGTGGGTCCCTCTCTCTCTCTCTCTGTCCCCATCCCATCATCCCTCCGTCATGTGATGAGCGCTCAGCGTCTCATGACTGAACTCAAAAAAGAACATCCTCGACCGCCGTGAGTGTAGCTACGAGCTCTCGCACCGTGTCAGGAGGAGATTGGCTGATAAAATGCCACATTCATGGAAAGGAGAGAAGAGGAGAGGAGAGGAAAGTAGAGGAAAGCGCATTGGGCCAAGAATGACCTGCTGTTTCAGTGGTTTCTGTCGTCTGCAGTGTGGACGCTCGGAAACAGAGAAAGTCCCCAGGGAGGGGTCATATGATACACTGCAGTTCCTCTGCTCGGTGTCATTTGACTGTGCAGCTGGTCCCTGAAGGCGTCATCCCCTCCACAGTAAAGCAGCGAAACAAACTGCTGCTGCTGTTTGTGCTCAGATATTAGTTAGATTGACCTTCACCTCGACATAGGTCGAACCACCAGAACCTCCAGAACCTGCAGCTGCTCGTTTCACTGTGAAACTGTAAATCTCAGACATTAAGAGCCTGTTTTACATGTTTTCATCTGAATAACTTTGGTTATTTCAGATTAATTTACTGAAATTTTGAGAATGAGAGTTATGAACAATAAGCAGAAAAACTGCATTGATGTTTCATTCATTACACTGACTGACACAATGATATACATGAAAAAGATAATAGTTCTGATTCTTCTGTTTCCTGTTTGACCACCAGGTGATCAACATCATCAATGCAGCTCAGGAGAGCAGCCCCATGCCTGTAGCAGAAGCCTTGGACCGAGTCCTGGAGATCCTGAGGACCACGGAGCTCTACTCCCCTCAGCTGGGCACCAAGGACGAAGACCCCCACACCAACGACCTGGTGGGGGGGCTGATGACGGTGAGCAGGAGGGCATGACATCATCCCTTGACCATGACATCATCCCTTTAGATACGACATCGTCTCTTCAGATACAACATCAGCCTTTATATACGACACCGTCCCTTTAGATACGACATGGTCCTTCAGATACGACGTAGTCCTTCAGATACGACGTAGTCCTTCAAATGCAACATTGTCCCTTTAGATTTAGATACAACATCATCTCTCTGATACAACTACAACTGAGTCGATACACATCGGTCCATGATCCTGACAGGAACAGAGGTGTCATCGTATCTGTGTCTGTGGAATTTTTTTTTTTTTTGTGAAGTTCATTTTGGGGGGGTGGGGGTGGTGAGACAGAGAGAGATTAACAGACAGCAGTGGTGAAGCAGAAGTAGACAGAGTGCCAAGTTGGCAGTCTTGGCAACGACCCCAAAGGAAGTGTTAGATTGTCCTTTGTGCTCCTGTAGGCTGGAGAGGAAAGCCCACCCCACCCTCTCTTTCTCCCCCCTCTCTGCTCTGTCTCTCTCTCTCTCACACACACACACACACACACACACACTCTGCACGCATGCACACAGTCACACTCACATGAACCTCTTCCTCTCGACTCCGCGGGCCTGGAAACATCCTGTTCTTTGGATCAGATGAAGAAGTGTGGCTTCACTTATTATTATACATGTACACTGTACTGTACACAAACACACACACAAACACACACACATTTGTTCTGCGTTAACGACGGATGAAGCCAGAAAACCATGAGGTGTTTGCTGGTCGTTGGTTGAAGGATAGTTCCCTGCAAAAAATCAAATATCTTACCATAATATTTGTCTTATTTCTAGTCACAATGTCTTTTCTAGTCAAAACAAATCTCATTATACTTAAAATAAGACTCATCACATAAAAGCAGCTTGTTTTTAGACACTTTTTTTACTTCTTTCAAGCATATTTTCACTTGAAATAAGTAGAAAAATCTGATAGTGGAGCAAGTTTTTCTTTCTTACAAGTTAATTTTTAGGTGACGTCTTATTTTAAGTGAAAAGAGATTAGTTTTGACTGAAATTGAGACATTTTGACAAGAAATAAGACAAATATTCTTGGTCTTGAGTCTTTGCAGTGTGAGTGTAGCTGAAGCTGAGCTGTGGCCGGGCTGAGCTCCCTCAGAGCCGAGCCGTCTCTCTCTCATCTTTTCTGGGGGAGAAAGGCTTAAAATAGCCTGTGGTGTGTACAGAGGCAGCGCCACCATGAGACAATGCTCGGGTCAAAGATGAGCCAGTCTCTCCTCTTCCTTTTTCACTTGTGAAGTAAACATTTCACTGTGCGACACACACCCAAGCGCTCTCATGAACTAACGCCCAGGCTACATACAGTAGTAGAGTACAGGCTGGTGGAGGTTGTTGTTTCTCTGCTTTTATTTTTATTTCTATGTTTTTGTTTTAGTCTTTTAACATGTTTATAACACACTGTGCCCCAGGTCTCAGTTTAACAGAACAACACATTCTTATTTTTTTTAGGTCAGAATGTTTTTATTGCAGCTGCTTGTCACAGATTAGTCTCTGAGAAACACTTTTAAACAACAACATGATCTCTGGTTTTGATAAAGTGAAATGAAACCAGAACGACAGCAGTTCTACAGCTAGTGACTTTTCTTGATCTTACATATGGGAAATAAATAATAAATAAATAATAAAAGCTCTAAATGACAATATTTTTGGATATTTGGGAGAAATTTTGTCAGTAGGTTATAGAATGTAACAAAAGTGTTCATTTTACTCAAACACATAGTAAAACCAGAGGAACGGATCATTTTGAAGTGGTCTTTATTTTTTCCAGAGTTATATATACAGTATATATACATATACATATATTACTTTATTTACAGACTCAAGGTACAGACATACAACGTCTGTCCAAAATGATTGAAATACATGCAGTACAGCTGTTTGGTCCAGTATTTCCAAAGGATGGAGCAGTAAAATACAAAAGCAAAAGTAAAAACAAGATATAAAAAATAAAATATAACATTGAAATATATAAAATATAAAAAGACTTTCTATACAGTTTTGAAGAAACATTAGTCTGGAAATCGGATTGACTCTGTTAGTCACAGTGCTAACAGTTAGCTGCACCTTCACTTCCCCAGTCATTAGCCTACTAACGCTGTGTGTATGTGCGTGTTCTTGCACATGCTACGTTTTTCCAAGGGCTGTTTGAGGGTTAAGACGTTACGTTATAGTTAGGTTTAAATTAAGTTTAGGCATTTGTTTTGGATGGTTAAGGTTAGGGTAAGGGGCTAGGGAATACATTATGTCAATGACATGTCCCCACAAAGATATATTTACAAGGGTGTGTGTGTGTGGGGGGGTGTGCGTGTGTGTGTGTGTGTGTGTGGGTGTGTGTGTGCGTGTGTGCGTGTGTGTGGGTGTGTGTGTTGTCTCAGAGGAGCTTCATCATTGTTTGAACCAGTGAAAAGCAGCAGTTTGATTATTTGGGTGATGAAGTGTAAAAACTATTGTTGATCGGCTCCATTTGCCGCCACAGCGTGAAAACCAAAACCCAGAGGAAGACGGTTGTCATCACAGATTATGTGTCATGTTGTGTTCATGTATTATCCTCCCGTCCCTGTGTCGTTTACAGGTCATAGCACATATGGAAATCATTTTTTAAACTGCGTATCAGATTCATTCATAATAACAATAATAAGCTCCGTTCTGGCTCGTTTGGGGAAACAAAACGAGGTGTCGACATCATAAAGGCTCCAGAATATTGTGTCATCGCACAGAAGAAGAAAAAAAAAACACTCATAAAAGTGTTAATACGGAAAATCAGTTTTAAAAAAAAATCCACGTCTGTTTCTTGTTATTTACAATGGTGTCATTGGTTTCACTCTGCAGCATTTAAAGGGATAGTTCACCCAAAACTCAAATTTCACTCATTATCTACTCACCCTCATGTCGACTAAGAGCTGTGAGAGTTTTCAGAGTCCTCCGTCCCTTCTCTGAGTTACGTGGGGGTCCGCGCAGCAGTATTTGTCTATATAATGGTTGTCAATGGACACCAGGTTTCTTCGTCCAAAAAGACACACCAAAAAACATCCAAATACCTCCATACTGCTCGTCTGTAATGTCCCTCTGGTGTTGAAGCCCCGACATGAGAAATTGTTCCGAAAAAAATTAAATAAGTCTATATTTTAAGCTTGTTTGTAGCGGAAGCTCCCAGTGTCTCAGTTCACTGCTCTTCCTGTGTCAGTGCAATTCTCACGTGATTTGTACTGACCGGCGGAACAATTTCTCATGTTGGGGCTTCAATACAAGAGGGACATTACAGACGAGCAGTATGGAGGTATTTGGATGTGTGTGTCGGACGCAGAAACCTGGTGTCCATTGACAACCATTATATGTCTGGACCCCCGTAACTCAGAGAAGTAACGGAGGACTCTGAAAAGGAGCTTCATCATTGTTTGAACCAGTGAAAAGCAGCAGTTTGATTATTTGGGTGATGCAAAACGTGTACAAAACTAAATTTAAATGTTGTTGACTGCGGCTGCGGACTTGAAACAATATTGAGTGTAGCCGATACAATTTTCCTTTTTACGCTCTCATTCATTCTCGTTGAAACCGGCAAACCGTATGCGGTAGAACAGGGTTTAAATCTTTATGGCGGCTTTTTATATATATTGGGCAAAATATAAATGTTATAATTACAACAGTTACAGGACTGCATGCTTGCTGCGGACTTGAAACATTGTACTAGTCCACTACTTTTCCTTTATGTGTCATTCATTCTGTTGAAACCGGCAGCGGAGCCAGCTGCCTATTATCGTTGCTATGCACGGTCACAGACGACGGACGGACAGCCGCCCACTGTGTCGTGGTATCTTTTGCTTATTCAAACAAAACGTGGTAAAAACTTTTAGACTTGTGTATATTAAATTATAATCATTCATTTATCAATCATAGACAGGATATGACGTTTCTGGCGCCAGAGCAGTCAATGAGCTCATTCGACACGTGTGTCAGGCCTGCTGTGATCAGGAGTGGAAATCAGAATCAATAACCTCCACATTCTGGGTTACGTTCAGAGGTTTTCAAGGCAGGGCCAGGGTCATCAGTGTTAGCATTACAGACCCATCTGACCTTCACAATCAATGAAAACGATCTGTACAAGACTAAATTCAACAGATATTCTTTAATAACTTCCACATGCTTTGAGCTGGAAGCCTGAAAGTTTCAGGGTTTTCATCAGGGGCCTAGGGCCATCCATGAGCTGCTATTTCAGACCAATCCCACATTCAGAAGGGGTCAAAGATCAAGGTTTAATGTGAAAACAATTTTTGCTATTATTTCAGGCCTTCACCAATAAGCTGGGAAGCTGAACTCTTAGATTTTAGTCCAGAGCTTGGAGCAGATTGACTGTGCCAAATATCAGCTGTGCTTCAGAAGTGTCCAAAATGGCCAAAAAAGTGTTCATTTCTAATCCCTCGTCTAAATTCAACAGATATTCTTTAATAACTTCCACATGCTTTTGGAACTGAAAGTTTCAGGGTTTTGCCTAGGGCCATCCATGAGCTGCTATTTCAGACCAATCCCACATTCAGAAGGGGTCAAAGGTCAAGGTTTAATGTGAAATTTTACGATTTTTGCTATTATTTCAGGCCTAAAACACCAATACTTTGAGCTGGGAAGCTGAACTCTTAGATTTTGGTCCAGAGCTTGGAGCAGATTGACGTGCCAAATATCAGAGCTGTACTCCACTCAGAAGTGTCCAAAATGGCCAAAAAGCAGTGTTCATTTCTAATCCCTCATTGTGTACGAGACTAAATTCAACAGATATTCTTTAATAACTTCCACATCTTTGAGCTGGAAGCCTGAAAGTTTCATCAGGGGCCTAGGGCCATCCATGAGCTGCTATTTCAGACCAATCCCACATTCAGAAGGGGTCAAAGGGGTTTAATGTGAAATGTGACAATTTTTGCTATTATTTCAGGCCTAAAACACCAATACTTTGAGCTGGGAAACTGAACTCTTAGATTTTAGTCCAGAGCTTGGAGCAGATTCAAATATCAGAGCTACTCCACTCAGAAGTGTCCAAAATGGCCATGGTCAAAGGTCACAGGGTCAAACATCAAAGTGAATCCTAACAAAACACACACGCTTTAAGTAATCATCATGAAATTTGGTGAAGTTGTATTTGAGTCCTCTATCATAATATTGTATTCCTGTTTCAATGGCTTTCCCATGCTCTCACAGAGTTGGGTGTCAGGGTGGTGCATAAGCGCCTCAGAATGAGTCCACACGCCAAGTTTCAAGTGATTCGGTCTGTTTCAACGGTGGCCTCCAGGAAACAGAGGAATGCGGCTCTTTAAAGCCCCGCCTCTCGAAAAGTAATAATGTCCCTGCGCTTGTCTTGGGCTCCCGAACCACTGATAAAAAATTCAGAACTGTGCGACTTTTGGAAATATATTTTGTCCATTTTGGCTTTTCAGATTCCAAGCCTGTCAGACTTAAAGCCTGAAGACCCTCTGACTCAGAAAAGCCAAAATGGACAAAAATATTTCCAAAAGCCCCACAGTTCTGAATTTTTTATCAGTGGTTGGGGAGCCCAAGACAAGCGCATCATGTTTTCGGCCCTGATCGGGCCATTACTTTTCGAGAGGCGGCTTTAAAGAGCCGCATTCCTCTGTTTCCTGGAGGTGTTGCCATAGAAACAGACCGAATCACTTGAAACTTGGCGTGTGGACTCATTCTGAGGCGCTTATGCACCACCCTGACACCCAACTCTGTGAGAGCATGGGAAAGCCATGTTCGTGGCCCCCAGCGCAACAGGAATACAATATTATGATAGAGGACTCTCTGATTACAACTTCACCAAATTTCATGATGATTACTTAAAGCGTGTGTGTTTTGTTAGGATTCACTTTTATGTTTGACCCCTGTGACCTTTGATACTTCATGGCCATTTTGGACACTCTGAGTGGAGTACAGCTCTGATATTTGGCACAGTCAATCTGCTCCAAGCTCTGGACTAAAATCTAAGAGTTCAGCTTCCCAGCTCAAAGTATTGGTGTTTTAGGCCTGAAATAATAGCAAAAATTGTCAAATTTCACATTAAACCTTGACCTTTGACCCCTTCTGAATGTGGGATTGGTCTGAAATAGCAGCTCATGGATGGCCCTAGGCCCCTGATAAAACCCTGAAACTTTCAGGCTTCCAGCTCAAAGCATGTGGAAGTTATTAAATAATAACCATTACACAATGAGGGATTAGAAATGAACACTGCTTTTTGGCCATTTTGGACACTTCTGAGTGGAGTACAGCTCTGATATTTGGCACGGTCAATCTGCTCCAAGCTCTGGACCAAAATCTAAGAGTTCAGCTTCCCAGCTCAAAGTATTGGTGTTTTAGGCCTGAAATAATAGCAAAAATCGTCAAATTTCACATTAAACCTTGACCTTTGACCCCTTCTGAATGTGGGATTGGTCTGAAATAGCAGCTCATGGATGGCCCTAGGCCCCTGATAAAACCCTGAAACTTTCAGGCTTCCAGCTCAAAGCATGTGGAAGTTATTAAAGAATATCTGTTGAATTTAGTCTCGTACACAATGAGGGATTAGAAATGAACACTGCTTTTTGGCCATTTTGGACACTTCTGAGTGGAGTACAGCTCTGATATTTGGCACGGTCAATCTGCTCCAAGCTCTGGACTAAAATCTAAGAGTTCAGCTTCCCAGCTCAAAGTATTGGTGTTTAAGGCCTGAAATAATAGCAAAAATTGTCAAATTTCACATTAAACCTTGACCTTTGACCCCTTCTGAATGTGGGATTGGTCTGAAATAGCAGCTCATGGATGGCCCTAGGCCCCTGATAAAACCCTGAAACTTTCAGGCTTCCAGCTCAAAGCATGTGGAAGTTATTAAAGAATATCTGTTGAATTTATCTACACAATGATCAAATCATGAAAAGTCTTCTGAAAAAATAACACTGGATGACCCATCTTGATAAACCCTAACCCAAAGAATTGGATTTTGATCCAGCTGTCTGACAGTTTCAAATAATGAATGAATGATGAGTTGCAGACCAGACACCCACAGTTTGTTGTTGTTTTTTAAACTTTCTGCCTCAGTCTCGTCCAGCTCATTGACTGCTCTGGCGCCAGAAACGTCATATCCTGTCTATGATTGATAAATGAATGATTATAATTTAATATACACAAGTCTAAAAGTTTTTACTACGTTTTGTTTGAATTCAATGAGCCGTAATATAAAGATCTCTGAAATTAATGAGTTTATAGTTTCAGTGGGCGAAGCTTTCTTCATGTTGACCAGGAGCAACGGTTTACGCAGATTGTTTCAACGAGAATGAATGAGAGCGCAAAAAGGAAAAGTACATACAATGTTTCAAGTGCAACAGTCCTGTAACTGTTGTAATTATAACATTTATATTTTGCCCAATATATATAAAGATTTAAACCCTGCACAAAATGATATGAGCTCCGCTGCCGGTTTCAACGAGAATGAGCGTAAAAAAGGAAAATTGTATCGGCTACACTCAATATTGTTTCAAGTCCGCAGCAAGCATGCAGTCCTGTAAATGCTGTAATTATAACATTTAAATTTAGCCCAATATATAGGCTATAAAAAGCCGCTATAAGGATTTAAACCCTGTTCGTCAAAAACACGACGAGGGGTTTGCATTCAAATTAACAGAGGACCCCTATTATCAGAATCCGAAGATGATGGATTTGCATTCAGGTCTATGGACGTCCCTTTTCGTCACTAGATCGATTATTTGGGTCATGTCATTGACGCCAGGGGGCACTTCAGACGAAAAGGGGGTGAGACTGTGTTGACATGAGGGTTTTGAACATAAAAGCATCTCATCTCATATCAAGTCTTCTAAAAAATAACTGTCACATCAACCCTAACCCTTATTTCTAAGTGACAGTTTTAAATAATGAATGAATGATGCGTTTAGGGGCGTTTGTTGTTGTTTTTTAAACTTTCTGCCTCAGTCTCTGATTCTCTTTGTTTTCTTCATGTTCGCAGGACGGTTTACGCAGATTGTCAGGAAATGAATACATACTTGCAACAAAGCGTAAGTAAACGTAAAGCACAGAATGATATGAAGTGCTGTGCTGTGTTGTTTTTATTAAAGGGACATTGTGTAACTTCTCCTATTATCTATTTGTGAAAATCAATTATTTGGTTCTTCAGTCTGTTTGTCATGAATCAATAATCCCCCCATCAACAAAGTGAAGTGTTCCTTTCAGCTCTGAATGAGCCGTTCATATCATTCATATCTCCATGGAGCGGGTAAGCTCGCTGCTGGTTTTTACCTTCAGTGGCAGCGTGACGGTAGGAAACCACGGAAATTCAGCGGAGACACCGGAGCTGTCAGCTCAGGTCCAGGTGGCGTCACCGCGGTAACGCAGTGAGGAGGAATGGAGCGTTACACTGATGCTGAATTCACCTGCAGTCATTTTAGTCACAGAAGTCAAGAGAAAGCCGGTAAAATGTGGGTCAGCTAAACAATACGACATCGCCATGACAACATATTGTCACGTGTATTGTTTTGCCTCGTGCTGACGGACCACTTGTTTACATAGAGGCTTGTTTATGCTGTTACCTGCAGCGGCTGTCGTCCGTCTGCTGTCTGCCCAATTTCACGTAAATGCAACATGAAAAATACGACTGAGTTGCTGGTGATCTACAACCACAACGCTAGATGAGAGGAATTCCTACACAATGTACCTTTAATGTCATTACTTTGCCTCCTACCAGGCTGTTGCCTTTGATCATTTAGATTTTTGTTATCATCATCTCTTTAACTGTGTGTCTCCTGTCCTGTCAGAGCCTCATCATATCCCCAGTCATCTGACAACTCCTCTGTCGCTGAATGACATCCCCCCTCGCATCGCCCAGACCATGGAGAACGAGGACTCGTGGGACTTTGACATCGTCAACTTGGAAGCTGCAACCATGAAACGGTGAGTGGGGACTTTGGCTAATTGTTTTCATTATTTTTGAAGTGTTGAAGTGCTGAGTGTTTGTGCTGCTGAATCCTCCCTCAGGCCTCTGACCTACTTGGGGATGAAGATCTTCTCCCGTTTCGGGGTCTGCGAGTTCCTGAACTGCCCTGAAGCGACGTTACGCTCGTGGCTCCAGGTGATCGAAGCCAACTACCACTCCAGTAACTCCTACCACAACTCCTCGCATGCAGCTGACGTCCTGCACGCCACGGCATACTTCCTCTGCAAGGAGAGGGTCAAGGTAAACCAGTGGTTATTGATGCTGTTTAGCATAACATGGCTCAGAATAAAGGTTTGGGTCATTGATGAGCTGGTAGACGACATCCCATCTTCTTTAAAGTGATACCCCAACATTTTTTTGTGTGTCTTGCCTCACTCCCGAGTCCATGACCAGCAGATAGACACCATCCTTTTGACTCTGCGTGCAGTAACAAGGAAGATAGAGCCGTATCGCCCGTAATTAGCTTAGCTCAAACGCTCTAAGTGTTTAGCTCTAAACATTATATCACTTCATCAACATTTCTGTTCATTTCATTTCAGATACTATGCAGCAGAGTGGCTTCAAAGAAAGAATTCCAATAAATTATGATAATGAATATCTTTTCACCTGCAATATTTTACCTTTAATTACATTGAAAAACAAACATTTTAAGAGAAATATTAATTGTAATAAATTATCAATGCAATCTGTGCAGCTGCAGGAAACACAACCTTCCCAGTTGGTCTGTAAAGGTTAATACCACAGGCAGTTTAGACATAGTGGTTCAACAAAAACCTCATTAAAATCCTCCAGGCTTGTGGACGCACCAGCGTATGAGGACGTTTTCCTCTATGCCAAGCATAAAAAAAAGACAGCTTTTGTTCCAGAATATTTTCAAGTCTGTGTTTCTAATTTTATTGTTGTCCGCCTTCCCAGAAGAAAAAAAATATGTGGAAAAAAATATGTACTGTTCTGTACAACAGTTCTTTAAGTAGAAACCAATACAAGTTGTTTGGTCAGAGATATTGCACAGTGTCGGTGTGAGATGAACTGTTGAATTTGCAGAAAAGATAAAATACACTAATAAAGTGACAAAAACTTATTACAACCAGGTGAGGACAGAGCAGTGACTTGTGCCAAGGCATCAGATCAGTAGTGAAGTAAAGGAGTCCAGAGTTCATTTTATTTTATTAACCGATTATTTTTCTTTTTTTTTGACAAGGAAAATGCACATTAAAGGGAAAATTCACCCAAAATTAAAATTACACTTATTATCTACTCACCCTCATGTCTACTAAGAGCTGTGAGAATTTTCAGAGTCTTCCATGCTATCTCTGAGTTACGGGGGGGTCAGCGCAGCAGTATTTGTCCAATGGTTGTGATTGGGGCTCACTTTTCTTCATCCAAAAAGACACACCAAAAAACATCCAAATACCTCCATACTGCTCGTCTGTAATGTCCCTCTTGTATTGAAGCCCCGACATGAGAAATTGTTCCGAAAAAAAAGTCTATATTTTAAGCTTGTTTGTTTTGGACGAAGAAAAGTGAGCTCCATTTGCAACCGTCATATGGACATGCAGTGCTGCGCCGAGCCCCGCTGTAACTCAGAGAAGGCACGGAGGACTCTGAAACTACTCACAGCTCTTAGTCGACATGAGGGTGAGTAGATAATGAGTGTTATTTGAATTTTGGGTGAACTGTTCCTTTAATGAACAATTACTGACGCGCATGTCACGTCCTGTAAATATGCCAGATTTAGCTAAAAGCTTATTTCCGGACAGACAGACGGACAGACATACCATACATTAGGTAACAGTAGGAAGCTACCTGCGTAAGTATAAGAAAAGGCATAGTGTTAGCAGCAGTTACAGCAATAAGAAAACAGATGATAACCTGCATAAATATAAGAGTGGACACAGTACCAGCATAACAATTCCATGCATATTAGTGATGTTCGTCTGTGGTTTGTTCCATATTCAGATCAAATCCTCCTTTTTATTTCACCCTCAGTTCAGCCCTGGTCACAGCTGTAGTGCTGGACGCTGGTGGATGTTTACTCCATGTTTACTCCATGTTTACTTTAATCAGAGTCGACAAACTGACTGTGACTGAGCTGCAGCGTCAGCCGCTTGTAGATCCGATTCCAGAACCTGCAGCTCTGGATCCTCCTCCTCCTCCTCCTCCTCCACCTCCTCCTGCGCTCGTCTGCTCTGAACTCACATTATCCTTGAGAGTCGAGGTTTTGCCCAAGTGTGTCAGTGGCTCAGCGGCTGGTGGAGGAGGGCGAACGCGAGGGCATGCGCCGGCTAAGCTGATTACCAAACTGTCTATTTCTGATCTGAGTGGAGGGATCTTTCATTGGCTGAGCCGCTGAACTGTGAAGTTACATCACCCAAGGTTAATGAATGAATCCCTGGAACGGCACAGACGACCGCGAATTCATGTGAAAATTAAGGAATTATTTCCCTGATCTGTGTCCGCTCCTCTTTATTCACACTTTTTAATTTTTCACACCCCTGAGACACATGACACAGGAAATGACCCAGAAACAAATGACCCTGCTTCCAAAAATTACAAGTAGTTGAGTGTGTGTGTGTGTGTGTGTTAATTTGATGATCAACCAGTTCTGCCACAATTAAAGTCAGTTTTTAAGACTTAAAGCTGCGGATTTATCATCAAAATTTTTGATGATTCTATATGTTAATGTTCTATATCTTCACCAAAATGAAGATTTTTTTTAATCCGTGTTCATAAACGTCTTTAAAACAATTAGTTCCTTCTTGTCGTAGATTGAACTCACGTCCGAGAGGCGCCGACAGTTTGATGTGACATGTTTAGAAAACATGAGTTAAACCTTAAACCCTGAGGTCGTACTAATCCAGACTTGCCATAACCCCTATAGTCATAGCAGTAGGTTCGTTACCTTTAATTGTTGCTGCAAGCTATTTTTAGAACGGCAGAGCAGAGCCGTGAGCTGCTCAGAGCTACGCTACGGAGGCTCATGGGATTTTTTTGTTTCCCTCATCAAACTCATCAAATACACAATCCAACAACTCCACAACGCTCTGGTGGACAAGTTGTGACCTGCACATTCACCACACTATGAGATAATAACACAACGTTACCACACAGAGTTGTTTTAGAGGGAAATGCAGAGACTGCTTGATGAAAAACTGTCCCTGAAGGCAGCGTGCCGTTCTAAAAATAGCTTGCACCGACAATTAAAGGTAACGAACAATGGGCCAGTTCGCCAAAATGTTGAACTATCCCATAATGCTGTACAACGATCTCTTTCTCCACAACAGCAAAGTCTGGATCCCATCGACGAGGTGGCCGCGCTGATCGCCGCCACCGTGCACGACGTGGATCACCCGGGCCGCACCAACAGCTTTCTGTGCAACGCGGGCAGCGAGCTCGCCATCCTCTACAACGACACGGCCGTGCTGGAGAGCCACCACGCCGCGCTCGCCTTCCAGATCACCACCAGAGACGACAAGTGCAACATCTTCAAGAACATTGAAAGGTGCGAGAGCCACACGCGTCGTCATGTAGAATAATACAATGAAAATGGTTTTAAAATGTCTGTTACAATTTTCAAAGAGTCCAACGTGATTCAAATGCACTTCCACTAATTGATTAATTGATGAATGGACCAATCGCTGCAGCTGCAGAGAGAGAGCGAGAAAGAAACTTTATTGTTATTGTATATATTTCTATGCAACAAAATGAGCAATGACGAGCAAAATAAAAACCCCAGAAAACAACAACAGAACATTGACATATTTCACAACAATACTACACTGCAAAAACTCAAGAAATATTTGTCTTATTTCTAGTTAAAATGTCATTTCTAGTCACAACAAATCTAATCCTACTTCACATAAGACTCATCACATAAAAAGCAGCTTGTTTTTAGACACTTTTTACTTCTTTCAAGCAGATTTTCACTTATAATAAGTAGGAAAATCTGACAGTGGAGAAAGTTTTTCTTTCTTATTACAAGCACAAAAAAACCTGCTTTCACTGGCAGATTTTTCTACTTATTTCAAATGAAAATTAGTTTGAAACAAGTGAATAGTTAATTTTTAGCTCATTTTAAGAGGAAAGAGATTAGTTTTGACTAGAAATAAGACAAATATTTTTTAAGACAAATAGTTTTTGCAGTGTTTTCTTAATCAAAATAATATTCGCAGTGATGATGATGTGCGACCCAACCCAAGTGGCTTCAGTCCTAAACAAAGTGTAATTTATCGTATCAGTTGTTCGCTTCACAACGAGGAGGTTTTAAAGTTCAGAAACCGAAATGTTTCATCTGTGAATTTTTCCAATTTGACGTATTAAATCGTTTCTAAAAATAGATTGTGATGCAGAATACAGGAGGAGCAGCACCTGAAGTAGCGTGGCGTGGTACGTGTGTGTGTGCTACTGAAAACAATAGTGTGTGTGTGTTTGTTGACAGCAGCAGCAGGGTCGTAATGTGATTTGAGTCCCGGAGCAGAATAGCTCACATGTGCTGGTTCCCCTCCGAGGGGGAAGGTGAACAAAGCCTCCATTCATTGGCACTGTCACTGCAGCCGGAGCAGGAAAACTGTTCACACGGGTTCCTCTGCTGTTTACCACACTCTGTCTGTCCCTCTGTCTGCAGGAACGAGTATCGAACACTACGACAGGCCATCATCGACATGGTCCTGGCCACTGAGATGACCAAACACTTTGAACACGTCAACAAATTTGTGAACAGCATCAACAAGCCGCTGGCCGCTCTGGAGGAGAACGGGGTGAGGTCATGAAAACCAGAGATGACACGTGTTGGTGCTTCATACCTGCGTAGAAATAGTTTTTAGTCTATTTTTAGCCTCTTTTTTCTTTTTTTCCTAAATAGATCAGTGTTGAGTCGGAGCAGGAAGGACACACACACACACACACACACAGAGGAGCTTTCAGGCTTTATATAAACACAACTGTTGTGATCTCATTCTGTCATACGCCGTCAATGAATGGTGGTGTGGTCCCACAGTTTCTCCAGCAACAATAGCTGAGAGATGATGATGATGATGATGATGATGACTGTGGTGGCAACACTTTAGACTGAACTTAGTTTTAAAGGTACATTGTGTAGGAATTCCTCCATCTAGTGTTGTGGTTGTAGATCTCAAGCATCTCAACCATATTTTTCATGCTGCATTCAGGTGAAATTGGGCAGATGACAGACGGACGACAGCCACTGCACGTAATGGCATAAACAAGCCTCTATGTAAACAAGTGGTCCATCAGCACAAGGCAAAATAATACATCTGACAATATGTTGTCATGGCAATGTCGTATTGTTTACCTGATCCATGTTTTACCGTCTTTCTCTGGACTTCTGTGACTAACATGTCATCTGGTTTGTTACCGACAGCCGTCTGCCCGATTGCACCTGAATGCAGCATCAAAATTTTAGCAGAAGGCAAGGTTCAGTTGACTCATGTACATTACTTCCACACTCACAAGATCACCGGAGCCAGGACGTCCTTTTGTGGGTTTTATTTTGACGTTCCATTACAAGAATCAGATAAAGCTTCCAGCTGCAACATCCATCAGTAACATCGTAAAGCAACGTAAACGGGCAAAAAACCTTGTTATGCTGTACTAGTCAATGTGTTGACCTCCAATCTTGCCCTTTCGTCCTTGGTCAAAGATGGAAAGAAGGAAGGAAGGCAGGAAGGACAAAGGGAAAGATGGGAGGAAACATAGATGGATGGAGGGAACAGATTCATTCTAGGAAGGAAGAAGGGAAAAAGGAAGGAAAGGAAGACGGAGGGTAAATTGGATCAAAAGAGGAAGATAGAAGAAGTAAGGACGAAGGAAGGAAGGAAGGAAGGAAGGAAGGAAGGAAGGAAGGAAGGAAGGAAGGAAGGAAGGAAGGAAGGAAGGAAGGAAGGAAGGAAGGAAGGAAGGAAGGAAGGAAGGGAAAAAGGATTGTGGAAAGAAGGGAAAAAGGAAGGAAATAAAGATGGAGGGAACAGATTGGGTCAAGAAGGAAGGAGGGGAGGGAAAAAGGATTGTGGAAAGAAGGAAGGAAAGAAAGATGGAGGGAGGGTCCAGATTCGTTCTAGGAAGGAAGAAGGGAAAGAAGGAAGGGAGAAATGAAGGTAAGGGAACAGATTGGGTCGATTTGACCCAGAAGGACAGCAGGAGGGTTAAAAGTGCATGTGCAGTGCTTACTTCAGGTGCTATAGGACCTTTCACAACTATGCAAAAAAGCAGTCATAACATAACACACTGCAAACTACAATAAAGATTTCAACTCTCTTCACAACAATATTGGCTCCTACGATGATGATGATGATGATGCTGGTTCGGGGACTCGTGGCCTGTTGTCGGCACTGAAATCTTTGTGGGGAGAGAATTTTACAACTCGGTAACATCTTTCTCGTCTGCGTGAGGAATGCTCCACGTGGACATTTAAAAGTCCTGCTGCCTTTTAAAGTCAGAGGAGCCGATCAGACTGAATCTGAACACAGTCGCTTCAGACCGAGATCAGTCAAACGCTGCGTTTAAGTGTTTCCTCCCATAAACTGTCATCAGGGTTAATTGAGTTAATGGAAGAGGTTGTGATGTTTTGTGAGGAGCTCTTTGTGTCACGTCCCCGCCGTCAGACCAGGAGGGTTTAGAATCAAACAGAGACCTCACTCATCTTGGCACAGAAAAATAGACCCTCTGTACTTCTGCTTAACATAATTCAATCTTGAAACATGCAGTAGCTGCACATCATGTGACTGTATGACGCATGCTGCGCTCTTTAGCATGTAAGTGCACCGGACACAGACTCTCCTTCTGACACTGCTGCGACGACGCTGCACGTTATCTCCCCTCCAGATCCGTTTATGCACAGACACAGTTGGTTATTTTTGAAGTTGTTCAGCTGATGTGTGTTTGTTGTGTGTCCCTCTGCTAATGTTTGCGCTGTGTTTTTTTTCTTTTCAGGGAAACAGTGATGAGGAATCGGTCAAAGGCGTCCTGACCTCACCTGAGAACCGCATCCTGGTCAAGCGGATGCTGATTAAATGTGCAGACATCTCCAACCCCTGCAGGCCGCTGGAGCTCTGCATCGAGTGGGCCGGACGCATCTCCGAGGAGTATTTTGCACAGGTGAAGAAAGAGACGACAAAAGTGATCTGGTAGTTGATGTTTTAAAGGAGAATTCTGGTTGTTTTTGACCCCTAAGTTGTTGTCCTGGTGGTCACCCTGTGTTGGGGGGAGCAATTGAACCTATGAGGGCAATTCTTTCAACCACAACAAACACTCAGAAAACAATCAAATATCTCTGGTACATGACTGGAATCCTTAGAGACACCACTGAACTCATGTAGTGTACAGTAAACTTTGTGTTTTTGCATGTAGTCGCTCACCTCAGACAGCCCAACTCTGAAACGTCCTGGAAAGACATTACTATCCGATCGCAGAGCTCCTGCTCTCCCCGCCACAGAAACAAAGGTTGTGTCAGAAATCACTTACTCATTCCTGACTCCCTACTCATTATATAGTGAATTCAATATAGTGGACTATATAGTGGACTCACTGGTCAAATAAAAAAACACTACTCCGCCGCACAGTTAATGACGTATTAAGTCGCGTAATTAAAACTTTCCGACCACGATCGTAACGGCCGGTGTAAGCGGTAATATATACTGTATATTTAAGCGTCAAAGATGTTCATGCAAACCCTCATAGTTTGAAACAACGCTCAAAACACACACAGAGTCACAACTAAGCATAAAGTCCGCTAGCTTATGCTAACGTATAACATAAAACACCATAGACGGGCTAAGAGAAATTAGCCTTGCTATCTGTGTCTGTGGTCAGTTTATAACGCTTGTCAGGAAATTTGCTCTGACTTTTGTTTTGGGATCAGATGTTCACTACATTTCGTGGTGAATTGTGGGATAGATTCAGTGCACTATTAGTGAACATTAATAATCACTAAAAATTCGGACACAACTCCAAAATGGCTTGGTCACTATATAGTACACTATATACTGTAGTTAGTAGGGGGTGATTTCAGACACAGCCAAACACTTTTTCCTTGTGATGATTTCTTTACAAAAATAAGCAGTCAGATATTTTGGACATCACCACTGCACTGCTCCACCGTTTATTTTTTGTAAAGAAATCATCACAAGGAAAAAGTGTTTGTTTCTGTGGCGGGGAGAAGGAGGTGTCAGAGTTCAGCTATCTGAGGTGAGTGACTACATGCAAAAACGCAATGCATGCAAGTTTATACTGTTTATACTGTACTGTATACTGTATATGAGTTCAGTGATGTCTCTAAGGATTGCAGTCATGTACCAGAGATATCTGATTGTTTTCTGAGTGGTTATTGTGGTTGAAAGAATTGCCCACATGGGTTAGTGTTGTCGCTATCTCTAGCGCCGGTTACCATGGTGTAACTCCGGTTTGCCTGCATCAATTTTAGTCGCGTTTTTTGTTCCGCCCAACACTGGGTGACCATCAGGACAATGATTTAGGGGTCAAAAATGACCGGAATTCTCCTTTAATGTATTTATTGTACCTGACAATCATCTTTATCTCTGATACAGACGGACGAGGAGAAGAGACAAGGCCTGCCCGTGGTCATGCCTGTGTTTGACAGAAACACGTGTAGCATCCCAAAGTCCCAGATTTCCTTCATAGACTACTTTATCACGGACATGTTCGATGCCTGGGATGGTAAGACTCTCAGAGAAGGACGTAAAACAAACACACGACTCAAACACAAGATGGATAACTACTTCTACTATGTGACATGTAATGACTGAGATCATCAGGAGGAAATGATCAGATGTCCTTAATGTGATTTAATGCATGTGTCACATCAGCAGCTGAATGGTTTTGTACATTTCTACCTCTTACACATCGTGACCTTACGAAGCCGACAGCGACGTTACATTAGACACAGTTTCTCTGTCAGTGTCACTATGAAATTAATTGTTTCCACTATCAGTCACGTTCATGAAGTCACAGATAAATAAACCCCCTGGGCGTATACAGATGATCCAAGGAGAGGTCAGATATCGGATCAGCACTCGTTAATGATCAGCTTCAGCAGCTTAGTTTTAAAGAGGAACTCTTTAGGATTTCCACATTAAAGGGATAGTTCAACATTTTGTCAAATTGGCCCATTGCCATAATCCCTGTAGTCATAGCAGTAGGTTTGTTATCTTTATTTGTTGGTGCAAGCTATTTCTAGAACGGCGGAGCAGAGCCGTGAGCTGCTCAGAACTACGCTACGGAGGCTCATGAAATACTCATCAAATACACAATCCAACAACTCCACAACGCTCTGGTGGACAAGACCTGCACATTCACCACGCTATGAGATAATAACACAACGTTACCACACAGTTGTTTTAGAGGGAAATTCATGCAAAACCGCTGATGCACGTTGTCTTCAGGGACAGTTTTTCATCAAGCAGTCTCTGCATTTACCTCTAAAACAACTGTGCATGAGCCTCCATAGCGTAGCTCTGAGCAGCTCACCACTCTGCTCTGCCGTTCTAAAAAAAGCTTGCATCGACAATCAAAGGTAACAAATCTACTGCTATGACTATAGGGATTATGGCAATGGGCCAGTTTGACAAAAATGTTGAACTATCCCTTTAAGGATCAGAACCGGGTTTTGTCATCATCATTAAACTGTCACATTTCTCCTCTCCAGCTTTTGCAGACCTCCCCAATCTCATGCAGCACTTGGACAACAACTTCAAGTACTGGAAAGGCCTGGACGAGAGGAAGCTGCACAGCCTGCGACCGCCTCCGGAGTAGTAGGCGCTGCGCTGCGGTGTTTGTCCCCGGTGGCTCCGCGGGGTCTTCGGGGGGGCGACCAGACCAGCCGTCCTCTGTCTCTCTCCTGCTGGGGCGTCTCTCTCCCTGCCAGCCCAGCCCAGCTCAGCTCAGCTCCGCCCAGCCAGCCAATCACGGGCCTCCTCGCCTTCACTCTCCTGCTTCTGTAGCACGGCAAGCAGCGTCCACACAGCGTCCGTCACTCCACAGAAGGACTTTACTGACGGGCAGCTGCAGCAGAAACACTTGGTGGCTCCACAGCCCCCCTCCCCACCACACACACACAGACCCCACCCGCCCTTTCTGCCCTGTAAGATGTGAACTGTGACAAACAGACACGGACACGAACTAACGAGCAAGCGGCATCGTTCTGAACTCCTCTGAGGCGTCGGCGGTGTCGCCTGTCAGAGACAGGACAGAGACCGAGAGAGGAGCCGTCACCACGTGGGCTCTCTCCTCCTGTTTGCCTGGGAAGTTGAGCTGAGTATAGAGAGCCTAAGCGGAAGCAGGAAGTAACGTCGCCATGGGACATCAATTCGGAAAAAGTCTCTATGTAAGTGAACGGGAGTCAAGGTTTTATTTAAAGGGATAGTTCAAGATTTTGTCAAATTGGCACATTGCTATAATCCCTATAGTCATAGCAGTAGGTTTGTTACCTTTAATTGTCGGTGCAAGCTATTTTTAGAACGGCGGAGCAGAGCCATGAGCTGCTCAGAGCTACGCTACGGAGGCTCATGGGATTTCTTGGTTTCCCTCATCAAACTCACCAAATACACAATCCAACAACTCCACAACGCTCTGGTGGACAAGTTGTGAGCTGCACATTCACCACACTATGAGATAATAACACAACGTTACCAGTTGTTGTTACCAGAGTTGTTTTAGAGGGAAATACAGAGACTGCTTGATGAAAAACGTGCATCAGCAGTTTTGCATGAATTTCCCTCTAAAACAACTCTGTGTGGTAACGTTGTGTTATTATCTCATAGCGTGGTGAATGTGCAGGTCACAACTTGTCCACCAGAGCGTTGTGGAGTTGTTGGATTGTGTATTTGATGAGTTTGATGAGGGAAACCAAGGAATCCCATGAGCCTCCGTAGCCTAGCTCTGAGCAGCTCACAGCTCTGCTCCGCCTTTTTTCTCTTGAAATAAAACTTTGACTCCTGTTCACTTACATGGAGACTTTTTCCGAGTTGAGGCCCCATGGCGACGTTACTTCCTGCTTCTGCTTCGGCTCTCTATAAACACAAACTGCTTGTTTACTGAAGGAGCGAGCGACACTGGAGGAAGAGGAGAAGGAGGAGGATGGATGTGTCGTCTGGACACGAGGTCGTCCATCCCTCCGTCCGTCCGTCCGTCCTGGTCGGGCTGCAGAAGCGAATCGAAGGCAGAGACTCTGCTCTTTCTGCACCATGACAGAACACTCCACTGCTTTTTGTTTTGTTTTTTTTGTTGTTGTTTTTTTGTCGGGGCAATATTTTCCTGAACTGATGGGAGCTGACACGTAGCTGTGACAGCAGCAGCAGACACGTGGGGGGAGGCGGGGGGTCAGGGAGTGGATCTTTTACTTTAGGCCACTGCTGAGAGACGAAAACCTCAACATCATGATCATAGGTAACTAATTACAGATGATTTGGTATGTTTAATTTTTCTTAGATGTTCCATATTTTCTATATTAAAATTCATACATGAATTAGTTGATAAATAAATGAATAAATAAATAAGAACAAAAATGAATTTAAAAAAAAAGAGAGAGAAAAGCCAAAGCTGATGAAGACAAATACTACTATAACTCTCAAAAAAATTACAATTATTATTCATATGAAGCATTACCATATTAAACATTTTTATTTTCTTATCAGAAGTACAGTACCAGTTTGAATGAACACTTTTGTATTGCACTGTAAACAATATTAGAAATGTCTACGTCTCAGTGATTTGTCCAGGGATGGGATGTTGCATTGGAGAATAAGCTGTTATTGTTGATCATCAGGAGTCTGCATGTATGTGTGAGAGAGAGTGTGTTTCTGTGCGTGTGTGAGCGTACATGTGTGCGTGCATGTGTGTGCGTGCGTGGGCGGGTGTGTTTGGGCTGTAGGTGCGGGTGTGTGGGTGAATTCATTGTTGCAACAATCCCTTCCTCTTGGTTTAATGCTGTAAACCGCTCGACATTTGAACAACAACAGCAGAAATATGTGAAAAAAAAACATTTTGGACTTGAAAATTTTTTCTCCCAGAAATTTTTGTATCTGGTTTATCCTACTGAAAAAGACTGCCTTATTTTATACAATATTTATACAGTACATCCCACTGTGCAACTGCAACGGACATCTGGAGTTTTTATTATAACATAGTCAGAAGGTTATGTTCAAGTAAATCTCAATATTTTTATAGACAATGAATTTTACACTGGATTTGCAGCAAATGAGATCAGCCATTCTAGCTATCTGAATACCTGTGAATGGGACGGTGACACACACACACACAGCGTGTATACAGAGAACTAAATGGTTAAAGAAGGATGTGGATCGCAGAGTTGTCTATCACTGTCTTTAAGCAGTCTCCTGGAGGCCGGCTTGCATTGATTATTGATCAAACGTCATTCTATTTTGGCCACTTGTCCAACATCCTTATGCACAGACCCAGGGAACAGCTTTTTGTTCAAGGTTGGTTTCAGATTAGGATACTAATATATATTATGTTAAAGATTGTTGCTTATTAAGAATATTTCCTCTTTAAACAGTATATAAAATGCCATAACAGCTAAGCAAGTGGTGGTTAATCAGATGTATTGACCAAGGTTATCTTTGTTTCTCTCTTATGACAGAATTGTACACTCAATCAGGGGATTTGTTTGTTCCTTCTGATTCACATCTTGGTCTGAAGGCACGGAAAAAATTTAGAAACTATTCAATGAAAAATAAAATAATGTCAATTATGAGTTTGCAGTCTGTTTCCTACAGTAATTCACTGCCTGTCTTCTTATTTCATCTTTCTCATCTGTTGTTTAATCATGAATATTTTTGACTTTGAAAGCTGTTTACCTACCTTTCTTTCTTTCAGTGTCTTGTTTTTGTTTCTTCTTTTACCTTGGCATCTTGTTTTTACCGAGATGAGATGAATCAAAGGTTTTCAATTTTGTGAATAAGATGCATCTCAAACTACACTGTAAAAACTCAAAATCTTTCCAAGAATATTTGTCTTATTTCTTGTCAAAATGTCTCAATTTTAATCAAAACTAATCTCTTTCCACTTAAAAAAAACACCCTAAAAATTAACTTGTTTTTAGACAATTTTCACTTTCAAACAAATTTTCAATTGAAATAAGTAGAAAAATCTGCCAGTGAAAGCAAGTTTTTTGTGCTTGTAATAAGAAAGAAAAACTTTTTATGTGATGAGTCTTATTTTTTTGGTATAATTAGATTTGTTTTGACTAGAATTTACATTTTAACTAGAAATAAGACAAATATTCTTGGTAAGATATTCAAGTTTTTTCAGTGTACATGTTGGTCCACCAAATCTCCTGTAGCTGCTCTGAAAAGAAAACAACTGAAATCTTTCATTAAAACGGTCCATTTTCAGCAGCGAACACCAGATAATGTTAAACTGAGGTTTAACAGGCAGCCAAACTGTGGGTCAATCCTCATATATCATTAAAGAACATTCTGAAGTATTAAACAGACAAACTACAACGTGAGTTATTCATGAATGATTCACAGCTGATTTGCAACATGTGGTGAAAGTCAGATGATGTAATAGTGACCGCTGTGGTTTAACTATTTATCACTTTGCTAAAATTAGACCAGGTTTAGCCACAGACACACACATTACAACACTATGCTCGTTATAATCACACTAGAGATGCGCGGATTGCGGACACAACCGCGGAGTCCGCGGATAAACCGCGGGTCGGGCGGGTGACATGACGAAAAAATATATTTTAATTAGATTCGGGCGGGTGGCGGTTGAACCAATTAGGAAAGATATATACATAGTTAAATATTGTAACCACATACGAAAAATGAGCAGCACTATTTGAAACAGTCACATTTTCATCAGACACTGCAGTTAATTGCCCACTGGGGTCTGTGCATGAGAGATGGCAACATCTTATGCATTTTGTGAGGAAATCCGCTTACAGTGGTCATTTTTGGTCATTTTATGGATGAAAACATGTGCAAAAACAATTTCAAAACTACGTGCAGCCTATTCACTTCATTTTCGACGGTGTCCCTTTGATGTGCACAGCTGCAGCAGCCTGCACATGTCGCCACGCTGTGTGTTGTTGTGCTGTGTGCATCACCTGGCCGGCTGAGCCACATGACTGTGGGTGCGGCGCAACTCATTATCACTGGCTGTTTGTGTTGTCCGTCAAAACATGGATGAATGAAACGTATGGACTTTATATCGACCGTCAGGAATAGATTTTCAGCTTTTGGCTCGTTCCGTTCATCTCCGTATAGCGCTCTTTTCCCGTTATTGGTGGAGAGAGAGAGAGACAAGCGTGCGCTGAATGACAGCAGCGCACGGTAGAAATGAAACTCACGGCCCGTCCCCCCTCATCCATAGGCTATATGATAGATATTGGCCTATAACAGCGGGCGGATGGCGGGCGGGTGTGGTTTTGAAAAAACTTTGATTCGGGTGGATCGCGGGTGGATGACGACTTTTGTGATGCGGTTGCGGATGAAATAATTGCCTATCCGCGCATCTCTAAATCACACACTATCGTACTATGGGTAAAAATAAGAAATGATTATGGTCGTGGTTAAAGGGATACGCCAACTTTTTTTTTTCCATGTCTTGCCTCACTCCCAAGTCCATGACCAGCAGACAGACACCATCCTTTCCACTGTGCGTGCAGTAACAATGGAGATTCGGGCAGAGCTGGGGGCTTAGCTCAAATGCTGGAATGTGTTAGCCTGCCTCCACCTAAAGTCAACAGAGAAACTCTTCAGCAACTCTAAATGGAAACCGGCGGGCCGATCTTCGTCTCAGAGCTGACAAAACTCTCCGTTAAGGCATCTTGAGTGGTCAAATGCCGCCAGTAACAGGACGAGATCGGTCAAAACGGAGGGTTCAAGCAAAGATGGTTTATTTTGGTTCAAGCTAGCTACATCGAGGGTATCAAAGTAAAAGCACAAATTCTATTGTCATGGTTTGAAGGGCAACGGGTGTTTTATTTTGTGAAAGTAACCAGAAATGCGTTGGTCACAACAGCTAGCTTGAGTAGCATCAAATTCGTCCGAACAAAATTGTAAACAGCTGGTATTTAGAGAAATTAACGACATACTGGTGATCTAAAGGGCTACTTTCTCACCTAAAAATATTTGAAACGTCGATCAAGTGATATATTTACAGAGTTTAGAGCTAAAATGAAATCAGCTTCTGACTAGCCTAGCCTACTGATTTCGGCTCAGGTAGGAGGCAGGCTAAAGGCCCCCACATACTCGGGCGTACATGTGTACGCAGAAGTCCGCGCGTACGTGCCCGTATCTCCCTTACTGCACGCACAGTTAAAAGGATGGTGTCTATCTGCTTGTCATGGACTCAGGAGTGAGGCAAGACATGAAAAAAAATGTTGGCATGTCCCTTTAAGAATGAAATAAATCACTTATCCATGCTTCCATCACCATCTCCTCCAGGTTGTGTTGCATTGTTGTGTATTTCACTCTGTTGAACACTGTGTGCATTGCAGAAAATCAAATGTTTCTTCTTTTTATGCAGCACTAAATATCTGTCTGAACTCCTACATTAAGGTCACCCTGTCACACTGGATTTACATCCAATGACATTACTCACACTGCCATGAAAAAAGGACAAACAATGTGATGGCTCTGATACAACAGAGAGATCACAAACTACACAAAATAATATATCTACAGAGTAATGGTACAGCTTTTAATGTTCTGAAACATATTTAATCGTAAAATAATGATAAATATTGTGCAAAATTTACAACACCTAGCACCTTTAGTCAGAGAGGGGCAATGGAAATGAATCCAGGACTTGTTATATAACCCATGACAAAATCAAACATATTGTGTGTGTGTGTGTGTGTGTGTGTGTGTGTGTGTGTGTGTGTGTGTGTGTGTGTGTGTGTGTGTGTGTGTGTGTTATTTTTTTAATCTATTCAGAAAATAATCAAATCAGCTGTGATGGTACATCTGAGGACAGCTAATTTTTTTTTGGGCCATGGTCACACAACTCATGAAAATAAGACCTCATATTATGGACTGTGTGCTGTGTGTTCTAAATTAATTGGCTGATGGAGGTCAGAGATATGATATGATAATAAATCAATCCATCAGGGAGGAAAGTGAACGTCTCCAGTGTTGGACAGACAACAGATGGGAGAAAACATATAGCTTTGCGATAAAAGATGGTAACTGATAAACAACTCCAACAGATCAACATTAGTGTCGACAACCGCGGGAATCTCCTGGAGCAGCTGGGCAGAATAAGTCTACAGGTAACACAACAGTTCTTCAGCTCAGTAAAAACACTGCACATTGCACAGTGAGTCTGAGATCGAACCAATAATAGAAACTGTCTTAATTGTTATTCATTTATCAATCTTGTCTCTATAAGAATATATGAATGTTAATAATATTCTTCTAATAGATAAATGGTCTACACCTCCAGCAAATAACAATGTAAAACAAAGAAAACTGCATAAAGACTTAAAACATAAAACACACACAGGAGCAGGGCTGGACTGGGACAAAAATTCGGCCCTGGACTTTTTGGTCCAGACTGGCCCACCACAATCCGCGCGCAGACACTGTGCCAACTCGGCCCGGTATTTATAATCACACAAGCCCTTAATAACACTACTATACTGAATAATAAAGTATATCCCTTTATGGAGCCTTGGATAAAATAAATGATGGCTACACAGTATGTTGCTCACTAGCTCTTAAGAAGGGCACTGGAGAAAGGATTTAGGATTCAAGAGTGTTGTTTATTTAACTCTATTTAACTGTGGGTCACTCATACAAACACAGCTCCCTGTGAAAGACAGAAACAAAAGATTGTATTAATACCCATTCAAGTTGTCAAGTGTTGACTAAAATAAATGAATAATAGATAGCCAAGAAAAGAGTGTATTGCTCTTACAAAGATGATACTGGCTAAAGCACATCAGGACAGTGGCACTGGAAGACAACTGTAGGTTCCTCACAAAGCACCAACTGGAATAAATATAAAGCTCTCCTTAGCCCTGTGAAAGACAGACAACATTATTTTAGTGATTTGTAATAACTGATTACAATTTGTAAATTAACAACCCAGTACTTAATATACTCATTTACAACAATACTTACAGAGTGAAATAAAATACTCTCTGGTCCTTGATGAACTGCCTGCTTTAAACATATTTTTCATGAACAGGTCGAGGAGCATCTCCTCAAACAAATAGGCAACCTGTGTGTGTGTGCGTGAGAGAGAGAGAGAGAGAGAGCTTATGACTAAGTGAAATTAAGACATTGCAGGATCCTCAATCTAAAATAATTAGTGCAAATCTATGAAGGAAATACTAGAGGTACTTGTAAGAAACAGCTGGATTTTAGTATTAGGCTAAATGTATTTGTATATGGGTCACTGTGGCCATAGGGTGAGTATGTACAGTACCATGTTCCAATGAATGGGAACACCACCCAAAGAAGAACCATCTTAGACATTGTTTATTTTAATACTCACTGGATCAAGAAATGCTGCCTGGCCCTTGAACACCAACAAGAAGAGGGAGAATAACACCTCAAACAAATCAAGGCCTGTGTGAAAGGGAGGGAGAGAGAGAGATTCATAGACAACGTTTCTGAACATTTAGTGAATGAGTGTGTTTGTCCACAACATGTTGACTACACCACACACCTGCTATCACCACCACCAATCTCCTCCTCCTCATCCTCCACCACCATGGCGGCGGGAGCCTCTTTCTCCTCCTCCTCCTCATCCTCCACCACCATGGCAGCGGGAGCCTCACTTTCACTGTCTGCCCGCGACACCTGCTGAGAGGGGCATCAGAAGCAAGAGCTTTCTTTTTCTTTTCCCTCAGTTTTTCTGCACCACCTTTTCGTTTTTTCTCCATTTTCGCTTTGTTTTTCGTGTGCGCTTCTCTTCTCTCTTGCTAAAGATGAAAGTTTGCTCGTCATTAAAGGTGATTGGACGGGGGGGGGGGGTTCTGGAAAATGCGTGGGTGGGAGGGACTAATGGGCCTCTGTAGCCTATCATAGGGCCACTAGGCCAGGTATTCTTTAGACAGACAGGCCACTGGGCCTCTTATGTGTTTGTGGGCCGGTGCATGTCTCTCTGCCTGGGCTGAAGAAAAGAAAAAAAAAAAAAATGCAGCCGCTGCCGGCCCATTATTGACCGGCCCACCGGGAAAACTCCCGGTACTCCCTATGGCCAATCCACCCCTGCACAGGAGTGACACCTGCTGACCTCAGAGGAGCAGAGCCTCAGCCTGCATGTGGCTCTTTATGTATTTGTTCATTTTTACATCCACTTGTGACCATGTATCACATATTAAATGGTATCTCCTCAACATAAACACCACTGAGTGTCTCAGGAGTTTGCTCTGACTCTGACAGACCCCCCAGCCTTACAGGGAACAAGCCTCTATAAATAACCCCAGACCTCTCCAATAGGCCATGGGCATGAACTCTCAGCAACTGCCTGAATATTTTTTCTACAGTTATTCATATATTAGGGGGAAAAAAATAAACTAAACAAAAAAACCCTGTAATTTATGTATTTGACCTCTAGCCTATTTTTGAACAGTCTATAATTACAGCAAAGTAAAGGTTAAACTTTTTTTTTTTTTCAAAAATAGTTTAGTTTCTTTAACAACTCAATAAAGGAACAGGTGCATGAGAACCCAGGGAAAAAAAGTAAACAATCAAAACATAGCCATGCACAAAGCCTACATACACATTCACATGTAGAGTAGAGTAGAGTAGAGTAGAGTAGAGTAGAGTAGAGTAGAGTAGAGTAGAGTAGAGAATACTTTAGTCATCCCTAGGAGGGAAACTCAACGGGGGAAGCTCACACGACAATGAAACAAAAAAGAAAGAAAGATGGAGCAGGGCCGCTGGATGGAGCAGGGCCGTTGGATGGAGCAGGACCGCTGGATGCAGCAGGGTCGCCAGGTGGAGTAGGACCGCTGAATGGAGCAGGACTGCCAGGTGGAGTAGGACCGCTGGATGGAGCAGGACCAATGGTGAAGTGGATGACCCAGGCCGTCCAGAATGGCCTCCTCTCCTCAGTGCTCATCTCTCCACCACACCCCCCAGTGAGTCCATCAGGGAAACATGACTGCAGTCTGTCATCATTAAAGGTGCCTCAGGATGCACATTATATAATATTTTATGTATAAAATTAATGAAATTAATAATAAACAAAGGCTTCTTTTATAAATCATTTTTATCAATAATATTACACAGTTTAATTGCATTTTTCGTTTTCATTAGACTGAGGGCTTTTATAAAATGGAGAAATAAAGTAAAGGTTAAACTTTGGGGGTTATGTAACAAAACAAGGCCGCACGCAGTTTCCGGTGCGTCACACTTCGCGACGCTACGTCGTCAGAAGAAGTCGCCGGCGCCGGAGAGAGAGAGAGCGGACTGATGGCTCCCGTCGTCCATCGGAAAATACACTAGAAACTTTTCTTTTTAAATTATAAACCGCATATTTAGTGGGGACTGGTGCTGGTGCTATGTCTTCGGGAATGACTGGACAAACGCCGTGAGTACCGGGCTGATGCTCATTCGCCGTTAAATTAGCCTGGTAACGTGTGTAACGGTTCACGGCTAAGCTAGGATAGGCTAAGCTAAACGCTACTAAGTTATCGGATCGGCTAGGCTAGCTGCTGTTAGCATCACGGTCTGTGGCCTGCTAATCGGTGTTGTCTTCTGGGATGTGAAATGTTGGTTTTAATGTAAACGCGAGCAGATTAATCAGAGTATGTGTAATCAAAAATAGTCACAAACTATATTCACTCAGGCTTTGAACTGATAATAGATAATACGTCTGGTTAAATACAGGATCTGAACTTTGCTAAGTGAGCTAGCTCAGACTTAGCTTCACTTTCTGCTAATGTTAGCAGCTAAGTTTGGCTTAGCTCAGAGTAAACAGAAAACTAACGACACAAAGGGAGAAAAATAACTTTGGTGGAAAACAAGAAACATTTAAACATCGTGAAACAAATAATAACGTAAGTTAGTCACAACAGCTCATAACGACAGGCTGCAACTAACTACAACAATCTACAGCTGTGGATAGATAAATAAATAGCGGTAGTTAATGTTGTTTTCAGGTCTTGTTTTCGCCCCAACAAGTGTTTTCATGTGTGTTTATTAACTTGTGTGAGTGAAAGGTACAAGGACAGAGGATAGGCATCACACATCACACTTTGAGTTATAAAGCTCAAAAGCGAGATTGTTTATGTTTGAAACTGAGAAAGTTCACATTTACATTTTGATCACACCTCTCCTCTCATCTCAACTTTATTAAAATCATCCTCATGATCATATTTCCTTCGACTTTTTTTACCTTCTAATGTTTGTTTAAAATGTTGTTTTGTTTCATTGCAGGTGCCTGAGCAGCCGCTGGGATCAGCCAGCCCAGCCCAAACAGAGCGTTGATGTGAGGCAACAGAGGAGCAATGAAGGCTCAGCCCACCCTGTGTCCTTATCAGGAGCGGTCAGCACTGCTGCTTCAGACGGCCGAGGTTCCCATCCGCCGCCGGCTGTAGAGAGGCCAGCGCCGCCGGGAGGGGTGGAGATGGCTGCAGCCATGGCTGCTAAGATAAACGCAATGTTAATGGCAAAGGGAAAGCTGCTCACTCCTCCCCCGTTACTGGCAAAGGTGCACATGATTTTAAAACACGCTAGCACATATTCTACAAGATACAGAATTACTTATTTGTCACAAAGTGAAATGCATTGAAATGTCTCCTGGTTGCTCCTGAACTAGCCTCATAAATAGAATTAAAATAAAACTAGTATGATGTAAATAATGTAATTAAATGTAATCTAAATAATGTAATCAGAAATGATTCTCTCTATCTTGCTCATGCAATCACTAGATTACTTACAGTTTTCCTGTTAATTCCAGACTCCTCCCAGTGTCCCTGTTCCAGCTGCCACAGAGGAGATGGTGGTCACAGAGGTCGACATAAATGATGTACCAATAAACTGTAGAGACCTTCTAACCAAAGGCAAAACACAGGAGGAGGTAAGTACGAGGGAACAGTGTTGTGGAACCACAATGTGTTTGTGCATCTTTAAAGAAACTTGATATAAAATGTCTTTTCCAGATTCGGCAGTTTAGTGGAGCGGTCGTCTCAACAAAAGGTCACTACATGAGTGACACTGAAAAAGGAAAAGGGGCGGGGTATGTATGGAGACGCGATCCTGTTCAGTAATTAGTATATTATAAAAATAAATCGTACATTATATTGATCAAGAGTGCAACGTATGTTTAAAAAAATGAATTATTGATAATAAAGATAAAAGAGGATGTTTGTAGGAGTGTAAAATCAGTGGTGACTGACCTTCCTGATCTGCTCTCTTCCAGACAAAGACCTTTGTATTTGCATGTGCAGGGAAAGACTCAAGACAACGTCAATAGTAGGTTTCACCTTCTTTTAAAGGGATATGCCAACATTTTTTTTGTGTGTCTTGCCTCACTCCTGAGTCCATGACCAGCAGATAGACACCATCCTTTCGACTGTGCGTGCAGTAACAAGGGAGATATGGGCAGAGCTGGCACACCTCTAATTAGCTTAGCTCAAACGCTGGAAGTGTATAGGTAGTGTTAGCCTGCCTCCACCTAAAGTCATCAGAGAAACTCTAAAGCAACTTTAAACGGAAACCGGCGGGCTGATCTTCGTCTTAGAGCTGACAAAACTCTCCGGTAAGGCATCTTGAGTGGTCAAATGCCGGTAACAGGACAAGACCGGTCAAAACGGAGGGTTCAAGCAAAGACGGGTTTATTTTTGTTCAAGCTAGCTACATCGAGGGTAGGTTAGATAAAGTGATATATTTACAGAGTTTACAGCTAAAATGAAATCAGTTTCTGACTGCTGATTTCGGCTCGGGTAGGAGGCAGGCTAACACTACCTATCTGGCTCTATCTCCCTTGTCACTACACGCACAGTGGAAAGGATGGTGTCTATCTGCTGGTCATGGACTCAGGAGTGAGGCAAGACACGAAAAAAAAATGTTGGTGTATCCCTTTAAAATATGCACATTATGTAGAGTCCGATTGGTTCATGTAAAAATGTTGTGAGTTGACGTCCACATTGCCTTGTGTGACCACCAGAGGCCGTGCTGAGGATAAAGGAGATCATCTCTGAGGACGTGTTGAGGGCCTCGGCAGCGTCAGGAGGACAGCAGGTTCCCGTGATGCCTCCACTCACGCTCTATCCTCAGCCCCCTCGGCCCGTCGTTCCATCTCCAGGGCCTCGAACGCCCAATGCCACCTCAGCGCCGGGACAAGGACACCGGCCTGCAGCGCCTCATTCAGGGGTAGGCAGACATGATGTCCCCTCAGGCGTAGTCTCATATTGGTCATCAACGATGACGAGAAAAAATGGATAAACACGGCGCTCTGAAGATAACGTGTGTGAACGAGGACTTGAATAGTGGTCGGGCTTTCTAAATTTCAAATTGGCGATTGTCAGCTTCACACATTTAACAATTCAACAACAGAACAGCGCTTGAGACGAGCCGCGGAGCGCCCGGTGCTTGTGATCAGAGTGCAGGTGCAGGTGAAGGCAGTGATCAGCTGCTCTGGTGACCGATTTCCGCCGCTGACAGTGGATGGTCAGATTCACAGTGCAGACACAGACACTTCTGCTTATTTGTAATCTATCTGTCAATTAAAATCAAGTATCTACGCTGCTGCATCCCATCCTTGTGGTCAGACCCACACCTGCATAGAAATGCTTTATTGGCGTCACTCATGACGAGAAGGTCTGTTAAGACCATAAATGATTTGCCATTGGGTGAAAATTATGTGTAAAACTATTCCTTAATTGAATTAAGACTTCTTTTTTTCACTGAAAGAAAACTAGACTAAAACCTCGTTGAGTTTTCGTCGACTAAAACTAGACTAAAACTATCACATATAGAAATGACTAAAACTGACGAAAACTAATAAGAATTTTCGTCAGAAAGACTAAGACTAAGACTAAATCTAAAATGCCTGCCAAAAACAACACTGATTGGTCATAGAAAATGGAAAGATAAAATACTTGAATATTTTCCAACACTCGTTCATTCCTTAATTCATTCATATTTTCTTAATTTACCTATGACATTCATGAGATTAATCGAGATTAAATATTTTAATTGATTGACAGCACTACTAGAAATGCTTTATTGATACATGTGGATGTTGTGTTGAACAAAACTAATAGATTAGTGCGTACATACATGGTTAAACAATCTCAGCCCTGTTCAGATTGCCACCAATTGAATTAGCCAATATCAGTGTTACGTCATGTCAGGGAAATAAACTATGATTTATTTTAATCAACAATTGATTAAACCAGGTCCTTTATCAGAGTTGTCAGGACTTTTTAATTCTTCAAATGGTAAATGAGCTGACGGACAAATGAATTTCCCTTTGGGGATGAATAAAGTCATTGTAATTCTTCTTGTTTGTAAATGGAGGTAAAGAAAGTGAGGCAAGAGAAGACCATGTTGCTCTCACTGATACCCACCTCCCAGATGAACAGCAGCGAGAACATCCTGGGTCTACAGGGGGAGGCCCTGGATAACTGCATCTGCTCACAAAGCTCTTCTACCTGTTAGTGAACGTTAATGAGTTTGATGAGGGAAACCAAGAAATCCCATGAGCCTCCGTGGCATAGCTCTGAGCAGCTCACGGCTCTGCTCCGCCGTTCTAAAAATAGCTTGCACCGACAGTTAAAGGTAACAAACCTACTGCTATGACTATAGGGATTATGGCAATGGGCCAATTTGCCAAAATGAACTATCCCTTTAAGATGTCAACACAAAACTTTAAGATGTCAACACAAAACCAGAGGATTTCAGTAAACCACTTTGTCTCCTCGTCCTCAGAGTTTTGTGCACACAAAGATTTTCGTGGGTCTGGACCAGGCGCTGCCGTCGTTCAATGTGAATGAGAAGGTGGAGGGTCCGGGAGGTTCGTACCTGAGCCACATCCAGACGGAGACGGGGGCTCGAGTCTTCCTCAGGGGAAAAGGCTCCGGTTACATCGAACAAGCGTCAAAGCGAGAGTCTTTCGAGCCTCTTTATGTTTACATCAGGTACGTTCACCCAGAATTTTGAGCTTTGGATCGTTTGTCAAGTTATGTTTCAGGATTCCAGTTCGACTTTCCTGTCAAAAGGCTTAAAGGTCCAGTGTGTAAAATGTTGGTAAAACCGTGACATCTAGCATTCAGATTCTCTCTGCTGTTTCCTCCTCCTTCTTCTTCGTTGGTTTGTTTATGAACGTGAAACTCTTGAAACCTGCTCTCTGACTGGCTGGATTTTCCCTTCAGGCTGCCATACAAACATGGCAGCGCAAGATGGCGAAACTCTCTAAAACAAGTCCCTTGTTATACGTATATTTATAATAAGAAGAATTATAAGGCTACGAAAACCAAATATTTATTTTATAGCGATTATTCAATAATTCAAGTATATGGGTAGTATATTCAGATTTTTCCAATAAGCCTTGACAATTATTACACACTGGACCTTAAAGCAGACTGGTATGAAAACTGGAAGTTGAATAATAGTAATAAAAGATTTGGAAGATCTAGCTGAATTGGTCACAAAACAAAAAGTCAAAAAATAAAAACAATAAAAACATTGTAAAAGCTTAAACAGAAGTCAGATCTGTTTATTCACCTGCACGTGTGTGTTGCAGCCACCCGAACGCAGCTGGACTGGAGGCAGCGAAGAAACTCACTGAGAGTCTCCTGGAAACCGTGAGTTCATCATCATTACGTCACCATGAATACTGTTGTATTGTTGTTGGTCTGAATTCAGTTCAAGACTCACAGGAGGTAAAAGAAGGTGAAACTATTAAAGCTCATAGTTTCACTGATACCCACCTCCTAAAGTGACCGTGGTAGTGTGAACCACCTGATCTCCAGCGATAGGTCCTGAGTGCTCTGCACCTACCCACAATCCATCTGTTTGGAGATGAATCACATTAATGACCAAGGACGGATGTCACCGTTACTTGTTTTCACAATTAACTGTGGTTTTAAACATCCCTACCTCTGACTGTTTTACCTTTATTTATATTTAAATGCAGCTCTTTACACAGTGTGTGTTTGCTGTTGTGGTGCAGGTGAGAGCTGAACACGCCCGCATGGTATCGATGTACACGGCCACCGGCTCCACACAACGTGAGTGTTTCTTTACTCTTTCATATCTAAAGAGGCAAATTCCAGCAGCAGTGAGTGGCCAGATGTCAGGTAGTAGCTGACTGCATCCGTCTTACCGCTGCTGAACGCTGTTGAACATCATGTTGAAGCAGTAGGCCAGATATGTCTGAACACCCTGTTATTGATCCGTGTGATAATATGCTATTAACTCCACACTCTATACTTTCATTTCAGCATACGCAGCACATGGATTTCCACCTAATAGCAATTACTCTAGCCAGGGGTCCTGGTATAACTACCCAGCAAATGGGTATGCTGGCGGCTATTCAGCGTATCCAGGAGACCGTGGTTATTGGAGTAATGCAAATGGTCCCCCAAGTCATTCTAACATGTCGACAAACCCTCCATCTTCTCAGGCAATGGTTCAGTATCCGGTGTGTCCTAGGAAACCGCATCCCTATCTCGTCCAGGTAACGAGCAGAGATTAAAGCTGCAACAATCACCGAGTAAAGAGATAGTTTAAAGGGACAGTTCAACATTTAGTCAGGTCCTCCTCTCACCATAACCCCTATAGTCATAGCAGTAGGTTCATCACCTTTAATTATCGGTGCATGTTGTTTTCAGATCGGCGGGGCAGAGACGTGAGATGCTCACGAATCAGTACTTTCGACTTTCCTGCAAAACTCATCAAATACACAATCGGACAACTCCAAAACACTCTGTTGGACAAGTTATGACCTGCACATTCACCACGCTAGGAAATAATCATTTCACACTACAACACATGAAGCAAATACTCTGAACTACTTTATTGAAATCCCTCCACCCAGCAGCCGTGTCTGGAATGTAGTTCCGGCTGCATTTGCCTCTAAAACAACTCTGTCTCTAATGTTACATGATTATCTCATAGCATGGTGAATGTGCAGGTCACAACTTGTCCACCAGAGCAGCTCACGTCTCTGCCCCGCCCATCTCAAAACAACATGCACCGATAATTAAAGGTAATGAACCTACTGCTATGACTATAGGGGTTATGGCGAGAGGAGGATCTGACCAAATGTTGAACTGTCCCTTGAAAGCTGAACACACACAAATGACGGCTCATAAAACTCACTGTTAAAGGGTTTAGCTCATTGTACAGGCATTCATGAAACCTGTTGAGACGTTCTGGTTCTGGGACTGGTTTACTGCAGCATCAGTGTGTGTGTGTGTGTGTGTGTGTACGTATGTGTTTGTGTGCGTGTATGTGTGTGAAGGATCCTGGCAGCAATGAGACAGTGGAGCCTGAAGGATCTTTGAACAACCCGAACCCTGAAACAGGAAGTCCCAGGCGTCATTTCCACGAGGCGGCAAAGGAAGAGCAGGTTGGCTGCAGAGACACACACGCACACAAACACACACAGAGACACAGTTCACTAAGGTCATTTTAAAGGGGTAGTTCACCAGTTTGGCAGATTGGCCCATTGCCATAATCCCTATAGTCAAAATTCAGAGACTGCTTGATGAAAAACTGTCCCTGAAGGCAACGTGCATCAGCGGTTTTGCATGAATAAAACAACTCTGTCTGGTAACGTTGTGTTATTATCTCATAGTGTGGTGAATGTGCAGATCACAACTTGTCCACCAGAGCGTTTTGGAGTTGTTGGATTGTGTATTTGATGAGTATAATGAGGGAAACCAAGAAATCCCATGAGCCTCCATAGCGTAGCTCTGAACAGCTCACGGCTCTGCTCCGCCGTTCTAAAAATAGCTTGCACCGACAAAAGGTAACGAACCTATTGCTATTACTCTAGGGATTATGGGAATGGGCCAATTTGACAAAATGTTGAACTATCCCTTAAACATTTACTGACTGAATTAACTTAGGAAACCTATTTATTACAGTTGAACTGTCTGGTAACTTCACCACGAAGACACTGAACTACACTCAGTTATGTTGGAGAAATGATTGTTTTAAATTCTGTTTCACTTAAAGACTCACAGGTTATTGTGAAGTTTCCATTTGGAAAACAAATCTACACAGTTAACAGTGTCAGTATTTCAAATAAACAGTGTTTTTTGCCCAGCTGTTTATTTTTTTACCTTTAGAAAAGGATTAGCAGCAGTTGGTTCAAACGTATGGTTTATTTCCATAGAATATCTTCCACTGTTGTCTTTTTTCCAAGAGGAAGTTGTAACCAGAATAAAGAGCTGCTCTTTAACTGCAGTAAAAACTTCTTAATGTGACTTTTCACCACTTTAAATAGTAATAATATATATAATGTTACATGTGAAGTATTGAACTGTGTGCATGTGAATGTTTCAGGCGAGTAGCCGTTCTCCGGAGGCTGCTGCCCATCAGGACTCTGCGCTTCCTGCCTCCAGCGCTGGAGAGGAAAAAGCAGTAGAACGGTCTGTTAATAGATCTCATTTCCTCAGTGTGTTGTGTTGTGTTGTGTTGCTCTTTGTGGATCTTGTGCGATGCAGAAGCCCTGACGTGTCTCTCTCTGCTCTCAGGATCCTGATGCCTCCTCCACCTCCTCCCTTTGTGGCTCCTTCTCCTGTCGTGCGTAAAAGGCCCAGAGACGCAGGAGTGGCGGCGGACGATGATGTCACCGGTCTGAGCAGTGGCAGCGGCTGCGTTGGCGGCGCATCACCGGGTATGGGCGCTTCTTTCTTTCTTTATTCAGTGAGAGCTTGAGAGCGTATAGACCCGTTTACAGCCCACGTCATCGAAACGCTGCGCGAGCAGTTTGGTAACAGCAGGGCAGCAGCAGGACAAACTCTTAAAACCGCCAACAGCATCAAAACGTCGTAATCGCCTTTTTTTCCTCAGATTAAAAAGCTCCATAACAGGCGGTTTATGAGAAACTACAAAGAGAAAAAGGGCGGAGCGCACATTTATTTATTAGAAGTTTAAAAATTGCTGACGCCTGTACGGTAGTTCACGTAGGTCAAAATACCTAGATTCCATCATGCGCAGAACACAAATGAATATTCCTTTCAATGGGGAAATCCGAAGAGGTGTATACATGACCAAATATTTGGGTTAGAAAAGGAGTAACCCAGGGGTCTTTTTCAGGTTTTAAAAAACCAGAATATGAGCATATTCGGTTTTTCTAAAGGGTTATTGGTCACATGGCTGTGCGCAACCGGGTTATTGCTAATATTCTGGTTATGAAAGAGTTATTGACTGCATGAAAATGCAATAGAGACAATAACATAAAATCCAGATTAAAGAGATGGGTTTTTAGCCTACGTTTGAAAATGTTTGACTTCCTGCCCAGCTTGAAACGATCACTGCAGGGCGCGAGCCGTATGCTGCAGCATACATATCGAGCAGGTCATTACCGCTTCAATATGAAGTTTTCACCTCACATTCGAACGAATATTCGAATGTCGAATAAAAAGTGACAGCGCTGATATGCTCGTACATGTTAGGTTTCTCCACCAAATACGTGTCAGACCACTCAATAATCGGCCATTTGCAGACGTCGTCTTCCCACTCACAGATAGAATACGGATCTGGAAGCCGGTTTCCATTTAACAGAATCAGTTTGTTGAGGTGAACGTCTGGATCTTTGACTGATAAAACTTTCCAGCGCGTCCTGTCGTTCTGTCGTAGCTCCGTCTCGTAAACGGGTCTATTCAGACATTTCTACGATGGAGTTGTCTGTTGCATGAAATGGATGGACCCCCCCCTCTCACTCCCCACCCCCACCTGGTGGAGGACCTGGGGGGAGGAGGAGGAGGAGAAGGAGGAACCTGTGTTGGATGTCTAACCAACCCACTAACTGGCTCTTCTTGTATATGTTTTTCTGTCTTTCCCTTGTTTCTCTCTCTCAACATGTGTCCTGGACCTGCTGCCTATTATGGGATGTGTGCTGTGCTGTGACTGTGCTGCCGTTTCATTTGATATCTCCCCCTCCTCCCCCCGCCCTCCGCCCCACCGGGCCGCGGATCAAACCAACTCTAAAAACCACCGGGGGCTAAACATGGGGCTCCTCAATGGGTTTCCTTCTGGTTTTGTTCTCTCCTCCCCTCTCCCCTCCTCTCCCCCTCTCTGTCTCTCTTTACCTCCCATTTCTCTCCCTTTCCTTTGCATCTTCTCTCTGTCTCTCCATGTTTTACTCTCTCCTCCTCGCAGGCTGCGTCCTGGTGCAGGAAGTGTGTGAGGAGAAAAAGAAGAAGAGTAAAGTGGATGAAGACGCTTCGGGGCTCGTGCCCTACGGAGGAGACTCCTCCGACGACGACGAAGAGGAGGAGAGGACACGCAGCAGTAAGACAGATAACTCATAACCCCCGCCCAGGAAACCCCTCCCAACCCCCCCAGACTTAAAGCCCCCACATTCAGTTTATCAGTGCAGTTCTCAGAGTCTTAAAGAAAAAAACATTAGACGGAAAAATCCACCCTGGTTCCTCGTCCACTGATTTTATTTACCCTGTTCACTACAAACAGCTGCTTTAATGTTTCAATTTGATTTTTTTTTTGCTTCAGTTAAAAGACTTTAAAGGCACAGTTCAACATTTAGTCAGATCCTCCTCTCACCATAACCCCTATAGTCGTAGCAGTAGGTTCATCACCTTTAATTATCGGTGCATGTTGTTTTGAGATGGGCAGGGCAGAGACGTGAGCTGCTCAGTGAACACAATGGAGGTGAACGGTACAGGTCCCCTGTCCCTCATCAAATACACAATCCAACAACTCCACAACGCTCTGGTGGACAAGTTGTGACCTGCACATTCACCACACTATGAGATAATCATGTAACATTAGAGACAGAGTTGTTTTAGAGGGAAATACAGCCTGAACTACAGAGGGGGAAGAGGGAGGAGGGATTTCCAAAGACAAAAGTAGCTAAGAGTATTTTGGGAGTTGTTGCATTGTGTATTTGATTAATTTTGAGGGAAAGGCGAAATCTCACATCTCTGCCCCGCCGATCTGAAAACGACATGCACCGATAATTAAAGGAGATGAACCTACTGCTATGACTATTAGGGCTGAACGATAAATTGCATTTGCAATTAAATTGCGATTTGATAAAACGCGATTTCGAAATCGCATAGGCTGCACCCGATTATGCATATCACGTGGTAAAAATAAACTGAGAGTGGAAAGTTGACGGTGAAACCAGGCAACATCGCACAGCACTGTTACTGACGTCAGGTTCAGCTGAACATAGCACTACGGAAACTAATGTTCTGAGAGGAGCAATAATTCACTGTGTGGAACTACTCTGTTTGCCAAGCTGGAAAAAAAAAACCAGACGGGAATGTCGGGCAGAAAAGGTGAGCAGAACCTGCCTCGGTGCTGTAGTTTTCACGTACACCACCGACCTGTAGATCAGCTGCTCTGTTAATTTAACACTGTTGCCTGTGTGACTATAAATACTGATGACCAGTGACGTCTGCCAACAAGAGTCCAGTGTTTCCTCTACTGGACAGACATGTGGAGGAGCATTTGACGGCGGAGACGGAGGTTCCTAAATCCTACCCGCTGCTCCTTCAGTTTTTTTTTTCAGCTGTTAATTAATTGCAGCAAATACTCCACACACATTTGTTCTTTTCATTCACCTATTTTATATTTAAATATTTAAGAAAAACAGGCAAAAAAACACACAAGCAAACATTTCCCCCTCCAAATTATAAAAAACTTCTATATCAAAGCTCTCTGTCGTCAGACTGTCCTGAACTGTCCCTGAACATCATACAAGGGCTTTCTTGTGTGATTGGTTACTGAGTTTCATACCAACGTTTACATCAGGCTTGTCTGTCTTATGTTGTCACAATAATTAATATGCAACAAGCCTGTAAAAAAAAAAGAAAAGAAAAAAAGCTTCAGGAAAACACCAACCAATGTTTAATGAATCAAATATTGTGTTGGTCATAATATACTGTGGTATTGTTTCTGTCTGTTGAATAAGGAAAAAAAATCGCATATTAAATCGCAATCGCAATATTGGTCCAAAAAATCGCAATTAGATTAATTTCCCAAATCGTTCAGCCCTAATGACTATAGGGATTATGGTGAGAGGAGGATCTGACTAAATGTTGAACTGTCCCTTTAAAGTTTCAGGCGCCACATGACTGAAGCTGTGTCAGGCTGACGGTGTTGATGTGGGCATCGTCATTAGGAATCGACGCGTTGGGTTGGATCAGAGTCACTGAGCTGATTAATGTGAAACCCCAAAGAATCAACCAATGATTCCTTTATCAGTAATCTGATCGATAAGAAGCTCTGGGATATTTGGTGAATGTTTTGGTGTTTGTTTTCATTCCATTACATCTGTTTTAGGTTGTTTTTTTGTTTTGTTTTATTAGTTTTTCTCCCAGAATGCCTTTCTGCGACCCCTCTAACTACATGTGTGACTCTGTTTGGTTTATGATTTTCACACACTTCAGAGTAAATGTAAATATTTACAGCTTTTCTTTTTTTAGCCACATAATTTAAAATGTACATCCTGTGGTTAAATGTTATTAGCAACTTTGAGGATATGGTTTTATAACACCCCCCTGCCACCCCCTTTATTGTCTTTGTTTTATTTTTTGCTGACTCCAACACATGCACTTGCCTAAAAAAATAAAAGTACAGATTTGGTCTAGAAAAGCAAAGCGCATCTTCATCATCAGTGTGGAGGTACAGGGTGGATTTCTCCTCTTCAGTTGTGAAGACAATTGTATAATAACAACAAATAGATTTTTTTTCTTGTTAAAATCATTTATTTAAATTTTCAATCTTTTTGTTAAACAGAAACGAGCCCCTCATTTTCATTTTTATTTTATTTTTTTAACTTCAACACCTGCTCTGCTGCAGACACCGATGGTGGAAGTACATATTGTAAAATTCAGTGAAACCTTTTCTTATCTTGGAAAATGGTGTATGCCTGTTCCCATGGAATACTACAATAAAAACAACTGAAAACCCCCCCGGTGTTTCTGGACAACACGTTTTCTCCTGTCAAGGAAGGAAGATCTGATATCAGTGGAATGTTTTTGTTAATATAACATGTTCAGTAATGTTTTTCTCTGTTATAAACCGATGAGAAAATTTTTCTTGTGGGATACAAGTGTTATCCAATAGAGTTGATCCAGGGCTGAAGTTCGTCACAGCGCTGGTTCCAGGAAACGAAGGTGACTTTGGACTTGAAGTCTACCAGTTCGATCTGGTAAGTTCAAAAAGTGAACTTTCACAGGCAACAGGACGGTAAAAACACGAGTTATGGGTTACCTGGAACGCTACAAAGTCGTAGTTGTGATTTGAAGCTGTAACTTACGGTTTCAAAAGCCTGCCTTGAACGCAGCATTAGCCGAAACGGCCGTGCCGCTGATATCTGCTTTAACAGAGTTGATCCAGGGCTGAAGTTCATCACAGCGCTGGTTCCATGAAAAGAAGGTGAATGGGATTTCTGTATTGTGTTTTGGATGGTAATCAGCTCTGTGACTAAAACACAAATTTCTGATACTTCCAAGTTGAGTTTAGTGAGATAATCTTCACATATGAACTCCTTTTATACCGTATCTGAAGCTTAAAGGGATAGTTCACCCAAAATTCAATTAAGCTTGTTTGTAGCGGAAGCTCCCAGTGTCTCAGTCTCAAATCACATGAGATTTGCAGTTGCACTGACACAGGAAGAGCAGTGAACTGAGACAACAAGCTTAAAATATAGACTTGTTTAATTTTTGTTTGGAACAATTTCTCATGTCGGGCCTTCAATACAAGAGGGACATTACAGACGAGCAGTATGGAGGTATTTGGATGTTTTTTGGTGTCTTTTTGGACAAAGAAAAGTGAGCTCCTTTCTCAACACAATCCAACAACTCCAAAGGTGAATTCATGCAAAACCGGTGAAGCGCGTTGCCTTCAGGGACAGTTTTTCATCAAGCAGTCTCTGTATTTCCTTCTAAAACAACTGTGTGGTAACATGTTATTATCTCATAGCGTGGTGAATGTGCAGGTCACAACTTGTCCACCAGAGCGTTGTGGAGTTGTTGGATTGTGTATTTGATGAGGGAAACCAAGAAATTCCATGAGCCTCCATAGCATAGCTCTGAGCAGCTCACGCCTCTGCTCCACTGTTCTAAAAATAGCTTGCACCAACAATTAAAGGTAATGAACCTATTGCTATGACTATAGGGATTATGGCCAAAAATGTTGAACTATCCCTTTAAAAGTAAAGTCTGTATTTCCCTCAGGCTTTGACAAAACTGTGAACAAAATGTTTTTAATCAGGCATTGTTGTAATCACCGCACACGGTTGTACAAGAGCGATCGGCTGCTGCTGTTGCCTGAATTTCAGGACTGGAAATTCCTCAGGGACTTTTCAGCCGTTAGTCCTGAATGAAGGATTTCAGTCTCCTCCATTTTTGATTTTTCTGAAGCAGAGCGGTGTCTCTAGCAACTGATTGACCAATCATAATACAGCATTGTAATAACATCCAAGTCACTTCCAGGCTTCTTCTGAGTCAGATGAAGGTGTATCCCGGGGCCTGGATGCCGTTGTGCACGGTGAGCGCTCCTGGGTTGTCCAGGCCGAAGCAGGGCTGGACGTAGCCGTGGAAGTGGCAGCTGAAGGTGTGAAGGTGTTGCTCTAGATCCACGTTAAAGAAGGACAGAGTCCCGTGCTCGTAGTCCAGGGCCACGCCGATCCGCACCGGGTTTACCGTGATCCTCAGGTCTGGGCTCCAGCCTTTGTGTAGAAACTCATATTTATGCCTGAAGGATAAAAAAAGACAAAAGTAATGACTCGACAGTAGTGTTGTTGTAGTAGGACCACGTCTCCAAGGTTTTGGTCTCTGGAATTTTTTCTCCAGACCAGTCAAGACCACAGCTGTTGTCGTTAAAATTGAACAATAATCGATTATTAAATGAATAGTCAACTATTTTGATGATCTAATAATCCGTTTGAGTAGGGTTTTTTTTTTAAGAAAAAAAGTCCAGATTCTCTGATTCCAGCTTCTTCAATGTGAGTATTTCTGGTTTCTTCGTTCTTTTATGACAATAAACTGAGTCTCTCTTTGGTTTGTGGACAAAACAAGACATTTGAGGACGTCAACACTGATGTTTTTGTTTTTTTTAAGTATATTTTTGGCTTTTCATGCCTTTATTGATAGGACAGTTCAGAGAGTGACAGGAAACGGGAGGCAGAGATGGGGGGAATGACACGCAGTGGATTGGGAAACACTGCAGCGAGGATGATTGATGTTTTTAAACAACTGATTGATGTTTTTAACATTTTATTGACCAAACAACTAATCGATTAATCGTTTACAAAATCAACAGATTAATTGATAATGAAAATAATCTAGTTGCAGCCCTACATTAAATATGGTTTAGAAGATCAAATAATCTTTTCTTTGTAGCTGAGGAGGAATAATGTAAATATCAAGACACATGGTTGTTATGAGGACTGGGACTGGAGACACTGATGGACTTGGAAACGGTCTCACACTGGTTTGGTCTTGGGTTAGGTGGTCTTGCCTACAACACTGGTGACTACAACAGTAAACGAGTTGTAAACAGGAAACGCAGCATCCAGGAGGGAAACGGTGGCGATTCAACCGTCCTGCTTTTGTTTATACTACAAGGAGAATCGCCATAGCAACAAACCTGTAGAAAGTGACAGGAGAACCAGGTCTGGGCTCATCTGCCTTCAGTTCGTTGTTGCAAAGAGCAGACCCACTCTCTTTCTTTTTTATGCTTAGGAGAGGGAAAATTTCTTGTGGCTAAAAATACCGTGTTGGCCCAGTTTCCATGAACTGCAATGGAGCGACCCAGGAGGATCAGCAGCGCTAATTCTGGTCTGGGATTGTCTGAAGAATCTGCATCTCCTTGCGTCTCTGTGTTGTGTTGTGTTCCTTTGTGTTGTTTCTGTGTAAAATCAAAGCCCGTTTGTCTTCAGCAGCTCGCAACAACAACTGGAAAAACAACACGAGTTTCTTCAACCCGTTAATAATCTTTCCAGAATATCGGGCGCCGTCTTTATCAAGCCTCTTAGATTCACTCCTAAAAACACTGCTAAGAGTCGACTTCTGAGTAAAAACAATATTTACTGAAAGCTGCAGTTAAAAGTTAGTTATCAAGTTATGAAGTGTCTTACTCAAAATTTTGGTTAAGTGTAGGGCTGAATCTTAGGTGTCAGTCTCAGAGCTTAGTTAAAGGATAATTACTGTTTTTTACAATCTGGACTTTATTTCTAGCATAGAATCCGATCATTTCCTCACCCAAATAACTTTGGTGTTATTACAAGTTTTCTGATGAAATGAGCTGCATGGAGAGCCGCGTATATCTGTATAATGGAGTCTACAGGGCAGCAGAATGCAGCCTCTAAATAACACATTATCTGCAGAGAAACTCCTTCATTTAGTTCTGATAGGCTAGTGCTATTCCCCTCTGAGTCCGGGGTTAGCTGTTATCAACATCCAGGGTCTGTAGGTTGACCTACTGACCTCTGACCTGGATGATGTCATCTCTGAGCACTGCCCGGCTCATTCTGATAATAATCATTCCACTTCAGCATTCGGGTCCATTTTTATCTCAACTATCCAGAGCTTTAGTGAGTCCAGGTTGAGGAGAGGAAGCCTGTGGAAGCTGAACTTCATCCAGCTGCTCATTTTGTTCTGACAAGTCGGAAACACACAGAAACAAACCGTAGCATTAGCGGTAGCAACAATCCGGAGATGTTGGAGATGACATCATCCAGGTCAGAGGTCAGTAGGTCAACCTACAGACCCCGGATGTTGATAACAGCTAACCCCGGACTCAGAGGGGAATAGCACTAGCCTATCAGAACTAAATATTGGTGAAATGAAGGAGTTTCTCTGCAGATAATGTGTTATTTAGAGGCTGCATTCTGCTGCCCTGTAGACTCCATTATACAGATATACGCAGCTCTTGGCTGGAGCTCATTTCATCAGAACTACTTGTAATGACACCAAAGTTATCTGGGTGAGGAAATGATCGGATTTTATGCTGGAAATAAGGTCCAGATTGTAAAAAAACCCCGGTAATTATCCTTTAATCAATGAATTGGAAACATTAGGAAACATTTGATTCATTCCCAATGTATAAGCGACTTGCTTTGACAGCTAGATGCCAGTGGATCAGATCAGAGCAGGGCGGAGTCACCTGGTGGGGGTGAGGATGTGTCTCATGCACCAGGAGCTGCCGTTGGCTCCCAGGTACGAGCTCCTCTCCGTGTCCTCGTACGCAACTCCGATCCGGAACTCCGTCCCGTCATCCACCTCCACCTCCCAGTAGTGTCGACCTCGCACTGGGATCAGATCCCCCAGGACAGCTACACACCTGCACACACACACACACATTATTTTACACATTAACGCTCATTAATAAAGGTACATTGTGTAGGAATTCCTCCATCCAGCGTTGTGGTTGTCTATCGCAAGCAACTCAGTCATATATTTCATGCTGCATTCAGGTGAAATTGGGCAGACAGCAGACGGACGACAGCCGCTGCAGGTAACGGCATAAACAAGCCTCTATGTAAACAGGTGTTCCGTCAGCACAAGGCAAAACAACACGTGACAATATGTTGTCATGGTGATGTTGTTTTGTTTACCCGACCCATGTTTGACCGGCTTTCTCTGGACTTCTGTGACTAAAATGACATCTGGTTTGTTACTGACGGCCGTCTGCCCGACTGCACCTGAATGCAGCATCAGTGTAACGCTCCATTCCTCCTCACCGCGTTACCGCGGTGACTTTTCACAGACGCCACCTGGAACCTGAGCCGACAGCTCCGGTGTCTCCGCTGAGTTTCCGTGGTTTCCTACCGTCACGCTGCCACTGAAGGTAAAAACATGGAGACAGGACATGGCAGCCAGCAGCGAGCTTACCCGCTCCATGGAGATATGAATGATATGAACTGAAAGGAACACTTCACTTTGTTGATGGGGGGATTACTGATGAATGAAAAACAGACTGAAGAACCAAATAATCGATTTTCCTGAATAGACCATAGGAAAAGTTAAACAATCAAACACACAAACACTATCCCTTTTAGAGGAAGATGTAGAAGGTGTGTGGCCTCGGCGTGCTGACCTGCTGAAGGTGCGGTCGTCGAAGGCCATGGCGCTGATGGGCAGCTCCTCGTCTCCATAGAACATGGTGAAGCCGTCCTCAGAGATGGACAGACAAGGGTGGGCCGTGTCCTCCAGCAGGTGGAAGAAGGTTCCTGCACAGGTGATACAACAACTCGTATCACTGCACCAATACCTGACTATTATTTTTATTTCATGCAACTCCACAGCACAGTTATTAAAGGAATAGTTCAACATTTTGGCAAATTGGGCCATTGCCATAATCCTTATAGTCATACTGTAGCAGTAGGTTTGTTACCTTTAATTGTTGGTGCAAGCTATTTTTAGAACGGTAGAGCAGAGCCGTGAGCTGCTCAGAGCTACGCTACGGAGGCTCATGGGATTTCTTGGTTTCCCTCATCAAACTCATCAAATACACAATCCAACAACTCCACAACGCTCTGGTGGACAAGACAAGAAATCCGATGAACCTCTGAGCAGCTCATGGCTCTGCTCCGCCGTTCTAAAAATAGCTTGCACCGATAGAGGTAACGAACCTACTGCTATGACTATAGGGATTATGGCAATGGGCCAATTTGCCAAAATGTTGAACTATCCCTTTAATATTAAAGAGCTTTAGTTTCAGGTTTTTTTCTCTTTATAATATTCTTATTCAGTTCTGCAAAACATACTGTTTGTTTTTCTTGAGATATATTTTTAACCTCCTCAGGACTCAGATGTATTTATACATATTTATTTACAGGGTTCCTAGACAAGTATGGAAAGTACGGAATTTTAGTTTATACATTTCCAGGTCTGAAAATGTACGGAAAATGGAAACTATTGTATGGAAATGAGTTTCCATACTGGGTTTGGTCTTATGTGAAGTTATTTGGGTTAATTATTTTGTATGCGCTATCCAGGAAATGATTTGGTGACATAAGGGCATACAAATACGAATAATGAAAACTAACGATTCATTTATTTACATGATACACATCTAATTACTCAAATGTCACAAATTATTAGATTTTTTTTACCGAGAAGTCTGGAAATTAGGGTCTGGAAAAGGCAGGGAATTTTGAAACAGGAACCCTGAATTTATCCTGTGACAAGTTCACATTGTTTTATTGAAATTATTTTATTTCGTTAAAGTAACTTTTATTGTAAGTTTTTTGTGTTTGATTGCAGAACATTTGCTTTTAAAGAGATATTATATTTGTAAACAAACCTTTAAAACTACTGTCACTACTAACCCTAACCCTCCATCTCTGGTCAGATCCTTGAAGCTGCTCACCTGTTGTGGAGACGGTGATGACGTCACTCCTGTCGCTGGGCCCGCCGATGTTGACCGCCCTGACGGAGATGAGGTAGCGGCGTCCGGTCTGCAGCTGGATGAGACACTGACAGGTCGGTACGGCCACGATGGACCTAAGGGAGACACGGACAGGAAATAAATAACCCTGATGAGAAGGTTCTCTGATCGGAAACATTTTGTCTCTCAGCCTCTGAAACACTAGCCAGGCTAGCACCACCTACTGGTAAGTGAAGGCGATGACGTTGAACTCAAGCGCTCAAGATTAACCTATGAGCTTAACCGGTGTATACAGTAGCACATAACCAAGCAGCAGCGAGTTGAAGCAAAGGTCCCGGAAGCAAACAAATCCCTATGGCTCATGTTCAGACGCTCTATGAAATAATGAAATAAGCGGCTGATGCATCAGGCTACTGAAACACTAAATGGACAAATGAAATGGACAATTAAAGGAATAGTTCACCAAAAAATGAAATTCATCAGTCATTATTGACTCCCCCTCATGCTGATGAATACTCTGGAGTAGTTTTTTATTCTTCAAAGTGCATCTGGACACCCAGGAGGCCGGTTCCTAGTCCCACCAAAACTTTATATGAGAGTAATAGGGCCTGGCACAAAAACGCCCATGAAACTACACAACAACCATTTAATATTCCTCCACACTGCTTGTCCACTGCAATCCAAGTGACCTGAAGGGAGAGTCCAGAGTTTACTGGAAACTACGTCATTGAGGCAAGTCCAGACTGGCTGACTATCTCCCTTAGGCTCACTTGGATTGCAGTGGATGAGCAGTGTGGAGGAAGATTAAATGTTTTTTTGTGTAGTTTTATGGACGCTTTTGTGTCGGGCTTTATTACTCTCATATAGCCTAAAGTTTTGATTGGACTAGGAACCGGCCTCCTGGGTCTCCAGATGCACTTTGAGGAATAAAAAACTACTCTGGAGTATTCATCAGCATGAGGATGAGTCAATGACTCAATTTCATTTTTAACAAATGAACTTTGTATTTCTAGCTCACAGGAATTCAAACACGGTGCAGACATGACCCAGATTATTCAAATAAAAAGAGTCAGGATGAGAAATGAAAAATAAAAAATGACCCCATATGTGAGGACAGAGTTGTAGCCGAGGCTCACAGTGCTGCAGGAGCCGAGGCTAAGAATAGATTTTCTAGGACAGAGTGTGTCTTGATTCAGCAGCTCTATAACCATGGGACCTCAAAACATCCCAGGCAAAGCACTAACGCAGCCTTTTGTTTATGGATTTCTGAAGCCAAAGCTTTATTAAAAGGACGGGTCAGAGGAGACTAATATGATGCAGCAGAGCAGCTTTCAGACTCTGCACATACAGCACTTCATCCAGGTTCAATTTGGTTATTCTAACTTTATCTATGAGTGTATGTGTGAAAACAAGATGCACAAATTAAACCCTGAGCGTGTGTTTATGTTTTACAAAATAACAAGACAAGACAGCGCCAACTGGATTTCCATAATATAGCCTACTGATACCCATCCACAAGTAATTGATCTACTATAACCACTATCCTTATACTTCTACTATATAATAACCCATATCCTTATATCAGGTAGGCTACAACATCATGATTAATGGAAGTTTATTTAGTAGCCTAATGCTTTTTTACAAGTATATACTATTTAGTTGTTTAATATAACTTGGCAATGAGTTCCATTCTTGCTCTGTATATGACTTTGTTCCTGGTTGATGTAGGCCTATGTTTTGGTAAAATAAATAATAATAATAATAATACATTTTATTTGGAGGCGCCTTTCAAGTCACCCAAGGTCACCTTACAAAAAAAGGGCAATAAAACAACCTTAAGCTGTGTAATTGTGTTTCATAGAAAATATATGGACTCTTTGTGGTTAGAGCAGTTCTCAAAAAATCATTAAAGAGTACAGAAGTCTATGTGTTACATCAAACCAAGACAGAGAGTCATGTATTCTTCTCATGTATTCTTCTAACGTTGGTTCTGAAACCACAAAATAATGTCACACGCTGCTTTGTTTTGAGCCAGTTGCGAGTACAAGACCAAACTGCAGAGCAATAATTCATGGGGCTTAAATTACTTGTTTCATATTTTGTTGTGTTAAAGTGATACGCCAAAAATTTTTTCTATGTCTTGCCTCACTCCCGAGTCCATGACCTTTTGACTGTGCAGTAACAAGGGAGATAGAGCCGTATCGCCCGTAATTAGCTTAGCTCAAACACTGGAAGTGTATGGGTAGTGTTAGCCTGCCTCCTACCTGAGCTGAAATCAGCAGTCAGAAGCTGATTTCATTTTAGCTCTAAACTCTGTAAATATATCATTTTATCAACAAATCAAACATTTTTAGGTGAGAAAGTATCCGTTTAGATCAGCAGTGTGTCGTTACTTTGTCTAAATACCAGCTGTTTTCAATTTTGTTTGGATGAATTTGGCGCTACTCAAGCTAGCCGTTGTGACCAACACACTTCTGGTTACTTTCACAAAATAAAACACCCATTGCCCTTTACATACAGAAAACCATGAGGATAGAATTTGTGCTTTTACTTTGAAATAGGAAGCTAACCTACCCTCGATGTAGCTAGCTTGAACCAAAATAAACCGTCTTTGCTTGAACCCTCCGTTTTGACCGATCTCATCCCGTTACCGGCATTTGACCGCTCAAGATGTCTTACCAGAGAGTTTTGTCAGCTCTGAGACCAAGATCAGCCCGCTGGTTTCCGTTTAGAGTTGCTGATGAGAGAGAGAGCAGCGCAGCCTTGGGGCTCTGTACGTACAAAAATCACCATATTCACTTAAATAAATAAATAAATAAATAAATAAATAAATAGTTTTACAATGAGCCGATGGATTCATCCGTGGTCAGTTTATCCAAACAACGCATGTAAGGAAATTCTCTGACATGTTGGGAGGAGTGCAGAGCCACTAGAGCAGCCGAGCGGCGGCGGCCGGTGTGCTGACCTGATCCCTGGTCGGTCAACCTTCGGCTGTCGCGGTAAATTGAGCACTGTACAATGAGCATGGTATGACGCATTTACAGTTCATCAACAGCCAAGCGCAACGTGTGTGTGTGTGTGAGAGAGACAGCAGGTAGAGGCTGACTGGCACAGCATGTGATGTTGCCCTTTAACCAACCATGGACGGTGGCCTGTGAAACACCTTAGTGAGCTGCTGCAGTTCCTCCAGTCTGCAGGCATGCAGCATCTTCTTTGCAGTTTTTCTGGCAGTATATGCACAAGCTTTGGTTTGGGGCTCTGAAGTTCGCCTCAAACCTGGCAACCTCACTGTGACTACAAGTCTGTGTAATCACCTGTGGCGAGTTTGTGTGTGTGTGCGTGTGCGTGTGGACTGCAGTGAGTGTGAACACAGGTCTTACTCTGTGACGTGGCTCTCTGTGCCGTCGGTCCTCAGCTCACTCAGCTCCACTGTGTACGAGTCCACAGGGTTGGTGTTTCCTGACTCCCAGCGGATCAGAGCGGCGTCGGGACAGCTGCTGCTCTCCCTCTGCCGGACCAGTGGAGGAGACGGCACTGGGCGGGAGAGGGGGGGGCAGAAGAGAGTAAATATTGTTCAATTAATCAATTAATTGTTTGGACTGAACAGAAGAACACAGCACAGAACCTGCTGAAGTCTCTGGTGACACCAGGTTGTTAACACAAGCAGATGGCCTACTTACAACTATTTGAATTATCTGTAACTTACTGAATTACATCACAGAAACCAAAGTGAGACATTTGTGGTTTAAAAAACAAACAAAAAAAAGGTTTCACTGCAGCTGTGGTCTGGACTGGTCTGGAGAAAACATCCAGAGTCTGAGACCAAGACCTTGAAGATGACTGACCTGTGTGCAGTCTAATTACCTGTCATGTATAAGGCCTTCTCGCTGGCCGGGCTGATGCCTGTGGTGTTGGTGGCCGTCACCCAGAGCTCGTACTGAGCGTTGGGCAGCAGATCTGTCACAGTGCAGTGGGTCTCCTTCACTTTCACCTTACTGACTGGAAAACAAGCAACAAGAGGTCAGACACCATCACCAGCAGAGAGACACACCCAGCAGTAGAGGGCAAGGGCACCATAGGGGAGTGTAAGGTGGTTATAACCCCCGCAAAAAATCAAATCCAGCCAATATAAGAGGTAAAACTAGAGGAGGAGCCACAGAGTAAATGTTCATAAAGGATTTAGATCTGATCTAAGAACTTTGAGAACTGAATCAAATTTGTCTTTACATTAGGCTATATAAATGACAAGGTGTGGTGTTGTGTTCATAGCTGCCTGCCCATTGCCATAATCCCTATAGTCATAGCAGTAGGTTCGTTACCTTTAATTGTCGGTGCAAGCTATTTTTAGAACGGCGAAGCAGAGCCGTGAGCTGCTCAGAGCTACACTACAGAGGCTCATGGGATTTCATGGTTTCCCTCATCAAACTCATCAAATACACAATCCAACAACTCCACAACGCTCTGGTGGACAAGTTGTGACCTTCACATTCACCTCGCTATGAGATAATAACACAACGTTACCACACAGAGTTGTTTTAGAGGGAAATTCATGCAAAACCGCAGATGTGTCTCTGTCTTCAGGGACAGTTTTTCATCAAGCATCTGCATTTACCTCGAAAACGACCGGCTCTGCTCCGCCGTTCTAAAAATAGCTTGCACTGACAATTAAAGGTAACGTAGCCTACCTACTGCTATGACTATAGGGATTATGGCAATGGGCCAATTTGCCAAAATGTTGAACTATCCCTTTAAGAAATAGCTTCACAGTGGCAAGTTGTGTTATGACAAATTAATGAATAAGCATTAGTCCTGTCAGAGTAAACCTGTTGATCACCACAACAAAATAAAATGCATTAAAAGTAATGGTGGTAAATGACTGAAATACCTTTTACTACTGTTACGAATATTTCTTTTTTGATTCTGCTGCAAATGGTGATGAGGTGACAGACAAATGAATTTCCCTTTGGGCATTAATGAAGTTATACATATTTGTATTCATATTATGGGAATTCCAAAATAAAGAGGTAAATAGGGGCTTGTTACCCTGTGGTGCACAGATGCTGTCTGCAGGTGTGTCCTCTAGCACCGGTCTGTAGTAGAGCTCATAGGACTCCACCGTGTCGTCGGAGAACAGGCTCCAGCAGACACGCAGCGACGTCTGGGTGGCAGAGTTGGGCATCTGGGGGTTGATGACTGGGGCAGATGGGGCTGTGTGTGTTGTGTGTTGGAGGAAAAACACTGTTAAATGTCATACGTGATGAAAGAAAGGAATTTCCATTGAAAATGAATGGGATTTTTGCACATCTTTAAACGCCCACTACTCCGGCATACTTTCACCAAGAGACTCCATTTAAACTTTAAAATGTAGACACAAGTCTTGTGTATTGATTTGGTTTTTCACATTCCGATTGGTATTATAGTTTTTGATCAATCACTGTTCAATGACAATGATCATATTAGGAGAAGTGTTGAGATTATAATGGGTGTCTATTGGGCGGAATGTTTGTGCTAGAGTGGGTGACATCATCAGGACATAAGATTTAAATGTCTAAATGTGTGAAACACAGATCGAAGCTTTGATCTAATCTCCAGTAGCCTACTACAGTGGCTCATTCTGTTCACGACGTCCCAACATTAATAACTCTGATCTCACTTTATCTGACCGATCTCTCTGAGTCTGCACATGATCCTTACACAGTTTCACTCCCACAGCCATTACAGTCTGCGATCCCAGAACATCATACAGATGCAGGTCCCAATAGTCGGGACTGAGTTGGGGAAAAAGGCATTTAAATTCTCTGCCCCCTCAAGCTGGAACGATCTGCAGAGGGATCTAGGACTGACTGAACTCATTGGCCTTGGTTAATTCAAATCAGTCCTAAAGGATCGAGAACAAAGATCCATTGACTCTTGTGCTTGCCCTCTGTAATTTGTGATTTGTGATATGTGGTACTGTTTTGCGCACTGCTTTCCTAGGTCGCTCTTGTAAAAGAGGTTATTAAATCTCAATGAGTTTTACCTGGTTAAATATAAAAAAAATAAACTACTGTTCTTTAAAGATCAGTATATTCCTGTGATTCCCGTCACACCTCCTGCTCCTCATCCCCTCACTCACCTCCATGATGTTTGGCTGAGTCTTTCCATCACTCTTCTTGTCCCTGTGCTTAGTGACAATGTTTCTGAATCAATGGAGTCTAATCACCACAAGCTCTTTTCTGTTGCTGTTCTTTCCAGACGAGCTCTCCTTATTGAGCAGCTTTTTAAATCATTAACTGGCCGGTGAGTGACGGAGCCGCATGCTTCGTCTCTACACATGATAATTGACACACACTCTAAGTATAAAGCGGCGAGCCAGAGCTGGTAAATGATCAGTTGATGCTGTCTGGGCGACTGCCACGCCACAGACTCATCTATGATGTAATTGTGGTCGGTCTGAACGAGTCCATCATGAGCACAATGTGTCGCTGAACTGTGCAGAGAAGTGAAAATTAGCCTTCGTGTGTTTGTAAATCAGACCTGGGACAACGTTGATGGAGTCCATCATGGTTTTCACATCAGACATGTCAGCGAGAGGCGTGGTGAACTCCAGGTGAGTTGACAAGGTGAGGTCGGGCTCCTCAGCAGCAAACTCCTCGATCCTGTACGGTGTGGTTAACAAAACAACAAAAAGCTTTGGAGACCGAGGTTTAAAACAAAGTTTAAGACGTTTAAAGGGATAGTTCAACATTTTGGCAAATTCGGTGCAAGCTATTTTTAGAACGGTGGAGCAGAGCCGTGAGCTGCTCAGAGCTACGCTACAGAGGCTCATGGGATTTCTTGGTTTCCCTCATCAAATCCCATGAGCCTCCGTAGCGTAGCTCTGAGCAACTCACAGCTCTGCTCTGCCGTTCTAAAAATAGCTTGCACCGACAATTAAAGGTAACGAACCCACTGCTACAGTATGACTATAGGGATTATGGGAATGGGCCAATTTGCCCAAATATTGACCTATCCCTTTCAGTGTTGTGCATCAGGATCAGTCCAATCATATTCACACTGAAAACACACTTTATTCACACTTTTCTTTGAGCTATCACCTCAGTTCACTGTGGAAAGCAAGTGAGTGGATTTTATGTCAAACCAACTTTTTTGCAAAACCAAGAATTCAAAATTAGTCCGTATACAGTAACCATTAGTCTGAGCGTTAACACAATATTAGTCTGTTTAAATCACATGCAGCTTCACATCCTGTGACGTACTCACTGAGCAGCATCATATTCACCTTTTAATCGTGGGCATTACTGTCTGTCAACGAAAGGTCAGAGGAACAAAGTAAAACCATTGTATTTGTTAGTTAGGACCAAAGACGTGTTTTGTGAGGGACACAGAGACCTTTGACCACCAAAATCTAACTGAATACGAATACAAATGACTTTATTAATCCCCGAAGGGAAATTCATTTGTCTGTCAGCTCCTCTAGGATTTGAAGGAGAATAAAAAAGTATGACAACTTTTAACTGATAACTTTTGGTACTAAAAGACGACTACTAGAGGACCTGAGAGCTCTCAGGACCGTTAAGCTTGAAGAACCAGTAAGAAAACCTTAAAATCGATTCTGAAACCAGTTTTAAAGGGATAGCTCAACATTTTGGTTTCCCTCATCAAACTCATCAAATACACAATCCAACAACTCCACAACGCTCTGGTGGACAAGTTGTGACCTGCACATTCACCACGCTATGAGATAATAACACAACGTTACCAGACAGAGTTGTTTTAGAGGGAAATTCATGCAAAAGAGCTCATGGCTCTGCTCTGCCGTTCTAAAAATAGCTTGCACCAACAATTAAAGGTAACGAACCTACTGCTATGACAATAGGGATTATGGCAATGGGCCAATTTGACAAAATATTGAACTATCCCTTTAACTCTGTTTGTGTCCCAGGACTTCTCTCTCTCACCTTCAGGAAGAGCCTCTTGTCACGGCTGCGGTGGATCTCCTGCGCCGTCTCGATCAGCTCCTTGGAGGCGTCCAGCGCCTGACCGCAGGCCAGCAGCTGTCGGTACAGAGCCTCCAGTTTCCCCTTCTTCTCCTCCTCCAGGCCGGCCGCCCTGTCGTCGTAGCGCTGGGACAGAGTCTGCAGCACGTCGTTGTAGTGCTGCTCCAGGTGCTGCTCCCGACGGCCAAAGTTCTCCTGCACAGGTACACGCACTGGTTTCAACCGTTTATTTTACACAAAAAGAATAAAATAAGGTGTGCATTGAATCAAAGGTAGATAACATAGAGTGCAGGAAGAGGGAACAAGCTCAGAGCGTTTACTATGTAAAGCCTCCACCCACAGCTAATTACTATAGAAGATCTCAAAATGAAAAGGAATGGGCACAAATGACAAAGAAAAATGTGCATTCACTGTAAAATCTCAAAATCTTTCCAAGAATATTTGTCTTATTTCTTGTCAAAATGTCTCAATTTGCGCTGGGGTGTGGGAGCCAAGAAAGGTACAACTCCTCAATCTGATCCATTCCCTCACCATAAGATCACCATAAACATCCCGCACTTTTAACTTTTATGCGCATCTTTTTATATATATTTATTGTGTTTTAATCTGCTATATGTTTTGATGTCTTGTGTTTTTAAGTTTTTAAGTGATCTGTGTTGTTGTATTGTACCATCCTGCTGCTGCTGCTTGTGACATTTTAAATTTCCCCTTGGGGATTAAATAAAGTATTTCTATTCTATTCTATTCTATTCTATTCTATTCTATTCTATTCTATTCTATTCTATTCTATTCTATTCTATTCTATTCTAATCAAAACTAATCTCTTTCCACTTAAAATAAGACTCATCACCTGGAAAATTTCGGTTGAAATAAGTACAAAAATCTGCCAGTGAAAGAAAATCTTGCTCCACTATCAGATTTGTCTACTTGTTTAAAGTGAAAATATGCTTGAAAAGTAAAAAGTGTCTAAAAAACAAGCTACTTTTTATGTGATGAGTCTTATTTTTTAGTATAAAGAGATTTGTTTTGACACTGAGTTTTTGCAGTGTTCAAACAGTTAAAAGGTTAGAAATAACTACAAAAGTTACAGGTGAGCAATTATTTGTTTCTTTAAGCACTTTCCTTTTAAAAATGATCATTGTCTTCTAGATGGGAGTATCTATTCCATCATATTGCACCTTTATAACATATTGAAAACTGCTCTCTGTATGTAAAACAGTTGGGAGGATGGAGATGTACAACTTGTCTGAGGTGTATCGTCTTCTACTAATGCTTTATATGTAAAAAGATAAATATTAATCTTATAAATGTTAAGAGGGAGTTTATCATTTTGATTTTCTAGAGAAGAAGAATTTTATTCCACATCGACACCTTGACCTTTATTTCTGTCTTTGAGTTCAATAATTAATAACAATAAAAAGTAGTACTGTATTCCCTAATGCTCACACAGCCATGAAATAATAAATCAAAGTGAAACCACAGTCCTGCAGTGTGCTGTTTACCTCCACAGTCAGAAAGATTTCCTCCAGGTGACCTGCAAAGTTTTCCATCTCAGCAACTTTCCCCTGCAGCCGGTTCCTGGTGGAGACGATCTCATCCTGACAAGAGTCAGAGAATCAATAACTTCATTCAGCGCGTGTCACCAGGTCGTAGTCTGTTCCAAAAGTATTCAATTATAGGACGTTGGTGTGTTTTCAATGGTTTGTTTTTCACTTACAGTTGTGCTCTAAAGTTGACATACCCTGGCAATTTGTGAAATACTGGCTATATTTAAGAAAATATAATTGATAAAATAATTGACTAATTCTGTGTAACCAGTTTTTTAACAGTGATAAATCTGAGTTCAGAGGAAACAGAAACATGTCTGTGGTTAAAGGATAACAGCTTTTTACAATCTAGACCTTATTTCTAGCATAGAATACGATCATTTCCTCACCCAGATCATCACCTTTATTTATTCAGGGGGGCCAGTTGAGAGCAAGCTCTCATTTCCAATGGCGCCCTGATTACAGCACAATACAAATCAATACCAGTCAAACACATTACAATACATATCCCTAATACATACATTCAACATAGCACATTGTAAATTTAAGAAGCACATGTACATTCAGAATTCATAAGATCAACAAGAATGTTTTTAAAATGATTAAAAGATAACTTTGGTGTCATTACAAGCCATCCAGCTGCTAATTTTGTTCTGACAAGTCAGAAACACGCAGAAACAAACCGTAGCATTAGCAGTAGCAACAAGCCACACCACGTGGCGCTCAGAGATGACATCATCCAGGTCAGAGGTCAGTAGGTCAACCTACAGACCCCGGGATGTTGATAACAGCTAACCCTGGACTCAGAGGGGAATAGCACTAGCCTATCAGAACAAAATCTTGGTTTTTCTCTGCAGATAATGTGTTATTTAGAGGCTGCATTCTGCTGCCCTGTAGACTCCATTATACGCGGCTCTCGGCTGGAGCTCATTTCATCAGAACAACTTAATGACACCAAAGTTATCTGGGGGAGGAAATGGTCGGATTTTATGCTAGAAATAAGGTCCAGGTTGTAAAAAAACGCTAATTATCCTTTAAGATCATCATGATCCAGTGTTTCCTCAATGATCTGTTTAATCCTAGAATCAAGGTTTCATCCACAGCTGTGTTTAGAGTTCCCACCTCGGTTCCTCGGTCCCTGAACACATCATCATCATCATCATCTTCGTCTCCATCTTCTGCCCCTGTGGGAGAAGGAGAGTCTTCCTCACACGGCTCAAAGCGAAGGGACTCATTGGTGCCGACAGAAAACCTCTGGAAGGTGGAGACGTCTCGGGTCGCCCTGACGACGCCACCTCCTCCTCCTCTGGATGAAGTGCTGTACGGCTCCATGGACGCTTCTTCTTCTGTGATCACGTCCAGTCGACCTTCTCTGATCTCGTACAGATCCATGAGGACAGAGACTGGAAGATAACAAGGTTTTACACCTCAGTCATGATGAATTAAGACATAAGACTTGTTATTGACCCCACGTTAAGGAATACAAATTTACTATGTACAAAATATAGCCATGTAAAAAACAAAAATATGTACTGTTAATGTACAAAAATGTAAGTACACACTAGTTAAGCATGAATAAATACTGAATTCTTCATTTATAACACATGAATACTCATTAGTATGTAGTTTGTACAGTATGAGTAAAACATTTCTGTGTTTATAAACTACATACTAATTAGTATTCATGTTCCAAATGATGAATTCAGTATTTATTAATGCTTAACTAATGCTAAGTGTATAGGGGAGACCGGGGACAGTAGCAGCAGCGGATGGTTGCAACATGTAATTTTTCTCCAATCAGGAACAAGATAGAATGCACAAGAATAAATTGTGCAGAAAAGAAAACTTTATGAATACAACTAGGTGAGGTAATGGAGAAAGCGGCTTGTGCAAAAAGTTTCTTAAACATCAGATCCACTGCATTAAACTTACGTTTTTATTCTGGACTCCATAAAAATAAACAACTTCAAACGTACAATAAAGCAACACAACAGCACGTGACGTCTCATAGAAGAGTGCATACACCCTTCTTCACACCTGAACAGAGCAAACAGACCGTGCAGCAGAACAAACTGTTGATTAAATCATCGATATAGAGACAAGTAGCTGAGATGGGATCAGTTTTTACCTGGACGGGTCAGTGATCCAGTGTGTTCAGGCCAACAGACTGACTGACTGTGAGCTCAGCCCTCACCAGGAGCTGGGACCAAAATAGATGGCACTGAAGAAGGAGCTCCAGTGTCAGAGCAGAGGCATGACAAACATCTAGGGGGAGGAAAATAAAACCTTTATTTCACAGAGTAAAACTTCACATCAGACCGATCTGACCAGTTGGAGGCTGGGGTTTATCAACACCATTAAAACCTTCTTTAAATTGGAGCCAGATTCTTAATTTCTTGGTGATTAAAGTGATCTGGAAATCCCCGAACATGTGATTCAAAGGTTAAAGTTGAACACAATGACCCAGTGCTGCTTTCATGGCTCCCCGTAAAACTCCCAATTCACTTACTCAAACTATTTTGGATATAATACATAATTTAAACCGACCTGCGCCCGTCAAAGACTAAATCGCTGAAATTAGGAGTATTATGAGATTAACAGTGTTTCCTATGGATTACATTGATGTGTAAATGACGCGATGTTCATCAACAAGAAGGTGGACGACAACAAACAGCGCTAAAAGTAGCCTAACGTAAACGCGGTTATTCTTGTTTTTTGGGGGGTTAATTAATGTAAACACAGCTACACTACCTACAATTTTCTCTTTAATCTCAACATTTACGGCCATTAAATGTAACATAACTATTAACTTTACTTTCGGTTGGTCGACGTTACGATAGCTGCTACCGACATTTCCGAGGAAACCTAAACGCACCGCGCGTCACACAAATGGCGGACGTTGTAAACAGAGGCAGCAGCAGCTCCTCAGCTCCGCCGAGGCCGAAGTGAAGCAGCCGTGTTCCGGGTGTTGTTTCAGGATGAATACGGTGGAATGTGAGCGGATGGACAGTCTGGAGGGCTGGGTGGCCGTCAGGAGCAACTTATTCGAGGAGCCGGAGCCGTTCAAGCTGGGCTTCATCGTCCAGTGGAGCGTCATCGAGTCCAAGTTCGCCGTCACCTGCCACAACCGGACGCTGCAGCGGCAGGCGAAGCGAAGAGCCGCCGAAGCCGAAGTTTCCGCCGCGGACCCCCCTATGAGCTGGGCCGGGCTCTTCTCCGTCCGCGACCTGCGACACATCCACCAGCAGTTCGCCTGTGTGGCCGACGTCCTGGAGGCCTGCTTCCCGGACCTGTCCGACTTTGAAGAGGGGAACATCTGGGACCTACTGCTCTTCATGAACCGGAAGTCCGGTCCAGGTGGTGATGATGATGACGGTGATGGTGATAACCACCGGGACTTTGACTCGCCTTGTCGGAGGCTGGAGAAATACTTAAGCACCGCCATCGACGTGTGCGGACGGAAAATAGTCCTGGACACGTTGTTCGGCCAGGACGAGCGCGACGTGGAGGATTACTTCGAGAACCTGCAGGAGTTCAGGAGGAAGACCATGCAGGAGGAGATGAGCCGGGCGAAGGCTCACCTGAGACAGGTGAGGAGGAGGCGGGGGGCGGGGTCACAGGAGCTGTCATCAAGTTACACTCACAACCACAGTAACTGGTACTACATGTTTAAAGGGATACACCAACATTTTTTTTCGTGTCTTGCCTCACTCCTGAGTCCATGACCAGCAAATAGACACCATCCTTTCGACTGTGCGTGCAGTAACAAGGGAGATATGGGCAGAGCTGGCACACTGCTAATTAGCTTAAGGCTGGAAGTGTGCAGGTCGTGTTAGCCTGCCTCCACCTAAAGTCATCACAGAAACTCTTGAGCAACTCTAAACAGAAACCGGCGGGCCGATCTTGGTCTCAGAGCTGACAAAACTCTCCGGTAAGACATCTTGAGCGGCCAATTATGTCGGTAACGGGACGAGATCGGTCAAAACAGAGGGTTCAAGCAAAGATGGTTTATTTTGGTTCAAGCTAGCTACATCGAGGGTAGGTTAGCTTCCTGTAAAAGCACAAATTCTATCGTCATGGTTTTCTGTATGTAAAGGGCAATGGGTGTTTTATTTTGTGAAAGTAACTGGAAGTGCGTTGGTCACAATGGCTAGCTTGAGTAGCACTAAATTCGTCCGAACAAAATTTACAGCTGGTATTTAGACAAATTAACGACACACTGCTGATCTAAACGGCTACTTTCTCAGCTAAAATGTTTGAAATGTTGATAAAGTGATATTTACAGAGTTTAAAGCTAAAATTAAATCAGCTTCTGACTGCTGATTTCAGCTCAGGTAGGAGGCAGGCTAACACTACCCATACACTTCCAGCGTTTGAGCTAAGCTAATTAGCGGTACGCCAGCTCTGCCTGTATCTTCCTTGTTACTGCACGCACAGTCAAAAGGATGGTGTCTATCTGCTGGTCATGGACATGGGAGTGAGGCAAGACACGAAAAAAAAAAAGTTGGCGTATCCCTTTAATAAGTTCAGATTTACCAGCTGCACCTTTAATGTGATGCACACACATTGCTGAATTAGTTACAATGCCATTGCAAATGTATTATTTTTGTTATTTTATAAGTTTCAGAGTTTTTCTTGCTTTTGGAGTCAATGCTTCTTCCTCTGATTCACAGTTCAGCTAACTCTGAATTCATTTATTTGTCTGTCGTTACTCTTCATCACACAGGCACCAGGTCTCTGATGAAGTGACACAGCACAAATTTTGTTTTGCTCATAGAAAATATAAAGACATATTGAGCATCTTCTTCCTACCTGAGGGCATTGCAGCCCAAACTCTGACAGGTTATTACATAATAATATTTCCAGGGTGTTTATCACTTCTAAAATAAGAAGGAAAAGCAGATTTAGTGAATCTTGGGAAACCTGTGAGCTTTGTAATAATGATGCAGGACTAGCACCACACAGTGGTGTGGGCCGTCTGAGAACAGGCTGACAGTGACGCAGCAAAGTGCTGTTGTAGAAACGCTCCACATGTTGCATCACAACCAGAGCTCATGTTTGTTTTTCAGTCTCTGACCCTTTAACCTTTATTTGAATTACAGTGATTTGAAAACAGAATGTAACGGGAGCCTTTCAGGAGTCGTGTTGTACAACCACAGTCTCCTACTATACTATTACTTCACTTTCTTTCAAAGGTCTTTTTATAGATGACAAGTCATGAATTTATTTATTTATTTATTTGCACCATAAATAATTGGCCCGTGGACCAACACCTGCCCACTAGAGGGTCCAATCCGGTTGCAGGATGAATTTTCCAAGTATGAAAATTACATAGAAGACAGAAGAGTTGAAATCCCACATACTTTCTCAAGACATTTCAGTTTGTTCCTAATGTTTTGTAACAGAAGACTTAATTAAATGTAACCATCTAAAACAAAGGGAAAAATTAAAAGTTCTTATTATCTATATTAAAGGAATAGTTCACCAAAAAATGAATTCAACATGAGGGTGATTCCCCCTCATGCTGATGAATACTCCAGAGTAGTTTTTTATTCCTCAAAGTGCATCTGGAGACCCGGGAGGCCGGTTCCTAGTCCAACCAAAACGTTATATGAGAGTAATAGGGCCCGACACAAAAACATCCATAAAACTACACAACAACCATTTAATATTCCTCCACACTGCTCGTCCACTGCAATCCAAGTGTCCTGAAGGGATGTAGTCCAGAGTTTACTGGAAACAATCAGGACATTTTTACAGCCTAAACAGTCCTGCGTTGAATTTGCCTGGAGCGTGCTCTGGACTGTTTGGTTTTTGATCTGTGGATAGGAGAAGTTCAGTTATTGATCCAGCTGATCATGTGTCAACAGGCTCCGTGATGTCACAACATCTGAAGCCTTTGATATGGAATGGTTTGTTAAACCAGTTTTTCAGTGGTGAATGTCAGAGGAATCCAGAGCTGCATCTTAAAGGGATAGTTCAACATTTTGGCAAGTTGGCCCATTTTAGAACGGCAGAGCAGAGCCATGAGCTGCTCAGAGCTACGCTACGGAGGCTCATGGGATTTCTTGGTTTCCCTCATCAAACTCATCAAAGTACGTAAAAGAACAGTACGTAAAAGAACAAGTATGTAAAATAAAAGAATGTTACCAGACAGAGTTGTTTAGAGGGAAATACAGAGATTGCTTGATGAAAAACTGTCCCTGAGGCCAACGCGCATCAGCGGTTTTCTCTAAAACAACTCTGTCTGGTAACGTTGTGTTATTATCTCATAGTGTGGTGAATGTGCAGGTCACAACTTGTCCACCAGAGCGTTGTGGAGTTGTTGGATTGTGTAGGCTATTTGATGAGTTTAATGAGGGAAACCAAGAAATCCCATGAGCCTCCATAGCGTAGCTCTGAGCACCTCACGGCTCTGCTCCACCGTTCTAAAAACAGCTTGCACCGACAATTAAAGGTAACAAACCTACTGCTATGACTATAGGGATTATGGCAATGGGCTAATTTGCCAAAATGTTGAACTATCCCTTTAAAGATAAAGACGTTGATGTTGATGTGGATGTTGTCGTGGTCCGTGTTGTCCTCCAGCTGCTGCAGAGCCACGGCGCCGTCGACAGAATGGTCGCCCTGCTCGGCATCTACGAGGAGGAGGACGAGTCCTACCAGGACCTGGTCACCGTGGCAACCACCTTCTTCCAGTACCTGCTGCAGCCGTTCAGGGACATGAGGGAGCTCGCCTGCCTCTACAAGATGGAGATCCTGGTACACACACACACAGCGTGTTTATGATGTTGTACATTAGTATATACAGAGGGACACACCTCACAAGTTGTTTTAATGTCTAAATATTTAATAATTATATTATTAAATATTATAAAATACTTCATGATGTGATTTGTGTTAAAGTTGTGTTAAACTGTTGCTGCACCACGTTGCTGCGTAGTGTGAAAACACTTCGCTTTCCAAAACAGCCTTTAGTCCCTTTTATAAATTAATATATTAATTTATTTACTTATTTGATATACTTAGATTGGGATGCACTGGGCATTGTAGGGTGGGGGGATATGTGTTCTGTGAAAAATCAAAAAGTATTATCTTTTTACACCTGTCTTTCTTGTTCTCAATAAAAAGATACCGGTAGTTGGAAAAATTACAGTTTCTATATAAACCTATAGTCTGTACACAGATGGAGTGATTAATGGGTTTATGACTCAAACAACATATGAACTGCACTTTTATCCTCTAACTCAGACTGAAAGCAGAACGTCATTATCTCAACATCAACGTCTTTATCTTTAAAGGGATATTTCAACATTTTGTCAAATTGGCCCATTACCACATTCCCTGTAGTCATAGCAGTAGGTTCGTTACCTTTAATTGTCGGTGCAAGCTATTTTTAGAACGGCGGAGCAGAGCCGTCAGCTGCTCAGAGCTAAGCTACGGAGGCTCATGGGATTTCTTGGTTTCTTGTGACCTGCACATTGAGATAATAACACAACGTTACCAGACAGAGTTGTTTTAGAGGGAAATTCATGCTAAACCGCTGATGCACGTTGCCTTCAGGGACAGTTTTTCATCAAGCAGTCTCTGTATTTACCTCTAAAACAACAGAAATCCCATGAGCCTCCGTAGCGTAGCTCTGAGCAGCTCACGGCTCTGCTCCGCCGTTCTAAAAATAGCTTGCACCGACAGTTAAAGGTAATAAACCTACTGCTATGACTATAGGGATTATGGCCAATTTGCCAAAATTTTTGAACTATCCCTTTATGTGTGTGTGTGTGTGTGTGTGTGTGTGTGTGTGTGTGTGTGTGTGTGTGTGTGTGTATCCAGTTAGTGAGAGTAAACTTGTCCTGTCGTTGCTGCTTCCTGCAGAAGTCTTTGGAGTTCGAGGACTTGGGTCCCAAGAGAATTGCGGCACTGGAGAAGGAGGCGGAGGAGTGGAGGAGCAAAGCAGAAGACGCCGTGGCCTCGATCCAGGACATCACCGTCACGTACTTCACACAGACTTCAAAGGCTCTGGCTGGTACGACGCTGCTGCCGCTGCTGCCGCTGCTGCCGCTGCTGCCGTGTTCACGTCTCTTATTTGTGCATGGACGGATTCATTAATTACTGGTCTGTGGTTCATTATGAGTCATTTACTATGCTCACATGGGAAAAGGAGAAAAAAAAAAGTGCTGCAGGGTCACGAGCTGCAGACAAACAACATGTTAATGATACACGTGACCTGATATTCAAGGAAATGAAAAGTCCATGTACAATAGGACACAGTGTTATAGTTTTCAGTGTTTTAGGATTAACTTGACAGAGGGAAATTTGTTTTAAAAATTGAATCTAAAGTCTTTATTGTCAGGCGGCCGTCGTTCATTTTAATTATTTTAATATTTTGGATTCTTACCAACAACATTCAAAAATAAAAATCTGGTTAACAAATGTAGTCAGGTGTTTATAGATGTGTTTATGTCTATAGGGACGCGTGGTGTTGGCGACCAAGTGTTTAGTTTTCTGGCGTGTTGGTGCACAGTGACACGTAACTGTAGATAATAATGAAAATAATATCATTATTTGTATAGCACATTTCATACAAAAGAATGCAGCTCAATGTTCTTTACAGTGCAAATGAAAAACAATAAAGTAACATAAGAAATGAAATGAAATGAAAGGTAACAGACTATTTCTGTGCACGGACCTGCAGGTATGTTGAAGCAGATGGAGGAGGATAAGCGGCGGTTCGGAGCGGCGGCCTGGGCGTCTGCAGCTCCTCGACTGGAGAAACTCCGCTTCCTATTGGCCAAAGAAACGCTGCAGCACATGAGAGCGACGGAGATGTGCCTCAACCGCAAGAAGGACGGCATCAGAGAGAAGGTGTGTGTCTGTGTGTGTGTCCTCACCTGAAGGGTTTTTATGTATTTATTCATTAACACATGATGCAGCAATGAGTCTGTGGCTGTCGATCACATCAAGGTTATTAGTGTTGAAATTTTCATTACTTTTTATTTCTATTTAGTTCTTTGGTTTAGTTTTAGTTAGTTCAACAAATGATTGAGCAGTTTTAGTTTAGTTTATGTTTAGTTTTTTCTGGCATAAGAAGGAAAGTCTTGATTTGTAGAAACTGGAAAGGATAAAATAATGAATGCATGACACCAAATCATTTAAAGGTATAGTATGTATGAATTCCCCCATCTAGCGGTGCGGTTGCATGTCTGAACGTATTCTTGATGTTGCATTCAGGTGAAATGGGGCAGACGTCAGACAGACAACAGACGCTGCATGTAACAGGATAAATAAGCCTCTATGTAAACAAGTGGTCCACCAGCACCAGGCTAAACAATATGTTGTCATGGTGATGTGGTATTGTTTTACCGTCTTTCTCTGGTGGAGTAAAATGACATCCGGTTGGTTTGCCGACGGCCGTCTGTCTGACTGCACCTGAATGCAACATCAGTGACTCCGTTAAAGCAGATATCAGTGGAATGTTTTTGTTAATATAAGTACTAGGGTTGTCAACGATAAACCTGGAAAACTGTCCGGTTTAACAAGTGAGAGTTCGGCTGCCATCAACGTAGCAGCCTCCTGGCGATGCACAAATTGGCCATGAATTCTTAGATGAATCGGTTGTAGCGTCATGAATCGGTTATCGCTATTGGGCTAGAGTGCGACTTGTAACTTTAATAACTCATAAATCAATCAGCAGGCCAAATAAAAACTTTTTTATGCAGGGGGGATTATCTTCAGTTAAACACGTATTCGCTAACTGGAGTAGTTTTTTGTATCCGATGAAAGGAGGGATAAGTTACACACTGGAGTCCTGATTTAGTTTATTCTTTAGTTAGGAACTCCCCATCCAGGAGCTGCTCCTGTGTCCCTTATGCACATGAAAACCTGCTCCAAAGGCGGCTGTTGAACACGGAGGACGAGACACCAGACTTGAACCGTCACCTGGAGCTAAATCAGAAGTAAAACTTTAAATGTTCTGCATTTGAGCTGGAGACTGCCTGTAGCTCAGTTGATTGCTTCATCAGTTTATTCATTGATAAACAAAATAATTTAGTTCACTCTGTACGTTGGTTTGTTGGTTGTAGCTCTGACACAGCAAGGAGTTGGTCTGACCTAGAATCTGCAGCACTGGCTGCACCTGAACCAGCTTGGAAAAGTCCTTTGATCTAATTTTATAAAAAGATACTGGTCCATGTCTAAATATGAATACATTGACATGTGATCTTGTTATTCTTTTTTCCTTTTTTTATTTCTATTTTGCCAGTGCTTTAAAAACAATGCTTGAATGATAAGTCTTTTATATATTTGAAAAGAAAATATTGTACTGTAGAATGGTAGTGTTTGTGAATTGGCGTGTGTTGATCTGCATGCATTAACACGAAAATCGAATCGTGCCACTGAATCATGCATATCAGTGAGAACAGTATTTTGCGAAACCTGTAGTGGAGGAGTTTGAACAGAGAGGAGACGTCATGCAGCTGCATCATCCATCCCATTAAGCTCCGTTAAAACCAGCTTCAGCACAGAGACAGCTGTGTGTGTGTGTGTGTGTGTGTGGGATCAGTAAATTACACCTCCTCTCTCTCCTGTGGCAGCTCAGCTCAGATCACAGTTGGTTCCTTTACATTCAGATTGTGTGTTTATGTGTGTGTGAAATGAGCTGGATGTAATTCACAGTCTCTGGTGTCACTCGTCCAAACAGTCGGTGTGTTTAGATCTGACACAACTTAAAGCATTCACACACAACACAACACAACAGATCAAGCCCACATAACATGGCGGCACTAATTCACAGCCGGCTGCTGGTTCCAGCTCATTGATCACAGAATGAAAGTTAAATGGTTTATCTGTTTTAAGTTACACACTGGAGCTTTCTGTTTCATTCTTTAGTTTTCCATGTTTTTGCACATGGAGGTAAAACAGACAGTACAGTAAACAGAGGAGGAGACACCAGACTTGAACCGTCACCTGGAGCTAAATCAGAAGTAAAACTTTAAATGTTCTGCATTCGAGGGAGAAAACAAAATTGATTGTATGTTTATTCCAGTTAACTGAATAATTTAGTTCACTGTGACGTTGGTTTGTAGTGGTTGTAGCTCTGACTCTCCAGTCTGATGTGAATCTGTGGCTGCTTTAGTCCTTTGATCTATTTATAAAGCCTCTTCTCTAACAACATGAGAATCCCCTGGACACCCCCCCAGAACTTGCATGAACTGATAAGTGTGTGTGTGTGTGTGCGCGTGTGTGTGTGTGTAATATGCATGCACACACAAAACGTGCCAGCTGCATGCATATCAGTGAGAACAGTATTTTGAGAAACCTGTAGTGGAGGAGTTTGAACAGAGAGGAGACGTCATGCCAGGCTCTGCCATCCCTGACTGCAGCTGACAGACAGCTGTGTGTGTGTGTGTGTGTGTGCTTGTTGAAAAAGCAGTGATGGCCGTGAATTCACCTCCTCTCTCTCCTTGGAGCTCAGCTGGATGTTGGTTTATCTTTAGATATATGTTTTTATGAAAAGGGATAGTTCAACATTTTGTCAAATTGGCCCATTGCCATAATCCCTATAGTCATACAACAGATAGGCCCACATAACATGGCGGCACTAATTAAGCCGGCTGCTGGTTCCAGCTATTTCACAGAATGGTGGAGCAGAAGTAAGTGATTTGTGTTAATATAAGTCTAAAATAGTTATATCTTCCGACAGCAAGGCTCATGAGTGTTTCTTGGTCTTTCACTCTGCTCTGCTCTGATGAAACTCATCAAATCCACAATCCAACAAGGACAACGCTCAGGGCAAGTTGTGACCAGCCATTCACCACACCGTGAGATAATAACAGAATGGAAATACAGAGACTGTTGATGAAAAACTGTCCCTGAAGGCAACGTTCATCAGTGGTTTTTGCAGTGGCTGAATTTGTAAAAACAACTCTGTCTGCCTAACGTACAAAGTGTTAGTTATCTGAAGCTGTAATTTAGATTTCAAATTCCTGCCCGCAGCATTAGGGTTAAAGAAAGATTGGACCAGGGCTTCTTCTTTAAATGGTTTCTTCTGGTTTCTTTTAGTTTCTGTTTCTGTTCTTTAGTTTTATTTTTACAATGCAGAACCAGTCCAGGAGGGTTACATGCCGCCATTCCGACACGATTAAAAATCGATTCAAATGCGTGATGACTCGCATCGATGAAAATAAAATAAAAATCGATTTGTTACTTTGTTGCTGCTCCACAGAGCGCACATGACTAATTAATATGCACGTGCTGATAATATATGGTTGTGTCTAGGGGTTCTGGGGACGGAATATGAGGTGTGTTCAAGTGCGCACCATTCTTGGGTCGGGTGTGATTTACAAAAGAGAAATTGAGGAGAGTTATGTGTATGCGCAGTTTGATAGATCTGAAAAAGGTGTAAATATTTTGGGTGTACGCCATTTTCGTCTTTTCACCGTAAGCAAAACTTTAGAAGCAGTTTTACACTGCTTACTTACAGTTTTGATAAATGAGGCCCCAGGCCCTAAGACCAGAGCCCAGACGCTCACAGCTGCAGCTTCTCCGCGGCTCATCTGCGACGCTGTCCGTGGTGCTGAAGGTGACAGGTTCACTTGACAAATAAACTGCAACATAGTTCTGTTTGTTTATCATGTGTGTCAGTTTTGTGTGACTTGATACTGTAGTTTAGTTGTTGAGAACATCACTCCCTCATCAAACCGGTGATATGCATGCTGAAAAGAAAAAGAGAGCGAGAGACGCGCCTGGGTATCGCAGCTGTAAAAAAAAAAGAAGAAAAAAAAGAAAGATGATGTGTCGGAATACTCCTGGGTCTTATTTTGTCTAGCTAGTGCAGACTAGTGAGACTTGTTGCGTATGAACTGATGAAGCCCCTTGGATAAGAGGAAAAACGTCTTCCCAGACAAATACAAGTCCAGTTGCCTACGATTCAATTTGCCCAGAAAAGAACGATGACCTGGATGAATGAGAATATCCATAGACATCACACATCATAGTTTCTAACACCCATGCTGGAAAATGGACTATAATAGGCTATATGTAAGCGAGGGATGCATAAGGACACACTTTCTGTGTAATGAACAGAGACCTTTTTCCTCATTTCTCCAAGTGCCATGGAGGGGCCCTCAGCCCACAGTTGGGAGAGGCTTTCCCTCACAGCTAGACGTTCTTTCTAGCTCAGCCCGGGGTCATCTAGACCCCAGCCTTGGAATCACACTTCTATTTCTTTACTTCTTACCTATGTTCGATGGTCTTGGTTGTTCAGGGAGTAGATCTACTAAGTCCTACTTTGTTTATTTTGTTGACACACTCTGAATACACATGGCGAGTGACAAAGTAAAATTTCTTTCAATGGGCTGTTAAACCCAATTAAACGTGGCAAAGTCCTATCTAAAGTGAGGACAGAACAAGCCCATAGTCTACTTACCCACCTGACAGATAAGGAGCACCTAAAATTAAAGAGAATGGGCTTTACTAATTTGTTTAATCTAACCTAATTTCTTCATACAAATCAGGACATACTAGGAGAGGAGTTGCAATCCTCATTTCAAGCAAACTCACTTTTGAAAAAGTATTCGAAATGGGTGATAAAGAGGGCAGATTTATTTGAGTAAAGGGAAAGATAGATGGGAATCCAATCACCCTTCTGAACGTTTATGCCCCCCCAGGGAGTGATATTAGTTTCTTCCAAAAAATCACTAATATTATGGTAACAGAAACAGAAGGTCTTTTGATTTGTGGAGGGGATTTGAATACATTTACAGCCAAAGTTCGACTCGTCTATTAGGAAAACTCACGATATGAAATCCCTATAAGAAAGTAAATACATTCTTTTAGGAGGTAAGCTTTAGTTGTTGTTATGGTGGTAAATCTTTCTTTTCATAACTTGGATATAATAAACTACTATACTATTTCAGCATTTAGGGCAGACAACAGATGCAAGAAGTATGCTCACACGATGTAGTATATGCTGTGAATGTCTGTTTCTGAATGTCAATAAAAAATAAAATACAAAAAAAATAAACATTTGTGAAGTTGGTCTCTTCATTTTTTCCAGAGCTGTATGTAGTAGTCACTATGGTGATGATGACCCTTCCTCTCTTGTTGTTGTTGTTGCTGTAGCTGAGCGGCCTGTCCCGGGGGGTCCAGACCCTCAGATCTGACTCCAGGTCAGAGGACGGAGGAGCTCAGGACGCCGTCGACCTGCTGGAGCTGCAGTTCTATGAGACTCAGCTGGAACTCTACGACACCAAGTTTGAGATCCTGAAGAACGAGGAGCAGCTGCTGGTGGCTCAGATCGACTCGGTGCGGCGGCAGATCAAAGGTAAGACACTGCGCGCGTGTGCGTGAAGGATACACGTGGTTCATTCATAATGAGTAAAACTCCGTATAATTAAATCATGAGGGCTGAAGATCCAAAGAGCAGAGAGGAGAGAGAAGGTTCAGGGTTGTTTCACATCATTAGAATATAATTGGAATCAAAAGGTCTTTGTGCTGATTTCCATCTGCCTGAACATTTTATTAGAATTAATACAGTGACACAGTGAACGGCTGCAGAAAGAGAAACAGACCAAACAAAGCTCTGTAATTAACTGACAGGTCACTGAGGCCACACGTCCACCTTTTTATTATTATTATTTATTCACATTTACTACAGTGACTACCACCACTGAAAGTACCAAGCTGTTAAATGTTCATGTGAACAACCAGAGATGTACAGACTGTCATCAATACATAACTCACTGAATACATACATTCATTTTTCTAATCATGTTATGCCACTTTTAGTATCAGCCTGAACATAGTTTAATAAAACATATACAGCTGACGAAGAAGAAGAGACATTTATTGGCATTGACACTAAATCCATGATGCTAATGTTAAAGGGATAGTTCAACATTTTGGCAAATTGGCCCATTGCCATAATCCCTATAGTCATAGCAGTAGGTTCGTTACCTTTATTTGTCGGTGCAAGCTATTTTTAGAACGGTGGAGCAGAGCTGTGAGTTGCTCAGAGCTACACTGAGTTTGATGAGGGAAACCAAGAAATCCCACGAGCCTCCGTAGCGTAGCTCTGAACAGCTCACGGCTCTGCTCCGCCGTTCTAAAAATAGCTTGCACTAAAGGTAATGAACCTACTGCTATGACTATAGGGATTATGGCAATGGGCCAATTTGTCAAAAATGTTGAACTATCCCTTTAACAGACACTCAAAGAGACTGTTTGGCTTTTTATGCAGGTGATGATGTAATAATTGTGTGTGTGTGTGTGTGTCAGAGCTGAACGAGGAGGTGGTCTACTACGACGTGTGTGAGGATCCAGAGGAGCTGCAGAGCCTGGTCCACACATGTGTCCAGCCTGGACGCTCTGCAGCTGTCTCTCAGCTGCGACGACGCCTCCAGGCGCTGGAGACCAAGAGAGGGAACATCTGCGCCCGCAGAGCTTATCTCCGAAACAAGAAGGTGTGACCTGCTTCTTCTTCTACTGCTACTCTCATACTATGGGATGGAGGTGGTTGTAAACGTTAATGTGAGACACTATGGGTGAATAGGGTAAAAATTTTAACTAACAGATATCACCATGAAATTTCCCAAGTTTATCATTGACATTAAGACAAATATTTTTTGTGTTACAAGTTTTGTCCAATTTTATGTTTAAATATGTAAATGAGGCCATATCTAATGAAATATGTGCTAATTTCCATATATTTCCAGAACAGAAATCTGAACAATGGATAAAGCTACTTTCAAAATTCTTGTTTTATTTTGTTGACATATTAGAGTCAGAAGTTTTTAGTTTTTAGTTCAGAAGTTTTTACAGAGGGGATTTTGGATATGTCACTCTGTAAATGAGAAATGACCATTTTTGGAGCCATATCATTGTTCAGGAGGGAGAAAGCTTTACAATGATACCTGACATGACATGGGTCAGACAACAGGAACAGCACAGTTTGTCACAGTAGCGTGCTAACTTTTGTTTGACTTTTCTGAAAGAATAGATGTTAAAGAAGAAAAACAGCCCAAAATCTCAAAATTGACCAGTGCATGAACCTGTGGTGTCTGGCCTCCTCTCTGTCTCTGTCTCTGTTTTCACCTTCATGTCCCTAAACGTTAAAGCGTTTTTACTACACTAGTTTTATTTTTAGCTCTCAGAAGAGGAATGAAAGTGCAGCTGGTGCTCTGGCACGTTCCCCTGGCTCCGTGCTCATTTGTCTAATTAAAAAAAAAAACATTTCATTGCTCAGAACAAAGTGGGAAGAACCCCCCCCCCCCACCCCCCGGTTAGAGGCTCCATGTATCTGCAGGGAACACAGAGAGGAATATTTAACAGTCACATTTTCAGACCAGAACTCCCTCTGAAGTCTGATTGTGGTATTTGCACATCTGTAAATAGTGGTGTTGTGGAACTGGAGACCGGTCCCGAGTCCACATCTTCAAGGTCTTGGGCTCAGTCAACTCTGGATGTTTCTTCCAGACCGGTCCAGACCACAAATGTCTCTGTGTCTCTGTCTCACTTTGGTTTCTGTGATGTAATTCAATAAGTTCCAGATAATTCAAGTAGCTGTACTAAAGTATCTGCTTGTGTAACCATGGTAACAGCTTGGTGTCACCAGTGGGAGGAGACTTCAGCAGATTCTGTGCTGTGTTCTTCTTCTTTGTTTACATTAAATGTGGTTTAGATTCTAGATCAAATCGTCTTTTCTTTGTAGCTGAGGAGGAATAATGTAAATATGAATATGAATCATGGTTATTATGGGACTGGAGACACTGATGGACTTGGAAAATCTTGACTACAACTAGTAGATTGAAGAAACAGTTTACTATCATATTTTTCACGCCACTATCACCATTTAGACAAACCTGAAGTGATTGAAGAAACATTACTATTTCTCTGTGTGTGTTTCGTGTTGCTATGGGTGGTATTTATTCAGTTTGGGGGAATCACGGTGTCTAGAAATCATCAGTGGCTGCAGCTGACAGGGGCAGCTAACGGTGGTAGCTAAGCTAACGGCAGCAGCAACGCTAATGGCGGTAGCTAAGCTAACATCAGGACGTCAGCTGTTAAAACCCTCCCGTTGTCGGACACGACATGAAACTACTGCAGTTAGCTCAGTCATGTTGTAACTAAAGATAAAATATTTTTCCATGGACCGTTTATTGAGTCACTGAGTTATTAAAGTTAAACAGGTAACCGTTAGCCCTGCCAATTTACGAAAATCATGACTAATTACAAAAATATGCACACATAAATAGTAATGTTTGTCCAATCATTGGTTTTATCAGAGCCAGTCTACGACAATATTAGAAATTCTCTGATTTTATAGACTTTACAAACATCAGATTAGTTTAAACAGTGATATAATGATGTGAAATAGATATATAGCGAAAATCTCGTCTGCCACTATTATTCTGATGCTGGTTTTTTACCTGGAAGTATAGGTGTAAACAACAAGGCAATTTGTTCTATAGTAGTAGTAGTAGTATAGTATGTTCTTATGTGTGTGTGTGTGTGTCCTCAGGATCAGTGTGTGGACGCCCAGGAGCAGAAGCATCTGGCGGCCAAGCAGAGCTCCGTGGTCTTCAACCAGCATCATCAGGTCCAACTGGTACGTTGCCACAGCAACAAGACGACCACACAGAGATTCTCCGGCTCCAGATTAAATTCCTCCGTCTCTGTCTCCATCTCCGTCTCTCTAATGCTCCTCACTGTCTCTGTTGTTGTTGTCGTAGAAACGAGAGAAGAGGAAAGAGGAGGAGCAGAGGAGGAAGCTGTGGGTCGACCAGGAGCGAGAGAAGACGCTGAGCAGATTAAGATCCTTCAGAGAGGTTGGCCTCTCTCTCTGTCTCTCTGTCTCTCTGTGTCTGACCAAAAAATGAAATTCAGTCATTATTGACCCTCATGCTGATGAATACTCTGGAGTAGTGTTTTATTCCTCAAAGTGCATCTGGAGACCCGGAAGGCCAGTTCCTAGTCCAACAAAAGCTTTATATTTGAGTAATAGCACCCGACACAAAAACGTCTATAAAACTACACAACAACCATTTAATATTCCTCCACACTGCTCGTCCACTGCAATCCAAGTGTCCTGAAGGGAGAGTCCAAAGTTTACTGGAAACAACCTCATTTAGGACATTTTTACAGCCTAAACAGTCCTGTATTGAATTTCCCTGTTGCACACTCTCGTGTTCACGTGATGCACGCGGCCGTGACCGGACTTGCCTAAATGACGTAGTTTCCATTTAACTCTGGACTACATGCCTTCAGACACTTGGATTGCAGTGGACGAGCAGTGTGGAGGAATATTAAATGATTTTTGTGTAGTTTTATTGACATTTTTATGTTGGGTTATTACTCTCATATAAAGTTTTGGTTGGACTAGAAACCGGCCTCCCAGGTCTCCAGATGCACTTTGAGGAATAAAAAACTACTCCAGAGTATTCATCAGCATGAGGGGGAGTCAATAATGAATGAATGAATTTCATTTTTTGGTGAACTATTCCTTTAACCTAACAATTTCAATCAACAATCAATTTAACTAAACTGAATTTATGTAATCTCAATTTAACTCATCTTAACTTAGCCTAACTAAACTTCTTAACTCAACTAAGTCATCTCATCTCATCTCATCTTATTGTGATCTACAGCTGACTATCAGTTCATGTTCAGGATATTATGTCGAGATTAAACGAACATTAGGAGCCACAATCTGAACGTGACCAAATCAGCAGTTTGAGTCGAAGCAGCAGCTGCAGAGATCTGAGAAGAGACATAACAACGAGGTGCAGCTGGGTCCAGACTCTTAACGTCCAGGTTGTTTAGGAAGCAGGTGTTTCACAGTTTAGTCCACATTCCCTCCGTCGCTCCCTCGTCCACAGTGAAACTGGTTTAAACCAGAACTTCTACTTCTTCTTCTGTCGTGTTGAAACTTTTCTTCTTCTGTCTCTGTCTCCGTCCAGAAGCGTCAGGGTCAGTACGTCCTTAAAACGTCTCAGTCCAGGACATCTCTGTCATCGGATGTCCCGTGTCCCTCCCAGCCACTGTCCATCATCAGCTTTGGCCCCGCCCCTTCCTCTGAAGCCCCGCCCCCCTCTCTGCGTCCTGCGCCCAGACGCAGCAAAGCAGCCAAGAAGCAGCAGCCCAGAGACATCCCAGTCCAGATCTACGCTGCTGCTCCTCCTCCAACAACAACAACAACAACAACAACACACATCCCTACTGCTCCTCCTCCTCCTCCTCCCCCTCCACCTCCCCCACCCCCGCCCCCTCCACCGCTGCCCCCCCCCGCTGTCCCTCCTCCAGCCGTCCAGGTGTCCACCACCAACGATGCGCCGAAGCCTCTTAGTGAGAAGGAGGATCCTCCGTTCCCGGCCAAGAACACGCTCACACAAAACACAGGTGAGAAGGAAAAAACAGAGTCTGGTGGTTTTAAAGGGAGACGCCAACATTTTTTTTTTTCGTGTCTTGCCTCACTCCTAAGTCCATGACCAGCAGATAGACACCATCCTTTCGACTGTGCGTGCAGTAACAAGGGAGATAGAGCCGTATCACCCGTAATTAGCTTAGCTCAAACACTGGAAGTGTATGGGTAGTGTTAGCCTGCCTCCTACCTGAGCTGAAATCAGCAGTCAGAAGCTGATTTCATTTTAGCTCTAAACTCTGTAAATATATCACTTTATCAACATTTCAAACATTTTTCGCAGAGAAAGTAGTCATTAAAGGTCAGCAGTTTGTCGTTAATTTGTCTAAATACCAGCTGTTTACTATTTTGTTTGGACGAATTCGGCGCTACTCAAGCTAGCTGTTGTGACCAACACACTTCTGGTTACTTTCACAAAATCTGACTGATCTCGTCCCGTTACCGGCATTTGACCGCTCAAGATGCCTTACCAGAGAGTTTTGTCAGCTCTGAGATGAAGATCGGTCCGTTTAGAGTTGCTGAAGAGTTTCTCTGATGACTTTAGGTGGAGGCAGGCTAACACTACCTATACAAAAATAACGTATATCTCTACTCTCTACTCTATACACTTCCAGCATTTGAGCTAAGCTAATTAGCGGTGCACCAGCTCTGCCCGTATCTCCCTTGTTACTGCACGCACAGTAGAAAGGATGGTGTCTATCTGCTGGTCATGGACTCAGGAGTGAGGCAAGTCACGTAAAAAAAGATGACAACGTATCCCTTTAAAACAAACTGAAGGTTTTCATATTCGCTCACCGGAGAAATAAAACAGAGATGTGGACGAGTGGATGTGTCTGACTGCTGGGGAGAGCGAGTCTGTTTGCTCCATAGAAAAGTCTGTGTGTGTGTGTGTGTGTGTGTGAGTGAGTGTGAGTTCATGCCTGTACATGGTGTTCTGTCCTAAATTCCCATCGTCCCCCATGAGGCCAGAGGAGGCGTTTTACCTCAGTTGTGGTCCTGCTGATGCACACACACACACACACACACATTTTTTGGAGCTTTTTGCAAAGCGAGAATCATTGAAGAGGAAGTTGGTTTTTAAAAACTAAGTAGCGGTGGTGCAGCAGAGACTGTTTCCTGGTTCTTTTTTCATTTATTTTTATTTGCACCGCTGACAATTACACAAACTAAAGTAACAATTTAAAGTGCAGGAAGAGGTGAAAACTCAAGGAGCTAATCAGGCGTCTCCACCTATAGTTAACAATAAAATATAATGTCATACTAAAGAAAACTAAATATACGAATGAGCAATCAGTAATATATACAGTAGATGATAGAAATAAGTAAAAATTTACAAGGAAATTACACAAAAAGAATAATGATTGAAATATATGAATAACAATAATAGTAAATATAATATAATAGTTGAATAAATTATCTTATCATTAATAAAATTGTTAAAAGCCTAATACATACCTTCAATCTATGTTGACCTTTTCATCAGTCATGTCCAGATGAGCATTTCATTTGCTCATCTGTATTCCATAGTTTGACTCTCCTGTACCGTATTATGTTGTATATTGTTGTATATTGACCCCTGGTTGTAACACATTTCAGAGGATGCAGAGAATGCTTGACGGGTTGCATGAGTATGGACCTGAGAGTTTGTAGTGAAATAGTCTTTGAGGTGATGCTTTCCTCCTTTAAGACCTTAGAAGTAAGAAGACATGTCTGATAATTATTCATTTATTTATTATAAATGTTAAGAATCTGAAGTTTCTGAAACATCATCAACTTAAACGTCTCATCTCCTCGTCTGTCGTGTTTGTTTGTGTGTTTGTGTAGGAACGATGGACGAGGTGTTGGCTTCGCTGCAGCGCGGACAGATTCGGCTCCGTAAGGTCCCCGCCGCGCAGACAGCGCCCCCTGCTGTGGACGCCCGGAGCAGCCTGATGTCAGCCATCCGCCAGGGAGTCACTCTGAAGAAGGTGAGATGCTCCACACAGGGAGGGAGCCAGGTCATTATCACTGTTACATACAGATGAAGAACATTCACATCATTAAGGACGAGCTCTGCAGGATTTCCACCTTAAAGGACAATTCCAGGCAAATTCAATCCAGGCTGTATTGTCCTAACATTTTAGGTCTAAAAGAAGGAATCTGAAGATTTTCAGTTTAATGTCATAGTGAATGAATGTGAGTGGATTGAAGTTCTGCTGCTTAGACTGTTTCCATCCCTCAAAGCCACAGACAGCGTCAGATGGCGACTCAAACATGCACCCAGAAGTTTATTTACTTCAAGCAAGTCAAGAGTTGATATTCCTGTGTTTATGACACAAACGGTAGCTCCTACTGCACCTGAATGCACCGAGCATTAACTTGGGTCTCGCGCCAGACTTTGAATTAGATCTAGTTTTACAAACATGTCGGCTTGCTTGAAGTAAATAAACTTCTGGTGCATGTTTCAGTCGCCATCTGACGCTGTCTGTGGCTTTGAGGGATGTAAACAGTCTAAGCAGCAGAACTTCAATCTGTTCCCATTCATCGCTGCCGTGGCGATGCGGGGACAGACACAACTACCGCAAAACAAGAGACATTAAACTGAAAATCTTCAGATTCCTTTTTTAGACCTAAAATGTTAGGAACATACAGCCTGAGTTGGATTTTCCCAGAATTGTCCTTTAAGCTACAATGAGAGCTGATGTTGTTGTTGTTGTGCTGATGTTGTTCCCATGGTGCTGCAGGTGGTCGCTGCTCGAGCCGAGGTCTCCAACAGCGCAGACAACGAGCTGGAACGCAGCATCAAAGCCGCCATGATGAGGATGAAGAAGGTGGCGGCCGACTCTGATGAAGACGAGAGAGGAGACGAAGAGACACACAGCGCCGACTGGGACAGCTGAGCACACACACGAACATACACACACACACACACACACACACAGGAACAGACACACACACAGATGCAGATGAAGCCTTACGTCGCCCCTGCTCCGTCTCATCCAGCTTATGTCGCTGCCAAATTTCCCTGCAGAAAGCTCCCGAGAGCGCGGCGGGATTAACGCCTCCTCTCACACAGGTTGTCACACACAATAATCATATTTTATTTTATTATCTTCTTCTTAAAATAACCCCGAGATGTTGAAATGCATCAGAAACAAACTGTTTAAATCCAAACAGAGAGGATTTAGTTTCCTGTGAAGCAGAAGTTTTGCAGAAACCTCAAACTGAGCAGCGTCACTGTAACAGTGTGATCGACAACAACACTACACAACTCCACTATCGCAATACTCATTCGTCTAAACTCGGCTTCTTCTTCTTCTTCTGTTGTTTTGAATGTAATTAAAACCGAACAACTGTTGTTGAACGTGTCTTCTCGCTGAAGGGCTACACAGCAATGTTAGCTTTTTTCTAGTTTTTATTACTAAACGAAGCAGCAGCCGTTGTGTTTAATGAGTTTCAGCTCCACGTCTGTATTAGAAGCTGTTTGATGCACTGTCCCGTGTCTTTGTGTAAGGAAACAGTGTGCGAGTGTGTGAGCGAGGCCTCGTCTCTGTGCAATTTATACCTGAGCTGTTATTTCTTCATGTCTGATGCCATACACTGTAAAAACTCCAAATCTTTCCAAGAATATTTGTTTTATTTCTTGTCAAAATGTCTTTCCACTTAAAGGAACAACGAGGAGTTTTGGAAAGCGAAGTGTTTTCACACAACATTTACCGTGAGCCTCCGCAGGCACCGTGAAATTCTTGGACCGGTGCACGATGGACGTCTTGCCAAGAATGTTTTCATTCATCAAGAATGAAAGTCAGAGGTTGGTAGAGGATCAGATACCACCGTAGTTCCGACCATGAACGGCGATTCGGCGGCGTTATTCTCATGACCCGCCGGGCAGCGTCCGTGAAACCAAAAGTAAGGAAACGCTGGTCGGCTCGCCCAGCATTTCCACCACTAATAATAACAAAATAACGATAGAGACAAAACGATATATTTATCGAAAATGGAGCCATTAACAAGTTGTAACGTAGATTCATCCACATTAATATGAGACTTTTTTATTGTCACAGATTTTTCGTTCTGTCGCTGGAGAAACTCCTCGTTGTCCCTTTAAAATAAGACTCAGCTAAAATTATCTTGTTTTTAGATCATTTTCACTTGTTTCAAACAAATTTTCAAATGAAATAAGTAGAAAAATCTGCCAGTGAAAGCAGGTTTTTTTGTGCTTGTAATAAGAAAGAAAAACTTGCTCCACTATCAGATTTTTCTACTTATTTCAAGTGAAAATCTGCTTGAAAGAAGTAAAAATATCTAAAAACAAGCTGCTTTTTAATGTGATGAGTAGAATTAGATTAGTTTTGACTAGAAATAACAAAACAAATATTCTTGGTAAGAGTTTGAGTTTTTGTGTGTAACAGATGAACTGATGAGAGAATGAATGAATCAATGAATGAATGAGTGAGTGAGTCCTGTCCCATGTCTCTCTCTTTCTGCCACGTGGGAGAAACATTAACTCAGATCGGTTACAGTGTGGAAACAGATGGGACGTAACGTAACGTTTCCTCCAAATGAGAAAATACAGCTGCATCCCATTAAATCAGAATGTCATGGAAAAGTTTATCTATGTCAGTAATTCAATTTAAAATGTGAAACTAACACATTATATAGATCCATTATTACACAGAATGAAACATTAAATGCATTTTTTATTAAATTTCTTTGAATTGTAATGATTAATGATTATGACTCATAATTAACTAATTAAAAAAACATTTTAATATGGAAATGTTGGACTCTTGGATGTTCGATTTGAACTACTGGAGATGTTCTAATCTAATTTATGGAGATGCAGCTGTATAATGTTCATAGTTTGCACAAATCTCAAGTTTTTTAATTATATGATGTGTTTGAAAGTTTTTAATTCAGAAGGTGACATGTCTGAGTCCATCAGGGGCGTCTGCTCAGATGTTTTAAAACCATATGATGACAGAAGAAACACTCAGTCTCATCTGCTCCAACAGTGTCTCTAATGTTGAAGCACAACTCTGCAACAACAACAACAGATGATGATGAATAATATCCACATGACAACTCAGAATCAATAGAGTAAAAAGCCATAATTATGTAAAAGTAAAATTAAGTTGAAATTCAAAAACATGAGATAAAAGAATCTGAATTGTGAGATTTAAAAAGTCAGATTTATTTACAATGAAGTTTATTCAGTGGCTCCTGGTGACCTCATACTTCCCTTCACCAACAGCTGGTGCATTGTGGGATGCGGCCTTGCTGTAACGTGTGGGTTAGTCAAATCAAGCGCAGTTACACATCTGAGTGTGATCCAGTGTTGCATCATGGGACAGGACCAACACGTAAAATAAAATGGAAGATAATGGAAAAATAAAATAAAATCCTACGACAGGTTCTTCTTGTTTTTGTTTCTGTAGCTGTGGACCTTCGACCTGTGACAGTAGCTCTGACTCTGAGGAAACAACTCTTTATTATTATTATTGCACTTTGTTTTAAAGGGATGGTTCAACATTTTGGCAAATTGGCCCATTGCCATAATCCCTATAGTCATAGCAGTAGGTTCGTTACCTTTAATTGTTGCTGCAAGCTATTTTTAGAACGGTGGAGCAGAGCCGTGAGCTGCACTGCTCATGAGACTCATGCGATTTCTTAGTTTCCCTCAGCAAACTCATACACAATCCAACAACACCACAACGCTCTGGTGGACAAGTTGTGACCTGCACATTCACCACGCTATGAGATAATAACACATTACCAGACATAGTTGTTTTAGAGGGAAATACAGAGACTGTTGATGAAAAACTGTCCCTGAAGGCAATGCACATCAGTGGTTTTGCACGAATTGCCCTCTATGTGTAGCTCATAACTTGTCCACTAGAGCGTTGTGGAGTTGTTGGATTGTGTATTTGATGAGTTTAATGAGGGAAACCAAGAAATCCCATGAGCCTCCGTAGCGTAGCTCTGAGCAGCTCACGGCTCTGCTCCGCCGTTCTAAAAATAGCTTGCACCGACAATTAAATGAACCTACTGCTCTGACTATAGGGATTATGGCAATGGCCAATTTGACTAAATGTTGAACTATCCCTTTAAAACTTGTGTTGATGCAGGTATCAGAGTGTAAGTGCAGAGAGTGAACACCTGTAGAATAAATGAAGACGTGTGATTGGACATGTGGACGATGGCTCAGTTCTTTACTTTGTTATGTTATATATTTAATCCAGAGTTTCTTTCTGTACCTTCACCATGACGACCCCCCCCCCTCCCACACCCCCTCCTCCATGAGTCACCCCGCTGTGTAAAGAGCCTGATCAGCCTGAGCCGGTGAACTCTGCTGCTGATTGGCTGCCCACGCCGTCCTGGTGACTCACATCCCTAATATCATCCTCCTGCAGCGACGTCCCGCCTCTGATTGGTTCGATTCCTGCTGTGTGTGTTGAGAGCAGCTGCTGCTCAGGGTGAAGATGCTGTTTGTCTGGACTCTGACTAGTTGGTCAAATCCAGGTGAGTCACATGACGATGTTGGATCCAGATGGAGGAGACACGCGCGTGCACACACACTAGGTCTGGAGACAAACCCACTGATGGAGCGTCAACAATGAGATAGTCTGTTACTATGGCAACAGGAAGTCTCCGTGGTAGTGGTCTGCAGTGCCTCTCTCTCTCTCTTTCCAGAGCAGCATAGTCTCTTAATGATGTTTTACCAAGTCGCCCACTCACCACCAGTCACACAATGAGCCTCGCTCTGAGAATTAGAGATGAACACACACACACAGAGGAAATCCTCTGTTGCTGTGGGGATTTAAATGTGATTGATTGGTTGATTGATCATAGTTTCAATTATCTTCCCTGAAATTCATTTATAATTAAATGGTAATTAAATGGTTGCCATTTTACAATCTGGACCTTATTTCTAGCATAAAATACGACCATTTCCTCACCCAGATAACTTTGGTGTCATTACAAGTCGTTCTGATGAAATGAGCTCCAGCTGAGAGCTGCGTATATCTGTATAATGGAGTCTACAGGGCAACAGAATGCAGCCTCTAAATAACACATTATCTGTAGAGAAACTCCTTTATTTTAACAATATTTAGTTCTGATAGACTAGTGCTATTCCCCTCTGAGTCCGGGGTTAGCTGTTATCAACATCCGGGGTCTGTAGGTTGACCTACTGACCTCTGACCTACTAGCCTATCAGAACTAAATATTGGTGAAGTGAAGAATGAAGGAGTTTCTCTGCAGATAATGTGTTATTTAGAGGCTGCATTCTGCTGCCCTGTAGACTCCATTATACAGATATACGCGGCTCTCGGCTGGAGCTCATTTCATCAGAACGACTTGTAATGACACCAAAGTTATCTGGGTGAGGAAATGATCGTATTTTATGCTAGAAATAAGGTCAAGATTGTAAAAAATGGTAATTATCCTTTAAGTTTATAAGAAAGTGAGCATAGTCAGTGTTTGTATAATTGTGTAATGTTTTCTATCTCACCTGTTATAATTAAGTAGCTATATTAACTATAGCAACACTAATTACCATTAAATACTAAACACATCTGTTGTGTTTCCAGGTTTAAACTGTCACTTCTTCATTTAAATAATGTTTAAAAACACAAAAGCTGTTCAGTTCTCTGTCGGAGACAATATAATCATCATGACATCAGTTGTTGACTAATTAGAGTTAATTAGAGTTAAAGCTGGAAGTAGAACATGTTTTTTATTTTCTATCTATGAATTAAACTTCACTGGATTCAAGTTATTAACCTGAAAAGTCAAAGATAATCAGCTGCAGCTTCCTTCAGTTAACTCACTTAATTGGTCAATTAACTGATCATTTTGTTATAATCTATAGTCTATTGATTAACTGTCCAGCTGAGCTCGGAGGACTCTGATTGGCTGATTGTCTCTGGTCCAATCAACAGTTTAATTGACTGTTCTTCTCACAGTCCGTCAGTCACACTGTACTGGTGTTAACCAAAGGAAAAGGAGTGAGTGGGATTAAGTTGCCACGGCAACGTGTCCTCTGATCCACAGATCTGCATGTTTTCTGTGTTGAGCTGCGAGGATGTTTCTCCATCCCTCACACGAGCTGATGTGCAGCTTTTATTCTTATATTTATTTGTTTTATTTGTTCTGATTTCAGAGAAACTGATACGAGGCTCTGACAGCGGCGATGAAATCCCACCTCCTTCACTGTGTGTGTCTGTGTGTGTGTCAGGATTACAGCTATATTTAGTGCTATGTAAATCAACATCAGAGACAAAGGCGTGCGGTGGCGGAGCTTCTGTAACTCGAGCATCGACAGGATGAAGCTGGAGCTTCAGAGCTTCACCTCCTTCACTCTGCTTCTCATCCAGGAAACGAACAAACTAAGATAAAAACGCCTGGAGATGTTGACAGGAGGAGGAGAGCTGGTCGGAGTTACAGCATCTTAAGTTCTCTACATAAACCCACAAACACTGATTTAACCCTGACACCCCACGAGGACTCAATGAGTCCTTAAAGGGATAGTTCAACATTTTGGCAAATTGGCCCATTGCCATAATCCCTATAGTCATAGCAGTAGGTTTGTTGCCTTTAATTGTCGGTGCAAGCTATTTTTAGAACGGTGGAGCAGAGCCGTGAGCTGCTCAGAGCTACGCTACGGAGGATCATGGGATTTCTTAGTTTCCCTCATCAAACACACAATCCAACAACTCCACAACACTCTGGTGGACAAGTTGTGACCTGCACATTCACCATTCACCACACACGAGTTGTTTTAGAGGGAAATTCATGCAAAACCACTGATGCACGTTGCCTTCAGGGACAGTATTTCAGCAAGCAGTCTCTGTATTTACCTCAAAAACGGCTCAGTTTCGTAACGTTGTGTTATTATCTCATAAGGTGGTGAATGTGCAGGTCACAACTTGTCCACCAGAGCGTTTTGGAGTTGTTGGATTGTGTATTTGATGAGTTTGATGAGGGAAACCAAGAAATCCCATGAGCCTCCGTAGCGTAGCTCTGAGCAGCTCACGGCTCTGAGCAGCTCACGGCTCTGCTCGACTGTTCTAGAAATAGCTTGCACCGACAATTAAAGGTAATGAACCTACTGATATGACTATAGGGATTATGGCAATGGGGCAATTTCCCAAAATGTTGAACTATCCCTTTAACAGGGTGAATGGATGGAATTAAAAACAGTCTGTAAGGGTTAAACAAGGACAACAAACTGGAGATGAAGAGAAACCTTCCTCTCCATCTGTGTATGGAAAGCCGTTTTAGTCATAATGAAATAAATGAATAAATAAATAAATATAGCCATGAAATGAGTCCCGAATTAAAGCAGAAGTAAGTGATATATTTGTGTTAATATAAGTCTTAAATAGTTATATCTTCCGACAGCAATCACTTACATAGAGTGTTTGGACCAAAAATCAGTCAGTCTGCTCTGAGCCGAGGAGAAAACATTTAAATAAATAAGAGGGCTGTGTGTGAATGAAATAGGGAAACTGTTATAAATATTTTCCGACCGTGAAGTGGTACCAGTTCGATCTGGTACGAGTTCACCGGTCAGAGAACGAGTGGCTGTTATAACTTTCACAATGGAAACAGAAAAAACACGAGTGGGTTGCCTGAGCTACAAAGTCGTAAGTTGTGACTTGAAGCTGTAATTTCCACTGCCCGCACCCTTGATCCACTTCTGCTTTAAATAAATAAGATGATAAATGAAAATAAAGGCCATAGATATAGTGAGATGTTTTAACAACAATGGAAACTAGAAAAAAACGGGTCTAGATAACACCCTGATCCCCTGTTAGGAAATGTTTTACTCTGAAAGGGTCTAGATAACCCTGCCCTGTTAGGAAATAAAAGTCGCCGGAAATAAATAAATGAGGCGTTAGAAAATAAAAGAAAAAATAAAAATTAATCTATGTATTTATATTTCATTTATATCTATTTATTATCTTATTTATTTAATTTGGGACTCATTTCATGGCTATATTTATTTATTTATTTATTTATTTATTTATTTATTTATTCATTTATTTCATTCTGACTAAAATGGCTTTCCATGTCTGTGGAGCTCAGGATGAAAACAAAAACAATAATAATAAGAAGAAACACACACAAACTCAGTCAGCGTTGTAATTAAACTAAATTTTAACAATTGTCAGTTCTATTGTACAATATTGAACAGGAGTCACACAAAAGTGCACAAGAGGCATTGGTTCAAAAAGGAAGGATCATTCCAATCAACAGTGAGCAAAAAGTCCCATCGTATCATCTGAGATCAAAACAGTGATGAAAATATAGACTTATTATTACATCATAGTGTTTATTAATATTATTATTATTATTAACCCAGTAAATGTGTCACTAGAACATCTGTCGTCAGGTAGAAAACTCTTGGTATCGTCTGTACAGTGTTATTGTACATGTGGAGAGAAACAGTAGGTGGAATTAAGGTTTAACGTTGATTCACTTGGTTTGTTCTAGAGACACTGAAGTCGCAGTAGAGAGGCACCGACAGAATAAATAAATACGTCAAATAAAGAAAAACTAACGGATCCAGAACCAGAACCAGATCCAGATGTGAGCAGATGTTGGAGTGAAAAGGCCCCGACACCTCCCAGACCACCACCAGGACAGAACACACCAACAACACGACCGCACACACACAAACACACACGTCCTTTACACACTACACTACGCTCATGGCAACAAGGGGTTCTTATTGGTATCATTATGGGATGTTATAGTCCAGAGGTTCATTATGTCTGTGCTCTATAGTTCTCATACGAGACGTACAGTAGAACAGGTTCAGCAGAACCTTCACAGGACACGTCCAGGTTCCAGGTTGCTGAACCTTTTCTATGTCTGTGTATATTATGGGATGTTATTTAAGGAAAAAAAGCTCCTGAGACCAGAGAGTTGTTCCTTCGTCTTAATGCAAAAATCAACTCAAAAGGAGCGGAACAAACAGAGGAGGAGGAGGAGGGAGAGTTGAGATCTGCTGCTGTCCGTTCTCAGGTGAGGTTGTTGTTGTTGTGCAAACACCTGTTGTTGTTGTTGTTGTTGTTGTGACTTTCTAACAACATGAGCGTCCTCAGGATGACGCTGGGTCTCTGTCTGTCTCTCTTGGTCTCCGAGGGTCTAAGGGTCAGGGTTAGGCTCAGCTTTTTCTTCAGGGTTGCTTTTTCTTGTTGTTGTGGTGACGGTCGTCACGTGGCCGTTCCTCCTCGCCAGGCGGGTTCACACTCACCTGGAGGCACTTTGTGTCACGGCCGTGTATTTATATCTAGTATGTATATATTCTTATATCTATATATAGATATATATCTGTATATGTGCATATCATCTAATGTGTACAAACTGTCTTCAACACACCTGAGATAGACAAGAGGCAACGACGAGGAAAGATTAAACCTCTGGTTCTCTGAGGGGGCCACAAGGATTAACACCAATTATTACTGGAGTGATGCTGAACAGCATTGTGTGTGTGTGTGTGCGTGTGTGTGTGTTGTTGTGTGCTGGTTTTAGCCCTTTAAAGTCCCCCCGTCTCCTCTAAGCACAGGCTGCAGCAGCCGTCAGGAAAAACACAGATGGACAGAAAATCAGGAACCCTCCACCAGCTCCCCCCCCCGCCCCCACTGCCCTCCACCCCCCCATCCATCCCCCAGTCCCACACACACACACACACACACACACAAACCCAGAAGTAGCTCAAAGTGGGACTGATTTAGCTTCAGGAAGCCGGTGAACAAGCTCTCATGGTCGTGTTTATTAGAGGCCGAGCAGAGAGTTTCCCAGTGGACTTCACCTTGAGGGGGTGGGGGGTGAAAAGGGGGAGTAGTAGGTGCCACATAGTTTCTGCCCCTGAAGACGTACGGTACTGTAGTAGTGAATCTCTTCGCACTCCCCCCCTCCCCTCTCTTTTTGTTTCCCAGCTCGGTGCCTGGACTCGTCCCGTCCCGTCTCAGTTGTCCACGCCGAGCTTGGACAGACCCTGCCGGACCTCGTGCAGCTCGTCGATCTTCCCGTCCAGAATATCCATGAACTTCTTCAGCTCTCCCTTCATGTGTCCCTGCTTCTGCTGGCTGTCGTCGATGTCCAGCTGCAGCCCGTCCACCCGGCCCTCCAGCTCCTTGTTCTTCGTCTCTGCAGCCTGCGGACAGACGGACGGCCAATGAATTAATGAATCAATTTATTTCAAACATGTGTAAAATTAACACACATACTACAGTATGGAATGCTGTTCAGGAAATTAATATTTGAATACATGGAATGAACCTTGATTGAATGAAAATGAATATATTGAATGAGTCTCTGAATACATGGATAAACCTTGAATATAATGAATGAATCAAACGGGCCTCGAGGCGCTGCTATGAGATTCCGAGCTGACTACTGTCACTCACTTATTGCAGCAGCATACACATGTTACACATTAACAGATAACAAAGAAAACAAGATTGCGGAAATATCAGAGTTTCACTCAATATATTCAGAGTTCATTCCATATATTCAAGGTTCATTCAATTATTCAGAGTTTCAATCAATATATTCAAAGCTATACATATGTAGCTTTGAAAATATATATACATCCAAAATTGTCACAGAACTAACTTGAAAGTAACAGAAGTAACAATAAATAAAAATCTAGTGAAAATTAACCAGTGAAAATCAGACATCACTTTGGTCCTTTTGCTTTTGTCACTTTCAAGTTAGTTCAGTGACGGTTGGATATTTCTTCTTTTTTAACAGAAGGTTACCAACTACCGCCACGGAGAAAGGTTTTACTATTTACAGTAAAATGAACATTTTTGTTTTATTCTACTAACTACCCACAACACTTCTCCCAAAATTGAAATAAAAATATTGTCATTTAGAGCATTGAATAATAATAATAATAATGATAATAATGCAAAGAAATGTTCATGTTCATTCCTAAAGAACAATGTTTTAGTGGTTTTATAATCTTCCTCGGGTGATGACCTCATCAGTGTCTCACTAAGGAGGAGTTGTGTTTGTGTTGGTTTAACATCTGTGAAAGTGGTCTCATTTTCCAGACCTGTATTTATTTTGTCCACGTCTGTGTGTTTGTATTTTTGGGAGGGGGGGAGAGTGAGTGTGTGAGACAAGCAGGCGACACAAGTGACACATTAATGCCACAGATACCAGTGAAGGGAGGGGTTTTAAAATAGGAGGGCTAAATAGGTGTTTGGGCTGCGTGTCTGTGTCGTCCAGCTGACGTCTGAAACCTGAGCTTCTCTTTAAATAGAGACGAGCAACGAACCACCACAAACACTGAGCTGGAGTTACTGGAGGTGGAGTTGGGTTTTTTTTGTTGTTTTTTTCAAAATAAAAGCCATGTAAAACATTTATGAAAAAAAAAACTCTGTGGATTTTGCAGTAGGAAGTTATTTTACCTATTTTTAAAACCTCCTGACTCTGTAAATGCCGCTCTCCACTCTGCTCTGCTCTGCTCTCAGGGCCTCATGCACAGACAAAAGGTATTTGAGAAATCCCGTTGTCTGTGCAGCTTCTCCTCCTCAGTTTGGAGAGCCGGTTATATAAACTCACTGCTTCATCCCGCTTCTGTTGTCACTGTCATTCATCCAGCTGGCTGTTGCAGAAACAAAACCAGGAGGCAGTGGAGCTTTTTGTGAAGCAACAAGAACTTCAGGCATGCCACTGTTGGTTTTTCTTCTCCTCCCTGCCCGGCTTTAAAGGCAGCACATGCACTAACAGCTCGGAGGATAAAACCAGTCGGCGCATTGATACGTAGCTCTGCTGCTGCTGCTGCTGCTGCTGCTGGTGTCGCCCTGCACCGACACACTGTCATGTCAGACTTGGCACAAACCAACAAGCGCTTCAGGTTTTACAGAAAGTCTGATGTTGCTCAATAAAAAAGAGACGAGCCCTGGAGAACAGAGCCTCTTTTGTTAGAGAGAGAACAGGGAGGAGAAGGGTGTGAAGATTCACACACACATTAAACAAACACACAAAGATAACAGAAACAACAACGTCACATCGACTTCAGATGTTTCTGACGTCAACTAAACTTACGATCTGTAGTTCTGTCATGTGATAATTCAGCAACGACTGATACAATTCAAAGTATTTCACAGTCACATCACTCCAGTGACAGGTTAGCTGATATAAACTCCTCTATTCTCCCTGTCCGTCACATGTTCTGCTCTGTTTTTGACTGTCCATCAGTTCTATGTAACACATCCATCAAACCCCGTCCACTCATTCACATATCTGGGGTCACAGCTTTTAGAAACATGAACCACAACCACACAAGAGACAGCAACAACTTTCTGTAGCCGCACAACTCACAGGGTGAGTTTAATGAATTGGAAATCTAACAACTGTCGTCCTTCAGGAGCTTCAGTCTCCACTTCAGCTAGAGACAACAAGACATACACTAAAGGACTCTGTAGTTTCCCTTTATTGAACATGTGAAGGAGTTAAAGGAGAATTCCGGTCATTTTTGACCCCTAAATCGTTGTCCTGATGCAAAAAACGCAACTAAAATTGATGCAGGCAAATGAGAGTTACACCATGGTTACCCGGCGCTATGGGATAGCGACAACGCTAACCTATGGGGGCAATTCTTTCAACCACATCAACCACTCAGAAAACAATCAAATATCTCTGGTACATGACTGGAATCAGAAAACTGAATCAAATATAACAGTATCGTTGTGTTTTTGCATGTAGTCTCTGACAAACATCCTGGAAAGACATTACTATCCGATCACAGAGCGCCTGCTCTCCCTGCCACAGAAACAAACACCTGTTCCTTTGTTGTGATGATTTCTTTACTAAAATAAATGGTCAGAGATATAATGGACATTACCACTGCACTGTTCCACCGTTTATTTTTGTAAAGAAATCAAGGGTCAAAAATGTCCGGAATTCACCTTTAAATCTCTAGTTAATCATGTGTCTGACCTGCCCACTGATGTTACACATCTGCAACATTGGATCTTTTTTTTGGGACTCTTACCCAGTAGCATGGTGACACTTATTTTATTTTATTCTATTTTATTGTTTTTAATGGTCTTTAATTATTCATTTTTTATCGAATATCTATTGTAAAGCACTTTGGTTGACTGAAAGGGTTGTTGTAAAGGCTGTATAAATAAAGTACATTAACGTTTACTACTGTGGTACTAGTACAGGATTATGTTTACATATTGATATGTTTATGTAAGTTTATGTCTATATGATTGAAAAAGCCTGTTGTCCTCCTGGGTCAAGGAAGGAAGGACAAAGGGAAAGATGGGAGAAAAGAAGGAAGGGGAAAAAGGAAGGAAAGATAGATGGAGGGAGGGCACAGATTGGTTCAAGGAAGGAAGAAAGAAGGAAGCAAAAAGGGAAGGAAAGAAAGATGGAGGGATAGGGAACAGATTTGTTCTAGGAAGGAAGAAGGGAAAGAAGGAGGAGAAAAGAGAAGGCAAGGAAAGAAAGATGGAGGAATAGGGAACAGATCAGGTCAATTGGATCAAAAGAGGAAGGAAGAAGAAGTAAGGACGAAGGGACGGAAGGAAGGAAAGAAGGAAGGATGGAGGAAGGGAACAGGACAACAGGAGGGTTGAAGTTATTGTTTTTAAAAAGGAGGTTGGACTTTTATTCACCACGATGTGCGTTAGTGCGACACGTGATGGGAGTGTTGTGTCACCACCACCGGCCTCAGGCTCACTGCTGCTGCTGATGATGATGATGATGATGATGATGATGATGATGACGATGAAAACCTCTGTCACAGCCGCTGTGTCCTCATGTAGCACACACACACACAGCTGCACTGCCTTTCATCCTCTGCAGTTGTGTGTTAACGTGTGTTAGGGTGTGTGTTAGCGCTGTGTGTTTCTCTGCGTGTGTGTTAGCGTACCTGCAGCTTTGCGGTGATGCTCTCACACTCAGCCATGAGCTGAGGGATTATCTCCGCCTGCTTCCTCAGGTTCTCCAGCTCCTGGGAACAAAAAGAAGAAAAAGAAAAAAAGTTCACAACAATTCTCTGCTCTCTCATGTTTTCTTAAGAAGCCAGACTTTACACACACACACTGAAGTAATATTACAACAGTTTGCAGAGAATTACATGAGAGGGACTTTTCCTGAACAAAATGACAAACTGATGATCAGAATGAGAAACCAACAGCGTTTCCATGTTACTGTTAGATGATGTGAAAAGAATATGAATAAAGAGTAATTTAATTGCAGTAGAAGACCCTCTGCACTCCTCCCGTTAGCAACGCCAGGATTTACAACCATTGTTGTGAATGGCCACAAATATTAAAGGGATAGTATCATTTTTTTAGAGTTGGGATTGTTTTTATTTGATCTAACAAATAGCCCCTAAGTTGGTTGGGTCCAAATAAAAACTGTGTTTTTTGCACTTTGAGGGGCTGGAAAAAGCCCCCATGCGAACAATGGAACTGTATTTTTTTTTTAGAAGACTCTCTGCCCATAGCCCTGCTTAGGAGCTAGAGATTTACAACATGTTCACACAGTTTGTTGCCTAATGGAATGGAGTTCAAGATCGCTTTTAAAATGGTTGAAAAAAGGAGCAAAATTTAAGATAACGACCAGATTACAACCTTTTCTTTTTAATAAGCTTAAGCTTTTATTGTGTATTTTATTTGTTTTTATGTCTTCAGAGAATGTTGTTTGTGAAGCAGCGGTAATGTTGTGTTATTGAGACTGTTTCTTTGTTTGTAATAATTCAAGAAACAACAAAAAAATCTAAAAACACTGAAGCAGAAAACAGAAAAACAAAAAAAGTCTTAAACTTTGAAAAACAAAACTGCATGAAGCAGGTGAAGGATCAGTCTGGACTCTGGTTTTCTGCCTTCCCATAATAATAATAATAATGATAATAATAATAACTATTATTATTATTATTATTATTATTATTATCTCTCATCACATCTCGTCTCTCTGCTCCTTTGTGCAGGTTTCATGTTGCTGTTGCAGCTCTTGCTCTGAACCTGGAGCAGCTTTGTTCTGTTGGTTTGCAGGAGGCCGGCGCCGGGTCACCGCTTAATAATTCATAGGCTGCTTTTAATTGGAGGAGCAAAGTGTGTGTGTGTGTGAGTCTGCTGGATCACCACCGCTCTGATCAAACGTCTCAGTCTCAGCTCCGAGCATCACGGCCAATTCTCCGGACGAAAGGAGGAAAACGTTGCGGCGCCCGGAGGCTTTTTAAGAGAAAATAAAACCGGCTCCCGCCTCGCTGAACCACTTCCTTCCTGTTGTTGTTGTGTCAGACGCTCTGATATCGGAATAAATAAACGATTTACATCTGCTATTAATACCCAGGCTGGCGGATGGAGGTGGTGAACCAGAAAATCCTTCACATCAGAGAGTCTGGATCCGTCTGCAGACATGAATATTATTGTTTTACAGCTGTTAGAGTCAAACTGACAGATTAACCATCAATGCATCTGAGGCTTTATCAAACTGATTATCAACAATTCCTTGTTGCTGCTCCTGAACTTTAATCCAGACTGACCTCCTGTTTCAAGGAAGGAAGGAAGGAAGGAAAGAAGGATGAAGGGAAAGAAGGAAGGGAAAAGGAAGGAAAGATAGAAGGAGGGAGGAAACAGATTGGGTCAAAAAGGAAGGAAGGAAAGAAAGATGGATGGAGGGAACAGATTCGTTCAAGGAAGGAGGAAGAAGGAAGAAGGGAAAGAGGGAGGGAACAGATCAGGTCAAGTGGATCAAAAGAGGAAGGAAGTAAGGATGAAGGGAAGAAAGGAAGGAAGGAAGGAAAGAAGGAAGGGAATAAGGATTGTGGAAAGAAGGAAGGGAAAAAGGAAGGAAAGCTAGAAGGAGGGAGGGAACAGATTGGGTTAATTGGGTCAAAAGCAAGGAAGACACAGAGTTGTTAGAGGGTAAGGACTTGATGAAAAACTGGGAAGGAAGGAAGCGGGAGAATTTCCCTCTAAAACAAGAAGTTGTGGGAGGGAGGGAGGGACTTGTCCACCAGAGGGGGTCAAAAAGGAAGGAAAGAAAGATGGAGGGAGGGAACAGATTCGTTCAAGGACGGAAGAAAAAGGAAGCAAGAAGGGAAAGAAGGGAGGGAACAGATCAGGTCAACTGGATCAAAAGAGGAAGAAAGTAAGGACAAAGGGAAGGAAGGAAGGAAAAGATTGTGGAAAGAAGGAAGTTGATAATTAAAAGATGGAGGTTGGGGAACAGCTCGTTATTACAGGCACTCAGATGTCCGTTTATCACCAATAAACACGGTAGAGGAGGAGGGTGAGTGACTGAGCTCAGGCTGGGGGTCTCTGGTGCCCTCATCAAACTCATCAAGCGCTGTGGACCATCCGGAAACTCAGCAGCAGTTGTGACCTGAATGGTAGGAAGAGCGCTTTTGAGAAAAAAAAAGAAAAGAAAAGAAAAACGTGCCGTGTAAAAACAAAAACTAACAACAAAAAGTATTGACTTTGTATCTGGCCCTTCAAAATAAAAGCCCCATAGACTTTATAGTTCAGTCACATTGATTTTGAGTTTTTAAAAAACTATTTCCCTGAAATGATTTCAAAATGCCATATCCAATACCCTGTACCATTTTTTATTTTATTTAATGACATCAAAAACAAGTGATGGTATCTGTTGTTATTATCTCATAGTGTGGTGAATGCATCGCAATGCATCGGGTCACAACTTGTCCACCTGCTGAATCGTTGTGGAGTTGTTGGATTGTGTATTTGATGAGTTAGATGAACGAAACCAAGAAATCCCATGAGCCTCCGTAGCGTAGCTCTGAGCAGCTCACGGCTCTGCTCTGCCATTCTAAAAATAGCTTGCACCGACAATTAAAGGTAATGAACCTACTGCTATGGGATTATGGGAATGGGCCAATTTGACAAAATGTTGAACTATCCCTTTAAATAAATACAATAAAAAAAAAGAAATAAAGACATTTTTAGTCCGATTTACTGATCCTGACTGAGATGAACCTCTGATGAAGAGTCACAATGGGTTTCACACTGGTATGTGTGATAGATTTTGAAATTAATTGACAGACTAATTCATAAAAATATTAGTTTTCACCATTATGAAGATTATAAAGATTTGTTGCAGTGTTCAGGATTAAAACCTAAAACACACCAGACTTGTAAATAATAACAAAATAACAAGACTCTCTCCTTCGGTGAGATCTGAAGCAGAAAATAATCCATGTTAATCATTTGTCTGCAGAGAAACAACATTTAGCAGCAACTAGCGAAGGTCAGAGGACGGTGGAGATAAAACCTCAGCTGCTGTGAATCATGGATGACTGACGTGGTGGCACGAGGCAGAGCCACTCTTCATATCTGGGCCAAATTCACGGCTGCTGCTGCTCACACACAGCAGGGATGTCATTTCATCCACTGACTTTGTCTTTTGTCGGATTATTTTTACAAAAACAGAAACAAAAATCCATTAAATTAGTGGAAAAAATAAAAAATATATAAATCAGCTGCTGAGTTAAGAACTGAGATAAAAACCACAGGACGTAGAAGCGTTGAAGTATATTTCTAATAAGGTTATTCACATGAAACTTTCACCAGTTGTTGGAAACAGTTGGTGTTAAGAAAGTGATCCCGTCTCCTATCAGTGCTCATTAAAGGGACAGTTCAACATGTAGTCAGATCCTCCTCTCACCATAACCCCTATAGTCATAGCAGTAGGTTCATCTTTAATTATCAGTGCACGTTGTTTTGAGATCGGCGGGGCAGAGACGTGAGCTGCTTAGAGAACACAGATCGAATAATCCACAATCCAACAACTCCAAAATGCTCTGGTGGACAAGTTGTGACCTGCACATTCACCACGCTATGAAATAATAACGTATAATTATGTAACATTACGACACATGAAGCAAATACTCTGAACTACTTCCTCTTTTGAAATCCCTCCACCCAGCAGCCATGTCTGGAATGTAGTTCTGGCTGCATTTGGCTCTAAAACAACTCTGTGTGGTAACGTGTTATTAATGTGTGAGTTGTTGGATTGTGTATTTGATGAGTTTGATGAGGGACAGGGGACCTGTACCGTTCACCTCCACTGTGTTCACTGAGCAGCTCACGTCTCTGCCCCGCCCATCACAAAACAACATGCACCGATAATTAAAGGTGATGAACCTACTGCTATATAGGGCTTATGGTGAGAGGAGGATCTGACTAAATGTTGAACTGTCCCTTTAATATGAGCTGCTTTAGTCCTGATTGACGCCTATAAAAAGGTTTCTCATCACACAAGAAGCATCATCATGATGAGGTGTCGGGTGGCGTAGTGGTTAGAGCGGGCGCCCCATGTATAGAGGCTCAGTCCTCACTGCAGTCGGCCCTGGTCATTCCCCCTCCCTCTGCCTCCCCGTTTCCTGTCTCTCTCAACTATACTATCCATAAAGGCAGAAAAATATATACTTAAAAAAAGAAAAAAAGAAGCATCATCATGATGACGGCTCAAAGAAGTTACAGTTTACAGACGTTGTTTTTGAACACCTGAATGCACCATGAAAAGTGAAACATGGGTTTGACCATAAAGCGTCGACCACGACCAGGAACTGCTGCAGGATTTCTGATTTCAGAGTCCAAAGGGAAGTCAGAGGAGTCGTGGTCACAGAGCTCAGAGCTTCAGACTGACCTGGGATCAGTAGTTAAACACTGAGGAACGACTCAACCACAGACTGGAGACGCCTTCAGGACTCATTCTCCCTGCTGTTTGCTGTGTATATATATCATCATGTCTATATGTTTACACAGGTAAATAGTACACAGGAACAACCTGAGGACACAGTGAGTCTCAGGCTGCAGCTGATTGGCTCCTGGGGGAGCAGAGTCGGTGCGGAGCCAAGAAGCAGAGAGAGATCATGTTGTAAACTCAGGTGAAGAGCTCAGGACTCTGGTGTCTAAAGGACAGATGTGACGCTGCTGAGGTCTCACCTGCTCTTTCTCCTGAAGCTCCGCCTCCAGCTCCTGCACACGAACACTCAGCTGAGCGTTTTTCTGCTTCTCCTGATTCGCTTCATTACACTGAGCTTCTAGTTCTGCAATCTGAAGAGGGGAGAAGAAGAAGAAGAAGAAGAAGAAAATTAGCTGCTGATTGACAAAACAACTGCTGGTTAATCATGATGCTGTTTGTTCATGCGTTGGTGAAATCCTGCAGGTATGAGTGATGTCATAGGGAAAAATAAAAACTTGCTGCATGTTAGAAAATGCGGAGAGTCAGTGCCGCAGCTGCAGGAACAGCCCACAGTGATTATGAAACTAAATAATTCTATTTCTGGTGTTTGGAGCCGAGACTCTGCTGCAGGAAACACTGAAACTCAGACTGAACAAACCTGAGGTTTCATATCATTTGTTGAGGGATCAGATTTTAAAGGTATAATGTGTAGGATCCCCCCCATCTAGTGGTGTGGTTGCATATCTGAGCGTATTGTTGATGTTGCATTCAGGTGAAATGGGGCAGACATCAGACAGACAACAGACGCTGCATGTAACAGGATAAACAAGCCTCTATGTAAACAAGTGGTCCACCAGCACCAGGCAAAACAATATGTTGTCATGGTGATGTGGTATTGTTTTACCGTCTTTCTCTGGTGGAGTAAAATGACATCCGGTTGGTTTGCTGACGGCCGTCTGTCTGACTGCACCTGAATGCAACATCAGTGCCTCCGTCCTTCCTCACACTACACAGTGGTGACAGTTTTAACAGGTGCTACCTGGAAAACTTTCTCCCCGAGTTTCCATGGTTACCTACGGTCACGCTGCCACTCAACGTAAAAAATGGCGATGCAACATGGCCGCCTCGGTTCGGTGCGTCGCCCACTTATGTATTTGTAACGACTTGTAACAACTCATTCTAAGGTAGGAGAAAGCTTTCATTTGTATGCAGGGGGGATTCACCTTCAGTCAAATACGGATTTATGAAAGACATGTTTGAGTTTTGCTAATAAAAAGACAAATAAATAATGAGCATGAAGTGTGTGTTGAGTTGTGAGAGTGTTTCAGCTCTTTGTTTGTGTTCAGCTTGCTTCACCTTTTCCCTGAGCGCGTCGCTCTCCTCCTTGCAGGTGCTCAGCTGTTTCTTCCAGCTCTCGACGTTTGCTGACGACTCCTGCAGCGCATCCACCAGCCTGGCGTTGTTGTCTCGGAGAGTCTGCAGCTCCGTTTCCCACTTCTTGGCGTTGGTGTTGCTGTCAGACGAGAGACAGATGCAGGAGGAGGAGAGTCATTAACACGGGCAGATGTAGACAGGTTAGTGGTGAACTGCCAGAGGCCTGAGCCGCTGACGTGACACAGAACTCTACAGACCTCTACAGACTTCTACCTCAGTAATTAGATGTGATGTACCTGAAGCTGTCAAGTCGTATTTAGACCGTAAGAAAGAAATGGGAAAAGTCTTTAAGGTCTGATGAGCTGATGGAGGTTCTATACACACTCTGGTTCTGTCTTATCAATGAGGCAGGAGAGACTTTGATGTATATTTAGTATGCATCACTGTCCCCTTCTTCATGCATGGCTGAGCTCAAGTGTGCTTTTTTCTATCAAACATGCACTGAACCCTCCTGCAGCTTCTTACAGCCTCCTACAGCTTTCTATAACCTCCTGCAACGTCCTACATCCTCCTGCAACATCCTACAGCCTCCTGCAACATCCTATAACCTCCTGCAACATCCTACATCCTCCTGCAACATCCTACAGCTTCCTGCAACTTCCTACAGCCTCCTGCAACTTCCCACAGCCTCCTGCAACTTCCCACAGCCTCCTGTAACCTTCTACAGCCTCCTGCAACATCCTACAGCCTCCTGTAACCTTCTACAGCCTCCTGCAACTTCCCACAGCCTCCTGCAACATCCTACAGCCTCCTGCAACATCCTACAGCCTCCTGCAACATCCTACAGCCTCCTGCAACATCCTACAGCCTCCTGCAACTTCCTACAGCCTCCTGAAACTTCCTACAGCCTCCTGTAACCTCCTACAGCCTCCTGTAACCTTCTACAGCCTCCTGTAACCTTCTACAGCCTCCTGCAACCTCCTACAACCTCCTGCAACTTCCTACAGCTTTCTGCAACCTCCTACAACCTCCTAAAGCTTCCTACAACCTCCTACAGCTTCCTGCAACCTTCTACAGCTTTCTGCAACCTCCTACAGCTTTCTGCAACCCCCTACAACCTCCTACAGCATTCTGCAACCTTTTACAGCCCCTTACAACCTCCTAAAGCTTCCTACAACCTCCTACAGATTCCTGCAACTTTCTCCAGCTTTCTGCAACCTCCTATAGCCTCATACGACTTCCTGCAACCTCCTACACCAAAAAAGAGAGGAATTGTCTAGGGGTGGGGGGGTGGGTGCACAGCACAAATAAATTACATTATAATTATCATGGAATTTCCAGTAGTTCAACACCAACCAAAGTATTGAGTGCATAGCTTATAGCTGGACATAGTTTTCAGAAGGCCAACATTTCTATATTAAAAATACTAAAAAAAAGTATGCTGCTTGGTGGTGAAGTGTGCTATACACCAGTTAAGCTCATAGGTTAAGCTCGAGGGCTTGAGTTCAACGCCCCCCCGGCACGCTGTTTGCATCCATGTACAGCCTCCTACAACCCAGGAGGCTGCAGGAGGTTGTGGGAGGGTGTGTATACTAAAATAAAATAAGACAAAAAAGAGCATGAATGTGAGTAAAACTAATAAAAACTAAAATGACAGTTTGACGCCAGAACCAACACTACTGCAGCTTCCTGCATCCTCCTTCATTTCACTGCTGTGACAGAGAGCCACAGAGAACCGACCTGTTTCATAACTAGAACATGCAGACGTTTGATCATTTATGGGTCTAATGCTCGACACTGCACTGATCAGGTTTAACATCCAAAGCACTGACAGATGAAGTGACTAACACTATAATAACACTTCATCATGGCTACTGTCAGTGGGTGGGATACATGAGTCCTCAGAGCTGATGTGTTAGAAGCAGGAAAAAAGCTTCAAGCGTCAGGATTTATTTGAGCTTTGAGTTTGACAACAAGGTCCAGACTGTGATCAGAACATCTCAACAACTGCAGCTCTTGTTCAGTGGTCAGGATCTATCAGAGGTTGGTCCAAGGAAGGAACAGTGGAGAACCACAGGGCCACAGAGGTCAGGGGTCAGCGGTCAGGGCCAAGGCTCAATGACCCACGTTGGAATTTATAAACAATATGAACTAGAGTAAATAATCTACAGGTAAAAAATAACAGGTATGATATATAAAAGAGCTTCGTACGACCTCCCACAGCCTCCTGCAACCTCCTACAGCCTCCTGCAACCTCCTACAGCCTCCCGCAACCTCCTGCAACCTCCTACAACACCCTCCTGCAACCTCCTACAGCCTCCCGCAACCTCCTGCAACCTCCTACAGCCTCCTACAGCCTCCTACAGCCTCCTACACCCTCCTACAGCCTCATGCAACCTCCTACAGTCTCCTACACCCTCCTACAGCCTCATGCAACCTCCTACAGTCTCCTACAATCTTCTACAGCCTCCTGCAACCTCCTACAGCCTCCTGCAACCTCCTACAGCCTCATGCAACCTCCTACAGTCTCCTACAATCTTCTACAGCCTCCTGCAACCTCCTACAGCCTCCATAACAGGTATGATATTTATATAAAAAGGAGGAGGAGTCATTGTAGAAAACCATTTCTGCAGCGAGGGTTGTGTCCACAGCTGACGTTCAGCTTCGAGGGGGAAAAAGCTTTACAACAACTTATTAATGTTGTTTTGCTGAGCAGCCGAGTGTGAAGTGGAAAAGATAATTAAATCAGATTCAGCCTCTGATCCTGAAGCCAAAAGTCATCAGTGAGAAACAAACCAGAGGAGCTGCCGCTGCTTAAAGAGGAGGAAATATTCAGTCATTAGTCGAATTGTTACTGGAAACTTTACTTCCAACTGTGTGTGTTCGTGTTGAACTGTGAACAAGAAGAAGGATCCGACTGATTTAATAAAAAAAAAGGACCAAATAACATTTTCCTGGTTTTAAATAACTTAATTTATACAAGCACACAGATGTTCATGTAATTCTTATTTTCCTGTGTGTGTGTCTGACAATAATTAGTCTTTGTTTCACTTCAGGACCTTTTTATTTATTCCATCTGGATCAAACCTGTCACTGATAGTTTTTGGGGCTAAATTTACAGAGTCGACTCCGACGCCCTGGGCTCGTTTTAATCCCATCTGGTCCTCACATCTGGTGTTTCATGCAATTACAGATTTCAGATTTCAACACTGAACCAACTGGATTATAAAACGATGGAGCAGTGTCACGATGACTCACGACGGCCCGATGGTTTTCTGTGCAGAGCGAGAGTGTTTGAAGACGAGACAAGAATAAAAATAAAAGTCAATCAGCATGAGAGGAGTCGATTTCACACCATTTGGATTCACTCAGTAAAAATTAACGATGTGCATGTTAATGTCAGTTTGTTTGTATGCTCCATTAAAACCTGTGTGATGGGACAGATATGTGGATTACATGGATATGAATGGATTTGAACTCTGATTGGTTGATTGATTGATTCGTTGTCACCAAGGGGGCAGTTGTCGGTCTGAGAAGTGAAGCTCACTTCCGCGTTCAAAAAACTGCAATCCCCGCCGCTTCCTCTGGGGGCTGGCTCCAGAAGGGAGCAACTCTCCATTGAGCCCCATGTTAAAACAGCCGACTTTACAGCTTAAAAAAACATATTTACAGCCTGGTACATCTTATTTTTCTCTCAATCGATAGTTTCTACCCCGTACACTCTGAGGGGGGTGAATTTTTTTTTAACTCTACCGTTTTACTGTTATTAGGTTAAGATTCTGGCCAATTAGGGCGCAGGAACATTGAGTGACAGGTCCGGAGACCACTGCTACGAGGCCAGTGGGCGGGTTCTCGGCCGGCTAACCGCCGCACCTCTCCAAATATGGCAAGTCAAATCCAACATGGTGCAGTTCAAACCCCTGTAGTAGCGGCACAAAACAGACTCCCCCAAACTAATGGGTGACATCACGGCTGCTACGTCCATTCTTTTTACAGTCTATGGTTGTCACACATTCATGATGCTCATGGTGCAGATTTACATTTAAAAACACCAGCAGCTGCACTTTTATTCCTATGAGACGATTTCAGAGGAAGAAAATCTTTGTTGAGCTGAACGTGGGTCAGAGTTCAAAATAAATAAATATTAAACTCTTCTCCTGAAGCAAAAGATTGATGAAAAAAGAAAACGTATTCAGGTTAATGCACTCTCTTCAAAATGAGACTCTGCTGTGATGTTGAGTGAAGCTGATCGGTCACACGTTACTGATTAAATATGAAAAGGTCACTTCATCGTGCAGAGAGCGGCGGCGGACACACGCATGTCGTATTAAAGAGGCTCCTGAGCGTCAGTTTCTGTGTAGGTCGGGCTTTTATTTTGAAATTTCGTCACTTTTAGTTTTCATTGGAGGAGTTATTAGTTATTTGTCACTGTTTTTATGCCTCTTTAATTATTATTTTTTAAATCTGTACAGCACTTTGTAACTTTGTTGAGGTGCTTTATGAATAAAGTTTATTATAATAATAATAATAATAATAATTATTATTATTATTATTATTATTATCATTATCATTATCATTATTATTATTATTATTGGTAACCCTTCCTTTTACAGTACGGTAATTAACGGGTAATTACCTGGTAATAAGATGGTATTTACTAGGTAATAACAGGTAATTAAATTGAATTACCTGGTAGTTACTAAGTACTTACAAGGGTAATTACAAGGTAATTACCCAGTATTTACAATGTATTTTTCCTGACTACTACCAGGTATTTACCCAATAATTTCCTGGTAGATACAGAGTAATTGTATATTGTAGATTTTATTAGTTAAAAATATTTACCTGATATTTATCTTAAATACCAACAAGTTATTATTTACCCAATAATTACCAGGTAGATATCCTGCAATTGCATATTATAGACTGTAAACCCACTGAATGGGCGATAATAACTTAGATATTTACCTGGTAATTACCAGGTATTTACTCAAAAAGATCACATATTTACCTGGTAACTACCACTTATTTACGTGGTAGTTAACTAATATTTATATGGTAAATACCAACTAGTTACCTAGTATTTACTAGAAATATACTGAAAACGACCAGGTACTTATCCAGGAATGATAGATTATTTATTACCAGTCAACCTGTGTGGTGCCAGTGAGGGTATAACTTGCAACTATTTACCAAGTAATTACTTTCTAATTACCAGGTAGTTACAATTTACATTACCAGGTAAAACCTTGTGAATTACCCTGTAAGAAAGGTGGAACTGTACTGTAAAAGGAAGCGTGGCTTGTTTCAATGATATTACCATGTACTTTCCTGGTAACTGTAGATTATAATCCTCAAACACCCATCAGGTGTGTAGTTTTTAACATGGCACCTGGCAAAAACTCCCATATCTTCCTGATAATTATCAGGTAAATATCGGAGTTTTACAGAGAAGTTACCCTTAAGAAAGGTGGAACTGTACTGTAAAAGGAACTTGTTTCAATGATATTACCATGTACTTTCCTGGTAACTGTAGATTATAATCCTACTCCCCATCAGAATGTTTTGAACATGGTACATGGCAAAAACTCCCATATCTCGCTGATAATTATCAGGTAAATATCGGGTGTTTTACAGAGAAGTTACCCTGTAAGAAAGGTGGAACTGTACTGTAAAAGGAAGCGTGGCTTGTTTCAATGATATTACCATGTACTTTCCTGGTAACTGTAGATTATAATCCTACTCCCCATCAGAATGTTTTTAACATGGTACATGGCAAAAACTCCCATATCTCGCTGATAATTATCAGGTAAGTATCGGAGTTTTACAGAGAAGTTACCCTGTAAGAAAGGTGGAACTGTACTGTAAAAGGAAGCGTGGTTTGTTTCAATGATATTACCATGTACTTTCCTGGTAACTGTAGATTATAATCCTCAAACACCCATCAGGGTGTGTAGTTTTTAACATGGCACCTGGCAAAAACTCCCATATCTTCCTGATAATTATCAGGTAAATATCAGAGTTTTACAGAGAAGTTACCCTGTAAGAAAGGTGGAACTGTACTGTAAGGAAGCGTGGTTTGTTTCCTTTACTGTACATGAAGATACAAACATTTTGTTACACTGTGACAAATGCAAAAACAGGTGAACTGTCAAAGAGAGACGTTTAATCCTCTTAATCTGCATAACAGGGAACTTGAAGAGAGTAACTTCAATACTCTTATGCAAACATTTTATTTTCGTGTGGTCTCACTCCTGAGTCCATGACAGGCAGATAGATTCTTTCAATTGTGCGTGCAGTAACAAGGGAGCTATGGACAGAGCAGGTGCACTGTTAGTAATCTTAGCTAAAACACTGGAAGTGCACGGGTATGGGCGATACTGGCGATACGGGCTCTGCCTTCTTAGTGCACACACAGTCAAAAGGTGTCTATCTGCTGGTCATGGACTCGGGAGTGAGGCAAGACATGAAAAAAATGCTGGCCAATCCCTTTAAGTGCTACAATAACTTGCATTTTAAAAAAGAAAATAACAAAGTGCACAGCTTTTTGCCCCCTTCACATGTCCAGTCTACACATTTTGGCAAATTACATCAGTAAAAACTATAACCCATCCATCGCACCCAACAGAGATGAGTGCTCTAAGGCTATCCCGGTGATGCTTCTCCCTAGCATGAGCACATACAAGTATTCTGTGCCACTGCTTGCGGTCGCCAGGTACTGCACCATTTTTGTTCCAGGCTGAAAAATAAAGAAAAAAAAAAACAAGATTCAAGAATTAGTTTGGTAACAGTTTAGGTTAATCTCTACAGGTAATGCTGTAACATACACTGTATCTGGAGTCTTAGTCCATAGCAATTTTCTGTACATCCACTACAAACAAGCTTGAAATACTATAGACTTATTTAAATTTAATACAAGACGGACATAACTGCAGCATGGAGGTATTTGGATGTTTTTAGGTGTGTCTTTTTGTTAATTAAAGTTGGTATCCATTTGCAACTGTTATTTTTAAACCCCCTGTAACTCATTACAAATAACTCTGAAACTTCTCCCAGCCCTTAGTCGACATGAAATGAGTGCAATTTCAATTTTGGGTGAACTATCCCTTTAAGACACACTGATGCAAGAACTGAGCTGGGTTAGGCTACTGTATGTGCACAGCTAACAAATTATGCATTTCTGCATTTAACCCTTCAAATATCCATGCTGTTGAAGCTCATATGGTAGAAACAAATCATGAACTCTATTTTTACAATAATGTTTTCAACAATATGTATTTATTCCAATATTTTTAAACAAGGCCCTTGAATTTTGGGATGTGGGATTCCTTGATTTTTCAGAAGTCAAAATCAAATATATGATTTTAGACAGGGCAACAACATAGATGTAAGCTCACCATGTCTGGAATGTCCATGAGATGAGGCCACAATGTCATTTGCAAGCACTTTCACCAATTACTGGGTTCTGTAATGGGCAGAGAAAAAAAAGACCACAATGATGGATCTCAAAATAAAACACAATATTTCAGTCACTAACGACAAAGCAAAACAGTTTGAGCGCACATAACATTACCATAACTGAAGAATACACACACACAGCTAACAGAAAAATAGCCCTACACTCATAGACTTTGATAGACAGCTATATGCAACAGAGTAGGAGGGTTACTAGCCCCACCAGATGCCATGGATGTTAGCCAGTGCTGCTAGCACGTCTCTTTCTCTTAGCAGTGCAGCACCGCAAAGGATCTGTGATTTGGTTGATTTAATCTGGATGAAAGTTAGCATTGCTAACACCCACATCACCACAACGGTCCTCCTGTCGATTAAAACACGAGATGGACTGGAGGCTACGGTCATTTCCTTTCCTTCACGGCCTTCCTTCACATATTATCAGGTGAAAATAACTAGCTGGCAAGCAAATTAGCAAGCGAGCAACACAGGGAAAAAGTTTTAGTTTGAAAGACGGAAGACGGACTTCTCATCCAATCGGAAGAGAAGCTCCCACCCTTTTGACCCGATCGGAGCAGATTCACTTCCTCTTGAAGCTGCTGGAAGAAAGAGAGCAAACCACATTGAGCACGAGTCACGAAAAACACACTTTGGATGACGAAACAAAAAAACACGGACGAAACACGGAGAAACTGTTGGAGAAGATCCCCCGGACGACCAGGACCTGCGTGAGTGCAGTTGGAGGAGCCGCTCGGGAGGAGAAAGCATCGGTGAGCAACCGACTCGAAATGCTAAATCGCTAATGCTAATAGCGGAACCTAATTCCGGAGCGCTAGCTCCTTGTGTTAACTAGCATCAAGGCAGACACACCAGGTGCAGTAGTGCTGCAGCATGTGTCCGACATTTTAAAGGTGTATATGTGGCGTTTATTTCCTCTGTTTATCCTTTTTCTATACACTTTTAGCTGTATTCTGGGTGTGTTAAGCACTTTATTTCTGAGTTTAACAAATTAACAACTGTGCACAACTATATATTTTATTTTCTTAATGGCTAATGATGGTTTTGTGGATATTACACTGTAAAAAGCACAGAAAGTTTTCATACTGTTTTTGAGAGATTATTTCATTAATTTGAGCAACATAATATGAATATTTGAATGTTGTTTATTGTCTTTACTGTACATTGTAAAGTTATATTACAACAGTAATTCAGTAAAAATAGAAATTTAGTAAAGAAAATAATGATTTTTCCATTGAAATAGTTAATGTGAATTTGAACATGATTTATTTCATATGAATTACTGAGAGTTTAGAAAATGACATTGAATGCTCTGATCCTATTTATCGTAGGTCAGGTTTCTTTCTTTGTTCCGTTGGATACCATTGAGATTCGAACCTACTGGAAGTTGGAGCCAATTGAAGTGGATGGTGAGCCAGACCCCGGTGGACGCTTAGAAATCGACGTTGTGGAACCTGAATCCTTTACACCAGTACACACACACCACCCACACCCCTGTGAGGTGGGACTGATATTTCATCTATACGGTGCTTGCTAACTGATTGAACTGAACACTAGAAATTAAAGCAGCTGCAGGACAATATTTTATTTTATTTTTTATTTTTCATACTTACTCGGGTAAGAGTTGTAATGTGTTATTAATGTGTGATCTTCCCATCTGCAATAAATAGGGAAGCATTATTGTTTCTTAAAGAGAACACTGTATTTGTGTCGTTCCTGAGTGGTCGGTTGGTTTATCCTGGGCTCCGTAGTCGATCTTAGAGCTTCTGTTACTTCTGGCCTATACAATCTAAACCTTATCCTCATCAAAAAGGTAAAAAATGTTACACTTGTTTTGCAGTTAATTATGCACATGATCCGTTTGACTCCAAAAAGGAAAAAAAAAAGATCACTGCGCACTGAGAGCTTCCCCCAGTAGCCTTTTCGGAATAGCAGTGTCTTTAGAAAGAATAGAAAACCCCGCTATTACTGCGTCGCAGAGTAAGGTGAAGTTTTTAAGTAGCCTAACACTACTTGGCTACCAGATTAAACTAAATCTGTAGGCTAATAATTTAAGTTTTACTTACCATTTACATTGTTTTCTGTGGTCTGAAGCTGGAGAGTGATTAAGGTGTCTCAGCCCATCAATCTGTTGGGTCGAAATATTTCAGCCAACCTTGGAGTTTTTGCCAGGTGCCATGTTCAAAACACCCTGAAGGGTGGTTGAGGATTATAATATGCCCATAATTACCAGGAAAGTACATGTTAATATCATTGAAACAAACCACACTTCCTTTTACAGTACAGTTCCACCTTTCTTACAGGGTAACTTCTCTGTAAAACTCCGATATTTACCTGATAATTATCAGCGAGATATGGGAGTTTTTGCCAGGTACCATGTTCAAAACATCCTGATGGGTAGTAGGATTATAATCTACAGTTACCAGGAAAGTACATGGTAATATCATTGAAACAAACCACGCTTCCTTTTACAGTACAGTTCCACCTTTCTTACAGGGTAACTTCTCTGTAAAACTCCAATATTTACCTGATAATTATCAGGAAGATATGGGAGTTTTTGCCAGGTGCCATGTTAAAAACTACACACCCTGATGGGTGTTTGAGGATTATAATCTACAGTTACCAGGAAAGTACATGGTAATATCATTGAAACAAACCACGCTTCCTTTTACAGTACAGTTCCACCTTTCTTACAGGGTAACTTCTCTGTAAAACTCCGATATTTACCTGATAATTATCAGCGAGATATGGGAGTTTTTGCCAGGTACCATGTTCAAAACATTCTGATGGGGAGTAGGATTATAATCTACAGTTACCAGGAAAGTACATGGTAATATCATTGAAACAAGCCACGCTTCCTTTTACAGTACAGTTCCACCTTTCTTACAGGGTAACTTCTCTGTAAAACTCCGATATTTACCTGATAATTATCAGCGAGATATGGGAGTTTTTGCCAGGTACCATGTTCAAAACATTCTGATGGGGAGTAGGATTATAATCTACAGTTACCAGGAAAGTACATGGTAATATCATTGAAACAAGCCACGCTTCCTTTTACAGTACAGTTCCACCTTTCTTACAGGGTAACTTCTCTGTAAAACACCCGATATTTACCTGATAATTATCAGCGAGATATGGGAGTTTTTGCCATGTACCATGTTCAAAACATTCTGATGGGGAGTAGGATTATAATCTACAGTTACCAGGAAAGTACATGGTAATATCATTGAAACAAGCCACGCTTCCTTTTACAGTACAGTTCCACCTTTCTTACAGGGTAACTTCTCTGTAAAACTCCGATATTTACCTGATAATTATCAGGAAGATATGGGAGTTTTTGCCAGGTGCCATGTTAAAAACTACACACCCTGATGGGTGTTTGAGGATTATAATCTACAGTTACCAGGAAAGTACATGGTAATATCATTGAAACAAGCCACGCTTCCTTTTACAGTACAGTTCCACCTTTCTTACAGGGTAATTCACAAGGTTTTACCTGGTAATGTAAATTGTAACTACCTGGTAATTAGAAAGTAATTACTTGGTAAATAGTTGCAAGTTATACCCTCACTGGCACCACACAGGTTGACTGGTAATAAATAATCTATCATTCCTGGATAAGTACCTGGTCGTTTTCAGTATATTTCTAGTAAATACTAGGTAACTAGTTGGTATTTACCATATAAATATTAGTTAACTACCACGTAAATAAGTGGTAGTTACCAGGTAAATATGTGATCTTTTTGAGTAAATACCTGGTAATTACCAGGTAAATATCTAAGTTATTATCGCCCATTCAGTGGGTTTACAGTCTATAATATGCAATTGCAGGATATCTACCTGGTAATTATTGGGTAAATACCAGATAACTTGTTGGTATTTACCAGATAAATATCAGGTAAATATTTTTAACTACCGGGTTTAAAATCTACAATATACAATTACTCTGTATCTACCAGGAAATTATTGGGTAAATACCTGGTAGTAGTCAGGAAAAATACATTGTAAATACTGGGTAATTACCTTGTAATTACCCTTGTAAGTACTTAGTAACTACCAGGTAATTCAATTTAATTACCTGTTATTACCTAGTAAATACCATCTTATTACCAGGTAATTACCCGTTAATTACCGTACTGTAAAAGGAAGGGTTATTATTATTATTATTATTATTATTATTATTATTATTATTATTATTATTATTATTATTATTATTATTATTATTATTAATAATAATAATAATAATAATAATAATAATAATAATAATAATAATAATAATTATTATTATTATTATTATTATTATTATTATTATTATTATTATGTTATTGAGTGGTGACCTCACCTCTGCTCCACGGCGCTCTTCAGTCGCTCGTTCTCCGTCTGCAGCAGAGCAGCTTCTGGACCTACATGAGAGATCTTCTCGTCGTCCGTCCCGTTGATGCTGGACGCCTGGTTGGTGGACGGCGTCTCTCTTCCTGACTCCTGGAGCAAGACAGAGTCAGACTGGTTCAGACTGGTTCAGAGCTATTCAGACTGGTGGATCTGACCAGGTGGATCCTCCTCCAATCAGCACAGTTAATTAATTCCCCAGACTGAGGCTGTTTATGGTTTTACTGCCTTCAGGTGTGAAACAACCTTGTGTCATCACTGGTTCTGTGTGAGGAGTGAGAAGCTCCGTTCTAAACCCAGAATCTGACGACAGGTGAGTCAGACTCTTCATTTACCTGCGAGTGGTTACTCAGCGTCTCCACCTTCTCCTGAGATTTGTCGCGGGCGAGTTTTGCTGCATCTTTCACCTCCTGGAACTTCTCAGCAAACTGAAAACACACCAGAGGAGACGATGAGGATCAGTGATGATGATGATGATGATGAGGCTCATATTAAAACACTTCTGGGAGATGAGAGAGGTAACTGGCTCCGTGGAAACAGTGACGAGTGTTTTATTGTGTATTTATTTTTTTCATATTTTGCACCTGATTTTTAAACCATTACAGTGATAAAGTAAATAAAGTTCATTTTTAATCTTTCCACAAATAAAGAACTCTACTGGACATTTAAATTGTAATGAAATTTGAATGTTGAAATGTTTTTGACTTTATTTTTTGTGGGTCAGATCAAGTCTGGCTGTTGCTTTTCTTCCTGTTTTTCTTTTTACATACCTAGTAGCCGTCAGTGTGATACACAGTCCCATTAAGCACTCCTTATCTGGATTTGGTTGTTTATATCTGGATGAAACTGATTCAATCCAATTTTGCTTTGAACAACTGGTATAAAATCAATATGGTTTACATGATCCTGGATGGAAAAGCAATGGATTTCAAAATCCAGATCATTTTTGATCCAGATTAAACCTTTTGAACAACTGTACCCTGTTGACCAGCTGATGATCAGCTGACGATCAGCTGATGACCTCTGTGGTCTCTCTCACCTTGGACAGCTGCTGCTCGGAGGAGAAGCCGAGGCCGAACACCGTGTTGGCTCTGCTGTCGGCCCACTGACCGAACTTCTGGGATGTTTTGGTGAACGTCATGTTGGGTGTGATGGTGCTGTTGATGATCACCTGTATGGATAAATAAAAAACAAGACAACAATACAGGCGATTAGACCTCCAGTTGTCAGAGCTCTGCTCCCTTCTGGATGAAACTGGTCAAGCTGCAGCTTCAGATGATTGATTTTTACCTACCAACATGTATTTCATATTTTACCTTGTCCTTTGTTTTTATTACTGGCTTTCTTTTTAAATTTCATATCTTGTTTTATTTACCGGGGTTTTTACTTTTAGCCACAGGAATCAAATTTACCTGACTGTCTGTTCTCAGGCAAACACAGAGAGAAAACCCCCTGGTCCATCCCATAATACTGATCCATCCCAGTGTGACCGATGTTGTTTGGTTCGGACTTGCCCTGAGCAAGGATCGAACCCACGACTTTCCGCACCGGAGGCGACGATGCTAACCGCTTCGCCAAGAGGTTGACAACCACTTGGCAGATTGGTTAGCACGTCTTTTAAGGGTGAGTGAGTTTACTTCCGGTACCGCTACCGCCACAACCCGTCACTTCACCTCACTGGTCCCTCGTGACTGTGGCACACCCGCGGACCTCCGTTACACCAGCAGAGTATAAACTCTGCCTTCAAAGAAACACTAGGCCTACTTCCTACTCTTACTCTCCTCCTTCTTCTTCTGCATGTGTATTTGTTCAGGCTAAAACCATAACAGTGGCATAAAATGATCAGAAAGACAATTAAGCGTATATTGTAGCGTATATTCTATTGTTTTAGGCATTGTAGGATACTTTTTATATACACTTCCTCTTTGTATTCTATCTATCTATCTATCTATCTATCTATCTATCTATCTATCTATCTATCTATCTATCTATCTATCTATCTATCTATCTATCTATCTATCTAAAATTGTTAATTGCAGTTATTTGTATGGAAGTTAATCCTCACCTAAATTTTCATGATTGTGATTGAGATGATCTTTACCACTCTTCACCGTCTTGTCTAATAAAGATCAAAAAATAACTTTAAAAAGTTAAAGCATGTTTTTAATGTGAGTTTTAAAGTACTTAAAATAAATGAATCCTCTACTGCAGAGACTTGGTCTCAGCACAAATTAAATACAAGTCAAGTTATTATTGTCCAGCTGTTCAGGGGCGTTTATTAAGAGACGTTAAACTCTTCTCTACTGTTGCATCATTCAGCTCCAGATTTTGCAGAAGGTCCAGTAGAATCTCAGTAAAGAAAGCCGAGGTGGTCGCCGGCTGCTGAGTCGACCCACTGACCTCTAAGGGGTCCAGTTACCGGCTCCATATTTGCTGCATATCACATTCACCTGTTGCAGCTCTGCAGTAAATCTATCTGCTGCCAAAACACATTTGCCGCAGTCTAAAATTATAACTGGAGCATGAGCTGCATGGTGTCAGTAGAAACCAGTAGAGTCTGACCGCGCACACACACACACACACCACACTGTGCTGATCTGTGTGTTTACTGCACCACCACACAGCTTTAATCCTGCATCAACAGTGTGTTAAACACACGACCTCGGCAGCAGCAGCAGCTCGAGACGCCAGGAATTAAAAAACAGCACATGCAAATTATCGACAATTAAGAAACAATAGAAGACAGTTTAATGACAGTGGAGCCGTCGTTTCATAGCAACGTGGCACCCAATGCAGGATTGGAGGATTCAATGACAGACTCGTGTCCTTTTTTCTTTTAATGCCCACGCCTCCCTCTGATTGGCTGAGCTGTTGAAACTCTTTATAACTAACTGCACACACACTCAAAGACAAGAGGATGATGGTGATGCAACGAGGTGATGAGGCTGTAATCAATACAACGATGATCAGAGGAATCACACACACACAGACCTCAGATCAGATCACAGATTGAGGAGGATGGAGTTTTCACAAAGGGGCTTCAAGGGATACGCCAACATTTTTTTTCTGTGTCTTGCCTCACTCCCGAGTCCATGAACCATCCTTTAGACTGTGTGTGCAGTAACAAGGGAGATACGGGCAGAGCTGGTGCACCGCTAATTAGCTTAGCTCAAACACCTGCCTCCACCTGAAGTCATCAGAGAAACTCTTCAGCAACTCTAAACAGAAACCAGCGGGCCGGTCTTCGTCTCTGAGCTGACAAAACTCTCCGGTAAGACATCTTGAGCGGTCAAATGCCAGTAACGGGACGAGATCGGTCAAAACGGAGGGTTCAAGCAAAGACGGTTTATTTTGGTTCAAGCTAGCTACATCGAGGGTAGGTTAGCTTCCTATTTCAAAGTAAAAGCACAAATTCTATCCTCATGGTTTTCTGCAACAGGTGTTTTATTTTGTGAAAGTAACCAGAAGTGCATTGGTCATAACGGCTAGCTTGAGTAGCGCCGGCCGAATTTGTCCGAACAAAATAGTAAACAGCTAGTATTTAGACAAATTAACGACACACTGCTGATCTAAATGACTACTTTCTCAGCTAAAAATGTTTTAAATGTCGATAAAGTTAGCCTATTTACAGAGTTTAGAGCTTCTGACTGCTGATTTCGGCTCAGGTAGCAGGCAGGCTAACACTACCTAGCCTACTTAGTGTTTGAGCTAAGCTAATTAACGGTGCTCCAGCTCTGTCCATATCTCCCTTGTTACTGCACACACAATCAAAAGGACGTGTCTATCTGCTGGTCATGGACTCAGGAGTGAGGCAAAACACGAAAAAAATGTTGGCATTTCACTTTAATCTAATTTTAAAATCTTCATTCTTTCTTTCAAAGCTTCATCAAAACAAAAGGTGACCTAATTTTCCCCTGAAGAAGAACCTGGGTGAGGCCTGAACAACACACACACGAACCTGAACAACACACACACACACGTCTCCTGTGGTGGCTGAGTGAATATTTAACAGCATTCATCACATCGGCTCAGAGAGAAGTGTTAAGATAAGATGAAACTTTAATGATCGTTGTTGGAGAAACTGGGCCGGAGCTTAAGTGAGTTAAACACAGAGAGAGAGAAAGACGTTGTTGAACAGATGAAAACACAGATGATAAAGTCAGGAAACACCAGAACTTAATATAGCCTACTTTACTTCAATAAAATACATTATTGAAAAACAGAAGTGATCGGCTGAGGTGTCTGATCCGAACCGTCTCTTTATGTAAGAAAATAAAACATCCGTCTGATCCTCATCTGTGTGTGGAGGAGCTGGAGGAAAACCCAGTCTCATTAATTCTTCAAGTTAATAAGAAACTATTAAAAGACGTTTAATGAACGACTTAATCACCATAATAAATATGAAACTACTGATGAACTGTTTCCAGTAAATTCACAAAGTTTAAACTTTTACCATGGTCACAGTTTATTAACTGAATCACCTGAAAACACCTCGACATTAAAGTTGTTGACTTAAATTTCATGTTTTTAATCATCCTCATAGTTCAACATTTTGGCAAACTGGCTGTATGCCATAATCGCTATAGTCATAGCAGTAGGTTCGTTAATCGTAGGTGCAAGCTATTTTAACAGTGGACGCTCTGGTGGACAAGTTGTGACCTGCACATTCACCACGCTATGAAATAATAACAGAGTTGTTTTAGAGGGAAATTCATGCAAAACCGCTGATACACGTTCCCGTCGGGGACAGTTTCTGAATTTCCCTCTAAAACAACTCTGTGTGGTAACGTTGTGTTATTATCTCATAGCGTGGTGAATGTGCAGGTCACAACTTGTCCACCAGAGCGTTGTGGAGTTGTTGGATTGTGTATTTGATGAGTTTGATGAGGGAAACCAAGAAATCCCCTGAGCCTCCGTAGCGTAGCTCTGAGCAGCTCACGGCTCTGCTCTGCCGTTCTAAAAATAGCTTGCACAGACAATTAAAGGTAACAAACCTACTGCTATGACTAGAGGGATTAAGGCAATGGGCCAATTAGCCAAAATGTTGAACTATCCCTTTAATAAAGAAAATAAATTACTTTGAATCATTTTGAAACTTATTAATCAATGTTAATATCACATTTAAATGGTGAATTGGGTGAATTCATGATTTTGGCTAATGGAGGTAAATGAACGTGTAGGGCGATGGGGAGGACTGGTGGCGTGGGGGGGGGCAGAGTGACACGAGCAGCTGTGGCGGTACTGATCCGAGGCTGTGGATCAAGTGGCACAGGAGGCGCAGAGTGAAGCTGTGACCGGCCAATGGAGTGAGGAGGAGTCAAGAGACGGATGGGAGGAGACGGGGGGAGGCGGGGGGAACTCTCCCCGACTGATTATGTGTCTGCAGAGTGTGAAGAATCCACAGAGTCAGTGGAACAATGAGAAGCTGAGACACCAGGAGTCAGGGGGTTCAAGATGATAAAAACCTTCACACATTAAAGGGATAGTTCAACATTAAAGGTAACGAACCTACTGCTATGACTACAGGGATTATGGCAATGGCCCAATTTGCCAAAATGTTGAACTATCCCTTTAAAGAAAATGAAACCAGATCCATTGAAATATGAAGCTTCAATATTGAGAAACTCTCAATCTAAAATAACCGGAACCCCTGAACTGCCCAAAAATTTTTGCAAATACAAATGTGTTGGTTTTCAGAAGTGGATTTCGTTGATTTGAAACGAAACAACACAAAAAACAAAAAGAGGAAAAAAGTCAAATCTGACATTTACATACACAACTCCAAAAACTGGACAAAACAACTAGTTGCAAGTGTGATTCTTACATCGCTCTCAGACCTGAGTTAAAATACAAATTAAAGGAGCATCACATGTTTGAAATCCAATGATTTCTTTCAGTTTTTAAAAGTCTTTTCCTCAGTTTTTGTGCTGCTCTACTGCAAACCAAAGAAATTCACCTCTGAAAACTGAAACACTTGTAGTTTACAGTCATTTTCAGGAGAAAATGGGGCTTTATCTTAAAAAAAAGTGCAGTGGTGCCAGTTATCTCTGGTCCACATGCTTCAGACCTCAGAGTTTCTGTGAGACACATACTCAACATGTCGATGCAGCCGGGACTGTCGTCATGACCACATGATTGACAGCAGGAACTGGCAGAGCAGCGGCGCTCCGAGTGAAAGAAAGACGAGACGGCGGTCAGTGTCGCGGCCTCTAACAAACCGGCTGCAGGATGAAAAAAGTGTTTAATCAGGAACGAGTCTGACGTCTCACATCTCTCCATCTGCTGCAGCGACCTGAAGCTTCTCATCTCACCAAGCTAAAGACGGAAAAAACACTGTTCCCAGGAGCTGATGATGATGATGATGATGATGATGATGGTGGAGGTGGTGGAGTCCAGGCTGCATCATCATCATCATCATCATCCTTATCCTCATCCTCCTTTTTTCTTCTAAACCGAATCGCCTTGTTGTTTACAACTACTTCCGAGTAGAAAACCAGCCTGAGAACAATAGTGACAGATGAGAGTTTTGCTATTTATCTAATTTTTCATGTTATCACTGTTTAGACTAATGTGATGTTTTTAAAGTTTATAAAACCAATGATTGGACAAACATTACTATGTGTGCACATTTTTGTAATTATGGTTATCATAGATTAGCCGGGCTAACCGTTACTACCTGTTTAACTTTAATAACTCAGTGACTCAATAAACTGTATTTTTTCCAGCAGATTAGCCATTAGCTTAGCTTCCGTTGAGCCACTGATGCTTTCTAGACACTGTGATTCCCCCAAACCAAATAAATACTACACACATACACACAGAAATAATGTTTCTTCAATCATTTCAGATTTGTGTAAACGGTGATATGCCGTGAAAAGTATGACATACAATATATAGCCTACTGGTCGCTAAGCTTTCGTTCGTTAGCCTACTGTTCTCACTCAAATTACATGCTGGTTTTCTACCCGGAAGTAGCCTAGTTGTAAACAACAAGGAGATTCACACACTGTGTCTGTGTCTGAGCTGCCTTCCTCCTCTTCATCATCGTACCAGTGGAGTTTAACATAAAAATCAGACATTTTCTTCTTCTTCTTCGTGTTATTTTTAGGTTCCTCCTCCTCTTATGTAACGTCACGTCTCTTTGTGGACGTTGCTGATCTGAGCTCCACATCACTGAACACGGATAATATGAACATGAAGACACGTTTCTGTCTGTGTTGTGCTCAAGACCAACTAACCAGAGACCAGGTCCAAGTCCATCAGTGTCTCCAGTCCCAGTCCTCATAATAATCATGTGTCTTGATATTTACATTATTCCTCCTCAGCTACAAAGAAAAGATGATTTGATCTAGAATCTAAACCATTTTAATCTAGGCCTATTAACAAAGTCTTATACTTATTGTATCACATCACAGAAACCAAAGTGAGACAGTTTAATTTTCAGTTTTCAATTAAAATGAGTAGAAAAATCTGCCAGTGAAAGCAAGTTTTTTGAAAAACTTGCTCCATTAGGCCTATCAGATTTTTCTACTTATTTCAAGTGAAAATCTGCTTGAAAGAAGCAAAACATTTAAAAAACAAGCTACTTTTTATGTGATGAGTCTTATTTTTAGTAGCCTATAATTAGATTTGTTTTGACTAGAAATGATATTTTAACTAGAAATAAGACGAATATTCTTGGTAAGATTTTGAGGTTTTGCAGTGATCAGCACCAGCACCAGGACCAGCACCTCGAAGATGTGGACTCAGGACCTGAGTCTGAGTTCTACAACACTACATGTAGATGATGGGATGTAGAAGCAGTGAAGCTGAGCTGCATCAATCTGCAAAAGCTTTTACACTTTTATCTTCAGAGTGTTTGAAGCCAGTTTGTCCACTAATGAACAGCAGCTTTTCCACTGGAGGACGTTCGTTTTTTTATCATTTTCTGACAGAATGGCATGGAGCCGTTCTCTCACCAGTCAGTTTCCTGATGCTTCACAGCAGCAACATGATCCTGATAAATAATTGTTTTGGGACTCGTATCAACCACTGTGCATCCTCTTTCCTTGTGACAAGATATAAAGCATCCAAAACTTAACAACAGTGTTGTGGGCGGGAAAAACACAGAGAGCTGCTGCAGAGCTGAGCGTGCACGGAGAGCGTGCACGTCCCTGGATTCACAGTAAACACAGTGGAGATGTTTTGTTGTTACAGGACATATTTAGAGCTGAGAGGGACAAGGTGATGATGACAGAGGGTTTAAATGTCTCATATATTTTTATACTGCCTGTATTATTGAATCTATTTAAATGGCACCGCGCAGAGAGACACACAACTTCTATTTCTATTATCATGTATTGTAAATCATGTAGCAGTGACAATAAAAGTTGACTTTGAAACTTGGCTGCAGGTTGTAAACGAGGCAGAAACATTAATAAACTAGTTAAAAACGTAACATCTGGTGGAGCCACCAGCCAAAAACTCAGATGGAGGAAGTTGGACTTTTATTCTTGGCAGAAACTTTGTCTTTTTAGTGAAGCAGCTGACAGAGAATGAGCCAAAGAGTTTATGTTCTTGGACTGTGGAGATGGAAGTTTTTAAGAAATTTAAAGGGATACGCCAACATTTTTTTTCATGTCTTACCTCACTCCCGAGTCCATGACCAGCAGATAGACACCATAAATACCAGCTGTTTACTATTTTGTTTGGACAAATTTGGCGCTACTCAAGCTAGTCATTGTGACCAACGCACTTCCGGTTACTTTCAAAAAATAAAACACCCGTTGCCCTTTACATAGCCTACAGAAGTGCTTTTACTTTGAAATAGGAAGCTAACCTACCCTCGATGTAACCAAAATAAACTGTCTTTGCTTGAACCCTCCGTTTTGACCGATCTCGTCCCGTTACCGGCATCTGACCGCTCAAGATGTCTTACCGGAGAGTTTTGACAGCTCTGAGGTGAAGATCGGCCCGCCGGTTTCCGTTTAGAGTTGCTGAAGAGGTGGAGGCAGGCTAACACTACCCATACACTTCCAGTGTTTGAGATAAGCTAATTACGGGCGATATGGCTCTATCTCCTTGTTACTGCACGCACGGTTGAAAGGATGGTGTCTATCTGCTGGTCATGGACTCAGGAGTACAACACGAAAAAAATGTTGGCATATCCCTTTAAGGACGAAAAGAGGAAGTTAAAGATGTAAGTGTGTGTGTGTGTGTGTGTGTTGGGAGAGTTTCAACAGAGAGAAAACTCTTGACTGAGTCGTATTTGTTGAACTAGCCGATGATTCAGAGCGAGTGAGAGTCAAAGTGCTGATCTGCTCGTGGTTTCACCATCACTGAGTTTCACACAGGGACGAAGAGAAGCTGACGTGGTGTCATGGTCGTGTGTGTGTGTGTGTGTGTGTGTGTGTGTGTGTGTGTGTGTGTGTGTGTGTGTGTGTGTGTGTGTGTGTGTGTGTGTGGAGCAGCACAAACGATTCCTCCGGACAGACCTGGCTCCCTTTGCAGCCAGAACAAACGTTTATCTGACGTGACTCCACATTTCATCGCTTAAACCGACGTCGCTCTGACTTTCTGGGATTAACTGGGAAAACGGGGACGAAACTGAACAGAGGCGTCGTCCAACATCAACGTAGAGCTGCTGAAAGTTTACAACACGTGGACCGAGGAGCTGAAGGTCACAGCAGAGAGACGATAGGAAAAGAACCATGGGAGAAGGACGATAGGAAAGGGACGATGAGAGAAGGAAGATGGGAGAAGGACGATGGGACAAGGACGGTGGGAGAAGGACAAGAAAAAACCAAGGCCTTGATTTTATGGACTACACAGGGTCAGAACAGTCGACCAAACGGATGCTCAAGGTCTGAGGACAGAAACGTTGTTTTCTTTAAAGCCCCAGTATGTGACATTTACCCCCATCTAGCGGTGCGGTTGCATGTCGGAACATATTCTTGATGTTGCGTTTACGTAAACTTGGGCAGAAGCCAGAAAGACAACAGACGCTGCATTTAACAGGATAAACAAGCCTCCATGTAAAGAAGTTGTCCGCCAGCACGAGGCAAAACAATACAGGCGTGACAATATGTTGTCATGGTGATGGTGGACAGTTGTCTTTCTCTCATGTAAAATAACATCAGTCGGTTTGTCACGGCGTCATTCAGGTGTCTGACTGCACCTGAAGGCAACACCAGTGCCTCGTCCTTCCTCACACTAGCCTACACAGTGGTGACAGTTTTAACAGGCGCTCACCGAGCCGACAGCTCTGGTGAGGTGAGTTTGTGGTTCCCTACGGTCACGCTGACACTGAACGTAAAAAAAGGCGATTCAACATGGCAGCCAAGGTTCTACTGTATATTTGTAAACTTGTAACAACTCATTCCGAGAAAACAGGTGTGACACTGAAATATGCGATATTTGATTTTTTTTAAAAAGCCAAAAATATTACTGGGCCTTTAACAAAGATGGATTCCAAAGTGACTTTAGAAAAATATAGAAGATGTGAAATTACAGTATCTTCAGATGTGGTTTCATATTAAACCTGTGGAGGACGAGACAGACAGAGCTGCTGGACAGTTGTTGTCAGTGTGTGCAGCTGATGGTGATGTAACGAGTCCTGACTCAACAATGTTCTACTGGAACACACCACCAACACACTGATGCATTTTAATTCTCTTTAAAGATGGATTATACTTAAAATGTAGAACCTCTTTATATCTGAACCACATGGTCAGAGGAATTACACACACACACACACACACACACACCTCCCCCACCTCTGACCTAAACCTAAAACACACATTTATTATTTGTCACTCTTCAGCTTCTCTACATGTTGCACAAACTCTACATCCACTCACTGTGGTAGTATCAGTACTATCAGTGGAATTAGCACGGGGGGGGGGGGGGGTCCACGCAGCAGTATTTGTCCATATAATGGTTGTGAATGGACACCACTTTTCTTTGTCCAAAAACACACACCAAAAAACATCCAAATACCTCCATACTGCTCGTCTGTAATGTCCCTCTTGTATTGAAGCCCTGACATGAGAAATTGTTCCGAAAAAAATTCAATAAGTCTATATTTCAAGCTTGTTTGTAGCGGAAGCTCCCAGTGTCTCAGTTCACTGCTCTTCCTGCGTTTGCACTGACGGGCAGAACAATTTCTTATGCTGGGGCTTCAATACAAGAGGGACATTACAGACGAGCATTCACAACCATTATATGGACAAATACTGCTGCGTGGACCCCCCGTGCCTTCTCGGAGGCACAGAATTCTCACAGCTCTTAGTTGAAATGAGGCTGAGTAGATAATGAGTGAAATTTTGGGTGAACTATCTCTTTAAGCAATATGTGATATTGCTTTGATGCAAGAGTTTCAACAATTCCATCTAACCATGGATACATGTTTAAAACTCATTCTGTCGTTTTGAATCGAAAATTGATTTTGAATTGAATCATAGCCCCAAAAAATCTGTATCGAATCTAATCGTGAGATAGTAAAAGATTCCCAGTCCTATTAGTATTAGTAATATTAGTATTAGTGAATCTAAACTCAGGTCCTGTTCAACACAAACGGACACAGATCTGCAGGTTGATCCCTGTGAGTGTGAGAGGAGATTTCCTGAAAACAACGCAGCCGCCGCCACCATCATCATTCATCATCATCCTAACTACACAACGGCTGTCACACAGATAAGAGACTCTGATCGCCATGGAAACACATCATCTACCCTTTCAGTCGGTGAGAGAGAGAGAGGGAAGTTGTTGTGAATGTGGGATTCAGACACACACAGTCACAAAGTGACTGAAGCTCTGATGACGGCGATGAAGAGGAGGAAGTCTCCAGTGGTAGAAGAAGACCGTTTGTTGATGAACTGAGTTTGATGATGGATCAACAGGTCTCAGTTCTTAAAGTGATCATGAAAGTGTCTGTTATGTTTAGGAAAACTACATTTTTATGGATTGTGCTGCTTCTTAAAGGGATAGTTCAACATTTTGGCAAATTGTCCCATTGCCATAACCACAACCATAACCTTTAATTGTCAGTGCAAGCTATTTTTTGAACGGCGGAGCAGAGCCGTGAGCTGCTCAGAGCTACGCTACGGAGGCTCATGGGATTTCTTGGTTTCCCTCATCAAACTCATCAAATACACAATCCAACAACTCCACAACGCTCTGGTGGACAAGTTGTGACCTGCACATTCACCACGCTATGAGATAATAACACAACGTTACCAGACAGAGTTGTTTTAGAGAGAAATACAGAGACTGTTGATGAAAAACTGTCCCTGAAGGCAACGCGCATCAGCGGTTTTGCATGAAAAGACATTATGTTGCATTTGCAAGATAACTTTGAAGGTTAACGTATACATAAGTAGGCTATGTTTGTTGATGTCTTGGGTTTGGGGATGAAAATAACTCCGGGAATACATTCCAGATAATCATGAGTCGCTATTGCAGGTGCCCATGTACACATTTTAACCATATTGAAAAATTAAAAAGTAGTTTTTGCAGAAAAATTGCAGTCTACCTATCACAGGGTTGTCCAACCTTAGAGCGCTTCTACCCATGTCATGAGTTGTGCAGCGTTCTGATTGGTGGATCACAGACCAATCAGAATGCCAAAAAAGGGTGAATTGTGATCATAATAATTATTATTATTGTGCTTGGTGTGTTGTGTTTCCTCTCTGACCTTGGTTCCATCCACGCTGATGATGCGGTAGCTGTTGCGCGTGCTGTCGTAGAAGTAGGAGACGGTGACAGCCTGTTTACTGGCAGGAACCCAGTTCTTCTTGGTGGTCGGGTCGATCTGGAAGACGTGGGCCCGCGTGGTGTAGATCGGCTGCTCCCTGGACACACAGAGACACATACAAACAGAGGATAAGGATCATCAATGTGTAACTACACATCTAGATAAAGCCTGATGGACGAGTGTTTAACTGGAACACACACACAGTCACTTTTTAAAACGAGGCGCGGCTGATGGATAATGAGACGAGTTGCTGCTGCGACTTGGTCTCAATATTTAATAACCAAACCTTGGATCTCCCCATCATGTCACAGAGACAGAGTGTGTGTTTTTATGTGTGTGCATGTGTGCGTCTGTGTATCTGTGTCTCTAGAGATCGTCCGTCCTGAGAGACGACAGGCAGCTGATAATGTAACACAAACCTAAACCCTCATGGCAACGCAAAGCCATTAGCACATCAACACCCCCAAAGGTGACAGGAACACACACACACACACACACATCTAAGGTGTGTGCGTGTGTGTGTGCGTGTGTTTACTCATCTATTGTCTAATGGAAGATTTCCCCTGAGCACCAAACACATTCAAGACACACTCAGGTCTGGTAACAGAGACAAACAGAGAGAGAGGCTGTAAGAACAGAACAAAATAACTTCAAATGCTTTAGAAAAGATAAATAGAAGAAGTGAATAAATGTGTCAGAGTCAGTGATGTTTCATCATGTCTGAACAAATACTGAATCCTGATCCAGAGTCAGATAAATAAATATATAAAAATTTGATATAAATTAAAAATAAATAAAACTGGTCGTCTGGGACGTTTACATTTTTAATTTCTGTACATATGTATTTGGTTGGTAACGTGCAGCTGCTTAGACATAAGGAGTCGGCTTATAATTCCATTTTATCATGTTCAGTTCATAAACAAACAAACAAACAAAGAAGCAGAATTTTGAGGTAAAATCAAAGAAGAAAAAAATGAAATGACAGCAAAAGAGTCAGAGGAAAATAACAGAGGAGAACTGGACTCAGCAGAAAAGAGCGAAGCTTGAGTCAGAGATGAGATCAGCAGCTACTTCCTGTCAGAGTTAATATCACAGATTTCACTTCACTGCTTTAACATCAGAGTTTGTGTTTACCATGTTTTTCGTGCAGCAGCAGAACAAGATGAACACAACTGAACATCACAGGGACTCGCTGTCGAGACTTTGTCACTGACTATTTCAATTTACAGACTTTTATTGTGAAATTATGTTATTACCTGGAGGCACATGACTGAAGCCGACTGGACACAAACAGTTACTATTACCAACTATTACTAACTGTTACTGACCAACCATTACTGACTACTACTAACTGTTACTATTACTGACTGTTACTATTATTGACCGACTATTACTGACTTAGTGTTGCTGTCTATTTCTGACTATTACTAACTGATTCTGACTTTTACTGACTGTTACTGTTACTGAATGTTATTGACTACTACTGACTATTACTGTTTCTTACTGACTGTTGCTGTCTGTTTCTGATCACTGACTGTTACTATTACAGTCTGTTACAGTTACTGTCTGTTTTGTGTTTGCTTCAGCTGAGGTGATGTCCAATCTGATGAAAGCCTTCCAGAGTCGTGTCATTAGCGCTGAGAAGCATCAGAAATCTATTAACTCTCATAATAACGTGATGATTTCAATTAAATCTGTGAGTTTAAACCTGTAATAAAGCGACAGGAGGCCTCCTCCATCTCCTCTGAGCCGACTACCACTGAACTGGGAAACATTATGACAACATGTGCTCTCGTATCTAGATGAAGACAATGAGTCATCTCAGGGACCAATTTTAGGCGTTATTCACATGACTCAAGTTCAGCTTTTTGTTCTTCCACAGTGTGAGTCAAATCATTCTCAAAACACTGGTTTGTTAAAAGGAGAAGAAAGAAAAAGGCTCAATTTCTGGGTATTTTACCAGGCTGGAGTGAAACGCATACAAGAGACTCAGCTCAACAACCACAACAAGGACCACGATGGGGAACTTCAACATCCTGTCGCCCCCATCCTTTATGTGGGTGAAGTAATAATCAGCCTCATGATGATGAAGGATCAGACTGTTAAACCTTAATGACATGAAATGAAATAACAGAGGAAAAGCTCCTCCTCCTCTTCACACTCCTACAAATACACACACACTCTGCTTCTTCACTGTGATTATCCTCTGTCAATCAAACACACACACACACCACAACACTGAACGCACACACCTGAACATCTGATTATACAGGCAACTCTCCAGCCAATCACAGTGCAGCAGTGGATGAAGTCATGCAGACAAACATCAGGTTTAACTCCTGTCAACAGAAAAACCTGAAGCTGCTCTGAGATCAGGATCAACACACTGAAGACCGGTCGGATGAATCTGGATGTCACACGGATGCTTTGGGACAGATTTTACCTTTTTCTTTTTTGTTTTGTAATACAATGGCCCTGAGGGCTCAGCTCATTGCCTCATTAGAGAGCAGGCAAAGACACAATGATACAAAGAAATTTAAAAAAAAACACATGAGCTGCAAAAACTCTAAACACAACAGTAGGCTAAGTGTTTATGGGGACACAATTAAGCGAGGGACCGTTTGGGGGACACGATAGCGAGGGACCGGTCTGGGGACATAATAGAGGGACATGATAAAGTGAGGGACCGTTCTGGGGACACGATAAATGTGGTGATGCCAGAGGCAGTCCTGCTCGCTTTTCATTCAAACAGAAAAACTAATACCACTGCCACCACAGTTGTTACATTAATCTCCTAAAAAGAGTTTGACCAGCCAGCGGTAAACCTCTGAAAGCGTGTGGAACTGTGGATACGGTTTATTTTTTAAATATTTTACCGTCCAAAAGCAAGCTTGATGTCTGTCCCATAGAAGAACAGCCTAGTTTGGAACTATTGGAGCTACATGAACCACGTGACCACGCTGGCGGCGACATCAAAAGCTGTCGCCACTCTGTTATATCAACCACTCTGGTTTATTAGATCATCAATATCACATGATTTACATGGTATTGATCATGTTAGCTTAGCATTAGCCTTTAGCCTGGTCCCTCACTTTATTGTGTCCTCCAGAAACACTTCCTGTGGAGTTTCTGCTGCTCCACACGTCAAATGAATGAAGTCTTTTTCTGATACGTGTGTCTTTGCATGCATTTCTTTGCATGAATCAGGATCTCACAGGAACGTTTCCAACATCCAACAAGCGAAGGCAGATCCTGCACAGCGTTAGCATCAACTGTTCATGTTGTGAAACAGGAAGTGACACGTGTTGCAGCTCAGTAACGGATAAAACCACAGCCTTGACCTCTCTCTCCCTCTCTCTCTGTTATTGAGCTGTTTTTCTAAATGAAAAAGAATCTCAGCGCTCCGTCGGACGTTTCAAGGAAAAGATTTCTCACTTAATGACACAGCTCTAAAATATTTCTAGGACACTGTTCAAGAACAGCCGCAGGTAAAAAATAACCAGCACTGCATGCAGGACACTCATTCTCACTCCAACCTGTACAGACTGTGACACCGAGAGACAAAGAGACGACCACCGCTGGCACACTGCTTCCCTTTAATGGCCGCGGCCCAGAGCCAGCAGCTCTCAGTTAGTACCAACAGGAAGGTTTCATGTCTGAGAAAAAAAAGGTGAAACTGGCTCTTCTTCTTGTTCTTCTTCTGTGAAGCTCCAGCAGCGAGGAACAATTAGCTGGAGTGGCTGGATGAGAGGGGCCAGAGGACGCCTCGAGAACATAATGATGGATGGATGGAGACGGAGAAAATAGTCCGGGTCAAAAACGACTGGCACCTCTGAGAGTTAAGTGTTGGCCAACTTCAGAAATTGATGCCAATTAACCGATATTATATGACCAGGAAATGGAAACTTAATAATAATCTGGTATTTTGTCTTTGCTGCTCCTTCGTTCCTCGGTTTAAGCTTATAAACTTAAGGTTTAAGTTTACAACATAAACAACTTTTCAAACATCATTTTGTTTTGCTCTGGGTCGTCGACCGTCGCTTTGAACACAGGTTTCTGAAAGAAAATTTGTTCCAAAACACCTCGGTGATTCAGAGGAAACGAACCAGCTCCTGGTTTCATCACAGACTCCCAGTGGAGCTGTTCTCATTCACACTTGTCTCCTGTAACTACCAGTGACTGACATGAGCTCATTAAGGTTATTTACTGGAATTTCTCAAACAGAAGCCCAGAACCGAGTCGGTTTATATCTGAGACTGGTTTTTAATTCATTCAACACAAACCTTTTACTCAGCAAAGAAGGAAAATACTCTCAAATCGATTGTTTTGACCCAAGGAAAGAGCCGGAGAACGCGTTCATTTAGAAGAAGTTTAAGTGGTGTGATTGGGACTTGACCAAAGAGAGAGAGTCTTCAGTTCAGAAAGGATCGGTTTGTTTCTTTACTCTGAACTAGGGTTGCAAAGGGGCAGAAAATTTCCAGTGGCCTAAATTTCCAGTAAATTTCCAGAAACTTTCCATCGGAATTGTTGGAATTAACTGGAAATTGGGGGTAATTTAAACTAACTGTATCACATCCAAACATGTTTGTTTTCATAAGCAGACATCTATACACTGCTGCAAAAACTCAAAATCTTTCCAAGAATATTTGTAGCATTTCTTGTCAAAATGTCTAATTTCTAGTCAAAACTAATCTCTTTCCACTTAAAATAAGACTCATCACCTAAAAATAAACTTGTTTTTAGATCATTTTCATTAGTTTCAATCAAATTTCCACTTGAAATAAGTCGAAAAATCTGCCAGTGAAAGCAGATTTTTTGTGATGAAGAAAAACTTGCCTCACTATCAGATTTTTTCAAGTGAAAATATGCTTGAAAGAAAAGAAAAGAAGTGTCAAAAACAAGCTACTTTTTAAATGTGATGAGTCTTATTTTAAGTAGAATGAGATTAGTTTTGACTAGAAATTAGACATTTTGACAAGAAATAAGACAAATACTCTTTGGAGTTTTTGCAGTGTATTCACAAGAACTTGCACAGAAAATCGACCCAGCTCCTGATTGAGACCAACTTTTATTTACCCAGACCTCCAGACTGGGTCCAGTAGGATGGACCGTCCTCTGTTTGATTAATTTACCATAATCATCCTGATTCTACAACGTCAGGTTAAAGACAGCAGCTGTGATTTCAGATTTATTTAGAGAAAATCAAACATTATCAAATTTTTTATTTTATCTCTGAACTGCGACTTGTCCTTGACACAGAGAGCAGCTGCTGCTCTCGGCTCCTGGGACGGTGCTGCTGACTAAATCTGCTGTGGAAAAATACATTTGTGCCTTTTTTGGAAAAGTAATTAAAGGAGTTTAAAACAGTAACAGTCCAAATCTCTTGCAAATGTTGCTTGAAGAATCTGTTGAAACTCATGAAGCTGGTGTCGACTCAGTGTTTGGATAATTATGAAAGTTTTGATCAGTAACTCTGGACATCTTGTTCTCTGATTGTTAGTTTTATTTTTTTTATTTCAACATTTTGGCAAATTGGCATCATAGCAGTGGGGCAGAGCCATGAGCTGCTCAGAGCTACGCTACGGAGGCTCATGGGATTTCATCAAACTCATCAAGAGTTAGAGGTTGTTCTCTGTATTTCCCTCTAAAACAACTCTGTGTGGTAACGTTGTGTTGTTATCTCATAGTGTGGTGAATGTGCAGGTCACAACTTGTCCACCAGAGCGTTGTGGAGTTGTTGGATTGTGTATTTGATGAGTTTGATGAGGGAAACCAAGAAATCCCATGAGCCTCCGTAGTGTAGCTCTGAACAGCTCACGGCTCTGCTCCACTGTTCTAAAAATAGCTTGCACCGACAATTAAAGGTAACGAACCTACTGCTATGACTATAGGGATTATGGCAATGGGCCAATTTGACAAAATGTTGAACTATCCCTTTAAAAGGTGTAAGTGCTTCAAGATGATCACAGATAACATCTTGTTCTTATTAATCTTCCAGCTTGGTGATAAAAATGTTTTACAGAAAAAGCTTTTAGCTCAGTTTTTACATAGAACTCCTGACACTTTCTAGTTTCCCTCTGTTTGTTTCTCTGCTCCTGTTCACTAGCATGACATGAAGGCTTTCAGCAGAAATGTGTGAAGTTGCCACGAGGGTGCTGAGCTGGGCACAGTGACACAGCCACCCTTTGCTTGGCACAGCAACACACATACATACACACACACACACACAGCAACACACCATTAAAAATATTACATTTCAGAGCTCAGGAGCCAAGATCCAAATCGTCTGAGAGCAGATTCTTAAAGCCCCAGTGTGCAACTTATTTGGCTTTTATTATCAAAAATCAACCAGTCTTTCATGAATCCGTATTTCACTGAAGTGGAATCACAGCCGCATACAAATGAAAGCTTCCTCCTGACGTCTGCCCGATTTCACGTGAATGCAACATCAAGAATACGTTCTGATACGCAACCCCACCGCTACACTGCAAAAACTCAAAATCTTTCCAAGAATATTTGTCTTATTTCTTGTCAAAATGTCTCGTTTCTAGTCAAAACTAATCTCTTTCCACTTAAAATAAGACTCATCACCTAAAAATTAACTTGTTTTTAGATCATTTCCACTTGTTTCATACAAATTTTCACTTGAAACAAGTAGAACAATCTGCCAGTGAAAGGAAGTTTTTGTGTTTGTAATAAGAAAGAAAAACTTGCTCAATATCAGATTTTTCTACTAATTTCAAGTGAAAATCTGCTTGAAAGAAGTAAAAAGTGTCTAAAAACAAGCTACTTTTTGATGTGATGAGTCTGATTTTAATTATAATGAGATTTGTTTTGACTAGAAATAAGGCAAAAATTCTTGGTAAGATTTGGGGTTTTTGCAGTGTAGATGCGGTAATAGAAATTCCTACATATTATACCTTTAAAAACCAGCAGAAACATGCACATCTCCAGGATTCAACTACACACGGTGCTGCTGTGATGCTGGAAGAGGAAGAGTTTTATTTTGATGATGTCGAACCAACGACGACGAGCGGCGGCGGTGGCGGCACGAGCTAATAAAGCTCTGACTTCCTCTGGGATTATGGTTCTCACAGAAATGAAAGCCTAATAAATTCACCGTCCCCTTTAAGCCTAATCTCAGTCTTCATCTGCTTTGGGAACAACAACAAACCCCATTATACAGATCACTGCTGTCACTTTGCACACAGACACGCACGCACGCACACACACACGCTGACCTTTGCAGTGCAGCGTGTGCAGCCAGCTCACACTGGCACGGAGCAGGAGGAGGGAAAGGCCGACGCCGAACACATGGACGCACTCACACAACTGTGGATCTGCTTTACTGAGATCAGACTGAAACATTAGTTTGATTGATTTTTACTGGATTAAACAACAACAACAAGAAAAAGAGACGAGGACACTGAGGACTTCATGAGCGACACTAACAGGGTTTCCATCCAAATGTATCGAATTTAAGAGCGGATTTTGTGAAAATGCTGTTCTCCATTTGTTTGGGAACGTCGCCGGTTGAAGGACTTTTGGGAAGTCTTCACCCACAAACTCTGGATCAATTCGCAAAACCTGTTTCCATAACAAAAAGTCATAATTTCCTTTTATCGATACACTGACAAATCCACCTCGACCTCCTCGAATTTCTGGTGTTTCCATCCCAGTATTCACAATTTTTGAAAATGCGAATAAGAAAAGCTGGATGGAAACGCAACTACTGACTGAGCAGCTCTCTGTCCCCATCTGTTGCTTTAAATTATTTACAGGTGTGTTCCTGTGTGTGTGTGGGGGGGGGGGTGAGCAGGTTGGAGTTAGTCTGCACTTTCTGTGCCTACACAGTACACACAGACAGACACACACGCACACCTACACTCCCTCTCCTCGGACCTTTTCACATGCACGACAACGCTGCAGTCGCGCAAAAGAAGAAATTAACGAGTGACGACTGTGAACCTGAGGACGAGTCGCAGAGACTCCAGCTCAGAGGAGGAGACGCTGTTAGAGCTCTGGATCTGCTGCTCAACTGTCTCTACAACAACTGGGTCTGAAGTGTGTGTTGATGTGTCATAGCTACACAATAAAAACACAACTATTTGACTTGTTCAGTCCCAAAGCCGACACCGTTCCCACTGTTGAGTTAATAAACTGGACACCTGACCATGTGGAAGACAGTGAAGGCTCGACTTTAAAGAGGAACCCTTTAGGATTTCTAAAGGAATAGTTAGAAATACTCTGGGGTAGTTTTTTATTCCTCAAAGTGCATCTGGAGACCCGGGAGGCCGGTTCCTAGTCCGACCAAAACTTTATGAGAGTAATAGGGCCTGGCACAAAAACCTCCATAAAATTACATAACAACCATTTAATATTCCTCCACACTGCTCATCCACTGCAATCCAAGTGACCTGAAGGGATGTAGTCCAGAGTTTACTGAAAACTACACACAAACGTAGCGCGCTAACCCATAACCCGTAATCTCTTGTTGATGACAGATAAAACAGTCTGTAGATTGAACCACACCTGGAAACAAATGCACATGGAGGAGAGGAGGGTTAGAGACACAGAGGAGGAGACACCACACCTGGAGAGTTCAGGTTTAACTTCTCTGTCCTGACTTTGTTAAAGGTTGTTGCTCTGTGTTTGTTGCTTAAGTCAATATCTCATCTTAATGTCTGATGCCTAGAACATATTTAGGACATATTTTTGATATTTAGGAGGCACGATTTGCACTTTTTAATACGTCTGCTACGCCAGTAAGAGGCTCAAACGACACCTACTTATGACAATGACAATAAAGTATTGAATTATATTGAGTAGTTGCTGCACCGTGCTGTTTCACCACTGTGAGCGAAGCCCGTCGAAGCTGCTGCCTCTTCTTCTCCTAAATCCTTGAAAATACACCTGTGATTTCGGTGTGGAGTGCAGTTTTCTGAGCAGAGGATTATCCTGCTGCTTAGGAGGAGACGGTTTAAGATGACGGGGGATGACACCATGTCGTGAGAGGAAGTGTGAATAACAGCAGGCGGCCCCTCTATCCATCTATGACTGTTGAGTTCGGATGCTGATTTTAATGCGAGGGGGGTTTTAGTCACGTTGCATCTGTGCTCCGCTCCACCTGAGAGATAAAAAACCAGCCTCGTCCAGATTCCTGAACCGTGCTCATCGAACAACTCACTTTCACAGCTTCAAACTCAAACAACGGAGACACGACGAGGTCAAACACAGACGGGTTCAACTTCTTCAACTCAAACAGCCTGTTTTTACACAAATCTGCAGTTTCACTAGTTTCAGGAATGTGCTCAGCAACATTCCTGACAAACACGTGGCACAACAAACTACACAACTACTGTACAGATAAGTGTGTTTACATGTTGACTATAAACAGGCGAACAGACTGTTCACTGTACAACAGGAATGTTTAATCCTCTGTCATGATAAGAGAGTCTCTTTCTGTTGGACCTTTATTCTCCCACTGAGGTGTCAGGTCTCCTGGAAATGGGTCAGAGCTCAGAGCGATAGCATCAACACACACACAGACACACACACAGACAGCGTCCGTCTGGGCTTCTCACCATGTCTGGACTCTACAACAGGTTTTAGGACAAATAAGCCGGTGGACTGTGGTGTGGTCCAGCTGCTGCAGACAGGACGGCTTCATTAGTGAGTCGTGTCTCTGTTTTAAGGGGAGACACTACAGGTGAACATTTTAGTTTATCACTCACATTAAGACAAATATTTTTTGTATTACAAGTTATGTCAACTTTTATGTTTCAATATGTAAATGAGGTAATATCTGAATTTGTTGAGATATTAGAGTCAGAAGTTTTTACAGAGGATTTTCTCTCTTTTTATCACTCTGTTAATGAGAAAATACTGTCACCAACCCTAAAATCTATTTTCACCCTGTTGTTGTAATCTCAAAATTGATCAGTGCATGAAAAAACAGTGTATAGGCTATTTGCCTATAGTGTCTGTTCTAAAAGACCTGATGAACTCAGATTGATAAGGGACAATATGGTTTTTAACTGAACCGGAAAACCTACATTCAAAGCATTGCCTGTCTTCCCGAGGCCTTAAACTCACCACGAAGAGGTGTTCAGAAAAGAAAACTGATTCTGAGTCCGCTGGTCCTAACATTAGTGAAATAACTCATCTATCAGACGATGTAGCCAAAACTTTGCGCAAAATTCTATTTTCCAGTAAATCCTGGGTGAAAATAGGTTGTTTTTTTCGCATTGGGGAGGCTCACGAATTACAGTATGTCACGTTGCTCACAATTCATCAGCCGATGATATCAGGATCCGCAATCCGTCAATCAAACGTCTGAGGAAAAAAGCGCTGCTATATTTGTAAAATGTAGCTACTAGGCTATTATAATAGCCTATCTATAAAATCCAGAAACATTAAAAGTCAGTTTTCCCGTAACAGTTCTGTCACCTCTAACTCTTAACTTAATTTAATATATTATGTATTATCAGAGCTTAAATATAATGTAAAGCCTAATGCCTTACTCCACTTTAGACATCCACAATATTTTATTCACAGTAACATGTAAGTAGGCTGTGTGTTTACTGGTCATGTGCTCGGTGACGTCATGCAGCACTGGTATGTTATCTGTTATCTGTTATCAGTGGGACATGCAGGTGACATAGCCTATACTGATCTGGCCTGGAGTCAGTTTGACAGGATCTGGGTATAAACATGTGTCATAGTGTTGTCCATATCTGTGTGCAATACGTCTACTCTGCACAGGATCAAAGAAGTAGCTTAATTCCACAGGAAAACTGCAGACCTGGCAACCCTGACCAGACGTCATGAAGGGGACAGTGAATGCATCACATCTCACATTCTGCTGTGTCAGATTATTCAGGACACTTTAGTTTCTGTATGAGACACTAAAACACAGCAGGATTATCTCCAGGCTGCAGTCATTAGTTAAAACCATAACGAGGAGACGAAGAAGAATATATGAATATCTTTATACGTTTTTGAACCAAAGTTGTGCGAGAAACACAAAAGGAGTCTCATCTCTGTCTGTTGAAGGAAGTTTGTGACAAAATGTGTATAATTCACTCATCAAGTATCTGTAGCAGCAGCAGAGGAACTCTCTCTCCTCCCAACAACAATAATACTCTACTTCAACCCTTCTGTTTTCCACCTGGGAAGGACAAAGGAAAAGTAGGAAGGAAGTAGGGAAGGAAGGAACGAACAAAGGACAAAGGAAAAGTAGGAAGGGGTCAAAAAGGAAGGAAGAAGTATAAGGACGAAGTAAAGGAGGGAAGATAGGAAGGAGGGAAGGGAGGAAAAAAGATTATGGAAAGAAGGATGGACAAAGAAAGGAAAGAAAGATGGAGGGAGGGAACAGATTGGGTCAACGGGCAAATGAAGAGTAGGAAGGAAGGAAGGAAGGACAAAGGAAAAAGTAGGAAGGAAGAAAGGACAAAGGGAAAGATGGGAGGAAAGAAGGAAGGGAAAAAGGAAGTAAAGAAAGTTGGAGGGAGGGAACAGATTGGGTCAAGGGATGAAGGACAGAAGAAGGGAGGAAAGAAAGAAGGGAAAAGGAAGGAAGGAAAGAAGGAAGAATGGAGGACGGGAACAAATTGGGTCAATTTGACCCAGAAAGACAACAGGAGGGTTCAGTTTCCACTGGTTTCCTCAACAACAGAACATCTTTTCCCAAATCTGTCTGTCAGAGGGAACGAGGCCGGCGCTCGTATCTGGGTCACGAGGTGCAAACACCTGGTGGTGAAAATGTAGAAATCAGAATGTGTTGCGACAAACAACAGAGCAAAGCAGGTTCTTCGTGAACATTAAAAAGAAAAAAAGACAGAGAGACATAAGTAGAGGAGAACACGTTAACACAAGCTGCATGAATGTGAAATGACACAAAACTTATTATGGGAAGATGTAATATTATTCATCAACAAAGTAGGCTACTCAAGACAGGTTTATCTCAGAGCCGCGCCCATGTTATAATAACAACAGGCAGCTATGAACAACTGATTTTCAGGCTGAACAATAGGGAGGAGGTTTTTATGAAATTATGGGATGTATCTCATACTAGATTTGTTGAAGAAGCAGAGTTGATGGATTTTGATGTGAACAATAAGTCATGACTTGACTGTAAACGTCTGATGAGAGTGAAGGAGTCGAGAGAGATTCTGTATGTTAAAGGGACATTTCAACATTTAGTCAGATCCTCCTCTCACCATAACCTCTGTAGTCATAGCAGTAGGTTCATCACCTTTAAAGGGATAGTTCAACATTTTGGCAAATTGGCCCATTGCCATAATCACTACAGGTTCGTTAGCTTTAATTGTCGGTGCAAGCTATTTTTAGAACGGCGGAGCAGAGCCGTGAGCTGCTCAGAGCTATGCTACGGAGGCTAATGGGATTTCTTGGTTTCCCTCATCAAACTCATCAAATAGCCTACACAATCCAACAACTCCACAACGCTCTGGTGGACAAGTTGTGACCTGCACATTCACCACGCAACAACTCTGTCTGTAAGTAGTTTCTTAGTGAATAATGTTTTTTGTGTGTGTTGTCGTTTTGTTCTTGTTCACATTCAGGTTTAAGGTTTCAGAACAGTTTTTACTCTGAGCTGAACAGCAGCCGAGATAGCCAGATAGGCAAAAATGGGTTGTGCAATCCCTGCCCTCCACTGTGCAATATCATATCCTTTTCATGTCCTTTATGTTTCTATGTGTTTTTATATTTATCTTGTCTTATGTTATTAGCCTATTTGTGTTTTACCACAGCAGGGCAGCAACCTAAATTTCGTTGAATTCTTTCAATGACAATAGGGCAATCTTAATCTTAATGTTGGTCTTTTTGTTGCACTGTTATTTTTAAAAAAAAGCAATAAAAAGTGAATTACAAAAAAAAAGAGCGAGAGAGAGAGTTTCATAAGCTGCGTTGTCATAATGTGCAGGAGAAGCTGATCAGAGCGGTGGTGTTGTACCTGCAGAGCTCAGTGGGATCATCACTACAACCACCTGGGCTTTTATCGCAATAAACACTCTGCTCCACTAATGATGTCAGGAGGGGGAGGTGTGTGTGTGTGTGTGTGTGTGTGTGTGTGTGTGTGTGTGTGTGTGTGTGTGCAGGTAGCCTATTGTGGATCTCTGCTGAGTCTGATACTCAAACACTGTGAGGCTTAAACTCATGAATTTATGGTCTGTTGTCATCGTCGCAGCTTTACAGCGACTTCCTGTTAATGTTTCTATTGTCATTAAAGTTTTAAAGGGATACACCAACATTTTTTTTACGTGTCTTGCCTCACTCCCGAGTCCATGACCAGCTGATAGACACCATCCTTTCGACTGTGCGTGCAGTAACAAGGGAGATGGAGCCTGTAATTAGCTTAGCTCAAATACTGGAAGTCTATGGGTAGTGTTAGCCTGCCTCCACCTAAAGTCATCAGAGAAACTCTTCAGCAACTCTAAACGGAAACCGGCGGGCCGATCTTGGTCTCAGAGCTGCAAAACTCTCCGGTAAGGCATCTTGAGCGGTCAAATGCCAATAACAGGACGAGATCGGTCAAAACGGAGGGTTCAAGCAAAGACGGTTTATTTTGGTTCAAGCTAGCTACATCAAGGGTCGGTTAGCTTCCTATTTCAAAGTAAAAGTACAAATTCTATCATCATGGTTTTCTGTATGTAAAGGGCAACCGCAAGTGCATTGGTCACAACAGCTAGCTTGAGTAGCGCCAAATTCGTCCGAACAAAATTGTAAACAGCTGGTATTTAGACAAATTAACCACACACTGCTGATCTAAATGGATACTTTCTCACCTAAACATGTTTGAAATGTTGATAAAGTGATATATTTACAGAGTTTAGAGCTAAAATGAAATCAGCTTCTCACTGCTGATTTCAGCTCAGGTAGGAGGCAGGCTAACACTACCCATACACTTCCAGTGTTTGAGCTAAGCTAATTACGGGCGATATGGCTCTATCTCCCTTGTTACTGCACATACAGTGGAAAGGATGGTGTCTATCTGCTGGTCATGGACTCGGGAGTGAGGCAAGATACGAAAAAAAAAAGTTGGTGTATCACTTTAAAGCAGATCAGGCGGCGGTGATGTCACAAACATGACATAATTTTTATACCACTATCCTATATTTTATTTTACTTGAAATGAAACGTCTCCTCTGTTCTAAAAAAGCTTGACTGTAATGGGGCTGAACTGCAGCTGTAAAAACCAGGTGGTGGAAGTGGAAATGTTTCATCAGACCAGATTCATTATAGAGTTTTATTGTGTCAAATCAGTTTATTCCTATTTATTTTTATCAACATTTATTTAATTTCTCACTACAGTCAATAACAGCTGATCGACGGTAACAGATTCAGAGTTCACAGACTTTTACCATTTTAGAGTTTATATAGTAGATTTTATCTGTGTTTTTCTGATTCTTTTCTTTTTCTTTTATTGGTCTTTCATCCTGTATTTTATAAGCATTTTAAATAGTTTTATTGGAATATGTGTGGTATGGAGCAGCTCTATCTCTCTATCTTTCTTATCTTTACATGACTTCAGCTTGTTGTTGTGTTTGTTGTATTTCATTTTATTCTTCACATATTTCACCAAAAAACGAGTTTAACTTATCTGCAACTTCAGCAGATCACTGCTTTATACTGTTGTGCATAATTTAACTCATTTATCTTCTAGATAGTTCGATTTAAACAAGGAGGAAATCTGCAGTTTGCAAATTTCCCTTTTTAAATTATTTAGTGATCATTTTTATCCCTTAAATCATTTGACTTGAGATGTTTTGTCTTCATTTGTCCAGGAGAGACTCACTGTGCTAAATAATGAGGCAAAGGATAATAAATATAATCAGCTAGTGGAATAACCCTGCAGGAATTAAACTGTAAACTCAGTGTTTAATCTCACCACCGTTTGTTCTGCGTCCACTTCAACTGACGGTAACCTTCATGATTATCAGCTCTGTTCTGTTCTGGCAGCGCCGGACTGAACCTGGTCCAGAGCTGCTCATTAGAAAGTGGCCACAGAGACGGAGACAGAGAGTCCCTCCCATGATGCACCTGAAGGCAGCACGCCAGACTGAAACCGGCGACCGCAGCAGGTTCCCCTCCGCCACACTGAGGCGGGAGGACGCGGAGCCAAACTCAATCTGAGGGGGAAAGGAGGAAGTGAGGAAGTCTCCACAGAAGCGCAGCGTGGCAGCAGATGGCCGCCGAGGCCTCGACCATCTGCTGAGGAGACGTCCAATCCGCCGTCAGTCTGCCCCCGCTCATCTACCCCTTCATTCTTTAAGGGGAGACACTACAGGTGAATAGGGTAGACATTAGAATCAGAAGTTTTTACAGAGGGAATTTTGGATATCTCCAAATTCGACATGTTTTTATGGATAAAATGTTGTAGCTATAAATCATGCTGTGAATGATGTATCAACAACCCCCTCTGTAAAAACCTTCAGAATATAGAAAGGGATCAAACTGGAAGGTTTGGTGTCTGTAAGTGCTGCTGAAGTGGAGATTTTGGGTTCAGAGTCTGAGTCTGAAAAACTGATTGTGAGAAAACGGCCTTTAAAAATAATGTAAATCGCACTTTACGTTTGATTCCGGATACGGAGGAGATGACGGGGCGAATTAAGGAGAAATCTACTGACGAAAGAGACAGAATGAAGTAAAACAAAAACCTTAATGTGGATTTTCTACCATTTCTCTTGACCTTTCTGAAAGAATACAGGTTAAGGAAGAAAAATAGCCCAAAATCTCAAAATTGATCAGTGCATGAAAAAACAGTGTTTTTGCCTGCAGTGTCTCGCCTTAACAGTGAGACCTGCCTGTGTACACCCCCCACCCCCCCACCCTCCCTCCTGGCCGTCACACCTCCACTCCCCCCCTCCCTCATCACAGCCACTGACAGACAGAGAGCTCACAGTGGGATTAGGTTTAGGCCGACCGTCCTGCTCGGCAGCCAAGAGAGCCACGACCACGTCACATGTCACAGCCTAATCAATGAGGGCTAAGCCCGGAGCCGCCACTCTCTGGCCGGCCTGAAGATTATCATCTATCCATGTGTTAGGGTTAGCTCGCATGCTGCACCACGACTTTAAATAGCAATATGCTGATTGCACTAGTGTGTGTGTGTGTGTGTGTGTGAGTGAGAGACAGAGAGAGAGAGAGAGAGAGAGAGAGAGAGAGAGAGAGAGAGAGAGAGAGAGAGCTTTCTTTTGGAGTCACAGCTCATAAGCTTAAGAACTTAAAAACAGAGGAATCATCACTTTCTTCTCGATTATTATCAGAAAATCCTCTTTAAAATCAAGAATATTGATTTATAGGAGATTTAGGCTACTTTATACACTGTAAAAACTCAAAATCTTTCCAAGAATATTTGTCTTATTTCTTGTCAAAATGTCATTTCTAGTCAAAACTAATCTCTTTTTTAAGTAAAACGTGTCTAAAAACAAGCTACTTTTAATGTGATAAGTCTTATTTTAAATATAATGAGATTAGTTTTGAGTAGAAATAAGACAAATCTTCTTGGTAAGATATTAAGTTTTTGCAGTGTAAAAGAGCGCTGCACAAACACACTGTTAGGATACAGTATTGATCTAAATCAAATGTGAATGAACTAGTGATCAATAAAGTGTCATGGTTAAAAAAGTTAGTGATAGATCACATGATCGAGGACCTGATAGGAGACGAAGACAGATAGAGTGTGTGTGTGTGTTGTGACCAATAGTTAATCTATAACTCCATTTAGCAGCTGAGAGCTTCAGGCACAATGGGACACAAATCCCTGGGAAAAAAGAAAGGGAAAAAAAAACCACTTTAACCGATCCATAGTCTCACACTGACAATACTGACTGATCACTTAGGGAAACAACGTGTTGAAATCAGGACGCGATCACTCGCACAATTAAGCACAAATGAACTCAGTTCAGTCTGAGTCGTTTGAGAAACTTTAAATTAACTTTTCTAGTTTCACTTTGTTCATTTGGACTCATTTATAGGAAGTGAATTGTTGACGACTGGGCTGAGCGATGACATCGTTATAATCATCATTAGGCCCTGGCTGAAGTCTTAGAAATGTTCTGTTGATGAGTCACTTGTCAGAAAATTGATGGTAACAATTGATTCTTCTTTTATTTGTGTTCTTTAAAAAAATAAATAAAAACTGTTGGTTCTAGCTTCTCAAATTATTATTTTGGTGTTTATTTCCTTTGTCTCCTGTAAAATTAAACATCTTAATAATGAGCCATTTAATGACATCATTGATTAACTTGTTACCATGACGACAGACAGACTACAACAAAAAAAGAGAGGGTAATTTTCTGCCTCTGCTCTGGTCTCACATTTGGGCTTATTGTGACAGAACAGTAGCTCCTATCAGAACAAGAAACACACCGTGACATTCCAGAGACCTTCCTGAACACTTTGATGTGTTCTTGTAGTTTCTATAGTAAATAATTTAGAAACCCTCATGAGCTAAAAGAAAGAGGCGCTTGTGCTTTTCTCTGGAAATTAACTCTAAAATTCATATTGGAGTCAATGAGGAGCAGGTAGAGACGTGGCCGCAGTGAGAGTCTCACAGTTTAAATTCTGTAAGTCTCTCTGCTTTGTTGAGCACATTGTTAGAGAGAGGACAAGTTTGTCTACAACTGTGGAAAAAACCATGTGTGTAGAGTGTACATTGTGGCCGTGAGCAGTGTGGGAAGAGAAAAGTTTCAGATGATTTCAGACAACTCCTCCCACTCTAGCTGATGATGTCACCCACTCTGACACGAACATTCCGCCCAATACACACCCATTATAATCTCAGCTTTTCTCCCAAAATGATCATGGTCGTTGAACAGTGATTGATCAAAAACTATAAAACCTATCAAAATGTGGAAAACCAGATCAATAGATGAGAAGTGTTTCTACATTTTATAGTTTAAACGGAGTCTCTAGGTGAAAGTATGCCGAAGCAGTAGACGTTTGAAAAAGTCAAAATGACTCCATGTGGGTCCAGTTCTGTCCTCAGTGTTCAGCAGCAGCAGCCACACTGTGACATGCAAGGTCGTATTGATTACAATAAGTATTGATCAATAAAAATATCTCTTATATCTAATCTGTGTGTGTTGGTCTGAAGCTTCCTGGCACATTTTAGTAGTTTGACTGTCTCACTGTACCAGTCTGATATCAGTAGATGGGTCAATATCAGGCCTGAGCATGTGTGTTTGTGTGTGCAGCCTACTTTTATAACATCTTAAATGACCGTTTCATAATCTATCAATCCAGTCGGTGATGAAATCATCTTTCAAACATTAACTGAAAAGTCTTCACAACTTTTTTTTTTCTTCGTTGATTACTAGAGACCCAAAATAACGACTTCCTGGGTGTCAATTGTCCTCCTCCATGATATATAATCTATTACATCTTTTGAAATGATAGTAAAACAAACTCAGAACAAGATGTGATCAGATATTTTTCAACAACAACAACATCGATTACAATCATTGACTTTGAGACTATAACAAGCAGCTCACTGTAAAAACTCAAAATCTTTCCAAGAATATTTGTCTTATTTCTTGTCAAAATGTCTCATTTCTAGTCAAAACTAATCTCCTTCCACTTAAAATAAGACTCATCGCCTAAAAATTAACTTGTTTTTTGAAAGTTTCCACTTGTTTCAAACTAATTTTCAAAAAATCTGCCAGTGAAAGCAGGTTTTTTGTGCTTGTAATAAGAAAGAAAAACTTGCTCCAGATCTTTCTACTTATTTCAAGTGAAATTATGAGTTAAAGACATTCATGTGATGAGTCTTATTTTTAGTACAAATAGATTTGTTTTGACTAGAAATGACATTTTCACTAGAAATAAGACAAATATTCTTGGTAAGACTTTGAGTTTTTGCAATGCTGGACTGGACTGGAGTTTGGAGTCAGGTGATACTACAGGTTGGCACGTTGCTGGCTGAAACCAGATCAGTGCCATCATGTCGTTGGTTTGTCTGTGTGTATGTGCTGCCGGTCGACAGCACGCGACCAGTTTCATGACACAACAACCACTGACGTCTCAGCCTCAAACCTGTCAGGTGAGTGTGGAGGAGTCTGAGAGTGGAGGAGTCATCAGGTCTGTTCAACTGGTTCCTTACGCATTAAATCTATAAGACAAGAGCACCAGGGAGTGCTCGATCCTTTCACTGATTACTCAACATTCATGCTGCTCATTACTCACATGCCTCAGATATTTCAACTAATTTCTCGATGCCGCACAAGGAAGCAGAAAAAAAGTCTATATAAACTATTCAGGGAATGGATTAATAATACAATTAATTAGCTATAGGCTACACCGAGCCGTTATTATCACACTATTAACTCAGTCAGTTAACATCCATTCAAACAGGAGCAGGAACTTCAGGGAGAAACCTCAGAGCTGTCACTGTGTGGATGAGGACAGAGCTCATGATTGCATAACTATGGAAGTCCACATTCACACCACAGCAGCAGCAGCAGCAGCAGTGACTATGGAGGCACAATAATATTCTGTAGCCTGTAAACACACAGACACACACACACACACTCCCAGAAGTACCATGGCTCCTTATTAGTGGGCAGTGTTGGCTCTGACACCTCCATATCTCTCTCTGCTCTACACACACACACACACACACACACACACACACACACACACACACACACACACACACACACAGAGACACACACACACACACACACACACACACACACACACACACACACACACACACACACACACACACACACACACACACACACACACACACACACACACACACACACACACACACACAGAGATAGTGAGATAAGGAGGAAAGCAAGTCTGCTACACGAGCACAGATTTAACACTGTTCTAAATCATAAATCATCTAATAAAAAGACATAAAAGAGAGAGGGGGAGAGCTCACATGAAGAAGCTCCAGAGTCAGTCGCGTCTTAATAAAAATAAAAACCTCACAGCCGAATAAAACAATCCGAGGCTCGTGTAGAATTAAATGTTGTAAATCCTGCTCAGTTTCCCCCGCGCGCACAGGAAGCAGCGATAATTGGCCTTTAATCTAATTCATCCAGAGACGGTTGGTTGTGTAGTGGAGGTATTTCTGCCACCGTGTTTCTACCGCACACGCACTAACACACACACACACACACACACTGAGCGGTCGGTTCGGCCGGTGCAGGTGTCATCATGAGGCCGGTGAAGGGCAGCGCTGCCCAGGATCTACTCACCCCATCGCAGCGGACTGACAGGAACGAACTCCCGGTGGATGAGGCTCTGAGGGAAAACACCGAGGAGAAGAAGAAGAAGAAGCGCAGTCAAAGTCCACAGACGGTCAGAGATCCACAGAGTTCACTCCCCGGTCGGTGCCAGCTCCGAGCCAACAGTGTGTGTCTGTGCGTGCGTGTGTGTGTGAGAGAGAGAGACAAGTGAAATGTGAGAGCGCGGCTAAACTCGACTCTCCAGGTCGTCGGTCGGACTCGCTCCTTTCAGGAAGTTTTCAGCCGCTGCTTGTTTGGTAAATCCCAGAGAGGAGCGGCGGCAGCAGCAGCGGCTCCGTGCTTCCTCTCACCGTTGATCACTTCACTTAAATGTTTCGCTGCTTCGCTCGCTGCGCTGTTTCAGACACTTCTTCCTCTCCGGCGGCGGCGGAGTCGTGTTTCAGAGCAGGAGGCGCAGGAGGCGCAGCAGCGGTAGGAGCGGCAGGAGCGGCAGGAGCGGCAGCAGCAGCAGCGACACGGAGCGGCTTCACCTGCTTCTACCAACCAGAGCCGCCCACTCCTTTTTATAAACCTGTGCTTTCTATCTGCGGTCGGTGGCGGTGCGGGTTCAGCCCAAACTGTGAGCCTGGCTGCAACCACGCACACAATCCATATCTATCTTTATTTAGCTATAACCTCTAAAATAAAATAAAAAACACAACCAACACACACAGTTTTTCTCATTTCACGTGCACTTACATGTTCCAGGCTCCCAGCAACGAGTTGGCACTTTCTCCCAAATCGTTATGCCATTTAGTTCCGCCGCTCTTTTAGCATCCGCAGCCACACCGTCACTTTATTTTTTTTAAGAGGATGGTTATGAAACGATTTACCAGCGACTTGCTTGTGTGTCGTGTTTCAGGCAGCAGCCAGCCATCAATCAGCGGCAGGTGTGCGCCGCCGGAACCATTAACAGAAGCAGCGCGTTGTTTCCGGGAGGAAGAGTCTTAGCGACGCACGCGGCACCAGAGCTGAGCTGAGGGATTAACGGAAGCGTCAGGTAAACATGCGTATCTGAGCTTTAACAACGTTTAAAGCCCGTGTCGGTTGTTTTAACAGAGCTGGTGTTTATAAATGATTTAATTGTGTGTTTTTTAGTTGTTTGTATTTGTGTATAATTAGATTATTGTAATTAAACCAGAGTAAACAGAGACTTTAGCCACGTTAGCATCTTTAGCTCAAAACACAGCTGACAGAATCCACACAACCAGATTATATTACACTTATTAACGCCTCCATCCGCTGTTTACCTGTTAAATTTAAAGATTATTATTATTAATAACATGTGATATCCAGGGATACGCAGTAAACACGCTGAAAATGCATTAATAATTCAGTCTATCCACTATAACAAAGCTAAACTCTCTAACTATAGTCTGTGTGATACAGGTATGATAAAACATTATGGTTAAACCCACCATAACAAATTAGACCATATGTATACATATATATATTTCTTATTATTATTATTATGAATTTATCACAACACAATCTGTGTAGATAGCTATTTCCTACCAGGCAGATGAACCAATGACACAATTTGTGATTCAGGCAGCTATGAACACAACACAACAACACAAAATCCTACCAGCATGTTGTTTACCTATGTAGCCACGAGAAACCATCAACCAGCTACTCACTGATGTGATTGTTTCCTCAGTTGGTTTTTCTCCTTTTATCTGATGAACCAATTATTTCAAATAGTGTCTTGGCCTCGTGGCTCTTTGCATTCTGTTTCTGAGCAGAATATGGGCCTGACCAATAATGACAAGAGACTACGGTTGAAAATTAGCCAACTTGGCTAAACCGGCATGTTTACAGCAATGTTAATTAAAGGGATAGTTCACCCAAAATTCAAATTTCACTCATTATCCACTCACCCTCATGTCATCTGAGAGCTTGGAGAATTTGAATTTTGGGTGAACTATCCCTTTAATGTGCACTGTCTACATATATAGGCTATAGGCCGGATTTAGATTTAGGTTATAATCCCCCTAACCACCCTTTAACTGACACCCTTGATCCAGTCCCAAACTACATCAAGAACCTCGTAACTCCGAGTCCTGATGAGTGAGACCAGGTTTAAATCTCATTTTAGGACTTTAGCTTCATACAAACTCAGGATGTAGTAATAATAATAATAGTTTTAATAAAAGCTGCTCTGTCTGGAACCACTAGAGTCGTTGTTGTTTTTTTTATTTAAAAGTTTTATTTATGTCACCACTTACAGACATTGCAAAGCTTCATAAGAGTAAAAGCAAGCAACAATCTAAAAATGAACAGGCAGTTCTAAAGTAAATGATAAAATGAATTGGACTAAAAGAGTCAGAAGTACGGTGGCCCCCGTACTGCTGCTGCTGCTGTTTTAGAAAACACTTGCAAAGACACAAATGTGCTACAAAGTTTTTTTTATCTTTTAGTGAAGCATTTTGTAACTTTGTTAAGAAAAGTGCTGTATGAATAATTAAACAAGTAATTAATGAAATAATAATAATCTCACTTTATTATTATTATTATTATTATTAGTGACTGTTGTTGTTTGTGTGGCCACAGAATGACGGAGATCACAGAAACCCTGCAGAAGTACGAGGAGCTGTTCACCCACAGGTTCTCATCAGAAGACCCGGAGTACCAGGAGTACGTCAACCGTCCTGCTGACCCCCCGCCCATGGTGGAGGACTGGAGGGGCCGCGCAGGAGGAAACCAGCGAGGCAGGGACAGGTGATGGACTTTATTTATTTATTTATTCAGTTTATAGAGCACATTTCAAACAGAAAGTAACTCGATGGAGAAGAAGAACACGAATATAAAGCTGCTTTCCCACTCGGCATTTGGCTCCTTTTCCATTTGTGTGTGTGTAGTTTTTGCAGCTCATGTTGTGAACCTGATGAGTTGTTTTCTTAAAGGAATAGTTCACCCAAAAATGAAATGAATGAAAGGGCTGGGAGCAGTTTCAGAGTTATCCATGGCTTCTCTGAGTTACCCCTGGGGGCCTTCCCCTGTAACTCAGGGTGTTTTCACACATGTTAAGTGCGCACCAAATGTTAAAATGATACAATGTTTCATTTTTCAGTTAGTGCGGTTGCTTTCACACCTGCATCCAGAGCGTCATATCTCCATGACTACCGGTTGAAATTTGGAAGCGCTGATTGATAAAACTTTCATGATGGAGACAAGCACCACCTCCTCAGCCTGCACTAGTTTTGGTGGCATTAGAGTGCGTTGTGCTTTCACACTGACCCAAACGGGACCAAATTTAGTGCGATCTAAAAATGTCATTTTTGGGTGAACTATTCCTTTAAATGTTGAGTCTGGAGTTTTGTGCCCAAAAATAAACATTAGACTTGTACAAATGCAATCCGTCTTAATGGTCACCTATGGGCTTGTAGTCGTGTGTGGTGGGGGCTGTGTCTGCCCTCAGGGCCACCGTACACAGGCTCTGTCGCCGACAGTAACCAGTAGGTGAAAACTCTCTCATCTGTCTGTCTTCAGGTACCAGGACCGTCGGGGGCACGGAGGCCGTGGGTGGGGAGGGGGAGGAGGAGGCCGAGGCTGGGGGGGCGACCGGGGCTGGAGAGGAGACCGAGATCAGCACCACGACAGAGACCGTTACCGTGGCCACGGCAGCGGGTACCAGTCCGGACCCCCCAGGTCCAACCAGGGATACAACTCCCACTACCAGAGGCCTCATTATGACCGTTACTGAGCTCTGGGGGGGGGTATGGTTGTTTACTGTCAGTATTTGTAGTTTTCAGTCTCATAACCTACGATGCAATATGACATGAGGCCAAGTGCAACTGTCAGCTTTGTGTCTAACGAGCAAAAGCTGAGCTATCTGTCATTTTTAATAGTTTCCAACTCATTATTATAAGTGTGGTTGTTCTTAAATGTTGTCATATTTTCATTGTCTTGACTTATAAACACAAAATTTGAGTAATCATGAATTTCTGAAAAACTGGACAGAGGAAAGCAGTTTGTGTGACTTCCACCTTCTGTGTTTTATACTTAAAAACGTGGTTTTGTATCGTATTACTCAACTCTAATCATTTTCTCATTACAGTTTTTACTGGAACTGTCACTTATAATTACTCACATGTGATTGATCATGGTACAACTGGGAAGTGTTTAAAGAAGATGCTTTTGTCTTTTCTTTTTTTCTACTACACATGTTGAGGAAGTATTGTTGCAGAGGATGAATCTGAATATCCAGACAAAATCTATTTGTAATGCTGTTTCAGAAAGTTCTAACTGAACTGGTGTCAATAAATGTGTATTTTCTTAACCAGTGGGTTCTGCTTGTGAGATGATGGAGCTCAACATTCAGGATGTGACCTATCACTAAGTGGAGCAGGTACACTATACCTATAGAACAGATGTGATGGCTGAACGTGATGCGGGATGTTTCACTGTTAAACCTATAGGCTAACTTTTAAAGCATAGTAGTATTTTTTTTACATGACTTTGGTGTTTCTAGAGTAAATATTTTGGAAACGCTTGCGAGTTATAAGCAGGGGACTCCACTGCTTCTCTCAGAAAATCTTTGTATTTAGAGGAGCAGGGAGGGACCTGGTCGCACTGAGAGGCTCACAGTTTAAATTCTGTAAGTCTCTCTGCTTTGTTGAGCACATTGTTAGAGAAAGGACAAGTTTGTCTATAAATGTGAAAAAAAATCATGTGTGTAGAGTGTAAATTGTGGCCGTGAGCAGCGTGGAAAATTTTCAGACAATTTCAGACAACTCCTCCCCTCTAGCTGATGATGTCACCCACTCTGACACGAACATTCCGCCCAATACACACCCATTATAATCTCAGCTGTTCTCCTAAAATGGTCATGGTCATTGAACAGTGATTGAAGAAAAACTATAAAACTTATCAAAATGTGGAAAACCAGGTCAATGAGACGTGTTTCTACATTTTAAAATTCAAACGGAGTCTCTAGGTGAAAGTATGCCAGAGCAGTAGACATTTGAATAGGTCCAAATTATCCCATTTCAGTAGTTTGACTGCCTCACTGTCGCATCTGTCTCATATCATGAACGTTTTATAATCTATTGACCCAGTCGGCACTGACTTCATTTTATATTCTTTCAAACATTAAATGAAAAGTCTTCACAACTTTTTTTCCTTTGTACAAATTGATACGCCTCAAAATAATCACTTCCTGTTTGTCAACTATCCTTCTTCATGATCTATAATCTATGACAACAGGTTTTTGGACTGATAAGAAAAACAAACTCTGAACAACAACAATCAAAGGTTGTGTTGATTTTATTAAGTACAGATCAACAAATTATTTCATAGAAGATCTGAGTGTGTTAGTTTGAAAGCTTCCTGGCACATTTCAGTAGTTGGACTTGGACTGTCTCACTGGATCAGTCTAATATCAGTTGGGTCAATATCTGGCCTGAACAACTGTAGCGTGTGTGAGTGTGTCAGCGTTCCCAGTAAACGGCTCAGAAGACCAATAGTTCTCATTCTGAGAAGCAACTGAAATATTGATGTGCATGATTAATACATTATCACTGCATGCATCACTGGCTGTGACATATGCAGCTCATCGCCTAAAGACGTGTCAGCGCTCGTGAGTCTCAGTCGGTTCACAGCAGATTTTTAAACATGACACAAACACTGAGTTTCTGGACGCGTCGCCTGCACAGATCCAAGAAGAAACTCTCAGCGCCGTTGAACCAACGCCACTCTGTGGTTTCTATTTACAACCGTTGGTGAAGACGGGGTTAACAGTTCACTTGGGCTTCAGCAGTGCAATCAGCTGTGATGATAAGGGGGGGGGGGGTGAAACTGGCACATTGCAGGGAAGGCTGTTATCACCACTGTAATCAGTTTAGATTAGAGAAGCTTGAGTGTCTTCACAGCGCAGAGAGAGAGAAACATCCCAGTTTAACTGTTGCACATCAGCGACATGGAAAAAGCATCAACAGCTGAGATCGCTGACCGGGACGCAAGCACCACTTCACCGGAGGCGACGACGTGTCCTTAAACGCCTCGTCCTTCTGTCTGGGGCTTGGACTCAAAGGCCTCCATCAGCATTTGATGGACTTGATCCAATTTTTATTATAACATGACATTTAGGAGTTTTCCTTCAGATCTAAGCTTAGCGTGCACCCATACAGTATACAGTATAGCCTACAGTGCCCATGTGAGACATGACACAGGTCTCCCATAACAAAAATCATAGAATTTGTAGTTGATGGAAAAGATCTACTTGATGAGTTTTATATGGCTTTGTAAGCGGCGGTAACACTTCATCTTTAACTTTTATATAATGATGACAACAATAACACATATTTCTTATAAATTTAAAACATGAATGCCTGTCTTGAATTGTTAACTATGGTGATGGGCTTTGGTACAGATGTACGTAACACATATACTTGTATATATACTACTATACTACTACTATTTGTATTTAACATATTCATGTATAATAAATGATACTCTCTGTGTATGTTTTATGTACTGTATATAGCTACATTACACAATACACACACACATTGAAAAACACCTATATGTTGTATGTACATGCTACAGACATGTCACTGTATAGATGAGAGAGATTGTGTGATATTATTTTGGATCTTTCCATCATTACAGGTGCAGTGTGTAGCATGTTAATGTTAGGCTGGGTGAAGCTTCAAAGAATTTCTTTCTTTCTTAATTCAATGACTAAAACAGAGTTTGTTTGTTTGGTTATACTGAAACAGTTTGTGCAAAAATGAATGTGAAATTTGCTTTAAAATAAAATAAGTTGCGCAAAAAAAGGAGTCCTTTTCCTATTGTCCTCACAGAGTTTCTAACACACCTGTTAATTCCCTCTCCCTCTGTTTTGCCATCTTTTTTTCCACTCAGCTAAAACAGTTTCAGATAAAAACCAGTTGCTCTTCACACGCTGACGGGGTCTCCACACACGCACCAAGTTTAATCCAGAGGTCGACTCCATCATCTGCTCCATTAGCCTCCACACAGCGTCGTCTCTCTCCGTCTCATTAAGGAAGGATTTGGATTTCACAATGAGTCAATTATTTTTCATTATTAGGGACACATTCAGAAAAAACGAGGTCAAGATTCACTTTCACTACAGAGGAGCTGCTCAACGCCTCAAATCCTCAGAGTATTACTACGTCTTAAAGGGATAATTCAACATTTTGGCAAATTAGCCCATTGCCATAATCCCTATAGTCATAGCAGTAGGTTCATTACCTTTAATTGTCGGTGCAAGCTATTTTTAGGACAGCGGAGCAGAGCCGTGAGCTGCTCAGAGCTTTGCTACGGAGGCTCATGGGATTTCTTGGTTTCCCTCATCAAACTCATCAAATACACAATCCAACAACTCCACAACGCTCTGGTGGACAAGTTGTGACCTGCACATTCACCACGCTATGAGATAATAACACAACGTTACCACACAGAGTTGTTTTAGAGGGAAATTCATGCAAAACCGCTGATGCGCGTTGCCTTCAGGGACAGTTTTTCATCAAGCAGTCTCTGTATTTCCCTCTAAGACAGGGGTGTCAAACTCAAATACGCCAAGGGCCAGATTTGAAAAAATGGCACAAGCCGAGGGCCACACGGTTGTTTATTGAGAACTTATTGAAATGACCTTTTTGCACATATTCAACCTAAAACTAATAAAGCTTGTAAGTTATTGCATATAAAACAACAATAATCATTAAATAGGCCTAAACAAAATTTAAAAAAATGTTGCATTCATTTCTAATGGCTCTATCTGCAGCTTTCCATAGTCATTTCTAATTAGGGATGCACATGATTAACCATTAACTAATATCAAGAACTTTGACTGATTTAATATCGATTCTTTTTTCTTTTCTTTTTTTTTTACTTAAAGGGCAACTTCGGTATTTTTCAACCTGGGCCCTGTTTTCATATGTTTTTACGTATATGTGAGTGATGGATAACACTTTTTTTGAGGTGGCTCCAGTATTGAGCCGGGCAGGCAGCCTGCAGCCCAGCTAACGCTCCTGTATGGGGCAAGTGGCTCCAGTCAAAGTTCGCCGTAAACGAGCATTTTTTTTCAAACTGACAGGCTCAGATAGTTACAGTGAGTGTCCGACAACACACTAGAGAGGAGAAATTAACGTAATCAGGGTTTTTTCTGGCCAAAATTTGGGTTGAGGCGGCCGCGGGGATACGTATCTCTCCCTCGGCGTCTCCCTCAAACGCCCCGTCCTGATCCACATCCACTGCAAAGAAGGTGCCGCCAGCTGTAATAGTGAAACAACCGCGCTTTTACAGCCGATTTTAGGATAAAACTCTGAACATGACGTAGACATGGAGATCTAGCCGGGTTAAAATAGCCACCCATAGTTGCCTACAGGAGAGCCCGGCTCGCTACAGCAGCAGCCCTCCGTCTCCGTCTCCTCTTCCTCTCCACGCTCTGTGCCGGTGGGGCAAACAGCGCCGCTGAGCTTCCATACCGTACAGAGTTTCAATCAAGATTCCAGCGCGGCGGCTAACAATTTCAGCGAGGCCGTGCCGACCACAGGGTCTGGTATGTTGTCAGACACTCATTGTAACTATCTGAGCCTTCAGTTCAACTCTGTACGGTATGGAAGCTCAGCGGCGCTGTTTGCCCCACCGGCACAGAGCGTGGAGAGAAAGAGGAGACGGAGACGGAGGGCTGCTGCTGTAGCGAGCCGGGCTCTCCTGTAGGCAACTATGGGTGGCTATTTTAACCCGGCTAGATCTCCATGTCTACGTCATGTTCAGAGTTTTATCCTAAAATCGGCTGTAAAAGCGCGGTTGTTTCACTATTACAGCTGGCGGCACCTTCTTTGCAGTGGATGTGGATCAGGACGGGGCGTTTGAGGGAGACGCCGAGGGAGAGATACGTATCCCCGCGGCCGCCCCAACCCAAATTTTGGCCAGAAAAAACCCTGATTACGTTAATTTCTCCTCTCTAGTGTGTTGTCGGACACTCACTGTAACTATCTGAGCCTGTCAGTTTGAAAAAAAATGCTCGTTTACGGCGAACTTTGACTGGAGCCACTTGCCCCATACAGGAGCGTTAGCTGGGCTGCAGGCTGCCTGCCCGGCTCAATACTGGAGCCACCTCAAAAAAAGTGTTATCCATCACTCACATATACGTAAAAACATATGAAAACAGGGCCCAGGTTGAAAAATACCGAAGTTGCCCTTTAACTTATGGGGGCTTGACGACACGTGCAGACCTGGTGCAGACTTGCATCAAGCCTTCAGTCATATCAGTCATTCGTTTCTCAGCAAGAAGTTAGACATTTGTGACATTTATGCACATGGATCTATAATAATATAATACATCCATGGTTCTGCAGCGCAGTCCAGTGACAGACGGTCGGACGACAAAACGTAAAGGGACGTCTGTGTGTGCATCACCTGTAACAACGGCGCTACTGAAAAAAAGTAGGGGGGAAGAGAAAAAGTCCGGTACTGTGTTCTCCAGCGTTCCTCAGTGTTGACCTGCAGCTCCACAGAGGAGCTGTCAGAGGAACTCTGCTGTTCAGCTGCACTCGCGCTGTGTTTCATAACGGCAAGAAAAAAAAGGACATCGTCGATCGCCCGCTCAATTGACAACAGAGGATCAGGTTGCTGGTGCTGATGAACAAGTGGGACCAGGACTCGCGCTCGCGGGCCTCTGATAGCCTACGGACCTTCTTTTTACAGTCTATGCTACGGACGTGCACTGGCAGTGCATTGTGGGATTTGTAGTTTTAATACGTGCAACATACCGGCGGACCATAAATATTATCATGCGGGCCAAAGATAATTGGACATGATTAAGCACACGCGGGCCACATAAAATGACGTGGCGGGCCGGATCTGGCCCGCGGGCCTTGACTTTGACACATGTGCTCTAAGACAACTCTGTGTGGTAACGTTGTGTTATTATCTCATAGAGTGGTGAATGTGCAGGTCACAACTTGTCCACCAGAGCGTTGTGGAGTTGTTGGATTGTGTATTTGATAAGTTTGATGAGGGAAACCAGGAAATCCCATGAGCCTCCGTAGCGTAGCTCTAAAAATAGCTTGCATCTACAATTAAAGGTAACGAACCTACTGCTATGACTATAGGGATTATGACAATGGGCCAATTTGCCAAAATGTTGAACTATCCCTTTAATCCATCATCTGATGATGCACATTGAGACTTGGAGAGTGTGAGCCAAAGCAAAACAATGGGTGAGCGTGGCACAGTGAGGAAGCAGAGAGCGAACACACACACACAGCGTGCTCTGCCAGGCTGTCAGGCTTCATGTGGCCTGTTTGTCACAATGCAATGTGACAGCGATGGAGACGCAGCGCTGCAGGCCATGTCCTTGATGATGAACTCACCCTCCACAATCATAACTCTATCTCCCCTCCTTCTGAGTGCACACGCACAAAAACACTACAACCTCCACACACACACACACATCCCCCAACCCCCTGCAGCACTCAGCGACCTACATCTGGTGTTGGAGAGTGCAGGGCCTCAGTTCGGCCCAGGCCACAGCCGCCAGCAGACAGCGCACTGTCAGTGTAGCGTGTGTGTGTGTGTGTCGCTGTGTGTTCTTCTTACTCTGCTCTTTCTGCTGAAATAAAGGCCTGCAGCTTCTATGTTAAAGGTACATACACATCTGTACACAGTCACATGAACACACACGTGTCGCCTCTTCAGTGTTATATTATGGCGAGACACTACAGCCAATAACACGTGCACTGATCAATTTTGAGATTTTGGGCTCTTTGTCTTCCTGAACATGTATTCTTTCAGAAAAGCCCAAAGAAATGGTAGAAAATCCACATTAAGGTTTTTATTTAACTTCATTTTGTCTCTTTTGTCAGTAGGCTTCTCCTAAATTCACCAAAAGTCTGACCCAGGTCATGTCAGGTATCATTGTAAACCTCTCTCTCTCCTGAACAATGATGTGGGCTCCAAATATGGTCATTTCCTCTGTATCCGCAACTAATCGTAAAAGTACAATTTACATTAACAATCTATGTCATTTTACAGTCCAAGTCTTTAAAAGGTTGTTTTGTCAGAAAGAGTTTTTCAGACTCAGACTCTGAGCTAGAAATCTCCACTTCATATAAAATACTATTTTTTTTATATATATATATATATATATATATATATATATATATATATATATATATATAGAGAGAGAGAGAGAGAGAGAGAGAGAGAGAGAGAGAGAGAGAGAGAGAGAGAGAGAGAGAGAGAGCAAGAGAGAGAGAGAGATATCCACAATCCTCCTCTGTAAAAACTTTTGACTCTAATATGTCAACAAAACAAAATAAAACAAGAATTTTGAAAGTAGCTTTATCCATTGTTCAGATTTCGGTTCTGGAAATATATGCAAATTAGCACATATTTCATTAGATATTGCCTCATTTACATTTAAACATAAAATTTGACAAAACTTGTAATACAAAAAATGTTTGTCTTATTGTCAGTGATAAACTTGGAAAGTTTCATGGTGATATCTGTTATTTAATTTTTTTCCCTATTCACCTGTAGTGTCTCCCATTATATTGTATTATATTATATATTCCTTTCCAGCGTTTCCAGTGCTGTGGATCAGATGGTGTGGGCTGATGTCTTGTCTCGTGCTCACTCAGCTGAACGCTGTATAAGTTAATGATGAAGCCGCTCAGGTCAGCCATGTAAAGACAGTGGACTGCTGAGGGCGGCTCGTTAGCCTGATTATATCTGCTTTATTTCCACTGGAACGTGTACGTGAGTCCTCAGTCCTCCTCCTCCTCAGGCCTCACATCGCTTACTGACGTCAAAACATCAGGACAGAAGAAAGACATTGTCCTACTGTACACGACTGTAGCGCATCAGTGAGTGTCTTCTTTTTCTTCTTCTTCTTCTTCTTCTTCTTCTTCTTCTTCTTCTTCTTCTTCTTCTTCTTCTTCTTCTTCTTCTTCTTCAGCCTCCTCTGTAATGATCCTCCATGACGATGAGGACCAGCAGGATGCAGAGCTCCACACTGATCTCATCTGAACATTTACATGTCTGAATATTAATCAAAGATGTCTTGTCTTTAAATAGAACAAATATAACGGAGCAGCAGGTTAAAGCGGAGAACTAAAACCAGCTGATCTTCTCTGTCGTATGAGAACGTTAACGTTCACAATATGAGACGTTTTATTCTAGTGGAGGAGCCACAGACAGGATGAAACCAGAAAGTAAACAAACACCTTTCCTCCCCCTCTTCTTCCTCCTCCTCCTCCTCCTCCCTTTCTTCCTCCTTGTTTACCTCCCTCTTCCTCCTCCACTTCTTTCTTCCTCCTCTTTCTCCTCTTCCTCCTCGTCTACCTCCTTCTTTCCTCCTCTCTTTCTTCCTCCTCGTTTACCTCCCTCTTCCTCCTCCTCCTCTCCCTCCTCTTCCTCCTCCACTTCTTTCTTCCTCCTCTTTCTCCTCTTCCTCCTCTACCTCCTTCTTCCTCCTCCTCTCCCTTTCCTCCTCTTCCTCTTCCTCCTTCTCCCTTTCTTCTTCCTCTTTTACTTCCCGCTTCCTCCTCCTCCTCTCCCTCTCCTCTCTCTTCTCCTTCCTCCACCTCTCCCTATCCTTCCTCCTCCCCCTCCTCCTCTTCTTCCTACCTCTCTCCTCTTCCTCCCTCTATCCTCCTCCTCCTCCTGTGACCTCCAGTCTGAGTTAAGTGATAAATTAACCCTTTCCTTGCCCTGACTGGAGCTTCAGGCCGTCGGGGGGTCGAGAGCCTCTCATCGTCCTTTATATCTGTACTTGGTCATTAATTACTGGCTGTCTTACATCACTGGAATACTGATTACATAACTCCCACCAGCTGGACAAGCAGGGACACACACACACACACACACACACACACACACACACACACCCCGAGCTGCTCTCGCACCAGAACATTGTGTAGAAATGTTTCTAAATGGATTAGAGCCACGGGCGATGTGTCATGATGCTGATTGGGTTTTTACAGACGGGTTAAATAAATGTAACGGATCAGATTGATTAGAGGATTCTGCTCCGGTTCGTTTCTCCAACTAATGTTCTTTCTTGGGTTTTTTTTTGTTTTTGTTTGGCAGAATAATCTTCCGGAAAATGTTTTACATGACTTAATGTGGGTTTAATTCATCAGGGACTGAATTCAGCTTTGAATGGACTTAGATCTTATATCTCACAGTGAAACTCCAGAGGAAGCTGCATGGGAATCTGATGTGCAGGTTGTTTCCTACATGTTTGTGTTTCATAGGCCTATCATAACAACACTTGTGTAGGAGAGTGGGGATGGTTGTAACACTTCTTGTCTCAGCTCCTGTAACTTGCAGAGGGTTCAGAGCTCTCACATTATGACTACCTCTACCAATAGCAACACCAAAACCTTCTCAAAATATAGCTATCACAGAATTCAGTATTTGATGTCAAATACAAAGAGTGCCACTGTTAGAACCTTCCCCACCACTGGGGTAGGTTGGGCTGAATTGTAACAGTGAGATTAAAGGTAGTACATTGTGTCATGGAGATGTCGTATTGTTTACCTTACCCACGTTTTACCATCTTTCTCTGGACTTCTGTGACTAAAATGACATCTGGTTTGTTACCGACGGCCGTCTGCCCGACTGCACCTGAATGCAGCACCAGTGTAACGCTCCATTCCTCCTCACTGCGTTACAGACGCCACTCGACCTGAGCCGACAGCTCCAGTGTCTCCGCTGAGTTTCGTATCGTATCTCATCATATCAGATCTCATAATATTGTATCTTATCTCATCGTATTGTATCGTATCTCATTGTATCGTATCTTATCATATCGTATTGTATTGTATCTCATCAGATCATATTGTATCATATCATATCTCATTATATTGTATTGTATCGTATCTCATAATATTGTATCTTATCATAGCGTATCTTATCGTAATGTATATCACCATATCTCATCATATCATATCGTATCGTATCTCCTCATATTGTATATCACCATATCGTATCTAATCGGATTGTATTGTATCTCATTGTATCACATCATATCGTATCTCATTGTATCATATTGTATTTATCTCATAATATCATATCTCATTGTATTGTATCTCATCGCATCTTATCTCATCATATCATATCTTATCGTATTATATCATATCTCATCATATCACATCGTATCTCATCGTATTGTATCGTATTGCATCTCATCGTATCATACCATATTGTATCTCATATCATATCTCATTGTATTGTATCTCATCGTATCTTATCTCATCATAATTGTATTGTATCTCATTGTATCGTATCGTATCTTATCGTATTGTATCTCATAATATTGTACTTATCGTATCGTATTGTATCTCATCATATTGTATCGTATTGCATCTCATCGTATCATACCATATTGTATTATCTCATTGTATTGTATCTCATCGTATCTTATCTCATCATATTGTATTGTATCTCATTGTATCGTATCGTATCTTATCGTATTGTATCTCATAATATTGTACTTATCGTATCGTATTGTATCTCACCATATCTCATCATATTGTATCGTATTGCATCTCATCGTATTGTCATGTGATGATGAAGTGAGTTTGCTTCAGTATCACACTCTGTACAGTCATATGTCACATGTGTCAGAAACAGCAGAGGCACAAATCCTCTCCCCTGCTGCTCTGGATCCAACTGAGAGACACACAGGCCCGTTCTGCTGCTATAACTACCCACACACACACACACACACACACACACACACACACACACACACACACACACACACACACACACACACACACGCTGACAAATACAACCACATACACAAATCACTGCTGTGGATTTCTGAGAAACCCTCCACACGCTGCAGTTTTTCCCCACAAGCTGCATATTTGACTTTCCTCCGTCATCTTTTAAACACATTCTTCTTCTTCTTTGTTGTCTTGTCTCTTCAGGCCTCGGCACATATTTTCACACAGCTCAGGTGAGAGCTGAGGATTGTGAGACAGAGCTGTAGTCTCATTTGTCCTCCCTGTCTATGAGCGTTTTTGAGTCCTGTGGGCGTCTCGAAGTGCTTTTCTTGGTTTTTCCCTGAGCTCAGTCTAAGTGGGCAGTCATCATCATCATCATCATCATCATCATCATCTGCAGCAGGAGCAGCTCTCAGGTCCTGGTGGTGCTGGTGACTCACCTGACAACTCTCCTTGTCACAGCAGCCCACTCACAGCCGTCTAAAGTGGCCTCGTTTTTTTGTTTTTTTCTTCTTCTCCCCACCGCCGCCTGTCTCATACCAATGTGCAGATTATGCAATTTAAGAGCTCGTCCATCGGGCCCCGAGCTGCAGTCAGACGCTGAATTCAGCAGTCGGCACTCGGCACGGCCTCATGCTGCTTCTCTGCTGGCAGAACGAGAACAGAACACGTCCAACCAGGAGAAATCTGCCATCACTGAGGTTTGCATTGGGATTCAGAAGGAAACAAAGGCGACAGTGACAAAGCTGATTAGTTTCTTTGCTCCAGGCTGCAGCCTCCTCATGCGAGGAGCAGGAACAGAGCAAATAACCTTTATTATTATTATCATTAGACTGTTAATAACATGAAATATCAGCTGTTTAAAACCATGTTCAACAATTCCCTTAATTCTTGTATTCGTTAATTCTACTGTCTGTGATCAAAAGCTAAAGACGTTTTAGCCTGAGTCTATTTCCATTGGGAAATCACTAAATACTCAACACAATGTACTCCAGTGATGCTTTTTTTGTTTGTACTTTTACCTCCACATCTCCAAGGTCTTAGTCTTGTCTCTTTGGTTTCTGTGATGTGATTCAATACGTTCCAGATAATGCAAACAGCTGTACTAAAGTATCTGCTTGTGTAACTTTATTTACATTAAATATGGGTTAGATTTCAGATCAAATCATCTTTTCTTTGAAGAGGAATAATGTAAATAAGACACATGGTTATTATGAGGACTGGAGACACTGATGGACTAGGAAATGTTCTCACATTGGTTTGGTCTCACTCTCCTGTTACATTACAGTCTGAAATTTTGATTCAAAACATGAAATGATCTAATTAATCATTATGCATTAAACTACCAGTGACCAGTGCATTAACTTGGAGCTGTGACAGTGTTACAGCCAATCATCTGAGCAGAATAGATTTCAACTTAAACCTCAAAATACAGTCATATGTTAAACACATGTTGTTCCTGGTTCAGTTACTTGAGTATTTACATTTTCCAGCACTTTTCTACTTCACTATGTGTCTGGGAGGAATATTGATCTTCACTCAGTTCATATTCCAGTTTACATTTTTTTTTAAAGTTTTTAACTGAAATTCTAGAAAAAAAAAAGTATTTCCAAAGTGTGAACCTGCAGAAACACCTCATTTTTTCTCGTCAGAACAATTTTAAATCCCTCATTTAAAGGGATAGTTCACCCAAAATTCAAATTTCACTGATTATCTACTCACCCTCATGTCGACTAAGAGTTGTGAGAATTTTCAGAGTCCTCTGTTCCTTCTCTGAGTTACGGGGGGTCCACGCAGCAGTATTTGTCCATATAATGGTTGTCAATGGACCAACTTTCTTCATCCAAAGTCAGTGCACTGACACAGGAAGAGCAGTGAAAAACATCTTGAAATATAGACTTAAATGAAACAGTTTCTCATGTCTGGGCTTCCAATACTGCAGTATGGAGGTATTTGGATGTTTTTTGGTGTGTCTTTTTTGAAGAAAGTTGGTGTCCATTGACAACCTCTTGTATTGATGCCCCAACATGAGTGAACCCAATTGACCTGTTCTCTCCCTCTTTCTTTCTTTTCATCCTTCCTTCCTTTACCCAGGAGGACAACAGGAGGATTTTAAAAGCAGAACATTTTTACTAATGGATGTTTTGGTTCTTTTACTTTGGAAAACACAGATTCACTTCAACCTGAAGAGGAAAATCAAATGTTTGTGCAACAGTAGTAATTATTATTTTTCTCCCTCAGTCTCTCAGGTGTTTTTAATTTCCTGTCGGGAACCACAGACTCTCCTGTGGTTGGATGACTCAGTGAGTCCTGCAGACGCTGTGGCGCCACCTAGTGACCGACAGGAGGAACCATCCGATCCACACTGCAAAAACTCAAAATCTTTCCAAGAATTTCGTCTCATTTCTAGTCAAAACTAATCTCTTTCCACTTAAAATAAGACTCATTACCTACAAATGAACTTGTTTTTATATCATTTTCACTTGTTTCAAACAAATTGTCACTTGAAATAAGTAGAACAATCTGCCAGTGAAAGCAGGTTTTTTGTGCTTGTAATAAGAAAGAAAAACTTGCTCCACTATCAGATTTTTCTACTTAATTCAAGTGAAAATCTGCTTGAAAGAAGTAAAAAGTGTCTAAAAACAAGTTGATTTTAATGTGATTAAGTATAGTGAGATTTGTTTTGACTAGAAATGACATTTTGCCTGGAAATAAGACAAATATTCTAAGATTTGGAGTTTTTGAACTTCTTACCAAGAATATTTGTCTTATTCTAGTCAAAACATTCTGTTTCCACTTAAAATAAGACTTATCACATTTAAAAGGTAGCTTGTTTTAGATTTTTTAAAAACTTATTTCAAGCATAATTTTCACTTGAAATAAGTAGAAAAATCTGATGGTGGAGCAAGTTTTTCTTTCTTATTACAAGCACAAAAAACTTTCTTTCACTGGCAGATTTTTCTACTTATTTCAAGTGAAAATTAGTTTGAAACAAGTGAAAATGATCTAAAAACAAGTTCATTTTTAGGTGACAAGTCTTATTTTAAGTGGAAAGAGATTAGTTTTGACTAGAAATGAGACATTGACAAGAAATAAGACAAAAATTTGTAGTAAGATTTTGAGTTTTTGAACTTCACCTGCATTTTATCCGAGGAAACATCCTTCTCACATTTTATTACCAACATGATAAAAACAGATTGTGCTTCAGTTTGTTTATTTGTTTTTATTTTTCTGCTTTTGTTTTGTTGTGTTTTTGTTTGTACATATTAATTAAGTGCTAAGCAAACATGGAAGTCAGAAAATACAGCATGTACCACCGGCAACGTTACACAACAACAACAACACACATGGATCTTTATCTTTAACCCAGTGCAACAAAAAAACAAAGTACTGATGAAAACAGTGCACGATTTTTTAAAAAAAGAAAAAAAAAGCAAATATTATACTTGCGATAAATGCATCGGCAGAAAAACTGACAAAAATAACAAAACGAAATGGCAGCCAATGGAGTCGAATGTTCTCTGTAGTTTCACTGGTGCAGGATAAAGTCGTGCACCGGCAGCTTTTACTAACAGCAACACACACACACTGTCTCTCTCACACACACAGGACACATCAACTGTACAGATATGCATTCACACAGACACACATTCACACACATACACTCTCTTGATTCCAGGGGATCATGAGGCACTACGTATTAGTCTAGAGATCCCGTCGTCCCAGCGGTCGGCGTGCGGCTGCTTCAGTGTACCTGCTCCGCGCTGCGTCACTGCGTCAGTCAGTCTAAGTGTAGTAGATGATCTCTGGGATCTGTCCGTCCTCCACCGACGTACCGTTGTTGTTTCCCGGCGAACTGAAGAACAGGAACGTCGTCTTCGACCCCGTCGCCGACTCCTGCGACACTTTCTTCAACCCCTTTGTGCCGTAATGTGAATCTGAGCCCTGAGAAATAAAAACAGGCCACTGAGTTAAAGACAGGTCGACTCCACTCATCAGACTGAGGCCACATTTCCAAGTACCATGTGAAAGAACAGGCTGCTGTGTAGTCGGCAGTAGTCGAGGCGGTGTGTTTCACTGTTTCCTTCTTCCTGACTGTGTCCGAAAAGAGGCGACAGACTCATCGGCCTTAAAGGCAAAAATGCAAAAGTCTGCTCTGATCTGCTCAGGTGGGGACGCGTTTACATCACAGGCGACAGTACAGGACAATAACAACAAACATGTCGGGTTATTTCCATCTGTCAGACCTTCTAGCAGCGCTAATAAACATGCAGGAGTGGTTTCAGCAGCTGCACAGAGTCTTTGCAGACGGTGTTACTGAACAGAGACGTAGAAGGAAGCTTCTACACAGCCCCCTGCCGTGCAGACATACAACATCACATTCCACAAACCTTTGCGTCATCGTATGCACGCAGATTTCCCCCCAAAACGCTCGTCTAACCGCAGAATAAAAAGTGAGAACGCGTTTCTGTGTAAACGTAGCCTGAGAGCCGTCCACATGGATACAGGTTCAGACTGAGTTTACATGTGTCCGTCTGGCTATTTTCATAAATTGACATTTCAGCCTCTCCGTTTACAAAAATACCTGCGTGCCAGTTTATCCAAATGACGGCTGTTTAGAAGTCTGCTCTGATATTTTTTGGAGAAGTGAAGCTCCACTTGTGCAACGACCGTGACATCACAGAGGCAGCCAGCCGGTCTGCAGAGCTGCTCGGCCGGCCAACCTCCGTCGTCATCCCAGGGGGACAAAACGATCGCTAATTAGCTTACCCCCAGGTTTTTAAAGATTTACCACCGGCTGGTTAAATTATTTTTAGGAGATAAATGTTGGTCTCATTGATGAAATGTAACAATTGTGGCAGTAGCATTAGTTTGTTTGAATGAAAAGTGAAGGTTCATGTGTGTATTGGACAGAAGAGCAGAGCTGCCTGGGGGCTCTGTACAGAAATCACCACATTTACATCAATATGTTTTATAATGAACCGATCAGTCTGCATTAAATTTTATTATTCCGTCTTTGGTTACGGTTATAACATTACATCAGGGTCTGATGTCGGCTACCCAAATCTCAGTTTTTCTCTGTTTACATGCAAACGTGCAAACAGAGTTTTCCAAAATCTCCACTCTGGCCGGAGTTTTTAGAAAGAATCGATTTCAGGAGCGAATTCTCTGTTTGCGTCTAAACGAAGGGTGCAAACAATGGTTAATGTCTCTGTTTTCAAAAATAACAGGGTACGTGTAAACAAGGCCTCAGTGTATCTGTACAAGTTCTTTATTGTTTCAGTGTCTCGTCCAGACAGAAACTGCATTTTCAGGAGGTGAAAACCATATTTTTTGGAAACGGGTCCCAGAGCGGGAAACACAGACACAGAGATTTCTGTAAACGATGACGTCGTGTTTATGAAGAAACTTTTTCAAACTTTTTGAAGCTCCGTTTCCGTGTGGACGAGGCCTGAAGCTCTGTTTCCTCCTGTCTACATTCAAACCTCTTTTTGGTCTTTAGTTCTTTCAGATATAATCGTTTTCAGTGACTTGACGCTCCGTTTACGTGTCAATAAAAGGCACAAACACATGGAAACATCCTGGTTCTTGCTCGGTGTGAACGAGCAGCAGCTTGTCTCTCACCTTTAATGTGGCACATGCAGTGTAGCTGACGTTGGGCAGGATCTCCACCGGCTCCTTGAACATGACTCTGAAGGTGTTGGCCGTGCCGTCGCAGCTGAAGCCCGTGTCGTTCTGACCCAGTGTGATGCGTTTGTCGCTCTCTAATATCTAAGACAAGAGGAAAGGAAAAAGGAAAAATCAACTTCACATGATTAACAACAGCTCACAGGATGTTTAATCTGTTCAACGGATCATTTATCCACGACGTCAGCTGCAAGAGTTACTGTCTGAATCATTATAGTTTTATCTTCTGAGATCGCCTCACAAACCATCAAACTGTGATTTTCACTCTGACATTCATAGCTTTTCAGACACAGGTGATATAAACACGTGGCTGATGAGTCGTGACCTTATCATTTACTGCCACTTTGTTATAGTTATAATATTTAATTGCATCACCTTCCTCCTCTTCTGCAGCTGTTTAACGACCTCCTGTTCGTGTTAATGAGTCTGTTGTGTAATATTTACAGGATGATAACCCACACTCATTCAGATGTCGTTCTGGTTTTCTCACAGTTCAATAAGCTGCAGTGTATGAGCCACAGAGCACAGAGGAGGAGGGAGGGTGACATCATCACAAACTACAGCTGAGAATCAGATCTCTCTTTCCTTCCTTCTTTCATGCACCAGTGTTTTTGTTTTTCTGATTGAACCGTTTTGTTACCAGGTTCTATAACCGGTGTATCGTACTGACATTAAAGGACAATTCTGGGGAAATTCAACTGGGGGCTGTATTGTCCTAACATTTTAGGTCTAAAAGAAGGAATCTGAAGATTTTCAGTTTAATTGCCCCTGTTTTGCGGTAGTTGTGTCTGTCCCCGCATCACCACGGCAACAATGAATGAGAGCGGATTGAAGTTCCGCTGCTTAGACTGTTTACATCCCTCAAAGCCACAGACAGCGGCAGATGGCGACTCAAACATGCACCAGAAGTTTATTTACTTGAAGCAAGTCCAGAGTTGATATTCCTGTGTTTATGACACAAACGGGAGCTTCCGACTGCACCTGAACACACCGAGCGTCAACTTGGGTCTCGCACCAGACTTTGAATTAGATCTAGTTTTACAAACATGTCGGCTTGCTTGAAGTAAATAAACTTCTGGGTGCATGTTTGAGTCGCCATCTGACGCTGTCTGTGGCTTTGAGGGATGCACTGCAAAAACTCAAAATCTTTCCAAGAATATTTGTCTTATTTCTTGTCAAAATGTCTCATTTCTAGTCAAAACAATCCCTTGTTGAGTTTTGGAAAAGCAGGTTTTTTTATGAATTCTTATAATAAGATTAAAGTCAAAGTTCAAAAAACTACTATCAGATTTCGCGTTATTTATTTCAAGTGAAAATCTAACAAAATAATGAAGAGAAAAAAAATTGATGTCATTAAAAACAAGATTCATCCACATTAACGTGAGACTGTTTTTAATGAATGAAATTCTTATATTAATTATAAAATAATTTAAGATAATGAGATTTGTTTTGACTAGAATGTATGTTTTGACTAAAAATAAGACAAATATTCTGGGTAAGATATTTGATTTTTTTGCAGTGTGTAAACAGCCTAAGCAGCAGAACATGCATCCGCTCCCATTCATCGCTGCCGTGGCGATGCAGGGACAGGCACAACCACAGGAACTGAAAATCTTCAGATTCCTTCTTTTAGACCTAAAATGTTAGGAACATACAGCCCCGAGTTGAATTTGCCCGGAATTGTCCTTTAATATAAATATACGTATGACACACTCACGTCCTGGAAACACACATGATGATGATGATGATGAGTAGTTGTGAATGTGAAGGTACCTGTATGTTGACCTGGTAGTCAGTGGGTCCATGTATTGAACCATACAGGCCAAATCCCACTATAGATATTCTTTTGTTGACATTGAATCTATAGAGAGAAGAAGGAGAGAAAACAGAGAATATTAGAATAAAATTACTTTGCTCAGATCGATGGATAACTTTCCCATCAATGCTGTTGATGATGATGGTCTCACCTGATTCTGTCGCTCGTACCACTGTACCCCCATCGACTCTCAACCTGCTGGAACCTATTAATGCTGCACTCCTCCCCCCTGAGACAGCAGCGGGGCCTGTCGATGTAGTCGACCCGGGGTTTGGGGTTTACTGTAAAGTGTAAAAACAGATTTACCACCTCCCGATCGAACAATATCCCAGACTGGGCAGGCCCTGTTGCACAAGAAAGAATATCAAACTGGTTTCTGCGGGTCGGCTCCGTATTGACACAGCAGCAGGAACATGAAGAACAGAGTTGGTCAGAGAGGAGATGGGAAACAAAAACAAAGAGGTTGTATTTTTCTTGGGAGGTAACAGAGTCGCTCTTACCTGCAGCGAACTCCTCCACCGTCATGAGCGGGAAGCGGATGAGCGGCAGAGCTTTGCCCAGAACCTTCTGCTTGTTCTCGGAGGTCGGGGCGAGCTGCTGCCGGTAGCACTCGGCCTCGGCCCAGCGAACCACCGCCCCGAACAGACGGTTCTCCCTGATGCTGAGCGTGTCTCGTTCCAACACCGCACATAATGTGTCTGTATGAAGAAAACACAGAGAAACCCGGTCACGGTTTTCACATCCAGTCATGCTGCAGGACAATGAAAAGCAGAAGTGAAGAAGAAGAACTCCGGTTACCGAGGTCGATGTCGGTGAAGCCCTCTGCATTTATTGCGTCTGCGGTGCTTTTGTCTATGGTGTCTAAGCAGAGGCTGGCAAGTTGAGGCTCGTCAAATAACCTCGCCTGTAACGGAGGGAGAGACAGGAAACATGAACACGTTAGTCAGTTCTCGTCTTTTACTTCACATGAACCAAAGCAGAACTGCTGCAAGTCCAGTTCATGACCTCTGTATTTACCTAATGTGATGTCAGACTCACTCAGGAAGAGGTTTGGAGAGATAAAGTTTTCACGTCCTCTATTCTGACTTCAACTAATCCAATATTTATGGTTATTATGGTTTTTAACACCTGCCAGGAGGACTACGGTGTGACATTAGCCATTTCTGACATCAACTAATCCAATATTTAAGTCTCATATTTTGTTTCATTTCGTTTTTAGAAAAACAACCTTCAAATATAATACAATATTAGTAAAATGATGAAAAGAGTACTGTTGGTAATGTGTTTATAGATGGAGAATACTTCTCTTTGTGTTGGACAAGAGTTGTGTTGACATTGATTTTGATAACGAAGTAACTGAACATGCACCTGAACGCATCACAGGAACAACTATAACCAAAAAAACCAACAACAACAAAAAAAAACTAATGTCATAAAAAATTTGAACTGTTGCAAGAAAGAGCAGTAAATAATCTTTTTATTTACTAAATGTGTTGTCAAATGACCTCAAAAAGATGTTTGGAGTGATAAAGTTTTCATTTTAATGAGGCACATTCTTGTATTCTAACAGCAATTTGAGAAATGCAATATTTAAGTCGAACATATTTTGATTTTTATGATTTTTTTTAGTAAAAAAAAAGGCTTCAAATGCCATAAAACATGAATAAAGTGCAATGATACGGTCATTAATAGAGCTCTGCTGGTAATGTGTCCTCTCAGGTCCATTTAGGTGGTTTATAGAGAGAAACCTTCTCTTTGTGTTGGACAAGAGGAAACTGGTGATTTGCAGCTTAACGTGCACCTGTATGCATCTCATTATAACAATTAGGGATCACATATACAATAAGTCATTTTTTTGAGCTCTACAAAAACAAAGTTGAAACAGATAAGCCTGTAACTTGTTATTTGCAGAAAATGGAACAAAAATTCATGATTTTCAGTCTGTACAAAAATTTATCATCTCAGAAACTTAAAAAAACCCCAACACATATCGATATCGGTAAATATCGGTTATCGGCCATAACAGAAAAATTCATATCGGATATCGGTATCGGCCAAAATTTTCATATCGGTGCATCCCTAATAACAATATAAGATTTGAGCTCTACAACTGAAACAGACTAACTGTAACTGATGCAGATGGAACCAAGAGCATCTGTATCTGACTGTTATCCAACACTTGGTGGCTAAAGAAATGAATATTATTATGCATTTAATTAAAGGGATAGTTCAACATTTTGGCAAATTGGCCCATTGCCATAATCCCTATAGTCATAGCAGTTTGTTACCTTTAACTCTTTCACGACCGCACAAATTTCTCATCCCAGCAGTTTGTTACCTTTAAAAACTCTGTACACCACCTAGAAACAAAGTTTTCCGTGGTTGAAGAGTGACTTTCCAATGTGTTTCGAAAAAAAACGGCGAGTTTTTCCTGGTTAAATCCAAAAAAGCTCTAGTTTGACTTTTGTGTCAGGTGTCAATCAAGGGGGCAGTTGTTGGTCTGAAGTGATCCGCGTTCAAAAAACTGCAATCCCCGCCGATTCCTGTGGGGGCTGGTACCGGAAGTGAGCAACTCTCCATAGACCCCCATGTTAAAATCGCCGACTTTACAGCTTTCAAAAACATATTTACAGCCTGGTACCAAAACGTTTTTTGGTCTCAATCGATAGTTTCTACCCCCGTACACACTCTGAGGGGGGTGAATTTTTTTTTAACGCTACCGTTTTGCTGTTATTTGGATACGATTCTGGCCAATCAGGGTGCGGAAACGTTCAGCTACAGGTCCGTAGCGGCACAGAGACAGGCTGCTTCGAGGCCAGAGGGCGGGTTCTCGGCCGGCCAATCCAACATGGCGCTGTTCAAACCGCCATATTTGAGGCACAAAAACGACTGCACAAAACCAATGGGTGACGTCACGGATGCTACGTCCATTCTTTTTACAGTCTATGGTGTCAATCTGCTCATTTTACCGTGACTCTGCCGTGTGGCATGTCTCCCAAATCATTTCTACAGCTAAATAAATATTTTTGGAGGTAAATCTGGGGGGATGGGGGTGGGAGGACAGCGTGGAGTGCAGCGAAGCGGGTCTCTGGCCGCAGCGGAGACAGCGCCGTGACGCTACTGGGTGACTGGCCGCCGCTGAGTGCTCGGGGGCGGGGGCGGCAGCTCACAGCGCCCGCTGTAGCGCCGGTGTCCCGGCTGCACGGTGAAAACAGCAGCGATAACGTGCTTTCAGGTCCGAATCTCCAAATCAGAAACGTTTGTAACAGCACCGGAGAAGTCGCTAGATTTGTCGCTGGTCGCTTGACAAAAAAAGTTGCCAAGAGGGTTTAGTTAGTTTGGAAAGCTGCCAGATTCAGCGAGGAAGTCACAACACTGTAGCAGACGCCGTACAGCTGCTGCTGCTGCTGCACGTCCAGCGTTCAAGGAGACCGCAAACAAAACCAAGATCACACAGTTTTAAAAACATTATGTTTTGATTTTAGTTTAAAACACTTTTTACATATCAGAGGACGACCATATTCACACACAGGGTACCTGAGAGTGTCTGTTATCATAATCCGTAAAAAAACGGTTGTGACGAGTTAACTCGTCAGTGGTCGTGAACGGCCGGCAGGCTGTGACGAGTAAACTCGTCAATGGTCGCGAAAGAGTTAAATAAGAAATTTTTCTTACCAATTTTTTTGCCTGGTTAAATAAAGGTTGATGATGATGATGGTGATGATGATGATGAGCTGCTCAGAGCTACGCTACAGAGTCTCATAGGCTTTCTTGGTTTCCCTCATCAAACTCATCAAATACACAATCCAACAACTCCACAACACTCTGGTGGACAAGTTGTGACCTGCACATTCACCACGCTATTAGATAATAACAGAACGTTACCACACAGAGTTGTTTTAGAGGGAAATTCATGCAAAACCGCTGATGCGTGTTGCCTTCAGGAACAGTTTTTCAACAGTCTCTGTATTTCCCTCTAAAACAACTGTGTGGTAACGTTGTGTTATTATCTAATAGCGTGGTGAATGTGCAGGTCACAACTTGTCCACCAGAGCGTTGTGGAGTTGTTGGATTGTGTATTTGGTGAGTTTGATGAGGGAAACCAAGAAATCCCATGAGCCTCCATAGCGTAGCTCTGAGCAGCTCACAGCTCTGCTCCGCCATTCTAAAAATAGCTTGCACCAACAGTTAAAGGTAACGAACCTGCTGCTATGACTATAGGGATTATGACAATGGGCCAATTTGCCAAAATAATGTCTCCCTTTAAGTTATTAGTGTCAAACCTCAAACTTGTTTAAACTCCAGTGATGATGTCATGTGTGAAAGTCGGCCTCAGACCTGAGTGAGCAGCATGAATGCGTTGTCAGCTCTGAGGTGCTTGGTGAGGAACTCCACGCAGTGACCCTCCAGAGCGGGGACGGCGTACTTCTTGGCCGTGTACAGCGTCGTCATCACCGTCTCCGGACCAATGTGGACCTCGTCAGAGTACAGGAACCTGGGATGGACGGAGGGAGGGAGCAGAGCAGAGCAGACAAGTCAATCACAGTATTTTATCATTACTGATCACTAGAGAGATGTCGGCTTTAAATTACTTCTTAACACACTTTTATGTGATGTCCTCCTCTCTTTCATCATCATCATCAGTTTTGCTCAGATGCTCTTTGTTTTACTTAACACCTTCTTATGTTTTAACTTATCACATCTTTTCTTCTCGTATCTCATTTCATTTGTGTTTTATCATGTCTACCCCCTTTTATTTTTTGGGTGAAAACCAGGTCTGAGTGTTTCTGACACCGACAGGGAGGAAACTCCTAATATAGGCTGTTTTATTTATTTATAAATGATGCAACAAACTGGTGTATCTGTGACAGGTGCATGTAGATGTATTTATTCTTTTAGATGTTAGCGATGAAAGGAGGACGATCCAGTGACATCATTGATGTGGTGGAGACAGTTAAGATCAGCATCATGACGACACAATAAAAAACTAATAACATGTTTTTATATCAGTGTTTCACACTGAGTGTCTGTGTTGCATGGAGGATCACCTGTCTGAGGGTGCCTGTACTGTATATATAGGGAAAATGAATATTGATTGAAATATTGAGTGCATTACTCATTGTTTTGTTAACTCCAGGTCAGTCTCTGTCAGTGTCCTCGGCTCTTGGGCGACTCTTCTTAGTTTTCTTTTTAGCACCTGGTCGTGTCCAGTTTATGATGAAATGTTCTTTTCAGTTCTGGATTAACGGCACTAACAGATAAAAAGGTGCATTCAGACCTGTCTGTAACCGATGCATCAGGATGTTCTGCTACATCGGTTCCTGAAGGTCTTTTCCATCATGAGCCTCTTGTGTGAAACCTTTTCATACGCGTCAGGTTGGACTAAACCAAATCGACAAACCATGAGAACTCCCCATCCCACCATTTCCCCTCCTCTGCCCTTTCTCTCTCTCTGTCTGCCTTGTTTTTGTTGTTTCTAAGCAGTTTCTAATTCATTTATTGGCATCTACTAATGAAAATGTCATTGTTAAATGAGTCCTCCTTAGAGACTCCTGAGCTACTAGGTGCAGTCAGTGTGTCCCTCTGTAGTCGGTCCAGCCTCAAACACACTGACACTGAGAGAGAAGGTGACTGTCCTTCAGGATTAACAAGTTGACTGACTAACATAATACCACAGTCAAACCATTATTGATCAAACAAAGACTTATATCACTAATAGGCTTTATGCACAGCTCCACTGCTTCCTGAACTTAAACAAGTTCCTTTATTTCCTGTCTAACATTATTGGACAAACTGATTAATCCAGGTGTGTCTGACTCAGTACCTAGTCACGACAGTGGTCAGACACACCTGCAGTAGTCAGTTAGTCCAATAATGTTAGACAAGAAATAAAGGAGCTTGTTTAAATTCAGGAAGTAGAGGAGCTGTGCATAAAGCCTATACATTGATAAAACAGTTTTGGACGGCCACCTGTCTGTAATGACCCTGAGTGTATCCATGGTTCCTACCTGAGCAGCGCGAGGAAGGCCGCCGGCTCCACGTCAGGAAGCTCTATCTCGGCCGACGTGGTGGCCATGCCTCCGTTGAACATGGCATCGAACACGGCGCTGCCGGCGGCAAGGACGAACTTGTGTGCCGGTATCCGCTGGGCCTGGCGGCCTTTGCCCACAACGAACCGGACGTCGCTGAGCAGCTCGTTGTTGAAGAGGAAGGCGAACCGCTCCTTCAGCGAGCTCTTGGTGGCCTGCCAGTTGTACACGGGCTCCCGGTGCAGCCCGAGCCCCGGCGGGGAACCGGAGGCTCCAGCGGCGGGGCCCGGGGCCGGTAAGTTGGAGCCGCTGGAGGAGCCGGCGGCGGCAGCAGCAGCAGCAGCGGCTCCGGGCTGCACTGGGTTGTTGGTCCCCGGGTTGGTCGCCGCCTCCGCAGCCAAACCGCCGCCGCTGCTCCCGGTCGCCATAACAACAACACGGTTCTATTGTTTCTGATGCTACTTCCGCGAGGTTCCGGTAACGACGCAGGAACGCTCCCCGAGCGGACCGCGCGATACTGCAGCTGTTGTTGCTGCTGCTGTTGTTTTTGTTGTTGTTGTTTACTGTTGTTTACGTGGTGTCCATCACAGCAGACGCCATCGCTCCAGGTCAGCAGCTAAGCTAACCAAGCTAACTGCCTGCTAGCTGCGGCTCTCCGGAAATGGCGTCACGGCCACTTCCTGTAAACACTGTTCGAATAAAAGGATTATTATTATTTTATTTTTTTTACGAATATGAAATTAATTAAACATACATTTACGACTTTATTCTCATAAATCGACTTTTAAATACGACTTCTCTCGTAAATGACTTTATTCTCGTAATCTGTTTTTTTTTCCCCTCAATGTGGCCCTGATACTCTGTCGTAATTTTAATGTATCTTTTTTTTTTTTAGGTTTATTTTAGGGGAAAATCCATATACATATAGACTAAAACTACATGATAGCGTTTATTTGTTATTGATTTTTTGATAACCATTCTTCTGCTCTGTCTGTGTCAGTGTCTGCACATTATGCCCCTCTAATCTTCGTATAGCCTATTTATAGAAGATAATAATGAAATCGTCTAATTATAATAAATCAGTAGCTGCATGCCGACCATTTTTGACGCAGCTCCATTGTCCTCCCTGTCTATATTTATATGCAGCCATTGTTTTGTCATTATACCGGTAGATTTATATTTGTACCACTGTGGGCGGGACTTTAATGGCTCCACTGGGTTTTTATTACTGATATGATGATGAAGAGGCCCGTTGTTAGGATTTCAATTTGGTTAATTTGGATTTCTTTAAGTCTTTGAAGTTTGTGTGCAGCGACGCTCCAAGGACATTTGTGTCAGATATTCACCTCTCCCTGCGTTTCCATGGAACAAGCGTAAAAGGTATGTCCCAACTTAAAACAGGTTTGGGTAGAAGTGTCCTTGTAAATCACAAAAATCTGTGCGTGTGTGTGCGAGAGAGAAGAGCAGGTGGGCGGCAGAGAGTGGAAGAACAGGACGGAACACGCTCTCTGGAGCTGAGCTGTGAGTGTGAAGCTTGTTTACATTGTCAGACACTGTGAGTTTTTATTTAGCCTATTTTATATTTCTTTTCTTTCTTTCTTTTTTCTTTTTTTCTTTCTATTTTTAAAAAAAACATGACTTTGGGACCAAACGTCAAAGTTTTTTGTGGTTGATTTTTTATTTTTTATTTTACTTCTCCTTTCTCTTTCTCTCGGGGAGATTAAAGATCTTCAGCAGCAGCGATGAGCGCGTCTGCAGGAACCGGAGTGTTCGTGCTCTCTCTCACGTCCATCCCCATCTGCTACTTGTTCAACTCCTTCGTTTACAACAACAGGTGAGAGACTTCAGACCTGGGGTGTTTCTTTTATGCCGCTGCCACTGCTGCACTATCGTTTATTAGAATTTTTTTTTTAAAAAAACCTCCTTTGTATTTAGTGCTGAAGCTTTCTTCTTCGCTGGAGGCACCACTGTCCTGATCCTGTCCATTTCAGTTCGCTTCATGATCAAGAAGAAGGCTCCAGCAGATCCTCTCTTCTACGGTAGGGACTCTAAAATGCACATTTCCTGTTGTGACCACTGAAACATTCTCAATACTTGTACATTTCTGGGCTTAATAAATCAAGTTTCAAGTTTATTTATTTAAGAAATGGGACAATGCATATGTAAATATGAAAAGAGATTGTAGCTGTATGGCTAATTTCCATCCCTTGTCCCAGGTGTAAGATGGAAGGATGCCTGGCCATAAAAAGTGCAAGATTATAATATAGTCAAATGTTGATTCCTATTGCAGGGATGCCCGTAATAAAGTGCTGGATTGTATTGCAGAAAATGGCCATAATAAAGTACTAATAAGTGCAAGAATCTGTTGCAGAATGCCCATAGTAAAGTCCATCATGCATACAACAAACAACATATTAAAATACAATACAGCAATCAGACAAAGAAAGTATACTAATTTAAGTAGGACCATGTTCACAAATCTGGTTTTCCAATATTTTGCTGTAAGATGTTTGGAGAACATCTGATTACATGTATTCGGGCCGTGTTCTGTGGTTAAATAACCTGAAGGTGAGGTAAACCGACCTATATCCCAAAATGCTTTTTATCCTCTTGTTTACTCAGTTGGAAAACACCAACTGACTGCATACAACTGCACCAAAGTAGATGAGAATATCACAAAGCATTTGGATCTGATAAAGGTTTTAGTGAGGACAGCACCAGGCGGACTGCTGACTCTCCATTTGGCCTCTTGGAACGAATTCTGTTTGGACAAAATTCACTTGAAGTGTTGTTTCAGTGGCGTTAAGGCGTCTTGTTCTAGAAACATTTGAAAGAAAATACCTCTACAGCAGTTTATGAACCTTTTCATGCAGCCATCTGGTATAAAAAGTGGATAAAAAGCAGCACACAGCAGATCATGACTACGTGTTTGTCCCATGGCTGAAATAACAGACCCGTCTTCTCTGTGTGCAGTGTTTGCAGTGTATGCGTTCTTCAGTGTGGTGAATCTGATCATTGGGCTGGAGCAGGACAACATTATTGATGGATTTGTGACGTTTTACCTCAGAGAGGTGCGTGTTGTTGTTGTTGTTAGTCAGTGTCCTCCTGTTTGTTTGTTTCTCACTGACAAGTCTTATACACTTGTGCTTCAGGCAGATCCTCATATCAACACAGCACACGGCCACATGATCTCCTACTGGGATGGCTGCGTGCACTATCTCATGTACCTGCTCATGATCGCTGCCATTACATGGGGGTGAGTAGACCTGCAACAATTAATCCAACAGTAATCAATTATTAAAGGGATAGTTCAACATTTTGGCAAATTGGCCCATTGACAAATTCCCTATATGGTGCGTTTCCACTAGCACAGTACGGTACGGCACGGCACGGCACGGCACGGCACGGCACGGCATGGCACGGCACGGCATGGCATGGCGCGCTATTTGCATGTTTCCACTAGCCCTAGTACCTGTACCAGGTCCCATTTTTAGTACCTCCTCGGCCCTGGTTCCAAGCGAGCCGAAGCGATACTATAACGTGACGTCAGCCGACTGCCTTCCGCTGATTGGGCAGAGAGTCAGCGCGAGCGCGATGTCGGACATGAGAATCAAACCCGGAAATTTCAAAAACAGAGTGGCAACAGTGCCAGCTGATCTGTATCGAGACTGTTGTTATTCCTTCACCCGAGTTAAAGGTGATAACTACGTAGGTTTGTTACCTTAAATTGTCGGTGCAGGCTATTTTTAGAATGGCGGAGCAGAGCCGCAAGCTGCTCAGAGCTATACCAACAACTCCAAAACGCTCTAGTGGACAAGTTGTGACCTGCACCACGCTATGAGATAATAACACGTTACCAGACAGATTTGTTTTACAGGGAAATTCATGCAAAATAGCTGATGGGATGGGCATGTCCATTGGGGCAGTTTTTCATCAAGCAGATTTCCCTCTAAAACAACTCTGTGTGTGGTAACGTTGTGTTATTATCTCATAGCGTGGTGAATGTGCAGGTCACAACTTGTCCACCAGAGTGTTGTGGAGTTGTGGGATTGTGTATTTGACAAGTTTGATGAGGGAAACCAAGAAATTCCATGAGCCTCTGTAGCATAGCTCTGAGCAGCTCACAGCTCTGCTCCGCTGTTCTAAAAATAGCTTGCACCGACAATTAAAGGTAACAAACCTACTCCGACAAACTATAGGGATTATAGCAATAGGCCAATTTGCCAAAAATGTTGAACTATCCCTATCGCCAACTATTTACTAAACAAAAAAAAGTCCAGATTCTCTGATTTCAGCTTCTTAAATGTGAATATTTCTGGTTCCTTTGTTCCATGACAATAAACTGAGTCTATCTTTGGTTTGTGGACAAAACAAGACATTGGAGGACGTCGTCTGGTGGTTTGGGAAACACTGATTGACATTTTTTGACATTTTATTGACCAAACAACTAATCGATTAATCATTTAAAAAATCAACAGATTAATCGATAATGAAAATAACGGTTAGTTGTAGCCCTAGGGGTGAGTGCTGCTTCCTATCACTACAGTATAAGGAGAAATATGCTCCATGTTTCTTGTTTGTTATTGTTCAGTAAAGTTTCCCTGACACAGAGAGACCAGAGACAGAAACACTGGACTGTGTTTCCCTGTATTTATAAATAAAGCTCCATTTGAAGCGTATGCAGTGTGACGTGTGTGGAAGTGTAGTGTGTTGATCAGGCTCTGACAATGCGGGCTGGTAACGTGGTAACGTGGTCTGCACAGGGACAGCTACCGAGCCATCGGACTCTACTGGGTTGGCTCCTTTCTCATGCGTGCCATAGTCTACATTCTTGGGAACGCTGTGGGTAAGTACACTAAAAATAATGGGATGCTTTTAGATGGCTGGTGTAGGGGAGGGGGGACGGCTATACTGTAGCTGCCTGCACATACAGACTACAAGAGAAAGTATGTCAACCCTGTGAATCTCCTATTTTCCTCCATTCATTGCTTTGCTTTCCATTGCAGGCCTGGAGTTTGCCACTCCACGACACTGATGGGAAAATGTTTATGTGGACTGATGAAATTAAGATGACATTTTTAGTATTTTTTGTACGTATGGTGTAAAAACGGCTCTGCATAGTATGGTGACGGAAATGCTGGTCGAGCCGATCAGCGTTTCCTTACTTTCGGTTTCACGGAGGCGAATGAGAATAATGGCGATTATAGCGGTGTTATGGTCGGAACTACGACGGTAACTGAACCTCTTTGAACCTCTGACTTTAATTATTAATGAATGAAAACATGAGTCCGTCTTGCGCCGGTTGAAGAATCCTACGGTGCATGCAGAGGCTCATAAATGTAGTGTGAACGCCTTTCCAAAACTCCTCGTTGTTCCTTTAACCCCCTCAAGGACCCCTTGGGGTACTCGGACCCCACTTTGAGAACCTCTAGAGGAACTTCAAAAGAAGAAACTCCACCTTTGGGAGCGGTCCAGTCAGAGCCCAGACCTGAATCCAACAGGGATGCTATGGAGTGACCTGCAGAGAGCCGTTCACAGATATCCCATAATAACATGGCTGAGCTGCAGCAGTTCTGTAGAATTCATCCTGAGTGTTGATCAGTTGTGAACTGCAGCTACAGGAAACGTTGGGTTGAGCTTCAACCACTTATTAAATCCAAGGGTTCACTTACTTCTTCCACCTGAAGACATGAAATATTATAATTGTTTGTGTGGTATTAGGTTACGCACAGTTTGTGTTTGTTTAGACTTGTAACTTAGATGTAGATCAGATCACATTAAATGCCAATTAATGCAGAAAACTGAGAAATCCCAAAGGGTTCACACACTTGTTCTTGCCACTGTATTTATACATGAGAATACTACAACGGTCCTTTGCTGTACAGAAATGAAACATTTGCAATTTGTGTCGTTGCCACAGTGAAGATTCAACCTGTTCTGTCTTTTCCCAGGGAAATATGGGACACAGTTCAACCCTCTGTTCCTCCTCCACATGCTCTACATCTCAGTGTCTGTGTGGGCCTGTTTCCGCATCTTCAGCCAGCCGCGCTCACAGGACGTCCAGCCGACAGTGAGTCGGCATCAAAACTGCTTCTTATAATATTATATAATAAATACAAGATTTGAGATTTAAGATTAAAGATGGACTTTATTAAAGGTAAATACAGAGACTGCTTGTTGAAAAACTGCCCCTGAAGGCAACGTGCATTGGATTGTGTATTTGATGAGTTTAATGAGGGAAACCAAGAAATCCCATGAGCTTCTGTAGCGTAGCTCTGAGCAGCTCACGGCTCTGCTCTGCCGTTCTAAAAACAGCTTGCACCGACAATTAAAGGTAACGAACCTTCTGCTATGACTATAGGGATTATGGCAATGGGCCAATTTGCCAAAAATTAACAAAACAGGAAAAGCAGGATACAGTTCTGAGGTTGCAGCACAAACACTCATGCCTGTGTCGCCAACATACATACACAACTATCAATGGACTGTCATGTGTTTTTCTCAAAAGTGTGTTGTCTTCCTGTCGTGTCTGTGATTAAGAAACATCTGTAACATCTGTCTCCTCCGTCTCCTCCCTCAGGCCGACCGAAGACAGAGTTTACTCCACAGACCTCTGGACCTGCTCTTTATCATCTACCTCCTCGCTGCTCTGGCCTTCTGCGTCTTCAGAGGTCTGGTAAGAAACTGTCACTGTGCACACACACACACACACGCACACACACACACACACACAAACACACACACACAAACAGATACAGAGGTGTGCTTCAGACTGTGTGTGTGTGTGTGTGTTTCAGGTTGCTCTGGACTGCTCCAGTAAAAGTTGTCAGGACTACACCCAACAGTACGAGCCGTACCTGAGAGACCCATCAGCCTATCCTAAAGTTCAGGTAACCATGGTGACATGATATTAAAGGGACAGTTCAACATTTAGTCAGATCCTCCTCTCACCGTAGGTTCATCACCTTTAAACCAAGACTAAGGAACTTTCAACCCTCATATAATATTTTCATAGCTTTTGTGATGGTACATGCACTAAACAGCTTTGAGGAGCATGGCAGGAACCCGGCTCTCACTTAAGCTTCACTTTCACTTTTGCAAGTCACGACGAGGATGGAGCAGGCAATATGGAACCTTTCCATCGGATTGTGTATGTGTGTTTACTAGGGCTGCCCGCTGGCTTCAGAAACGTAGCTTTGGATTCTTCATGTTAATCGATCATGAAGTGGGAGATCAGGGAAGATTTTTTTTCACCTTCATTGTTTTTTGAGCAGCTTGTTCGGGGAAGGCCCCCGGCAGTTACCTTAGTGTAACCTAATATGAAAATTTTACACGTGAAAGCACTGTCACTGCTGCATCTGCACATCTTGCAGATGCCCTACCTGATCCAGCTCACGGCTCTCCCTCCCGTCCTGAAACTACTGGACTGTATTCTATGATTCTCCTACTTTTCATTTCTAACTGGGTTTCAGTGTTGGAGGTGACTAAATGTTGTGTCCCTAAACACTTTCTCTCCCATGCTGCAGCTACACACCCGATTCACATATGTACCGGTAAAAATTAAATGTGATAGTAGGAAAACTGATGCTGGTGAATGCTCGGATGCACTGCCTGTGAAACCGTAGCGCAGGGCTGGAGCAGAGGCAGGTTCTGATGGTGTCTTGACTGATCTGAGTTCCGTCTGTCAAGCTGGAGACCAGGTTGTACCAGACTGGGTGTCGGGCACAGAAAAGGATTAGAGAATCCGGTCAGTTTTCAAAATAAAGTACAGGTAATTAACGGATGATTAATTTAGCTGTTGCCTGTCCATCTATAAATTTGTCAGTTGTGTCTGCACATGAGACACATTGATACAGAGCTAGGGACAGACCTTTGGAGCAGCATGTGACAGATAGTGTGTCTGGAGAGATTGTCTATAAGAAATTGATTATTCTCAGTGCTGTTGTAGGTAGGTAGGCAAACAGCTGTTTCTGCAGCCACTGATTGACACATTTGTTCATTTTGATTGATTGTTTGATATTCTAAATATTTAAGAAATTGATTAAAAAAACAGGCAAACATTTAAAGCAAATTATATTTAAAAATATGGACTTAATTTTTTTTTTCGGATTGACAGTGCTGATCCAGCTCTGGCAGCCGGAGCCATTTGCAGCCATTTAAAATGAATAATGGCCTTCTTGCTTGCGATTGTCAAAACATGATAATCGGGTCAGCCCTAGTGTTTACTGTGAAATGCTCCGCTGGTAACAGAAACGTAGTTTGGACGTCTTCTGTTAATTTCATGCACTGGGAGATCAGGGACCTATACCGTTCACCTTCATTGTTCACTGAGCAGCACGATCGCGCACCCCTCCCACCTCCCCCCCGCCCGCCGGCCATCGGAGCTTCGATTTTGATGGATTTTATGTCCGTGAAGCTTCGATTATCAAAATATGATAATTGGGTGAGCCCTACTGAGCAGCTCACGGCTCTGCCCCGCCCATCTCAAAACAACATGCACCAGAGGCGATGATGAACCTACTGCTGGGTCTATAGAGGTTATGGTGAGAGGAGGACCTGACTAAATGTTGAACTGTCCCTTTAAACATGTCAGAGCTCTCATCGCTGTAGCTACACACTCATACACATACACACACGTCTAAGGCAGTGAAGTGTGTGTCCATGTGTGCCAGATGCTGGTGAGCATGCTCTACTCTGGTCCCTACTACGTCATAGCTCTCTATGGGCTGGTGGTGCCGGGATGTGATTGGATGCCTGATCTGACGTTCATCCACTCAGGAGCTCTGGCTCAGGTACGTTCACCTGCTGGGTGTTGGTTAAGTCTTTATATTATCATTATTGTGCTTTTTCTTTTCTAAATCAAACATATTTGAAAAAAACACGTTCATTTTTCTGATGTGTTCACAACACTAAAGGTAAATCTACATCCATTTGGAGCAGGAGACCTACAGATAGTGTGTCTGTAGAGATTGTCTATAAGAAATTGATTATTCTCAGTGCTGTTGTAGGTAGATTGATTGATTGATTGACTGATTGATTGATTGATTGATTGATTGATTGATTGATTGATTGATTGATTGATTGATTGATTGATTGATTGATCAGTAAACTGTTCAGCTCGTAGTCTTAGGATGAAGGTCAATTTTTCCATGCACTGTATTTCATTGACAATGCTGATCCAGTCATTCTATGATGGCAATTTTGTAGCCATTTGCAGCCATTTCCATGTAATGGCCTTCTTGCTTGCAGCCAAGAGCACTTTGTAAAGATAGTTGTCCTGAGCCATAAGTCCAACTGGGAATTTACCCAAGTGTAACAGAGGTCTGCAGGTGTCACGAGGTACCAAAGGAGAAGTGACAGGTTGTGGTGGTAGCAGTACTGGAAGTAAACTCACTCACTATAAAAGACGTGCTAACCAATTAGCAAAGCGGTTGTTAGCCTCTTGGTGAAGTGGTTAGCATCGTCGCCTCCGGTGCGGGAGGAGATGTTTACTGTCTTTAGCATTATAAGCATGGATAAATATACTGATCAGATTGGCATCCACATTATCTGTTTGTTTGATTTCCTTTTTGAAGTAGTCTCTGACCTGGAAATATCTGAACATATGCTCTCTTCCCAGTCTGTATCAGAGCTCAGTGTTTTTTTGTTTTTTTTAAATCAGAGCTCAGTGTTAAAACATTTTCTATTCCCACATGACGTCACAGTTTCATGTAGATTTCCGGTTGATGAGGTCGACACTGGGCGTCGGTCTGACCTTGGTTCAGGTGAATCAGTGACAAACACACAGTCTGTTCACAGCTGTGCGTGTGTGTGCGCCATTATGCCTGAGCTGAGGAGAAAGGCCGGAGCTGACTTCAGACCAGCAGGAACGCTGGTATTGGTGGTATTCACTTAAATGTCAGCTGTTCGTCTGATGCTATAAATAAAGATGGTCGTCGGTGCTCCGGCAGCCGGTTGCTATGCTGACACGTCATCCGTTTCTTTTTGGTGACTTTCTCTGAAAAGGTGACGGACAGGTGTGTGTTAGATAGCAGACAGGACCAGGTCAGTTCAGAGAAGGTCTAATGTAAAGTTTGATTTCAGACTATTTTGTTGTTTTACTGTTACTTTTCTTTTATTTATTCATTCATTCATTGCTTCATTCATTCAGACACTTTATAGATTATTATTATTAGATAAGAAGGAACTCTATTCATCTCGAAGGAAATTCTTATGCCAGGTTTCTCCAAAGAGAAATGTGTAATTAAACATAACCTACAACACCTACAATAAAATTATACAACACAATACTAGTCCAACAAACAGTTTGTATGAACTGTACAAGTGCAGGTCATCAAGACATTTCAAACAGACTTTATTCATAAATTAAAACCCTGTCTTTGCTCTGATGTTTGTGTGTCTGTGATGTTTGTGTGTCTGTGTTTCAGGCCCAGTTCTCTCACATCGGAGCATCTCTTCACACCCGGACGCCGTTCTCCTACAGAGTCCCCGCTGACCGCCAGGCGCTGTTCCTGCTGCTCAACGTCCTGTACACGCTGCTGCCTCAGCTGCTCTGCTACCGCTGCTGCTGCAGGCCGCAGCTGTTCAGCCGCACAGCACCACAGAAGAAGACTGACTGACACACACACACACACACACATGCCTGAATAAAAGGCCGAAACATTTTACACAAGTGCTAGGCTGCTGTTTATTAGCAGTTGCTATTTCTGGAGAAGGAGATGCCATCTGTAACCATGGTGACAAAGTGGGGGAACTGGAAGCACATGCACAGAGTCTGTGTCGTCTGCTGCTGCTTATTTTCCAAAATGTGACAATATGAACAGTAAACACAAGAGAACGTAATGTAACTGACCTGTGTATGGGAGGATTTAAACTACTGAACTTGACTATTCTTATTGTTCTGTTATTTTATAAACATGTTCGATTGTTGAGAGCGAGTTGTTTCTTTGAATAAATAAATCATTAATTCCTCTGGGGTTTATTCATTATAAATGTCCATGAATTACAGAATACTTCAAATACTTACATAGGCTAGTCTCAATAACATATATATATTGCATTCTTTTTTTTTCTACAAGGCACCATTTTTTATAAATAAAATCTACAAGGCTTTATATAGCCTAATAGAAAATAAATACAGATCAAATAAATACGTTCAAAATTAAACACAAGTCCAAGGCTGTTCACAGTTCAAATGAAACCTCATCAACTGTTTTTCTTTCAGAATAGAATAGAATAAAATAGAAAAATTATATTCTATCCTTTCTAGATTTACTTGATAAATGATTTATTTTATTATGTATAAGTATTATTATAACAGAAAGTACCCCATGTTCATTTTAAAATGCTTCGTAAAAGAAAAAAAATAGCGTCCTCCATACTTTATCAGTAACTACGAGAACAGCCAATGGGTGACCGCGCTTTGTTTTACGTCATTAGCCGGGCGGGGCATAACCCGGTAGTTGTTGCCGTTAGCCCCGCCCCTTCCGTTGCCGCTCACGACCCAAACAAACGCGTCTCCTGCTGCTGCGAACTGAAGTTTTACAGCAACAAACAGAGATAATTCAGTTCTTTCTCCACTTTGACGAGTCTGAACACTCTCGTCCTGTTGGAGAACAACGACTCTGTGGTTTAGTGTTGTTTATTTCTGTGTTAAACACCGATGAGAAGAAGCAACGTGTCGGTGCTAAGTGGTTGCGGCTAACTGCTGCTGCTCCGTGATGGCAGCAACCACCGCTCCGGTCTCTGCTCCTCTCCTCAGGTCTGTGTCTCTGTTCACATCTAATCAATAACCCGATCGTGGTAAAGACTGCTGGACCTCAACAACACGACACATAATAGACTTGTAACTGTCTTTATTCTGATGTAACACTGCTGCACAGTGCAACTTCCTTTTGTTTTAATATTGTCATCGACATCTTTTCATTTTCATCCTGTTTTATATTTCAACCATCCATCTGCTGCTCATACCTGCCCAGGGACTGCAGCTGGAGATGAGCAAATGCTACTATAATCAATTAATCAAATCTTTATTGCAAACACAATAACTGCTCCATATTAACAACAGAAAGAAAAAAACATGATAAAACAGATTTAAAAAGACAGACAGACAGAGAACTCTCTACATAATCCATCTGCAGATTCAAAACAACTGTTCTTGTTCCTACAACATTAATGTTTATTTGTGCATCACCCCTGTTTTCGATCAATAAGTTCCTGTTCTAACCGTACAGATGTAAACACTGATAACAACCTGATCACTTAACCATAAAACAATTTGTGTAAATTCAAAGGTGAAGGTGTCAGCTCCTTCCATGCATTATAACGACTGCAAATCATGTGTTATATCTGATGGTTTCTATTATATTCTTTCAGTCAAAAGCAACGCCGAGCAGCTCAGAGGAAGGAGAGGAGGAAACGGAAGCGCCAGGCTCTGGCCCAGGCCAGAGAGGGAGGTACAGATGTTTATAGAGTTGTTTTATTGGTTGGTTGTTGTCACATGTGATCAGTTGTTGCCTAATTGATCGATTGATCACATCATCTGATCTGATGCAGGTTTAAAATCTGGAGCAGGTGATGCACCTGGAGAAGAAGAAGAAGAGATAAATGATGAACATGATGAAGAGGAGGAGGAGGTTGATACAGCTGTCGAGGAACGGTGGGTCACTCGGTGATAAATGACTTTAGATCCTTTGATTGCGCTGGTTTTATTGATCTTTACTTGTGTTTGCTCAGGCTGCGTCTGCACGCCCAGTGGCTGGAGAGAGAGAGAGTCGCTCAGGATGAGTTCAGGATGAAGGTGGAGAAGGAGGTCAAGACGCTTCACTTTGATTTAAAACATATGTGTGATGATGATGTACGGTTGCCATGTCTGATTGGGCTCAGAGGAGGATTCCTCTGGTGGATTTGGACGGGAGGATTGGTAAAACACACTGGAAGTCCTGTTTGTGTCCATAATAGACAGATTTCAACAGTTATAGAAGAACAGGTCAAATCACATTGAAAATGACCCATGTTGTGCATTGGTGGTGTAGTGATATAAAATCTGACCAAAATCTGACCAGCAGATAGACACCATCCTTTCGTCTGTGCGTGCAGTAACAAGGGAGATAGAGCCGTATCGCCTGTAATTAGCTTAGCTCAAACACTGGAAGTGTATGGGTAGTGTTAGCCTGCCTCCTACCTGAGCTGAAATCAGCAGTCAGAAGCTGATTTAATTTTAGCTCTAAACTCTGTAAATATATCACTTTATCGACATTTCAAACATTTTAGGTGAGAAAGTAGCCGTTTAGATCAGCAGTGTGTTGTTCATTTGTCTAAATACCAGCTGTTTGGTGCTACTCAAGCTAGCCGTTGTGACCAACGCACTTCCAGTTACTTTCACAAAATGAAACACCCGTTGCCCTTCACATACAGAAAACCATGACAATAGAATTTGTGCTTTTACTTTGAAATAGAAAGCTAACCTACCCTCAATGTAGCTAGCTTGAACGAAAATAAACCGTACTTGCTTGAACCCTCCATTTTGACAGATCTCGTCCCGTTACCGGCATTTGACCGCTCAAGATGTCTTACCAGAGAGTTTTGTTAGCTCCGAGACGAAGATCGGCCCGCTGGTTTCCGTTTAGAGTTGCTGAAGAGTTTCTCTGATGACTTTAGGTGGAGGCAGGCTAACACTACCTATACACTTCCAGTGTTTGAGCTAAGCTAGTTAGCGGTGCGTCAGCTCTGCCCGTATCTCCCTTGTTACTGAACGCACAGTTGAAAGGATGGTGTCTGTCTGCTGGTCATGGACTCAGGATTGAGGCAAGAGACGAAAAAAAAATATTGGCGTATCCCTTTAAAAAAGTAAAAAATAAAATAAGAATATATTATGATGAAAAACAAGTGAATTGAGGAATTCCTGGAATAATTTATGATGAAATAAATTTATTACAAAGATATAGCTTATAATAACTCAGTCGGGTTGTTGTGCATCAGAGGGTCGACGTTTGACCGATGACTCCAAACAGATAAATCTTGATGATGTGTTTGTGTTTGTTGTTCCAGCGGATGATAAAGGAGGAGTGGGAGGCTCAGCAGAGGAAGGAGCGAGACGAGAAAGAGCAGAAGCAGCAGGAGAAACGAGACAGAGAGGTGAAACGGGCCCCGGGAGGATAGAAACAGAAAGACATATATCCTCTCTACTTCACCAGGAGCTTTTTACACACAGACGTGAAGATTGAGACAAACATGTTTTTAAAACTTATCGGAGCAGCTGAGTGTCTTTTTTTGTGAAATGTATTCTTTGCATCGTGCATTGTTCTTTTTAAAACCTTTCCTTGACTGAGCGGCACAAGCAACCGTCACCACTCCTTAACCAGAGCTCAGAGCAGCTGCAGCTCTCACAGCCAGGACGTATCTTTTACTCTGCGACACCTGTCAATCAGGAGTCTGTGTGAAGTGAATGAACCCTCTTTTAATTAATAACTGTTGTGTTTTGTTGTGTTGTGTTGTGTGCCGAGGAGTTGATGTGAACGTGGTCTTAACCCACAGAAACAGACACGCTGCAGTTTGTTCAGTCATGTTCACCAGCCGTGTCTTTAACCATTTGTAGGAGGCCGTTCAGAAAATGTTGGACGAAGCTGAAAATCAGGTAGAAACACACACACACAGACACACACCTGGACTTTTACCTCACATGAGAACATCTCACTGTAGGTTAACCCTCCTGTTCCCTTCCTCCATCCTTCCTTCCTCCCTTCCTTCTTTCCACAAGCCCTTCCTTCCTTCCTTGACCCAGGAGGACAACAGGAGGGTTAAAGGGGTAGTTCAGCTTTTCCAAAGTGGGGTTGTATGAGCTACAAATGTCCATGAAGTATAATAATACCTGCAGTAGAAAGATCTCCTTATCAGTGGTGGAGTGATACAGCGTGTTGTGGAGCCTGTCTGTGTAGAGGAATACTGAGTGTGTTAGTTAGTTCCAGATAAAACAACAGTTTTTCTGACCAGCTGATGCATTGTAAATTTTTACTTTTCTATTGAACTGGTTTATTATTTATTATTCTGAGACAGGAATACACTGATTGATCCGCCGACTGCAGATATCATACAACCCCACTTCAAAAAAAGCTGAACTATCCCTTTAAAGATGGTATTACGGTATACAATTGGTGTCTGTACTTCTTTTGATGTTGTCAGTTGCAGCTCGATAACGGAGCAGGAGGAGGAGGAGGAGGAGGAGGAGGAAGAGGAGCCTGGATGAATCCCGAGGCTCCACTGTCAGACAAGTCAGAGAATTACGGGACAGAGTGCGACGTGAACAACTGTCCCTTCTTCCTCAAGACCGGAGCCTGTCGCTTTGGAGACAGGTGATGATCTTCCTCTCACAGATATCATTATTGTTATTATTACTATTTTGTACTTACAGATATAAAGAAGACAAAAAGACTCTTAGTGAATCGATCTGTGTTGTGTTCAGTTTGTTGCAAGTTCAGACCAGATGTTGAAAGCAGAGGGGAAAAAAAACAGAACACACACACAGTTCAACATTTTCTCAAATTGGCCCATTGCCATAATCCCTATAGTCATAGCAGTAGGTTTGTTACCTTTAATTGTCGGTGCAAGCTATTTTTAGAATGGCGGAGCAGAGCCGTGAGCTCATGGGATTTCTCAGTTTCCCTCATCAAATACACAATCCAACAACTCCACAACGCTCTGGTGGACAAGTTGTGACCTGCACATTCACCACGCTATGAGATAATAACACAATGTTACCAGACAGAGTTGTTTTAGTGGTAAATTCAGCAGCTCACGGCTCTGCTCCGCCGTCCTAAAAACAGCTTGCATGGCAATGGGCTACTTTGCCAAAATGTTGAACTATCCCTTTAACACCAGTTTAGTTTGTAGGAAGTTTACTTCGACAGGTCTGGTATAATCAGTCTTCACACGTCTTTTCCAGCTGCAGACATTGTTCTCCTTTCTGAGCTGTGTCTTGATGAAGCTGCAGGTTGTTTCATTCTGACTCATCAGTGTGTCCTCTCTCTTCTCTTTGACCTCCGTGTGTCCAGATGTTCCAGGAAACACGTCCATCCGTCCTCCAGCCCGACGCTGATGATCCGCGGGATGTTCAGGACGTTCGGTATGGAGGAGGCGCGGCGCGACGACTACGACATCGATGCCTGTCTGGAGCACAGCGAGGAGGAGCTGCACGAGTCCTTCGTCGACTTCTACCACGACGTCCTGCCCGAGTTCAGGAGCGTCGGCAGAGTGGTTCAGTTCAAGGTCAGAGGTCACGAGGAAGCTCTGGTTTCTGTGTGTGGAGGAGAATCATGTTGGTTCATGTGAATGTGATTCATCAGAAAACCAACAACCATATATCATATACAGTATGTAGATGATGTCATAGGTGTCGGTGTGCAAATATGGACTGTAGCTGTAGCTCGGTAAAAAGTAGGAATAAATGAATTTATATCGTTATTAACTTGTAAGACAAACCCAATATTGTTCATTTATCTCTTCTTGATGCTCTGAAGGTAAGACACTCAATAAATTACACGTTTGGTTCATTTATTTCAGATCAGCTGCAACTACGAGCCGCACCTGAGAGGAAACGTTTACGTCCAGTTTGACACGTACGTAATCTCACTTTTGGCTTTTCCAGATAAATAAACTGTGCACAATTTGAATACAACTCCTGACTGTGTGTGTGTGTGTGTGCAGAGAGGAGCAGTGTAAAGACGCCTTCATCAGGTTCAACGGGCGCTGGTACGCCGGCCGTCAGCTTCACTGTGAGATGTGTCCTGTGACCCGCTGGAAGAACGCCATCTGTGGTGAGGAGCGCCTGACCATCCACATTACACATACACATATACACATATACACACCTACATATAAATAATACATTACATACTGAAAATGATCAGATCCGATCTGCGTGTGTCTGACGCCCCACTGCAGAGCAGCGACCAGCGCCGCCTGGTGGAGACATGTGTTAGATGGTAGATAACTGTTTATGTAATTACAGTTTTTCTCAGTTGGTTTGCCTCATTTCTCTAAACAGAAACAGAACTCTAAGATCATTTGGTAAAACAGTGTTACAGCACAACACCATAGATCTCTCTCTCTCTCAAAACATTCACTCGTGTCAAAACTAAATTTCCTTCTCATACAAATAGTCAGTTTCCCCAAAATGCATCGTCCCTTTGGCATCGTGTGAGCACTGCAAGTCAAAATGTTTAGATGTTTTGTCTCTTTATTTGAGGACCATTGAAATATCCCTCAAGCCCAGCCCTTCATCACTATAGTTACTGGACTAGTTTTTATTATCTAGCCAACAGAATACAACTGTGTATAAAACTGAAAAAATTAAAAAACAAAAACAAAATAGTAGCCTATAACACTGCGTTCACACCGGGCGCGAGTAAAATATTCGCCTCGCTCTACTCGCTCCAGTTTGCCCGCTGGAATATTTGATTTTACTCGCGACATTCGCGCGAATATCACTTCATTCGTGTCGCGTCAGTTGCACCGCCGGCATAAATTTGCGTCTGTACATTGACTTGCCTCACACCCGGTGTGAACACAACGTACGGTTTGTCATCACTCATTGCACTCATACTGCCAGGGAAAGGTAGCCATACAAGTTAAAGCATAAGTCAGGGGAATGTTCTTGTTAATATACTGTAAGTCCTAAATAGTCCTATTTTCCGTCAGCAATCACTTCCACAGAGTGTTTGGGCTGAAACACGGGTCTCTCCGTCACTCTGCTCTGCTGTAACCCGAGGAGAAAATTTTCCTTGTGGGATACAAGCGTTATCCAATGAGGAGAGAGAACGGCATGAAGGGCTGTGTGTGCAGCCAAGGGATGCGCGTGAATGTGGTGACGTAGGGACGAGGACCAATAGAGGCATGACGAGGGCGGGGGCTGCTAACTCATGGTGCGTTCAAGGCAACCCGTAACTCGTGTTTTTCCGACCTGTGAAGTCGTACCAGTTCTTCCCCCTGATCCACAAGACCTCAAAGAACAGCTCTATAGAGTTTCGCAAGAAGTTAATAATAATTTTCTGTGTTTCCAACAAATGTGACGTTTATTTTCTGTTTTTAATTTCCTTTGTCTTTCTGATCATAAATCTTTTTCTACATTCATATGACACCGCTATCAACTGAATACTCCGACGTTAGTTACTCGGTTGTTGTGCATCACAGAACCGAGGTTTTATAAAGATTAACACACAGAGACCAGGAGGAGGAGCTGAAGTGTATTTACCATCTGTGGTCTTGGTTTTCTCTCTCTCAGGTTTGTTCGACAGACAGAAATGCCCCAAAGGGAAACACTGCAACTTCCTGCACGTTTTCCGAAACCCCGGCAACGAGTTCTGGGAGGCAGACCGGGACTGGCACCTGTCTCCGGACCGCAGCGTGAGGACCAGTCGCAGAGACGGATGGCACTCGGAGCGACACCGGGAGCGGCCGTGGAGGAGAGAGTCGCCGAGGTCGGAGAGGACGGAGAGATCCCAGTACAGAAGGAGGAGCAGGAGCCGGAGCCGGGACAGGAGGGACAGGGAGGACAGACGGACGTCCGGCTGGTGGAGACACAGCGAGCGGAGGAAAGACGGGTCGAGGAGCAGGAGCAGAGACAGAGAGAAGGACAGACAGAGACACAGGAGCAGAGACAGAGACGGAGACAACGACATCAACAAGTACAGGAGGAGAAGTGAAGACGGAGATGGAGACGGAGAAACGAGAGGACGGTCGAGAAGCACGAGCGCAGAGAGGAGGAAGAAGAGGAAGAGGAGAGACAGCAGAGAGACAAAGACACAGAGCGACGAGGACGGAAACAGCAACTCACACCGACGCCACAAACACTCCTCCAAGAAGAACAAGAAGAAGAGCAAGAAGAAGCACAAGAAGAAGAGACACCTGACCGAAGGGACGACCTCATCGGACGAGTCGGAGAAGGGGAAGACGGAGGAGAAGAAGATGGAAGAGGAGGAGAAGATGGAGGAGACGGAGATCAAGACGAAGATGAAGGAGGAGGAGGAGACAGGAGACTGTTCTGCTGTAACAGAGACAATCCTGAAAACCAGCATCGTGGATCAAAGTGTCGACACGGAGACGACGTCCAACACGGAGACAGCAGCAGGTCAGATGGACACTTTGACATGAGGACGGTTTGACAGCTGCTTCAGTTTGTTTTGTATTTGAACTCTTGAAAGACAAGAAGTGATAAACGTAGAGCGGTGAGACAGGACCAGTCGTCTCATCTGTCTGTACATGTAAATATTTAAAGGGATAGTTCAACATTTTGTCACATTGGACCATTACCATAATCCCTTTAGTCATAGCAGTAGGTTCGTTACCTTTACCTTTAATTGTCGGTGCAAGCTTTTTTTAGAACGGCGGAGCAGAGCCGTGAGCTGCTCAGAGCTACGCTACGGAGGCTCATGGGATTTCTTGGGGAGGGAAATTCATGCAAAACCACTGATGCGCGTTGCCTTCAGGGACAGTTTTTAATCAAGCAGTCTCTGTATTTCCCTCTAAAACAACTCTGTCTGGTACGTTGTGTTATTATCTCATAGTGTGGTCAATGTGCAGGTCACAACTTGTCCAAGAGAGCGTTGTGGAGTTGTTGTGTACAGTATTTGATGAGTTTGATGAGGGAAACCAAGAAATCCCATTAGCCTCCGTAGCGTAGCTCTGAGCAGCTCACGGCTCTGCTCCACCGTTCTAAAAATAGCTTGCACCGACAGTTGAAGGTAACAAACCTACTGCTATGACTATATAATATATACTGTATATATATAATAGGGATTATGGCAATGGGCCAATTTGCCAAGATGTTGAATTATCCCTTTAAACTGTGGGAGGCAGGAAGTGATATACGTGGAGCGGTTAGACAGGACCAGTCGTCTCATCTGTCTGTGTGTAAATATTTAACTCAGTAAAAAAACAGAAACATCAACACGTGTTTGTTTTCTTTCTTTAATACATTTATTGTTAATAACTTTCAAATATAAGAAAAAGAAAATGTTGGCAAACGTGTCGGCAGTGTTTAATACAAAAGTAAGAGATTTCTTTTTTCTTTTTCTTTTTTTTTTTTTTTAGCACAAATCAAAGATGAGCTTTGTAATGAAATATTTTCTGATCGATGAAAACACCTCGAGTGCAGATAATAAAAAAAACTGGACTGCCTTCGGTTTGGAGTGAGCGTCTATCTGGAGCTCGTTGACGTGAACGAGCCCACAGATGGAGAATGAGGATGAGGATGATGATGATGTACCTGATATGTGCACTTCTTCATCTTCTACGTTCCAAACAAACTCAGGATGTCTGTTGTTCACATGGACTGGAATAATTACATAATACTGGTGTAATACTGGTTTATTGTGTATCGCATTCACCTGAAGACAAATTTTTGTTTTCTGAGTAATTTCAGTTTTTGAGTTTTTTTATTTTCAGTTTTTCAGACTAATTTATTTCCTGACTTAACGTGATAATTTAAAATCCCACGAGAAATTCCCTCTAAAATACAGTGAAGCTAGACAGCATTGATCTGTGGTACATGTATATAATGCAGAAAGAGCGTGTAAGAACTGATTTCAAAATAAAGGTAACCTTTCCCAAAACGGATTAAATTGCATAATTTTTTCCAAGTTTATTTAGTTTTTCAAAAGAAAAACCCTCAAAGTTTTCTTATTTTCACTTTGTTCCCTGTAAAATCAGATTGATAATGAAAAGAGACCATGTAGCAAACTGGGAGGGAGCACCATTTAAATACATAGGCTACATGTTTATGGGGCTTTTATTCTGAAATGCTACCAGATTGCAAATGGTAAGTGGTGAAACGTGACTTCTTGAAGGATTTGTTTATTTTTAACTTTATTTTAAATTTTAAACTCGCAGGATTTTAAAGTGTCTCGTTAATTCAGAAAGAATAATTAATAAAAAAAAACCCAGAAAAAATAACTCAGAAAAACTTTAAATTTCCTTTTTTTCCCCAAGTGAATGCAACATGCTTCTGTAACTGTGGGTGAATAAACTCCACCTACATGTTTATTCATCCTGAATCCCTTTCCCTCCACAGACGCCATAGAGAAGGTACAACACAGTGTTCTTTGGTCAAAGGTTCGTCTTTAAGTGTCAGAGCCAAAGTGTCATCACACAGGAAACAGGCTTTTCTCTCTCATCTGGGGTCACTAACTATAACTATAACTATCCTACCATTGGCTCAGACTACGGGAGAAACTGACCTACGATTCGTCTTCAGAGGCCACGACGACACATACGCAGTGAGACGAGGAACAAAAAAAAAGTGAAATGAACAGAATCAGTTTCACAAACACGACACTGAACGACACAGAAACAGATGTGAAGCCAAAGCAGAAGGAACCGAGGTTTCACCAAACCTTACTCTAAATCTTTACACTGATCAGTGGATGACGGGGATCTGATCTGATCTGATTCCAGTTAATGAGCAGGTTGATTGTAAAAAGTGTCAGTCATTGATTCCTACAGCAGCTGATGTGTCTTTGATGTGTTTTTATCATCACATCTGAATTGTACATTTTGTCAAACTGGCCCATTGTCATAATCCCTATAGTCATAGCAGTAGGTTTGTTACCTTTAATTGTCGGTGCAAGCTATTTTTAGAACGGTGGAGCAGAGCCGTCAGCTGCTCAGAGCTACACTACGGAGGCTCATGGGATTTCTTGGTTTCCCTCATCAAACTCATCAAATACATTCATAGAGGTAAATATAGAGACTGCTGATGAAAAACTGTCCCTGAAGGCAACGCACATCAGCGGTTTTGCATGAATTTCCCTCTAAAACAACTCTGTCTGGTAACGTTGTGTTATTATCTCATAGCGTGGTGAATGTGCAGGTCACAACTTGTCCACCAGAGCGTTGTGGAGTTGTTGGATTGTGTATTTGATGAGTTTGATGAGGGAAACCAAGAAATCCCATGAGCCTCCGTAGCGTAGCTCTGAGCAGCTCACGGCTCTGCTCTGCCGTTCTAAAAACAGTTTGCACCGACACCGACGAGGTAACAAACCTACTGCTATGATGATAGGGATTATGGCAATGGGCCAATTTGCCAAAATGTTGAACTATCCCTTTAATGGTTTTTAATTCCTTCATTTGTTCCTGAACCAAACATCGACGGTTCTTTTCCAGTTTTCTATATTTACATCCAACCAGCGCTGTTGTATTGCTGTTTAGCAGCAGAAAGAGCCGGGAGGACACACCATCTTTCTGGATCTGGAGACACCGGAGCAGATGGAGGTTTTTTCCTTCTGCTAATGGATCTTCAGGGTTTTTATTTATTTATTTAATTTATTTAAAGTGAAGCTGAGTGTTGATTCCTTCAGCTCTGTGACTCGTGACATCGTGTGAAGCTGCAGCAGTGAGATGGGTGGATGGTGTCACTGTCATGTGTGTGTGTCGCTACATTGTTCTCTGTGGAGTTTTACCAAGAAGTCGTTGGTGTGTGTGCGTGTGTGTGTGTGTGTGTGAGACAGGTGCTGATGGTGCTGCAGGACTGAGTGGGAGGAGCTTGTTACAGGAGGAAACACATTGAAACCACAGTTGGCACCAGACTGACAGGACGTTACAGGAGAGCAGAGTACAGAGTGATACAGGTGACAACACAGACAGACTGACGACACTGACACAGCGACCAGGAGGAGGAGGAGGAGGAGGAGGATAGAGACACTGAAGGTTCCAGATCCACATCTGGAGAGCTGCTGAACACCTGGGAGGTTCATCTATGTCAGCCCAATCTCCTCTAAGACGCTGCGTGGCGCCTCGGCCTCCTGCAGACGGAGAGAAGAAGAAGAAGAAGAGACGTCAGAGTGGGTCATCTGTATCCAACCCACTCCTCTAGGAGCCAGAACTACAGGTTGTGTTAGAACTACTCTGCCCTGCAAAGGCAAAGTGCAGTACCTGCATTTTTTTTATCTGCAAAGTGTGGCATATTCTCTTCACTCTGGTAGAATTTGATATTGGTAAATTTCCAGAGTTATTGAGCTTTTTATTTTGCTCTCCATCCAAAACAAGACAAAGTGCAGTATCTGCCATAAAACTGTCAAAATTGGTCAGAAGGACAAACTACAAAATACATTTAATGTATCTTATCTAATCATTTATAGACTTGGTAGTTATTCATAATATGATGCTTTAACCTGACAATGAAAAACACAGTTTGGCATTTTTACAGATGCTGCACTCTGCCTTTGTAGGGCAGTAGTGACGTCACGATTATTTCATCATTACATCGTATTTGTCTATATGGTTCCGACATTATCTGGAAAGTGACGGTATTTAGGAATCATGACGAGCAGAATGCAGCCTCTAAATAACACATTATGGTTATTATTATACATTATGGGTTAGCTGTTATCAACATCCGGGGTCTGTAGGTTATCCTACTGACCTCTGATCTGGATGATGTCATCTCTTGTTGCTACCGCTAATGCTACGGTTCGTTTCTGCATCATGTTTCTGACTTGTCAGAACAAAATGAGCAGCTGGATGAAGTTCAGCTTCCACAGGCTTCCTCTCCTCAACCTGGACTCACTAAAGCTCTGGATAGTTGAGATAAAAATGGACCTGAATGCTGAAGCAGAATGATTATTATCACAATGAGCCGTGCAGCAGCAGCGTTCAGAGATGACATCATCCAGTTTAGCCTATCATCATCTAGCCTATCAGAACTAAATCTTGGTGAAATGAAGGAGTTTCTCTGCAGATAATGTGTTATTTAGAGGCTGCATTCTGCTGCCCTGTAGACTCCATTATACAGATATACGCGGCTCTCGGCTGGAGCTCATTTCATCACAACGACTTGTAATGACACCAAAGTTAGCTGAGTGAGGAAATGATCTTGATTTATGCTAGAAATAAGGTCTAGTTTGTAAACAACAGTAATTATCTTTAACAGTAGTTTAAAGTTATTTGTCTGCTTTATAAACGTGAGTTTAGAGTAATGTCAGACTGTTCCTGTGATGAGCCGACGGTTCGACTTAATGACCATTAGTTACAGTTTAATTAATGGTGAGAAAAGTGTGTGACACTTGTTTTCATCCTCCTACACAAAGTTAAAACATTTTAATATAGTTTTATTGTTGGTTTTATTCATATATAACCATGTTGTAGCCTTAAAGCTGTGTTAACATGTATCCTGTTTCACAGGAGGAGGCTCTTTTGTCCCAGGAACTGAAAGGAGGCAAATTTGGGAAGTTTCAGCTACTCAACATACTGCAGGTTAACTGACAGAGGAAATAACCGTGTGTGTTGCTTTGTGTGTGTGTGTCTGACCTCCTGCAGCAGGTCGGCCTGCTCGATGGCCTTCAGCACGTTCTTCTTGGACGTCTCCTGTGCTTCTCCTCCCAGCAGGAACTCGTCCAGGATGAAGTAGGCCTTCTCAAAGTTGAAGATGATGTCCAGCTCACACACCTGAGAGGAAACACAGAGACACTACAGGTCAGAGGAGAAACACACACACACACACACATATATATGTATAAAATCAATAAACAGGTCTGATGCTTCAGAAACTCACGCTGCCAAAGTATTTGTCCAGCAGCTCCACATATCTGTGGATGATCTCCAGAGTGATGAGCTCATTGTCCTGGTCCTCCACCGCACAGCAGAAATACAGGCTGGCATATCTGCAACACACACACACACACACACACACACACACACACACACACACAGACCGACATCAGTGACACCAGAGTGTGTTCACAGACCTGAGGTCAGAGGTCACCTTCAGGTCTGAGGGGAACAGAGACGGGAACAGAACAGAGATTGAAACTGAAAACATCTGGTTCCTGTTTTGGTTGAGTTCACTACAACACAACGACAACTTTTGTTGTTAAGTACAACGTAGTATTAGGGCCACACTGACAAATAAAAAAATCTGAAACTTTGAGAATTAAGTCGTAAATGTACAACTTTATTCTCATAATGTCATGACTTTTTTCTCGTAGGAAATGTACGACCTTTTCTCGTAGGAAATTTACAACTTTATTCTTGTAAATTTACGACTTTATTCTTGTAATGTTATGACTTCTTTCTCATAGGAAATTTACGGCTTTATCCTTGTAAATTTACAACTTTATTGTCGAAGTCTGTGTTTGTTTTTTCTCCCTGTGGCCCTAATACTCTATCATAGTTAAAACACAAATACAATGTGATTTTAATTTTGCACCTTGTTAAAATAATGTGATGTTCTGTATTATACCAAACTAACATGGTTCCATATTCTATCATTTAATCTGTAGGACGCTCCCAGCGCTGATGATGCACGAGACTGTTGGACACATTTTTTAATTTAATTTCAGTTCATTATTCAACTAAACCACAACACTGTAATTTAAAACTGATAGAATTTATTCTAAGGAGATTAAATCATATTATTACATCGTATATGAGACAGAAAACACTGTTTGTTTATCATAGTAAACAACATATTTAGATCATGAGCCTTTCGTAATGTCCTGACTCAGCAGTAATCTGTCCCAGTCTGAGTATTACTGAGTCATTCCTTATATACAGTCTGTTTGTGTGGTTGTCGTCCGTGGCTCAGCTCTGTTGTTACCAGAGCAGTGGGAGTTTGTGGATTCACACTGCAGCAGAAGGAGAGGTGGAGAAAACACCAGAAACCTCAGAGTTGGACAAAACAATCAGTGAATCACTGGTTCTCTATAACCAGATCAACGACAACAACAAACTATCTCAGATAAAGAAGTGATGTAACACACGATCGTCCTCTGAAACATCTGACACGACATCTTGTTTTTGTTTGTTAAATGTTTAACAAAGTTTGACGCCATGAGATAATCATGTAACATTATGAGACAGAGTTGCTTTAGAGGCAAATGCAGCCGGAACTACATTCCTGACACGGCTGCTGGGCGGAGGGATTTCAGAAGAGAAAGTAGTTCCGAGCGTTGTGGAGTTGCTGGATTGTGTATTTGATGAGTTCGATAAGGGACAGGGGACCTGTACCGTTCATCTCCATTGTGTTCACTGAGCAGCTCACGTCTCTGCCCCGCCCATCTCAAAACAACATGCACCGATAATTAAAGGTGATGAACCTACTACTCTGACTATAGGGGTTATGGTGAGAGGAGGATCTGATTAAATGTTGAACTGTCCCTTTAATAAAACAACCACACAGACCTCTTGTAGACGATCTTCAGGTCCCTCCACTCCAGGAAGCTGCACATCTTGGGCTTCCGGGCCAGGATGGTCTGGACCAGGTCTCTGGAAATCTTCTTCCTCTCCTTGTCCGACAGAGGAACGTACCATTTCTGCAGCCGCAGCTTCCCCTGACGGCTGAACAACAGCATGAACTGCATCTGCAGGAGGAGGAGGGGGAGAAGGAGGAGAGAAGAGGAAGAGGGGGGAGGAGGAAGAAGAGAGGAGAGAAGAGGAGGACGGGGGAGGAAGGAGGAGGAGAAAGAAGAGAGGAGAGAAGAGGAGGAGGGGGGAGGAAGGAGGAGGGGAAGAGGAAGAAGAGAGGAGAGAAGAGGAGGAGCGGGGAGGAAGGAGGAGGAGGAAGGAGGAGGGGAAGAGGAAGAAGAGAGGAGAGAAGAGGAGGATGGGGGAGGAAGGAGGAGGAGAAAGAGGGAGGAGGAAGAAGAGAGGAGAGAAGAGGAGGAGGGGGGAGGAAGGAGGAGGGGAAGAGGAAGAAGAGAGGAGAGAAGAGGAGGAGGGGGGAGGAAGGAGGAGGAAGGAGGAGGGGAAGAGGAAGAAGAGAGGAGAGAAGAGGAGGAGGAAGGAGGAAGAGAAAGAGGGAGGAGGAAGAGGAGAAGGAGAAGAGGAGGAGGAAGAGGAGAGAGGAGGAAGGAGGAGGATGAGGAAGGAGGCAAGAGGAGGAGGAGGAAGAATAGAGGAGAGAAGAAGAGGAGGAGGAGGAAGAAGAAGAGGAGAGAAAAGGAGGAGGGTTAGGAGGAGGAAGAGGGGAGGAGGAGGAGCAGGAGGAGGAGGGAAGAGGAGGAAGAAGGAGGACGACAAGGCAAGAGGAGGAAGAAGAGGAAGAGGAGTCAGAGTTGTGATGGTCCAGACTCAGAGTGTAGGCTATACTATATAAAAGAGGTCCAGACTCAGACTCAGGTCCATCTAGTTTTATCTCTGGTTCTATTATGGTCCAGAGATGAGACTCCAACTTGGTGAGTGTTACTGTTACCAGTGCAGAGTGAGGATGATGAGGATGAAGAGTAAAGTGAATCTGAGATTAACTGTTTCCATCATGTCACAGTTATGTAAAACATTATTTTTTCCCATAAAAACAAACTTAATTCGATGAATCTGATGAAATAAACAACAACACGAGACGCCCAACACACGAACACACAGCCCACATTATATAATATGAATATGACGAGGCCCAGCACATAGAGCTTATTATCTAGTATGTTTTTACTTTAATTAAAGTTTAACATCACTAAATGTCCACACATTAACATGAACAACACGTCTGCTGCTGCGGCGCTAAGCTACCGGAGCTACAGCGGCTACCAGCAGTAAACACCCCCGTTACCTCGCTCCGGCCTCGGCCTCGCGGCTCCTCAGCGACTCGGTCGGCTCTTCAGCGGAGAATCAACCAAACACATTCATAAAACCAGACGAAGAGAACAGATGTTGGCAGATGTTTCTGTGTTTCCCTGCGTTTCTTCTCCCCGGCTGGATGCTAAAGTAGCGGCTACTAGCAGCAGGAGCGGTTACTGATGAAACAACGATTTAAGAGAGGCGCGCTGTGATTGGCCGGAGCAGCCACAGCGCTGCGCTCTGATTGGCTCAGAGATCCCGTTATCCGTTACGTTGTTTTTCTCAGCTCGCAGCTACAGTGAATTCATGTGGCTGAAACTTTGGGTCGTTTTCACTTCCTTCTGTTTTACGGTCAGAGAAGTGACACTGATTGTTATTTATTCATGTAGATAAAGAAACATTTTATTAGGTTATATAACCTCTAACCTGTTAATAATTAAAAAAAAAAAAAATACAACAACAAATTAGACAAAGACCATTATTTTGTATCACATGTAGCCTACAGTGGCATTCTTCTTCTTACAGAAAAATCTCTTGATTGAAATGAGTCGTGATTAACAAAGATTCATACACTGAAAGTGTTTTCGACCATTTTTTGTTCCAAAACCAAATCATGCTGCAAATAGAACAGATAAACAATACAACATATCAAGTGCTATCTGTGTTAGACTTTACATTTTTACGTAGATATTTAATTTTATTGTAAAGACCACCTATTATAAAACCTTTGAAAACAGTGTATCATCAGCCTGTGCCTGCATGTTGTATGGTGACGTATTGTAGGTAATATACAGGAAGTGGTTATAAATCTTGGAAGCCTCTTCTTGTATTTTAATTTCATGTTAATTTATTCTTCTACGGCACAGTAGAGAGTTATTTTTAGTCAACTATGTGTTTAACATTTTGATACTTTGCATTGAAAACCAAAAAACAAATGAATATGTAATGTGGTCAATTTCTATACAAATAAACCAAGCAGCTCTCTATAAAAACAGGAAGTACTGGCTCCATCACAGCTGCTGCATCTTAACACGGTTGTTAAAGCGCTGGTACTGATCATCAAACTATAATGTAACATGAGCAGAGGATTTATTTTCACATGTTACTTTTTCTTTCTGTCTTATATTTTTTATGTATGTTTTATATATATTTTTTTATGTTTCTATATTTTATCTATATTTTTCTATCTATCTAAATTCAAATTCAAATTCGCTTTATTGGCATGACAGTTACAGGATGTTGCCAAAGCATAGGAAACAATGAAAGCAAATACAACAATATACAAATACAACAATATACTGTACAAATACAAAATATACCATTTACAAATATCTATCTATCTATCTATCTATCTATCTATCTATCTATCTATCTATCTATCTATCTATCTATCTATCTATCTATCTATCTATCTATCTATCTATCTATCTATCTATCTATCTATCTATCTATCTATCTATCTATCTATCTATCTATCTATCTATCTATCTAAATAAACAGTCTTATTATGTCTCTACTTACCTGCTCATCTTATTATTTTTTATTTATTTATATTGCAAATAATGTATTATATTTGTATATTTATGTAAAACAGCTTGAACTTTATTTGTTTAATTTTTGATGATGTAGCCTAGTATAATTTTTTTTTTTACAGTCTATGAGTATAATGTAGAATGAGTTGTTATCTCTGCAGAGAAGATGAAGTCCTTCAGCGCCACCTACCGTCCACTAGCAGAACAGCAGGGACATGATGTGTTTTTCAGAGACTGGGATGTTCAGTTGAAACCGACCAGCGACGCTTCACGTCCTGTGAGCTGCTGCAGGACAGAGTCTGAGTCTGCACAGGAAACACTGGGACCAGGACGGTTCTCTGTGTGTGTGTGAGTCTGAGAGAGAGTGTGTAAGTGTGTGAGCGTGTTTGTGTGTGTGTGCAGGCTGTGAGCTGAATGCTTCCTGTCGTCGCTGAGAACAGCTGGATGCTACTCGGCTAACAGGCTGTAGCCGGGGAGCAGCCTCCGCAGAGCGGGGAGGGAGCCGCGTCCGATCCGCGCTGCAGCACCGGAGGATGGGACACTGAGCGGTAGGACACCGCCGGCTCGGGCTGGATCAGCCGGTGCACGGAGCTGCCAGGACCTGATGAATGTGTGTGTGTCTGTGTGTGTTTGCAGTGATCCTCCAGGATGAGGAGCCGCAGTAACTCTGGAGTGAGGCTGGACGGATACGCCAGGCTGGTCCAGGAAACCATCCTGTGCCACCAGGTGAGAGGAGGGAGTTTAGTCAAATTTTGTGTATAAAGTAAATAAATAAGAATAAAAAAATGAATAAAATAAAATAAAATAAATGATAAATGATGAAATGTGCTAATTTCCAGAACCGAAATCTGAGCAATGGATAAATTCACTTTCAAAATTCTTATTTTAGCCTATTTTGTTGACAGTAGAGTCAGAAGTTTTTACAGAGAGGATTTTGGATATCTCTTTTTATCACTCTGTAAATGAGAAAATACTGTCCCAGCCATAAAAAATCTAATTTCGCCTTGTTTTTTAGTAATAAAATGTTGTATAAATCAGGCTGTGAATGATATATCAACAAACCCCCTGTAAAAACCTTCAGAATCTAGAAAGGGATCAAAGTGGAAGGTTTGGTGTGTGAAAGTGCTGCTGAAGTGGAGATTTCTAGCTCAGTCTGAGTCTGAAAAACTCATTTTGAGAAAATGGCCTTTAAAGACTTGTACTGTAAAATTCCATAGCTTGTTAATGTAAATCGTACTTTAACGATTGGTGGTGGATACGGAGAAAATGACTATTTTAGGATAAATCTAGGCTGATGAAAGAGACAAAATAAAGTAAAACAACCACCTTCCTGTCGATTTATTTCTTTTGATTTTTCTGAAAGAAAACGAGCCCAAAATCTCAAAATTGATCAGTGCATGAAAAAACTGTTTTTGCCTGTAGTGTCTTGCCTTTATATACAATAAGATATGATATGATGCATATGAAAGCTCAGTAGTCACCAAATAATCAGAAATGTGACTAATAAACTAAAACATCCAAACAAAATCAAGCTCTTTATTTTATTTTAGTTTATATTATTAATCATGTTAATGCCTGCATTTCTTCCTGCACATCTCCCACACTAAGTATTATTCCATCATAGAAATAATAATGGTGCGATGTAGGAAAGTCAGCGTCCTAAAAATACTTGAAAATGTTCAGTTTTTTGTTGAGCAACCTGCAGACACACCAACGTTAAAGTGACGACAGGAGAAAACTGAGTCACAGCCACCATGAGTTTGCAGCTTCACTCTCTTTAAGTCAGTTTTTTGTTGCGAAATGTTTGAGAACTTCCAGATTCTCTCATTTGAGAAGCTGCTGTCAGTGAATGTTTAGACTTATTTATTCAAATGAATAAGCAAAGGAGTTCAGCTCCGGTGAACTGGTTGGTTCGTGGTTAAATAAGGAAGATATAACAATACAGAGCTCAGTTAGTTTCCAACAACAGACCAACTACTGTAGTTATTATATGTGTTGTATTACATCGTCATTAGTTTGTTTTGACAGCTGTTTTTGAGAAGTGAGCTTTGCAGCACTTGTTGCTCATCGAAGCAGAACAGTAAGAGATCAAGAGGAGAAACACGGGAATGCCTCTTTTAGGAATGTTGACTGACTCTATAAAAGGAAACAGAACACACACTCTACTGTACATGCACCAGAGCTTTGGGTTTGTGTGTAGTTTTGTGTGTGTTTGTTGTGTTGTCGGTTGGACACATGCAGGCAGATTCAGGTTCAACCAGATCGGAGCCGAGCAGCAGCAGAGATAAACAAGTGGTGGCCAAAGTTCAGCCTCAGGAAACTATGCAGCTTTATCTCTCAACGCTCAAGTTCACAGTCAACAGCTGCCTAAGTTTAACACTGTGACCCGACAGGGCATGTGGAGAACATATAGGCTGTAGGTTGGGTTTCAGAGGAGGAGGGGGGCACAACAAGGCAGTTTTACAGACTTAGAGCTTTAACTTAAAGAACTGAAAGTGAAACCATGTAAACTACTACAGTATAACATTAAAGGGATACGCCAACTTTTTTTTTACATGTCTTGCCTCACTCTCGAGTCCATGACCAGCAGATAGACACCATCCTTTCCACTGTGCGTGCAGTAACAATGGAGATAGAGCCGTATTGCCTGTAATTAGCTTAGCTCAAACACTGGAAGTGTATGGGTAGTGTTAGCCTGCCTCCACCTAAAGTCATCAGAGAAACTCTTCAGCAACTCTAAACAGAAACTGACGGGCTGATCTTCATCTCAAAGCTGACAAAACTCTCCAGTAAGGCATCTTGAGCGGTCAAATGCCGGTAACAGGACAAGATCGGTCAAAACGGAGGGTTCAAGCAAAGATGGTTTATTTTGGTTCAAGCTAGCTACATCGAGGGTAGGTTATCTTCCTATTTCAAAGTAAAAGCACAAATTCTATCCTCATGGTTTTCTGTATGTAAAGGGCAACGGGTGTTTTATTTTGTGAAAGTAACTGGAAGTGCGTTGGTCACAACAGCTAGCTTGCCGAATTTGTAGAACAAAATTGTAAACAGCTGGTATTTAGACAAATTAACGACACACTGCTGATCTAAAACTTTCTCACTAAAAATGTTTGAAATGTTGATAAAGTGAGCTAAAATGAAATCAGCTTCTGACTGCTGATTTCAGCTGGTATTGTTTAGTCAAATTAACGAAAGGATGGTGTCTATCTGCTGGTCTGGATCTCACTTTAATCGGCACCAACTCAACTTCAAACCTCATCTCATCTGGAAACAGATCAAATGTTTTCATTTTCAAACAGAAACACAAAATGAGTTTCTTTAAAACAGTAAACTGAACGTGAACAATCTGAAGATGTCTCTGGGATGTGATGATCAGCATTTAAATCTGGTGTTTTCACAGACAAAATGATGAATAGGCCTATATGAAGGAAATAATAATCAGATAAATGACGATGTTACAACCCAGAGCGTCCAGGGTCCAACTAATGACATAATGGACCTTATTGTTCAGTGGCGGCTACATAACATCAGAGGCACAGAGAGAACTAATAAAATTCAACTCTATGGTTCTTCTACAGCAGAAACAGAAGTCACGCTTCCTGCTAAAAGAACAAAGGAAAACATCCAGCCAGGGATGTCACAATGACTTGTTTTCACAATTCATCACGGTATTAAACGCCATAGTTATTAATCCTGAAGATTCTTCACAAAATACACTTTCTGAAAAAGATCACGTTGGAACTGTATGGGCAGATCAGCACCAAAGTAAAGGAAAACGCACAGATATTGGACCATTTATTTAACCTAACATTGAACTGGTGGGAAGTTAAAGGTTAAATGTTACTGTGTCATTTGTAATAAAGAAAAAATAAAGTTTTTTAAACATTTGGTAGGCCTATAGATGATAGTTAATAACTTAAATGTTTCAAACACTTCTCCTTAATTAATGAGGGGAATTATTTTTAATTAATTAAAGATTAGGCTAATCCCTGAGGGGAATTATTTTTAAAATTAAAAATTCAATTGTTTGTTTTTGTTGTTGTTTGTTTGTTTGTTTGTTTGCTCTGTGACTAATATGACTGTGTTCAATTCTTGAGATATACTTAAATATTTTGACTATATTTGATTTATAAATAATGTTCTGAAATAAATTGATGCATAATAATCCCTGAGTATCGTCTGCAGGCTGTTGGGAAAATCTACCTGAGAGACAAAACCCAGGAGTAAAAACGAACACGTTCTGATGATTCTTTTATTCTAATCATCAGCAACTTTTGTTTTATAAAAGATATGACTGAGTCAATGGAAACCAGTGACATGGATGTTAAACATGTCTGTGTGTGTGTCAGAACCCGGTGACTGGCCTGCTGCCGGCCAGCGCCCAGAAGACGGACGCCTGGGTCAGGGACAATGTCTACAGCGTGCTGGCGGTGTGGGGGCTGGGCATGGCCTACCGCAAGAACGCCGACCGCGACGAGGACAAGGCCAAGGCTTACGAGCTGGAGCAGGTGTGTTTGTCTCACACACACATACACTGGGTTAAAGGGATAGTTCAACATTTTGACAAATTGGCCCATTGCCATAATTGCTATAGTCATAGCAGTAGGTTTGTTACCTTTAATTGTCGGTGCAAGCTACTTTTAGAACGGCAGAGCAGAGCTGTGAGCTGCTCAGAGCTACGCTACAGAGGCTCATGGGATTTCTTGGTTTCCCTCATCAAACTCATCAAATACACAATCCAACAACTGCTCTGATGGAAAAACTGTCCCATTCAAAGAGATAACACCATCAAGGTTACCAGACAGAGTTGTTTTAGAGGGAAAACAACTCTGTTGATGAAAAACTGTTGAAGTTATTATCTCATCAGCAGTTTTGAATGGATTCCAGGTCTAAAACAACTCTTGTCCACCAGAGTGTTGTGGAGTTGTTGAATTGTGTAGGTTTGAAGTTTGATGAGGGAAACCAAGAAATCCCATGAGCCTCTGTAGCGTAGCTCTGAGCAGCTCACGGCTCTGCTCCGCCGTTCTAAAAATAGCTTGTACCGACAATTAAAGGTAACAAAACTACTGCTATGACTATAGGGATTATGGCAATTTACCAAAATGTTGAACTCTCCCTTTAACAAATTGTCTGCGTCACGTCAGGAATTAACTGGGATGCTCAAAATAAAAAGCTAAATATTATTGCAAGTGAACTCGTTTGGATTTTTAGCTGTTGAAGTGAAAACGCAAATGAAAATATCACTTTTGTGACCGAGGAGCAAATCAATTCCTCTTCATTAGTTCGTGTTACTCAGCCACAGTGAGTCATATAATAAACTGCAGTTTGTATTCGAATGATTTATTTCCCTAAAGTCAACTGAGTTTAAACAAACACAAGAAGGTCACAGCGCTCGCCGCTCACACATGAACTCTGGAGATGAGGAGATGATGGAAATAAAATGAGATCGTTGTTGTTTAGAGAGATAAACATAGAAACCGTTGGATCACGTGTTGTTGTACTGACGAGTGGTTTGTGTGTGTCTGCAGAGTGTGGTCAAACTGATGCAGGGCCTTCTCCAGTGCATGATGAGGCAGGTAAGACTCACCTGAGCTCACATTAGAATAATAATAATACTAATGCTAATACTAATTCATTACATGTTCCTTTGTGTTTGTGTGAACACTAACGTCATGTTATCGTCATAGAAAATCCCATAATACACTGCTGTGTTTCTGAGAAAGCAGCTGTGTGTGCATGTGTGTGTGTTATCTGAGCTGCTGCTGGTTTTAGGCAAACAACATATACAGTAGAGGTGTGTGTGTGTGAGTCCACAGTCGACTGCACGTTGACCTCAGGCCTCAAAGGTGTTTTTAGAAAAACTAAAGATTACCAACGTGTGTGTGGCAGAGAGCGTTTTAACTAAATAACATGAAGAAGCAGAATTTACAGTGACGTGTTGAAACGCTGCAGAAGATTTGTTGTTTGATCAGAAACTTTCATGATGCTTTAAAAATCCCATGAGCCTCCAGTAGGTTTGTACCCTCTGAGCAGCTCACGAAGGCTCATGGGATTTCTTGGTTTCCCTCATCAAACTCTCAAATACACAATCCACAGACAGAGTTGTTTTAAAAATAGCTTGCAGCTTGTCCACAATTGGAAATGAGTTTGATGAGGGAAAGCAATAAATCCCAACCTACTGCTATGACTATAGGGATTATGGCAATGAACCTACTGCTATGACTATAGGGATTATGGCAATGGGCCAATTTGACAAAATGTTGAACTATCCCTTTAAATAATAATAAAAAAGGTCCTGAAATTGTACATTGAGTTCAAAGTTCACTGAGTTGATTAGTTGAAGTGTATTTTAATGTGTGATTCGTTCAGGGAAACTGGGAAATTTCTTTTTTTTATGTTATTGACAAAACAACAAAGTGTTGAAGAACAGAGAAAGTAATGAACTGATCGATCAATAATAAAGATGATCGTGACTTACAGCGATCTTTATTTCTCACTGTCTCTGATCCATTTTATTGTATTTTCTGTCTTCATGTGTTTTCAGGTGGAGAAGGTGGAGAAGTTCAAACACACCCAGAGTACGAAGGACTGTTTACACGCCAAATACGACACTCCCACCTGTGCCACGGTTGTCAAGGACGACCAGTGGGGACATCTCCAGGTGGACGCCACCTCCATCTACCTGCTGATGCTGGCTCAGATGACGGCCTCAGGTACACATTATTACTGATGCAGTCAAAAGGACCGAAGTGGAATTAATATACTGTATATATCCAGGATGACTGAAAACGCCTCCTCAGTTTGGTCTGTTGCATGTTTGTTGATCCAGGACGACTGAGCACAGATTTGTGGTATATCAGGTGTGAGTGATTCAAAAAAAGATCCTCTGCTATGACAAGATGGTTCACTACGAGCTGTTCCAATGATATGAAATGGTTCAGCTACACCTCCTGTCTCCCAAAGTGAGCATGGTCACCTGTCTCTCTACATCGTGTTGTGAACGTGTGTGGATTTATAAAAGTTGTCGGTGGACGAAAGAGATATTTATATTTTCTCATAGTAACATTAAATATTTACACAGTTAACAGTCTTATTTAACATCAACAACTCCATAAAACAACTCCAGTATTTACTTCAGTGACTCTGGAATCGGCCGTAATCTGAGCTCACGTTCACTTCTCCCATTGGAGTCAATAGATTTAAGACAGTTCAGTGCTGCTGGAGGCAGAGATGGTCTCCTAAGGGCCGTCCGGCGGGAGTCACAGTCTACTGGTCTCTGCAATGGGGCGGGTGCTCTAGTCACAGTCTGCTGAGTCACTTTCTGCTGGTCTCCTAAAGGGGACAGAGTCATGGCCTGCCGGTCTCCTAAAGGGGACGGGGTCACGGTCTGCCGGTCTTCTAAAGGGGGCAGAGTCACATACTACTGGTCATGTTGATCGTTCATTTCAGAAATACATTGGTAACATATTTGCCTCTGCTTTCATAAAATGTCAACCAGGATAACTAGAAGTTCTCGGCTGAATCTTGGTTTTGTGCAGAACAGTCAGAACACAACAGGTGACACTGTGCACTGTGGTTGAGGTGGTTGATGTGTGTGTGTGTGTGTGTGTGTGGTTGTCCTGCAGGTCTGCGCATCATCTCCAACCTGGATGAGGTGACCTTCATCCAGAACCTGGTCTTCTACATCGAAGCAGCCTACAAAGTGGCGGTGAGTGATGTCATCAGGTCAACAAAGATCAGCAGGAGGTAGAAGCAGAAACAGATCAGACTCTCAGGGAGGAGAGGATGCAGACATGAATTGTGGGTAATGAAGTTTCCTCCTTGGCTGATGTCTCTGGTTCTGCTACGTCGATTCAGATTCAAACTGTTTAGAAATGATGTCATGACCTTTCTCCTTCTCAGGATTATGGGATGTGGGAGCGAGGTGACAAGACGAACCAGGGCATCCCCGAGCTCAACGGCAGCTCTGTGGGAATGGCCAAGGTACAGGAGCCGTACTGGTATTTATATCTACATCAGTGCTTCTCTACGTTCTCAATGAGAAAAAAGTCCCAAACCCAATTTGGCAGAAATAGAAACTGCCTTTTTAACTGCATTATTTTATATTTGTTAACAGTTCAGAAGGAAAACGTGTTATTTCATAAGTCGCTGTACCCTGAACATTCAACACCATCTTATGTGTGATATTTTACAGAAGCTGTGGTTTTAGGAGATAAGTCCTGCTCAGTGTTGCAAATATTCATTAAATTTCAAGTATAGAAATACATTTAAAAAAATCTATTTGTAATGTTTTCAGAATAAATTATAGTTTATAACAAATCTGATGCATACTTTTTAATTAATTTATTTCCATTTATTTGAAAAACATACATTTGTCACTGACCTATATGGTTGTGGTTGTGTGTTTGTAGGCAGCTCTGGAGGCCATAGATGAGCTGGATCTGTTCGGAGCTCATGGAGGACCCAAGTCAGTCATCCATGTTCTGCCTGATGAGGTGGAGCACTGTCAGGTACCAGAGGCTTTCTTTCTTTCTTTCTTTCTTTCTTTCTTTCTTTCTTTCTTTCTTTCTTTCTTTCTTTCTTTCTTTCTTTCTTTCTTTCTTTCTTTCTTTCTTTCTTTCTTTCTTTCTTTCTTTCTCTCTCTCTCTCTACCCTCCTCCTCCTTATCCTGCCCTCTGTTATTGTTTATTAGTAAGGATGAGTAGCTGTGCTCTAAAGCACCACTAGTTTTACTGGGGTCCACATTTAAAAACACACTGTACATACAATACAATAAAATGTATTTTTATAGCACATTTAAAAATACAACCCAAGTTGTCCAAAGTGCTGTGCAATAAAACAAAAGTGAAGACATATAAACTAAAATGCCAAGGAAAAGAGATGAGTTTTTACAATCATGACATGAATAAGACAATAAGTCAACAAAAACTTACACTACATCTTTACAATACAAAAAACATATATAAAGACAACAGTAATGTGTGTGTCTGTGTGTGGTTTTCTTCAGTCCATCCTGTGCTCCATGTTGCCAAGAGCCTCTACCTCCAAGGAGATCGACGCCGGGCTGCTCTCCGTCATCTCCTTCCCTGCGTTCGCCGTGGAGGACGCCGACCTGGTGGCCATCACCAAGTCAGAGATCATCAACAAACTGCAGGTAGAGAGCAGAGCAGGAGCAGCAGCTCAGGCTCTTTGTTTTAAAGGGATACACCAACATTTTTTTTTCATGTCTTGCCTCCCTCCCGAGTTCATGAGCAGCAGATAGACACCATCCTTTCAACTGTGCAATCTTCATCTCAAAGCTGACAAAACTCTTCGGTAAGACATCTTGAGCGGTCAAATGCCGCCAGTAACAGGATGAGATCGGTCAAAACGGAGGGTTCAAGCAAAGATGGTTTATTTTGGTTCAAGCTAGCTACATCGAGGGTAGGTTAGCTTCCTATTTCAAAGTAAAAGCACAAATTATGTCGTCATGTTTTTCTGTATGTAAAGGGCAACAGGTGTTAATTATTTTGTGAAAGTAACCAGAAGTGCGTTGGTCACAACAGCTAGCTTGAGTAGCGCTGAATTCATCTGAACAAAATTGTAAACAGCTGGTATTTAGACAAATTAACGATACACTGCTGATCTAAACGGATACTTTCTTGCCTAAAATCTTTGAAATCTTGATAAAGTGATGTATTTACAGAGTTTAGAGCTAAAATAAAATCAGCTTCTGACTGCTGATTTCAGCTCGGGTAGGAAGCAGGCTAACACTGTTTGAGCTAAGCTAATCACGGGCGATACGGCTCTATCTCCCGTGTTACTGCACGCACAGTCGAAAGGATGGTGTCTATCTGCTGGTCATGGACTCGGGAGTGAGGCAAGACACGGAAAAAATGTTGACATATCCCTTTAAATGATTCTGAACTGAAATAAAACAGTTTTTATTCTCCTCCTGTACATACATGTAAGTCAGTCGGTGTGATTTCAGGGTCGCTACGGCTGCTGTCGCTTCATCAGGGACGGATACCACTGTCCTAAAGAGGTCAGATGTTGCACTTGTTGTGATTGAATCACAAATACTTTGTGCTGGAGGTTGAAGGTCACAGCTGTCGTCCTGTTAGGATCCGTCCCGGCTGCACTACGACCCGGCAGAGCTCAAACTGTTTGAGAACATTGAGTGTGAGTGGCCCGTGTTCTGGACTTACCTCATCCTGGACGGGATCTTCACTGAAGACCAAGTGCAGGTAACAAAACTGGACGTGCACTCACTGACCCCAGAGTCCAGACTGAGCTGTTGTGCTGCAGGTGTGATGTTGACCTGAATGTGTGTGTGTGCAGGTGCAGGAGTACCGCGAGGCGCTGGAGGGCATTCTGATCCGAGGGAAGAACGGCATCAAACTGGTGCCTGAACTTTACACTGTACCACAGGACAAGGTATCACACACACAATCCCCTTTCCCTTCCTTCTTTCCTTCCTTTCTCCCTTCTTTCCTTCGTCCTTACTTCTTCTTCTGTCCTTGACCCAATCTGTTCCTTCCCTCCATTCTTCTTTTCTTCCTTTTTGGCTTCTTTCTTTCCACCATCCTTCCTTCCTTCTTTCCTTTCCTCGCCTCTTTCCCTTCGTCCTTAATTCTTCAATTTAATTGATTATTGTTGCTGCAGGTGGAGGAGGAGTACAGGAGCCCTCACTCCGTGGACAGAGTGGCCATGGGGCAGCTGCCTCACATGTGGGGGCAGTCGCTCTACATCCTGGGCTCTCTGCTGGCCGAGGTAACACACACACAACTACACCTCACACACACATTAGCAGGGAGTCTCTGGGTTTTATATTGTTAAAGGGATAGTTCAGCATTTTGGCAAATTGGCCCATTGCCATAATCCTAATAGTCATAGTAGTAGGTTCGTTACCTGTCGGTGCAAGCTACGCTACGGAGGCTCATGGGATTTCTTGGTTTCCCTCATCTAACTCATCAAATACACAACCCAACAACTCTAAAACGCTCTGGTGGACAAGTTGTGACCTGCACATTCACCACACTATGAGATAATAACACAACGTTACCAGACAGAGTTGTTATAGAGGGAAATTCATACAAAACCGCTGATGTGTGTTACCTTCAGGGACAGTTTTTCATCAAGAAGACTCTGCATTTCCCTCTAAAACAACTCTGTGTGGTAACGTTGTGTTATTATCTCATAGCGTGGTGAATGTGCAGGTCACAACTTGTCCACCAGAGCGTTGTGGAGTTGTTGGGTTGTGTATTTGATGAGTTTGATGAGGGAAACCAAGAAATCCCATGAGCCTCCGTAGCGTAGCTCTGAGCAGCTCACGGCTCTGCTCCACCGTTCTAAAAATAGCTTGCACCAACAATTAAAGGTAACAAACCTACTGCTATGACTATAGGGATTATGGCAATGGGCCAATTTGCCAAAATGTTGAACTATCCCTTTAATGAGGGACGAAAAGCTGCCACTGCTTTAAAGTGTTGTGAATGTAAACACAGTCAAACCAGTTGTCTTCACACTGACCCTCCGTCTCGGTCTCTTCTTCTTCTTCTCCTCTGCTTCAGGGCTTTCTGGCTCCAGGAGAGATCGACCCTCTCAACAGGAGGTTCTCCACTCACTTCAAGCCGGATGTGGTGGTGCAAGGTTGGTAGGAAGGAAGACGTCACTGGGATCAGTTTGCTGTGATGGGAAATGTCAGAACTGTATCTGTATTTGTTTTGTTGAGTTTTATTTTGGTGAACTTCCTCTGTGCATTACGTCACGTCCTGCTTCACTGGGCACGAGGAGATGATCAGTACCAGAGGTTTCCGATCAGAAAGCAGACAGTCTTTTGTCCGTGACATGTTTAAAGGGATATTTCAACATTCTGGCAAATTCGCCCATAACCCCTATAGTCATAGCAGTAGGTTCATCACCTTTAATTATCAGTGCATGTTGTTTTGAGATGGGCGGGGCAGAGACGTGAGCTGCTCAGTGAACACAATGGAGGTGAACGGTACAGGTCCCCTGTCCCTCATCAAACTCATCAAATACACAATCCAACAACTCCACAACGCTCTGGTGAAAAAGTTGTGACCTGCACATTCACCACACTATGAGATAATAACGTATAGTTATGTAACATTACGACACATGAAGCAAATACTCTGAACTACTTTCCCTTCTGAAATCCCTCCAACAACTCTGTCTCTAATGTTACATGATTATCTCGTAGCGTGGTGAATGTGCAGGTCCCAACTTGTCCACCAGAGCGTTGTGGAGTTGTTGGATTGTGTATTTGATGAGTTTGATGAGGGACAGGGGACCGTTCACCTCCATTGTGTTCACTGAGCAGCTCACGTCTCTGCCCCGCTGATCTCAAAACAACATGCACCGATAATGAGAATGAAACTTCTATAACTATAGGGGTTATGGATCTGACTAAATGTTGAACTGTCCCTTTAACTAAAGGTTGTATTGGTTTATATTGGATTTTTAGTTTAGTTGAACTTTATTCTCTGTGAAGTGATTTTACTCTGTGGTCGACTTCTGTTGGACTTTGGCTCCGTTCAGACTGCTTATTTAACAGGAAGTTTTCTGACTATTGTTCTGAGGTTCTGTTCTGTGTTAATTCCTGTGTGTGTGTGTCAGTGTGTGTCCTGGCAGAGTCGGAGGAGATCCAGGAGTTGCTAAGCGACCATGGGATCGTGGTCCAGACCATGTCGGAGGTTCAGCCCATCAGGGTGCTGCCTGCTCGCATCCTGAGCCACGTCTACGCCAGACTGGGTGAAAACACACTTATCAATAAACAACAATATAAACAACAACAATGTGATTTAAACAGAAATAAACAAAAAACAGGAGTCAGTTCTTTTTCCTTCAAGTATAAAAATCCAAAAGAAAAGAAACATACCTTGACTGAAAAGGTGTTGGCTCCTGTTCTTACATTCACTGTCTGAACAGAAACATGTGTATATTATGTAAATCTGCCAGTGAAAGCAGGTTTTTTGTGCTTGTAATAAGAAAGAAAAACTTGCTCCACTATCAGATTTTTCTACTTATTTCAAGTGAAAATATGCTTGAAAAAAGTAAAAAGTGTCTAAAAACAAGCTACTTTTTATGTGATGAGTCTTATTTTTAGTAGAATTAGATTTGTTTTAACTAGAAATTACATTTTAACTAGAAATAAGACAAATATTCTTCTATTTCTCTTTTTAGTTGATGAACATCTACACCTGTGTCTTTGTTGTTGTGAACATGCCGATCATGGGAAATGTAGTGAAAACACTTCGCTTTCCAAAAGTGGCACATATTTCACTTCTATTTCTCTCTTTAGTTGATGAACATCTACACCTGTGTCTTTGTTGTTGTTGTGAACATACCGATCCCTCGTAGTTCGTATTTCTATAGTTTTAAAGGTGAACACAGTAATGTCTGTTTTGTGTCCGTCACAGGAAACAGTAAGAAGCTGAGTCTGAGTGGGCGACCGTACCGACACATCGGAGTCCTGGGAACCTCCAAGTTCTACGAGATCAGAAACCGCTTCTATGTTTTCACCCCCCAGGTAAAAAAAACTGAGTGTGAGACGCTGTGGTGTTCAGAGGAGGAAGAGGACTCAAACCTTTCCTCTCTTCTCTCCACCTCCTCCTCCTCCTCCTCTTCCTCCTCCTGCTCCAGTTCCTGGACCAGCACCACTTCTACCTGGCGCTGGACAACCAGATGATCGTGGAGATGCTGCGGACCGAGCTGTCCTACCTGTCGTCCTGCTGGAGGATGACGGGACGACCCACACTCACCTTCCCCATCACCCACAGCATGCTGGGTAATCACCGTGTCCATGTCCACACATTTGTGTTTTAAAGAGTACCTACTAAGCCTTTAATTTATACATTACACATGCTTTGATGCAAGAATTTTTGGTAACGCTCCATATTAAGGTCCTTATAATAAGCGTTAGTTAGGTAATAAGTAATAAGGCCTTTATAAGTCCTAATAAGATCCTCATTAACATTATTATGTGTTTATAAGACTATATAAGTGTTAATAATGCCGTTACATCATTAGTTAACTGATAATAGATGAGAAATAAAGTATATTTTAATATTAATAAAGCAAACAAAAATAAGATTATAGGCATGCCAAAGACATAATTGGGTTAGTTGAGTCAATATGTGTTTATGCTGTAATGCTATTATGAACACTTATAAGATACTCACGAGGCTTTTAATAATGTTCCTGCGCAATTTCTTATAAGTTCTTATAAGTCTGATATTAACTGTATTATGATGGCATTATTAACACTAACATAATCTTATAAACACAAATAATGAGCATCTTATAAGGGCCTTTACTTATCAACTAATGCTTAGTACAAGGACCTCAATATAAAGCATTGCCACATTTTTCTGTACCGTCGTTGCAATTAACCGATATTTCCAGGCTATTTCTACACAATCACTATCACTTAATTAACCGTCTTAAATAGTTACCAAATTATTTTTTATTTTTTTAAACATCCAGTCGAAGATGGAGATGCCATTGATCCGTGTATCCTAGCAACGCTCAGGAAACTACAGGACGGATATTTTGCTGGAGCGAGGTCTGTGACCAGTTACTGTTAATAGAATGGACCGTTGAAGTGCATCGTGGGTATTTATTGTGGCGGCCGGTCTGTGCAGGGTGCAGATGTCGGACCTGTCCAGTTTCCAGACGACGTCGTTTCACACTCGCCTCAGTTTCCTGGACGAAGAGAACGACGACAGTTTACTGGAGGACGAGGACGAAGAGGAGGACGATGAAGACGACTACGGAGGAGAGTACAACGTCTGTGGGCCCTCAGGTGTGTTTTTTCTTTTTTTTCCCCCATAAGCTTTATTGAAAAAGTACAAAAATAAACAATACTGGCACTTTCCATAGTGCATAGTACAGTACGTGTCAAGGGAACGCCAGGTGAACATCATCCAACATTAGTGCAAGCTGACTCCCAATCAGAACATACACATAGTGCTTCAATACAATAAATACACTCAGAGCAGTTGAAATAAAATAAAAATAAACATCTCAAAAATAAAATATATATAAAATAAAATAAACATTGATTCAAATCAATTTTAGTTATTCATTTCAGCGGGAAAAGTATTTTAAGTATATTTTTTGGGCGTTTTATGCCTTTATTCGATAGATTAGTAGAGATAGACAGGAAAGGGGGAGGCAGAGAGAGGGGAATGACATGCAGGAAAGGTCTGCCCGATGCGGGACGCGAACCGGGGACGCCTGCGTCTGCATATACATGGGGCGGCTGCCTTAACCACTGCGCCACGCACCGCCCCAGCGGGAAAATTCTTGAAGTTATCGCATAGTTTTTATGCCTCTATTTCTGTTGGAAGTTTTAGGGATTTCATGTACAATTTAAATTCCTATGTGTTGTACTGACCTGCAGACAGCTGTGCTGGAGACTTCCTGGACCAGTACCTGACTCAGCTGCTCCACAGCACCAACACCAAGCGCCACCTCCCTCCCGTCCAGAGGGGGCAGCACCACCACGTCTTCAGTGCTGAACATACCACCAGAGACATCCTGTCCCTCATGGCCCAGGTCCAGGGCCTCAACATGCCCAGTGAGTTGAAACAGTCGTGACTAATGCTGCGTTCAAAACATCTCAGAGTTCGGAATTCCCAACTCGGAAATTTCCGACATCGTTGCGTTCGGAAGAGAAAAAACATGGATACCCAAAGAAAGTTTGGCGTATTGTGGCTCATCGCTGAATACGAAAAATATATGAAGCAGTAAATGATGTTTATTTTGGAGGCAAATGAAGAGGAGAGGAGACGCCGCAGATGAGTGCACGTGAGAGATAAAATGTGACTTGACATGTTTATATATTATTTCAGCAAGTTGCCAGACCGGAGAAGTTAAACTGACCAGTGTTATAAACCAGAAACTATGAAAAAGCATTTCTCTCTAAGGTTGGAGGTCATGATTTCAGCACAAGCTGTCATGTAGTATAGAACCAAGGACCAAGGCTTATGTAAGCGCCATTTATTATTGCTTTTCTATTTGCACTGATTTATATTGACTAGGATACCTACATTTTGAGTATGCTTTGAATTTTGAGCTATCTGTGGTACGGTTTGGGCCTATGCGGCTTCTGTAGAGAAAGCAGGTAGTGTTGTTGTGTCGAACGTGTTGAATAAATGTCAACCAGAAAGTGATTAAGACACAACCTTTATTTTGACCCATTCAACACACAACATGAATAACAGAATATACCAGTAGTGACAGTTTAATACGATACAGGACAAGTTGCTTCAGTCTTTGTTTCCTGTCAGTGTGATGTCATGTTGTTGTCTCATTTTAATGTTTTAATGTTGTGTCTCAGAGTCGTCCATGTACCTGCCTGTGGTTCCTGTCATGAACAAACACCGCAGATCTCTGAACCTTCTGGAGGTTCCTCAGCCTCATCAGGGTCCCCATGTGAAGCAGCAGCAGCAGCAGCAGCAGCAGCAGAAGGTGCAGCAGCTTCCTCTGCTCCTCCGTCCTCTCTCAGCCTCCGTCCTCCCTCCGTCTCTTCACTAAAACCTCCGGTGTGTGTTTGTTTCTCTGTCTCCAGCCACACGGCCCCGTTGACCTGCACCTGCCCCGAGACGCTCAGGGCAACACCGACTTTGCTCTGTTGGTGCGTCAGCTGAAGGAGTGTCCCACTCTGCAGGACCAGGCTGACATCCTCTACGTCCTCTATGTGATGAAGTATGAACTGTCTCCTACTGAGTCCAGTGCAGATGTCACGCTTACGATATGATAAACTTTATTTTCCCACTCAAGGAAATTTGTCTTGGACTCTGTAGCTGCACCATAAATGACTTAAAGGGATAGTTCAATATTTTGTCAGATTGGCCCATTGCCATAATCCCTATAGTCATAGCAGTAGGTTCGTTATCTTTAATTGTCGGTGCAAGCTATTTTTAGAACGGCGGAGCAGAGCCGTGAGCTGCTCAGAGCTACACTATGGAGGCTCGTGGGATTTCTTGGTTTCCTTCATCAAGCTCATCAAATACACAATCCAACAACTCCACAACGCTCTGGTGGACAAGTTGTGACCTGCACATTCACCACACTATGAGATAATAACACAACGTTACCACACAGAGTTGTTTTAAGAGGGAAATACAGAGACTGTTGATGAAAAACTGTCCCTGAAGGCAACGCGCATCAACGGTTTTGCATGAATTTCCCTCTAAAACAACTCTGTATTTGATGAGTTGATGAGGGAAACCAAGAAATCCCATGAGCCTCCGTAGCGTAGCTCTGGGCAGCTCACGGCTCTGCTCCGCCGTTCTAAAAATAGCTTGCACCGACAGTTAAAGGTAACAAACCTACTGCTATGACTATAGGGATTATGACAATGGGCCAATTTGCCAAAATGCTGAACTATCCCATTGAAGGACAGAGTAAGACCCCTGTGATGGTGATAATACCGTCATCTCTAATAGTGACATCACCACTCTGCAGCTGCTGATTGGTGGCTCTGCTGAACTGATGAGTGATCAGTGATGGAGTTGTTATGTTGTTGTGATCAGAGGAGCTGATTGGCTGGTGGAGCTGTCGGGCCCTGGGCAGGGGGGGGTCAGTGTGCGGTCCCTGCTGGAGGAGCTGTACGTCCAGGCCGGAGCCTGTAAAGAGTGGGGGCTCATCAGATACATCTCTGGGATCCTGCGCAAGAGGGTGGAGGTTCTGGCCGAGGTGAGAGGGACGACACCGGAGTCACTAATTTACTGCTCTGGTTCATTCAACTACCACAGAAACTAATCAAACATGTATTTATTTATTACCAAATATCATCACACAGACAAATCTGCCTTAAAGGGAAAGTTCACCCAAAATTCTAATTTCATTATCTACTCACCCTCATGTCGACTAAGAGCTGTGAGAAGTTTCAGAGTCCTCCGTGCCTTCTCTGAGTTACAGCGGGGCTCCCTGCATGTCAATATGACGGTTGCAAACGGTGCTCACTTCTCTTCTTCCTGGTCCGTCCAAATTTGCACAGATGCTGGCGCAAATCACGCGAGATTTGAACGGACCAGGAAGAGCAGTGAAGGAGCTTCCGCTGCATTACAGACAAGCAGTATGGAGGTATTTGGATGTTTTTTGGTGTGTATTTTTGGACGAAGAAAAGTGGTATCCATTCACAACCATTATATAGACAAATACTGCTGCGTGGACCCCCCCGTAACTCAGAGAAGCCACGGATAACTCTGAAACTTCTCCCAGCCCTCCCAGAAATTTGAATTTTGGGTGAAATATTCCTTTACTATGTATAAATACAGTAAACATAAAGAACATAAATATAACTTATATAGCAGAAATATAGAAAAGGCTTATTATTGTTTCCTGTGCTATAAATGAGTCCGATTGACACCCAAACCATATTCATACAACCTGTCTGGATTAAAACTGTAAATGAGTTCAGAAACGTAACAAACACAACTATCAAAACCAAAACCACATCGTCAAACTTGACGTGTGTGTGTGTGTGTTGGTGTTTGTGTGTCTCTGTGTGTCTCCTCTCAGGCCTGCACTGACCTGATCTCCCACCACAAGCAGCTGACTGTGGGTTTACCTCCAGAGCCCAGAGAGAGAGTCATCACTGTGTAAGAGACATGATATTAGATATTAGATAAGATATTATATACTGTACATTATATATTAGATGAGATATATTATATATATATGATTTGATGTTATATATACTATCTATTAGATTAGCATTATATTAGATATTAGATAGGATAGATAGATATACTTTATTGATCCCAAACTGGGAACAGATTTTTTTGTTTATTATATACTGTATATTATATATGATTAGATATTAGATTAGATATTATATACAGTATATTATTATATTGTTATTAGATTAGGTATTATATATACTACATGTATTTATTAGATTAGGTATGACATATATATTCGAGGTATTATATATATAATATGAAGTATTGTATATATTATATAGTGTACGTATGTATCTCCTCCTCTCAGGCCTCTTCCTCCTGACGAGCTCAGCTCTCTCATCTTTGAGGCCAGTGGTCAAGACATCAGTGTTGCTGTTCTCACTCAGGTTCGTCTCAAACCTTCTGTTTTGACCACGATGACATCATTGTCTCCTTCTTCCTCTGATGTTGTTTCTCCGGTGTTCCTCCTGTAGGAGATCATGGTCTATCTCGCCATGTACGTGCGCTCTCAGCCGGCGCTGTTTGGAGACATGCTGCGGCTCCGGATCGGACTCATCATGCAGGTGATGGCCACGGAGCTGGCTCGCAGCCTGCACTGCTCAGGTAGGAGGAAACCACATGAATATGAACTGTCTGAACACCTGGACAGGTGAGAGTAAAACACCTGGACGACTTCCTATGCAGGAGAAGAGGCGTCGGAGAGTCTGATGAGCCTGAGTCCGTTCGGCATGAAGAGCCTCCTACATCACATCCTCAGTGGGAAGGAGTTCGGGGTGGAGAGGAGCAGTGAGTAAAAGCATAAAAGCCCCAAAAATACATGAATGGATAAAAAAACTCCTTCCTGAGCTGCGACACGCAGGACTCTGAGCTGGTCTGTTTCTCTCTCTGTGTGTTCATCAGTGCGTCCGATCCAGTCCACCGCCACCAGTCCGGCCATCTCCATCCACGAGCTGGGCCACACCGGCGCCACCAAGACTGAACGCACAGGAATACACAAACTGAAGAGTGAGATCAAACAGGTGGGAAACAGAGAGAGACGGGAACAAACTGGATCATAATCTCTCTAATGTACAATACAACACATTCTAACACATTCATTAGTTAGTTAAAGGGATAAATCAACATTTTGTCAAATTGGCCCATTGCCATAATCCATATAGTCATAGCAGTAGGTTCGTTACCTTTAATTGTCGGTGCAAGCTATTTTTAGAACGGCGGAGCAGAGCCGCGAGCTGCTCAGAGCTACACTACAGAGACAGAGTTGTTTTAGAGGTAAATACAGAAACAGAGAAAGCAACGCGCATCAGTGGTTTTGCATGAATTTCCCTCTAAAACAACTCTGGTAACGTTGTGCTATTATCTCATAGCGTACCGACAATTAAAGGTAACAAACCCACTGCTATGACTATAGGGGTTTTGGCAATGGGCCAGTTTGACAAAAATGTTGAACTATCCCTTTAAAAGTCAGTGGTTGCTGTCCAGGTTTTAAAAAAGCCTACTGGCACAAGAGATTACAGACTTGAAAAGCCGTATCTATCTATCTATCTATCTATCTATCTATCTATCTATCTATCTATCTATCTATCTATCTATCTATCTATCTATCTATCTATCTATCTATCTATCTATCTATCTATCTATCTATCTATCTATCTATCTATCTATCTATTTATCTATCTAATCTGACCTGATCTATCCCATAATAACAGTGTTGTTGCTCTGGTTGCAGCTGGATGGCTCTCGTCCTCTGAGCGTGGGTTGGGTTTGATCATTTGCAGCATGTCACTGTTTCTAACCAATCAGCCGTCTCTCTGCTGCTCCGGCTCTTTAACCCCTTCTGAGCCACAGCGTCGTTGTGCTCATCTCCATCAGCAGGAGAACATGCCGAGATTTACATTTAATCTAAAGTCTCTCGGAGCTCAGACCTCATCTCATTGTGTGAAGGTTTATCTGTCGGTTTGGTGAATGATTGAATTTCTATCTCCAGCAGCCGAGTTGTGTTTCACTCTGCAGCCAGGTCTTGTCTCTGAGCCTCCTCAACCATCTCATGCTTCTTCTCTCTCATCTTTCATCCTTCATCTTTCATCCTTCATCCATGTGTAGATCTTCAGCGGCGGTCATTCCCTGAGTAGTAATGTCACGTCTCCTCGCTCCACGGTAAAAAAAAACGTCATCTCACCTCATCTGCTTCACATGATCTCTCTTTTTTCTTTCCGTTCTACTGAGAATATATAGAATATTTTACCTTAAATCAAGATTTCACATATTGTGCCTTTTTGTATTCAAGGATGAAGCTGGTGTTATAGCCTCAATTGTTAATTCATTTATATTAAAGTGATATTTATGCATGGATACATGTAAGAGCAGAATATTTCTGCATGATTTCTACTTTCTAGTGCTGAAGACCACGTGAAGATTAAAGCTATAATGCATAACTTATATCGCCCCCTAGAGGATTTCTGTGTTATTACAACGATACGGCTGGCACCTTAAAGGGATAGTAGCATTTTTTTTTAAAGTGGGGTTGTATGATCTACAAATAGCTCCTAAGTACTTAAATTGCAGTAGAAGACTCTCTGCACTGCTCCCATTAGCAACGCCATCCCATAGCCCATATAGATAAAAACTGTGTTTAAGATTTGAAAAATTTTTCCTGTCCAATCCCCCTGCTCCCCCTCCCGTCAGTGTTGAAGGGCTGGCACACAAAAAAGCTCAGGGAGGGATATTATAGCAAACAATTTAGAACTGTGACATGATTGGTTTTTTCAGCACTTTAGCTGCCAGACAGCAAATTTTAGGCTGTTTCTTTTTTCACAACAATGTATGTTTAATTCTTCTGGCAACAGAGGGACCGTTTCACCCAGTGTAACAGAAAGTGCTTTTGAACAGGATCGTAGACCCTACCTTTAAAGTACTTAGGGGCTATTTGTAGACCATACAACCCCACTTTTAAAAAAATGCTACTATCGCTTTAATATGTCGTAAGGCCCAGTGTTTTCCGTGGAAAAACACGAGTTATGGGCTGCCTGGAACGCACCATTATTCCCTGTGTACCAGCACGGGAATGTTGCCAACGTCACCAAATACAAAAAGAACAAATACTGAAAAATACCGTGAGGTGTTAGAATAGAATAGAATAGATAAATTTATTGTCTGCCCCAAAGGGTGGCAGAAATTTTTCTTTGACAGGGCTCATCACTTGCATACACTCAATAAAATCACAATAAAAGAGGAGCCGAACGGCTTAATCAGCGTTGTATCATCTGCTGCATCTGTAGTGGTTTGGGTGAAACGGAGATTTACAGAAACGTAGAAGTTACGCACTATAGCTTTAAGTTATTGTTAATTATCATTGTCACATCAGGCTGTGGTTTATACAGACAACATGAGCTAAGTTAAAACAAACTAAAACATCAGCCTCGTCCTTTAATATGTCCTGTAGAAGTGATAGAGCATGACACCGAGATGCATGACTCACTGCATGAGCTGAAAAACTAAGGGTGAGTGTTGAAACTCAGGCTGCGTTCAAAAAGACTAAAGAAAAATAAAATAATCCCTGAAATCGATGAAAGAACTGATTTAATTCAGACATTTAGATCAACTATGTATGTGTATGTGTGTATATATATGTACATATTTATATTGTAAATAACTAATGAATTAAATATATGTGATGTGTGTAATGACTTCAAGAATAAAACAGGAGCTGTGTTTATTTACATGAAGCTCCTTTTGCTCGTTTAGTTGTTTAGAAAAGACTATTTGACTGCAGCCTTACTGTGTGTGTGTGTGTGTGTGTGTGTGTGTGTGTAGGTGTGTGTTTATTCTGGCATGACAAACCTGTACACACTCTTACTCTTGTCAGTGTTAATAGACTCTAATAACAACAGCCACTAATGAAGCAGCTTCAAACAAACCTCAGTTCACATGTGGAGATCAAACAATCTGAAGTCCAGGACTGTGCAAAGTGTTAAGATCAGTGGTTCACAACCTTCTTTGGCTCGTTTGTGATGTCAATCATGATGCGCCAGCTGAGATATTTCAAAAATTTCAAATTGTTTTTTTAGTTTTCAAAAAAAAAAAAGCTGTAGTGAGAAAAAAACTAATCAATTGAAACTGCTAATAGAGATAATAGACACAATTGTATGAATGCCATACATGGCTCCAGTCTCCTGTGTGCGTTGGATATAATATCAGATATTTGTTTATACTGCATTTTATTTCAACTTGATTTGTATTTGAGAAAGTGAAAATACAGAATACAGTTGTTTAAGATTGGCTGTGATGTTTTTCACCCTCCTGCTGTCCTCTTGGGTCAAGGAAGGCCGGAAGGACAAAGGGAAAGAAGGAAAGAAATAAAGACAAATGAAATAGGAAAGATAGGAGGAAAGAAGGAAGAGAAAAAGGAAGGAAAAAAAGATGGAGGGAGGGAACAGATTTGTTCAAGGAAGGAAGAAGGAAGAAAGAAGGGAGGAAAGAAAGATGGTGGGTCAGTTGGATCAAGAGGAAGGACGAAGAAGGAAGGATGGAGGAAGGGAACAGACGGACGACATGAGGGTTAATCATAATTTTAAAAAGAATAGTAATTGGTTAAAAAATACAATAAAATCAGTCATTTTTTATCAAACCACTTGGTTGTACCTCATTTGAATTCCAGCCCCGAATGGGGTCCCGACCCTGTATTGTTGAAAAACCCTGGTTTAGATCCGTCTCCGTCAAATACACCAGTCTTCTTCTTGTACAAGAAGGTCCTGCAGCAGATGGTCCAGCCTCAGTTTCTTCTGTTGACCTGACTTTGGATGAAGTTCATCCAGAAATAATAACTGTTTATGAAGCATCTTTACTTTAGTTCTAGAGCCTGAAACCTTTGCACAGTTCTGTCGATACAACAGACACAATTAAAGCAGAACTCAGCTCTGACATGAGGCCGATGAACATCAAACACTGACAGGTTTAATGGTTTCTCTCAGAACCAGACGGCAGGTCATCATCTGTCTCTGTGTCCTTCTCTGCCGTTGCACCACAGCGCTGCAGCAGCCCCTCCACCCCCAGTGGGATCCTGTCCCCGGTGGGGGCCGGTCCGGGGGTCGGCCCGCTGCAGTGGGATGCGTAAAAAGTGGCTAAATGCTGCACTTTGGTGCATGAATGGTCCCCCTTCAATGGCAACTTTGGAAGATCCTGAAAAATAGTGTAAAATACCTTCCATCGAGGATTGTTATCAAATTCCAAATGGGGACAGGTAAGGCTTCTGTCTGTCTGCCCCATTGTGTTTTAATAGTGTGTATTGTGTGCAGATGTCCAAAGATTGATGACACAGTGAACTAATGTTAGTGTTGTAATTTTATTATTACTACAATTAATTATTGTTAGTTAAAGGGCCAACGAGGAGTTTAAAATTGATTATAAAAAAGTCTCACGTTAAGTTGATTCTTTCAGTTTGAGGAAAACTTCAGAGTGTTACCTTTAATGGCTCCATCCATAAATCCCAACAGTATCAAGAACTTGATGAATGAAAATTTACTTTGGGTTGAAGAATCTTGGATAGGCTCATAAATGTAGTTGAAAAAATTTAAAAAATTGTCCCTTGATGTGCTTTATAAAACATCTATGAACTCACTCACTGTTAGTTTATGTCCAAGTCTTTACAGTATGTGAATAATTAACTATATCAATATATTATAATTAGTTTGTTCATCATTTCCTGACACTTTATAAATCAGTGGTTCTGTGGTCCAGGGACCCCCGGAAGGACAAAGGGAAAGGGGTCCCCAAATAAAGACTTGAAATTTAAAGATTTTTGGAAAGAATTTAAAAAGGAAAAATTTAGATCTTTTTTATTATTTATTTTTCCCTAAAAAAAATTGAAGAAATTTTCTAGAGGGAGAGAAAAAGGATTTTGGAAAGAAAAGGAAAACCCCTTTTTCTGGAAAACAGACTTTTTTTTCAAGGAAGAATGAAAGAAGGGAGGAAAATACATTTTTTCAGTTGGATCACTTGTTGAAGAAATGAAGGAAAATGGAGGAAGAGAAAATTGGGTCAATTTGACCCAGAATTACTCTATAATATTTAAAAATGATTTATATTAATATAAATAATTAAGAATAGTAATTGGTTAAAAAATAACATTCTTCAGTAATTTCAGAACAAATACTTGTGTATTTCTGGCATTTGTTTCAACATTTTGTCCAATGTGCATCAGTCCGTGGTGAAAAAATGGTTTGTGTCAATTTACACCAGTTCTTCCTTTGAGAACCAATGATCTAATGAACAGATGGTCCAGCTTAATCAGTTTCTTTATTGATATGACATTTGATGAAGTTCATCCAGAAATAATAACTGTTTTGAAGCATCTTTATTTTTATTTTGAAACCTTTGCACAGTTTTTGTTTGATTCAATTTAGACACATATTAAATAAGAACTTATTAAATGGTAATGTCTGAACATCAAACACTTTGACAGGTTTAATGGTTTCTATCAGAACTTCCTGTCTGTGTGTGAGTGTGTGTTTAACAGTGTGTGTTGTGTGCAGATGACAGAAGGAGAGATCAGCCCCTCCACCCCCAGTGGAGTCGGTGTTGAACCACGTCCCTCAGCCGGAGTACAGACAGCTGCTGGTGGAGACGGTGATGGTCCTGGGCCTGGTGGCCGATAGGGCCAGTGGCATCGGAGGCAGGCGTCCGGCGTGGACCGAATCCTGCCATCAACAGAGTCTTCCTCAACGACCAGGTTCTCACCAGAAGGTCTGGAAGATCCTCATGATGAGAACGGCCTGTCCATAAAGGGGCATTATCCTCCTCTCAACACCCTCCACCACCAACTATACAAGAAGTCTGTCTGTCTGTGTCTGGAACTGTTTAATAGTGTGCTCCAGGACAGATGTCCAAAGATTTTGATAAACACTGAACTAATGTTTGTTGTTTTTCCTTTAACTACAATTAATTACTTTATTAAAGGGCAATCTGGAAATTTAAAATTGATTTAAAAAGTCTAAAGTTAATTTTGAATCTATGTTACCAATTTTGGAAATTATAATGGCTCCATTTGCCATGCATAAATACTGAAGATAGTTCATCTGACTTTAATTCATTTGATGAATGAAAACATGATCACCAGTCTTGGACCGGTAAAAAACATTCTACAGAGCATGCTCTACTTCATAATTGACTAATATTATTTGAAAACACTTCACTATTTTCCAAAACTCCTCATTGTCCCTTGAGTCTTTTTGGACTTATCCAAACATCTACTGTTAACTCACAATATTTTGATTTATTAAGTCTTTACGGTGTGGAGTATGTTGAATAATTAACTTTATCAAAATATTTATTAGTTAGACATCAATTTTACACTTTTAAATCAGTCTTCTGTCAAGTCCAGTATTTCTCATGGGGTGCCTCAGAGGTTCTATCCTGGGCCCTTTATTATTTTGATTTATATAAATGATTTAGTTTCTTCTTGTAAACATTTCTAAAAAGTATTTTTGCTGAAATCTAATCTTAGCAACTCATAACAATTTTAATTATTTATTTTTCTGCAAAAAAAATTAAGAAATTTTCTAAATTTTTAAAAAAAACTTTTTTAATAAACTAACAATCAATGTTAAAAAATTTTTAATCTTTTTACCAACAAGTCTTACCCCATAGAAAGCCATTTTTTACATTAACAGATTAGAACTTGTTAAATGTATCAAATTTTAAATTTTTCGATGAAAGACTGAACTGGTCTAATCATATTGACTTTTCCAAAATTAACAAAGATGATATTTCCAAAAATTGCCCATTCATTCATTCTTTGCCCATTTAACATTATATTAAGTTTTTAATTTCTTTTGTCTTAGTAACATGGTCTTGCAGTATTTCATCACCCAACATCTCAAAGTTATGCACTGTTCAGAAGAAATTCAATTTAAGATTTATTTCACATTCAAAAAGATATTGAGAACCATTATTTATAAATGATCTAATGAACTGGTGATCAACTTAATCACTGGTTTGTTATTGATATATAACATAAATGATGAATACATGAACAAGTATTTAATAACTTGTGAAGTTATTACAAAGCATTACATAGTAGTATTTTTATTTTCTGTTTTTGTTTGATTCAATTTATTTAATATTATAATAATTGTATTATTAAATGGTAATGTCTGAATTTCTTCTTATTCCTTTAAAGGGCAAGTAAAAATTCATCTCACTTCCTGTATAAATTGTGAGTGTGTGTTTAACAGTGTGTGTTGTGTGCAGATGACAGAAGGAGAGATCAAGTTTGCGGTGCAGGTGGAGTCGGTGTTGAACCACGTCCCTCAGCCGGAGTACAGACAGCTGCTGGTGGAGACGGTGATGGTCCTGGGCCTGGTGGCCGATATGGACGTGGACAACATAGGAGGCATCGTCCATGTGGACCGAATCCTGCACCTCGCCAACGACCTCTTCCTCAACGACCAGGTTCTCAACACACGGTTGCTTCCTCATGTCTATTAATTTCACAGCTTCTTTAAAATAAAGAAAACAGGAACCAAAGGAAACAAACAGGAGCCGTAAAACCATTAAAGGGATACAGTAGTTCAACATTTTGTCAAATTGGCCCATAATCCCTATAGTCATAGCAAAGGTTTGTTACCTTTAATTGTTGGTGCAAGCTATTTTTTAGAACGGTGGAGCAGAGCCGTGAGCTGCTCAGAGCTACGCTACGGAGGCTAATGGGATTTCTTGGTTTCCCTCATCAAACTCATCAAATACACAATCCAACAACTCCACAACGCTCTGGTGGACAAGTTGTGACCTGCACATTCACCACGCTATGAGATAATAACACAACGTTACCAGACAGAGTTGTTTTAGAGGGAAATACAGAGACTGCTTGATGAAACAACTCTAAAACAACTCTGTCTGGTAACATTCAAGAGAGGAAATAAAACAATTGGAACAGAATAAAATATCAACTGGAGAAAGTAAGATGATAGAAAACAATAATAATAAGAAGAAGTCAGGTATAAGAAGTGACTCGTTCCAGATGTCCCAGATGTTCCAGATGTGCAGCAGCAGTCTTTAACCTCCTCCTCCACCTCCGTCTCTCTGCAGAAAGCGCTCAGTGCCGGTGACTACTTCCTGGAGAAGGATCCGGCCACGGGGATCTGTAACTTCTTCTACGACAGCGCCCCCAGTGGCAGCTACGGCACCATGACCTACCTGTCCAAGGCCGTGGTCACATACGTCCACGACTTCCTGCCCAGCTCCAGCTGTTTGATGCAGTGACATGTGGACGCTTCTAACACTTCTAAACTAAACTACTACCAGAACTGATCCAGGACCAGGACTCTCAGCCTCAGCCTGTGAGTATTTATCAATAAATAAATAAATAACCAATAATCAACTCCAACCTCGCTGACGTGACAACATCTGGGCCTCGGCAGCTGATCGCAAACCACTGAACATCTGTCTCTATGAGCTGCTGTAAAAACATGTTTACAGGTTTGACTGAGGTGTCGTCGCTGTCTGTGACTTTATTACCATGTTATAATCGTCTGTCTCATCGCTGAATGTGTCGTAAACATTTTAATAAAAAGAATAACTAGTGACACTTTATAATAACTACACATGTTAAACATTAGTGAAGCATTTTAAATACTTAATTCATCATTTCCTCCTGCACTGATACTGATTAGCACTTAAACACAGTGAACTAATGTTGCACTGTAGTTTTATTATTACTGCAATTAATAATTAATTCAGGTCGTTACTTGTTAAGTGCTTTATAAAACATCTATGTATGTGTATAAATATTCATATAATTATAAATTATCTAATGAACTGGTGACATCTACTTAATCACTGGTTTGTTATTGACATAATATTTGAAATTGTTTATTTGGGTAAACCCCTTCAGATGTACCATCTCGTTTTCGAGGGGGTCCAAACATATAGACAAACATTTTCTCAACAATATAGAAAAACAAACAGACAAATAAACAAACAAAACAAAAAGACAACAACAATAGAACAAACAGTGGACAAACCACAGTTAAAGAATAGATGTACCATCTCGTGATGAACTCGAAATGAACGAGTTTTGTGGCGGATAATGTGTTATTTAGAGGCTGCATTGCGTGCCCCGTCGCATTGTACGGATATACGCGCCGGGGCGAATTTCATCAAAACGACACCAAAGTTGTCTGGGTGAGTAAAATTATCGTTTTTTTTGTTTTTTTTTAAGTATATCTTTTTTTGGCTTATATGCCTTTTTTGGACAGTTTTCGGGGATGCCTTTATTAGATCGATCAATCAATCGATTAAAATCACACATTTCTGCAAAATATTTATTGTAGAAACACCAAATCGTACCAAATTGTTTATATTGGGTTTATTCTGATAGGAGCTACCGTTTTATCAGAGTAAGCCTAAATGTGAGACCAGTGCAGAGGCAGAAAATAACATTTATAACTGTGTTTATAATGACAGACTAAGTGGTATCAGTGTAGGAATAATGTGTTATAAATCAAGTATTTAATAACTTGTAATTAATACTTAATAGTGTGTAGTTATTACAAAGCGTTGTGTAGTAATTTATATTTTTATTTTCTTTCTTTCTTTTTGTTTGTGTTTGATTCAGTTTATTTAATGTTATAATTTATTATTAAATCGTCTGAACTAAGTAAACATAGATACTTCAAAGTCGGTGCATACAAAAGTATGTGGGAAACATGATAAAACATGAACTATAAAAAACAATTCATAACCTCACATTATTTCGTTTTTATCCAACAAATGAAAAATAAAACATCAGACAGTTTTAAAAACGACTTTATTGTGATTCAGAGCTGATGAAACTGAAACTGTCCTGTGTCGTACCTGCTCCTCTGTGCTGTAGCTGTGTATTGATAATATTAATAATAATAATAATAATAATGATAATAATCTGTACGGGAACAATAATCATGTTTCTTTGAGCTCTACAACATTCTTGTCTTTGTGTGTGTTGTGTGTTTTGTGCATGTGAACATCAACCTGAGGCTCCTCTGCTGACACGATGACATTTTGAAGGTTTATTGGTTTGTGTAGAGTGATGATATGTAAAGTCAGCTTTAATACCTATATATACAGTATACATGTATATATAGTGGTGTGTTGTATACTGTACAGACCTGCTACAGTATTCAGAGTTTATGTACAAACAGAACAGAAAGGTCCAGAGTGTGTTTGAACGTCTTTTATCCCTGTGCTTTGATGTTTGAAGCTAAAACTGCAGGAAACATAATGAAATGTTAATATATTTTAATTCTAACTCATTTACATGAAACTACTAACAGAGACAGATATACTATATTTAAACATGTAATTATTTTACCTGTTGTTCTAATACATTATGCAGATGATCTATTTATCAGTGAAAGGCCTGTTGGATTAGCTCAACAAACGCAGCTGTGCCTCATTTCCATCAGAAGAGTTAGTTTGTTTATGACATTTTCATACCTGTTCATACGATAATAAAGACATTTAACCAAAGACAGAGACCAATCGTTCATCTGTTTGTATGTTTGTTGTGAATACTCGCTCTGGCCAATCAGAGCTCCAGCTGCTGCTCTGTGGGCGGGACCTAATGTCATGTTGACTGATTAATAGAACAATCTTATAAATGATGGAGGTAGCCTACATTTGTGTCTTTATTATTCAATGAAAAGAAAAATATTTTCAATCAAAACAAACTTCACTTCAATCAAAAAAAGTGTTTGAATGTAAAAAAAATACTTGAACCCCTTTTTTCTTTGATTAAAAAGTTTTTTTAAAGTAAATATTTGATAATATGGCTCAAATACAAAAAAGATGACTTTAATCCAAAAAAATCAAATAATAACTCACCTCAATCAAAAAACCAAACATTTTCAATAATTTTTTTTTGCATTCAGACACATTTGATTGAAGTGAAGTTTGTTTTAATTGAAAATATATTTTTTGCTCTTTTGATTAAATAATAAAGAAACAAATGTACCTCCATAATAAATTACCCACACTTCTCTTATCTCCACATAAAACATTATCATAATACTGTATAAATGAACAGTCAGACAGAGTGGATCTTCTACAGTGGCTCCGAAGGCTCAACTCACTGTAGCAACAGGAAGTGTTTCTGGGGACACGATAGAGCGAGGGACCGAGTTAAGTTACAAACACACGCACATACACACACACAGACACACTAAAGACTCTGTAAAAACACAAACGCAGTTTTATTCATTTCCGTCAGTCGTCAACATTAAAGAGCCATATTATGCAAAATCCACTTTCTGGTTCTGTAGTGGTCCTGTGTGTTCCTGTGGCCTTTCTATGGCGCCTGGAGGTGAAAAAAGTCTGTTCACTCTTTTAATTGATTGTTAAAACTTTTTGGAGATCGTGTCTCCAAATGGGCGAATTGAAAGAGCTGGTAGAGTTGACATCAGGATGCGCTGAACTCAAGTGACTCCACCTCCCGGTACTTCCTTATCCTCCACCTGGGCAAGTCTGGAAAAACGTGAACTCCACCCGGTGAACCTCCGTAGCGTAGCTCTGAGCAGCTCACGGCTCTGCTCCACCGTTCTAAAAATAGCTTGCACCGACAATTAAAGGTAACAAACCTACTGCTATGACTCACAGTTAAAGGTGCAGTTCAACAGGTGTTTCTATTGAACATTATATTCCTCAGTATATATTCTACATCTACATCATAATGACACTATACGTGGTGCTTTCTACATCCAAAAAACTGCTGGATGGAGACTCAGAGGGATTTATCCTCTGAGCTTATATAAATATATAAATGATGATCCATCCACCAGCTGCAGACAAACTTCAGTTCCAGTGCCGTGATGCCAACAACAGCTGCAGCTCCATCTCCTAATCTCTACCGCTGAAGAAACGCAGTTCCTCGGTTCTTCTTCCTTCAGCAGAACTTCTCTCCATCTATTTTTCCGTTCTGCGTCTGATCCTTGTTGTCCAGTTTGTGAACGACTCTGAACGCCTCCAGGAACTCGGTGAAGTCGATGCTGCCGTCCTTGTTGAAGTCGATGCTTCGCGCCAGGTCGTCGATGGCTCTGTCGTCGATGTCGACGCCCAGGTGAGCGCTGAAGAGACGCCAGGTGTGACGGAACTCCTCGGTGGAGATGAGACCTGAAGTATGATAACCCACAGTCACAGAGTTAATGTTGACCAGGACATTTAAAATAACATTTTATTCCCAGAGATGCAGCAGCTGTTTTACCTGAATGGTCTTTGTCTATAATGTTGAATATGATCTCGATGTCTGTTCTGTATCTGAACAGAGTGTCGGCCAAGTTTGGAGTCACCTGAAAGAAAGAAAAGGACGAATAGAAAATCTAAAATAAGAATAAAAAGATATAAATACAATGGATGATAAATAAATTCTCAAACTCCTCAAACTCAGAAAACAACCCAACACAACAGGAAGTGTTTCTGGAGGTCACAATAAATAGACGGACCTGGCTAAAGGCTAATGCTAAGCTAACAGTCCATATGATCAATAACATGTGGATCATGTGATTAAAATGCAGGATTAGATGAAATAAATAAAAAAGCGGGGTATATTTGATGAAAGGAGATGAGATGAGCTACTATAAGATAGGAAAATGAAAGACAGGATAAAAGAGATAAAACATAAGGAGGCACTGTGAACTGTAAACTGTGAGATAAAAAAGATGATAGAAAGAAGAGGATGGCATCACATGAAAACACGTCTGTAAAAGTGTTTTAAGTGATTTAAAAGCTGACACTGAGCCCAAAGACATATAGGAAGACGCCCCATGGACTACATGCAGGCGTAGCTCGCAGTCGGCCATATTGAGGACGGGCAACTTGCTCTGACTCTGGCTGCAGTTACAGTGCAATAGGTGATCCAGTCATCTTCTCTAAAAAAACTATTCATCTCATTCTCTGTGAAAAATAAATCAGTATGTAGCTATTACTTTAACTTCTTTCATTTGCATAACATTACTATGTTACTGGTTACTAGGCTACATCATTGAATTTATCCGTGATTTTACTATGCTGCATCACAACTGCATAGACGTTCATAAAAAATCAAACCGTTTGGAAATCGGACAAAAACTGAGCAAGTTCTGGTCATTATAGCAGAACATGTGCCATAGGCTTAAAGGGATAGTTCGGGTCTTTTGACATGAATCTATGACATCCCCATCAGCAGTGAGTTTCCCTGGACTGCGTCCTGTGAGCAGAGTTCAGGCCTGGTTTTGGTGCTGTCCATGAAAAAGTCAGACTTCACAATCGCGGGATGGCTTCATCACTTGTGTCATAGTCAGATATGTTTACGTGAACTATCCGAGCTGTAAAGTCCGTGAAACAGCTGATGGAAACGCACACAGCCGTCTACAGGCGGCAGCGTGGAGTGATACACAGGGAGAGAAAATAGCGCTGAGTGATTGTGAGGTCAGACTTTTTTGTGGACAACGGTTTTGTGATGCAAATGTATCACTCTTTTGAACACATATTGTTTTGAGAAGCAAAGCGCTTTATTTTCGTGACCACAGCCAACTAGCCGGACTACAGTACATTCATCAGCACCGAAACCAGACCAGAACTCCGCTCACGGGACGCAGTCCGGGGAAAGTCACTGTCACAGCACGTAACTGGTGATGGGGACGCCATATACTGTAGATTCATGTCAAAAGACTCAAACTATCCCTTTAATGCTCTGAGGGAGAGAGTTGCCTGTCCCAAGATGGCCGCCATGTGGCTATGCCGTGTCATTGGGCAGCAGTGGTGGGTGAGTCACAGTGTCAGTGGAGGACGGTCATGTGACCTGAGGCAGAGGAATCTCCACTTCCATGTCCTCGAAGCAGGACCGATAGTCCACGCTGCCGTCCGGCGCCAGGCGGCTCAGGTGTGGGCGGAGCGTCCTCCAGGGCAGATCCAGTCTCAGGACCGACTCCAGAACCTGAGCCCACTCGCTGACCGACACGGTGCCTGAGAGACAGAGACACGTACAGTACATGAAACAACGTCCTGTTCATTAGAGAGATTAAAACAAGAAGAGAGGAGGTGAGTCAACGTCACCCGTGTTGTTGTGGTCGTTCTGCTGGAAGCCCGCCATCAGCTCCGTACGGTGAGAAAACAGCTTCTCCTTCAAGGCCCGGAGAGCAGAACCCTCCGCCGCCCGCACTCTGACAACACACGATGCTTCAGTCTGTTATTTCATCACTTTATTATCCTTGAAGAATTTAGCCCAAGAAAAATAAAAGAACTTCTCAGTTGTCGAAAATGTTTGATTTATAAAACAGACAGAGACACAGAACCTACTCACTGAAGAGGTCAGAATGATAGATTATCTATTGTTTTTTATCATTTCAGTATTTATATTGAACTGAAGTGAATTGAATTTTATTTAAAGCAGATATCAGCGGAATGTTTTTGTTAATATAAGTCCTAAATAGTCCTATTTTCCGTCAGCAATCACTTACATGGAGTGTTTCAGCCGTAACACGGGTCTCAGTCACTCTGCTCCGCTATAAACCGAGGAGAAAACTTTCCTTGTGGGATACAAGTGTTATCCAATGAGGAGAGAGAACGGCATGAAGGGCTGTGTGTGCAGCCAAGGGATGCGCGTGAATGTGGTGACGTAGCACGAGGACCAATAGATCCATGACGAGGGCGGGGGCTGCTAACTCATGGTGCGTTCAAGGAAACTTGTAACGCGTGTTTTTCCGACCTGTGAAGTCATACCAGTTCGATCTTGTACGAGTTCACGGGTCGGAAGTTACGAGAGGCCGTTATAGGGAACTTTCACAGGCAACAGGACGGTAAAAACACGAGCTACGGGTTACCTGGAACGCTACAAAGCTGTAACTTACGGTTTCAAAAGCCTGCCTTGAATGCAGCCTTAGCCGAAACGGCCGGACCGCTGATATCTGCTTTAAGTTATAGAACAAAAACACTGAGAACAAAAGCATCATCCCTATATTCTTTATACATATTTGAAAAGTAGTGAGAGGAAGCAAATGGAGATGCTGACGGCTTCTCAGTTTATTGTTGTCAGGCAATGGTGAGAATAAAGATTATCTCCTATTCTAAATAATTGATCCAGTTTCCTTAATTACCTTGGTTGCATTGTTTACAATACAATACAATAAAAAATAAAAAATAATGAAATACTAATGTTGGTCTTCTGATTGATTATGGATCAGCTGTTACCTCTGAGTGAGCGTGAGCCTGCGTGTGCTGCGACTGACTTGATACTGGTAGAAACGAGGAACCAGTTCTCTGCCCACTTTGATGTACGCTCCTCTGTTGCTGCCCTCCTCGTAGTAGTTGGAGGCTGAGAAGATGGTGATAACCTGCTCAACACACACACAAATACATATAGTAGCTAATGTATGTCTGCGTATAAATAGTTGCAAAAATACAAGATGACAGATTTCTGCCTCCTTTCATTCATGTCATGGCACACATTTTGTGGCCTATAGGTGTGTCGTTTAGCATGATCTGATCTCACCAAGTAAACAACAGCCCAGGAGCGCTGTTCTAACCAACTGGTTAGGTTTAGGGTTAGTCCTGGGCTGTTGTTTACTTGGTGATATCAGATAGTGCTGTTGTTTTAGTCTTATCTTGTTGCAATCTGTCATAAAAGAAACTAGATTGTTAAAGGGATACGCCAACTTTTTCTTTGTTTCTTGACTCACTCCTGAGTCCTTGACCAGCAGATAGCTCTGCCCGTATCTCCCTTGTTACTGCACGCACAGTGGAAAGGATGGTGTCTATCTGCTGGTCATGGACTTGGGAGCGAGGCAAGACACACGCAAAAAAATGTTGGCGTATCCCTTTAAGTATTTATTCCTCCATACATGTTTCAGTTTGGCTCTCAGACTCTCACCTGTCCACCGTGACACAGCTCATATCCCTCCTGTTTGCACTCGTGGGACCTGATGAGCAGCTGCAGCCCGTGTTGCAGCAGCAGCCTCCTGGTGACGTCGGGCCCGAAGTAGCAGCCTCCTCCTCTGAACGTGTTGGGGCTGCAGCCTTCCTGGGTCTTAGGGTCGCTCCACAGGACGTCCACGATCTGCAGCAGCAGCAGAGAGAGGAGGCTGATGAGTGACATATCAGTGACGCAGAGAAGTGAACAACATGAACTCCTCCTCTTCCTCCTCTTCTTCTCTGACCTGTTTCCACTCTCGCTCGTGCTGTGGAGGCGACGGAGGAGGAAGCGACGACAGAGAGTCCAGGAAAGGCACTTGGAGAACATTGATGTTGTAGGGCGTGCTGGGGGAGGACGGGCAGGGACGAGGGGAGAGACAAGACGGAGTCCGAGGAGAGCAGAGGGAGGAGGAGGACGAGGAGCACGAGGAGGACGAGGAGGACGAGGAGGTGGAGGCAGCGCTGTCCTGCCGGATGAAGCCACACCTCCTCTTCCTTCAACAGGAGACGACAGAGAGTTTATAGAACGTCTGTCAGTGTGAGTGAGTGCACAGTTAAACATCTGTGAACATCTGTCTGACCTCAGGTTGGGAGTTCTCTGGTTCTTGCTGTGGCTGCGGCTGCTGCCGGGACGGGAGCTGTCTGTGGACCTCGTCCTCTTGGCCTGTCTGCAGGACGGACCGAGGTCCAGCTGCTCCAGGCTGCGTCTGGGGAACCGCAGGGCAGATTTCACCTGGAGGGGCAAGCAACAGAGAGAATAAGATAATAAGAGGTACGTGTTGTCTAAAGTAAAGATCAAACAGACACCTCAGTCACTATAGAGAGAGGACGATTAACATATATCATACCGACTATAAAGATTAACATTTTAACCTGTGATTTTGGAGCAGACAGATGAAGATGACTTGATTTAATGAATGAATATACTTGTCTTGTTCCATTTAGATTAGATTAGATCTTCTCTACTTTATTGATCCTGGGGGAAGTTCAAGCATCCAGTTGCAGCAAAGACAAACAATTAGAGTATAAAAGACATTAAAAAGGTGTGTGACTCATTCAGTAAACAGACAACCTGTTACCTGCAGTGAAAGTTGATGTGTTTGTCTTTGTGTATTGTGTATATAGGCCTACACAGAGAGCAAATTTGAACAACCTGTGATTAGTAAGTTAAAGAAATATACACTATGTTATATATAAAATACTAAAACTACTACCACATAAAATTATATTTTGGGCTGGATCCGCCCCCCAGGCCTTGAGTTTGTCAGGTGTTTGCTGTGACTCTGTGTGAGTTTTTCTGACCCCTAGTGGCCCAGACCTGATATTACAGTAACAGCAACGGTACAGAGGAAGCTGGAGGATGAAGCTACAGTTTGTCTGATGGTGAACTCTGACCTTTAGCTACTAGCTACAGTCTGATGGTGAACTCTGACCTTTAGCTACGGCAGCTACAGTCTGATGGTGAACTCTGACCTTTAGCTACGGCAGCTACAGTCTGATGGTGAACTCTGACCTTTAGCTACGGCAGCTACAGTCTGATGGTGAACTCTGACCTTTAGCTACAGCAGCTACAGTCTGATGGTGAACTCTGACCTTTAGCTACAGCAGCTACAGTCTGATGGTGAACTCTGACCTTTAGCAAAGCCCTTCTAGGCGTCTCTGCCTTTAGCTACAGTCTGATGGTGAACTCTGACCTTTAGCTACAGTCTGATGATGAACTCTGACCTTTAGCTACAGTAGCTACAGTCTGATGGTGAACTCTGACCTTGTGCCTCTCCACGGAGCCGAGCAGCTCCAGGTCCGTCTGGTCTGAGATCCCTCCGTGGACGATCAGGATCTTCCCATCGATGACGGTGGCGACGGGCAGGAGGCTGAAGATGTCCTGGAACAGCTGCAGGATCTCACGACCGTGAGTCTGAGCACGATGACACACCAAATAAATAACAGAAATAAAACTTTATTTAACTCTCTCAGAGGTTCAGTGTCTAATAGAAGCAGAGTAAAGACTCTCCTGTACCTTGTACTTCTGCATGACCTCTTTAGTGAACCCATACCTGAAACAACAACGACAGCAGCAGCATAGTGAGAGGAAGCTCCGTCTTTAATGACCCATTCAACTCCTCGCTGTGACCCACCTGAGGTTCATGATGTGGTCTTCATGGTTCCCTCGGTTCAGGTGCATGTAGTCGGGGTAGAGCAGCAGGTAGGCAAACAGCAGGACCACCACCTCCATCGACTTCTTCCCACGGTCCACAAAGTCGCCGTTGAAGACGTACGGCGTCTCGGCGGAGGGAAGACCGTTCTGAGAGACGACGAGTTAGGAAAAACAACAAGAACCTCTTACACCAAGAACCAGCTCCTGACTGCTGATTGGCCAGAGGTGAAACCCAGTGGTCACCATGGTGACAGCAGCTGTCAAGGCAGATTTCAAATAGCTTCATAACATTCATAACATTTCGGCTTTGCAACTTTCACTTTAAAATTGTCTAATTTTGTCTATAAAAAAAATATACTTTGTTCTGGATTTAATTGTGCAAAACTTTCTAAAGTATTGGGGCGCCATTTTAGTGAAAGTTGCAAAACTGTATCAGGTAGCCTACGGTTGGTTTGGTAGGAATTGTTAAAGGTTTTAAATTTAGACTATTTAGACGCATCTAGACGCACTAGTGGCAGCAAATATATTTGCTCCGCAGGTCGGTCTAGAAAGGAGCCACAGGAACTATTTGAGTCTCGAACACCGTTTGTGTTCACCAATCACAGTGCTCTGGTTGGGCGGGCTTAACGCGATGACGACATAGCTACATTTTAATTGGCTTGTCAGGCTAACATCATCCTGACAAAACTCCATGGAAAACCCTTTTAACAGGGAAAAATTAACAGGGAGAAACCTCAGGGTGAGCAACAGAGGAGGGATTCCTCACCCAGGACGGACAGACGTGCAATAGATGTTGTTACAGACAAGAAAACAGTTTAGCAGCAGCAGCAGAAGAAGAAGAAGAATACAGGCTAAGACAATAGAAAACTAAAAACGTGACATAAAGTTGTTGTGTAGATGTTTTTTACCTTATAGAATATGAGCAGCAAGTCATCGAGCCGGCCGTGTAGATCACCTGAACCACAGGAGGAACAGAAGCACAGGAGGAATCTTAATGTGTGCTAAGTATTGTTGAGTTTAATGAGATGCGAATGCAGATGAGGAGTCAAGTGGTTTATCAGTGAGCAGATAAACAAATAAACACGAGCTCCTCCTGTTGGAACGGAGCCATTAAGATCTGAACTGGATTTAATTCACATCCACAGACACCAGGGAATTTAAAACAACAAGCAGCTCATTGCAGGAAAACCAGAACATCAGGATTATTCTGATCCCAGCAGTTTGGTGGATTCAGGAACAACATGTGATTTAAATTCAATTCAAACTGGTCAAATAAACAATAGTATTTATAATGTAGAACATGTATTTAAACAGTGATAAAGTAAATCAAGTTAACCTTTTTTTATTATTATTTATTTATTTAAACATTTAAACATCCAGACCATAAGGTCAGGATTTGGTCATCTAGAAAAGTCTACACTACAGAAATTCAAAATCTTCCCAAGAATATTTGTCTTATTTCTTGCCAAAATGTCTCAATTTTAGTCAAAACTAATTTCTTTCCACTTAAAATAAAACTCGTCACCTAAAAATTAACATGTTTTTAGATCGTTTTCACTTGTTTCAAACTAATTTTCATAAGTAGAAAAATCTGCAAGTGAAAGCAGTTTTTTTGTGCTTGTAATAAGAAACAAAAACTTGCTCCACTATCAGATTTTTCTACTTATTTCAAGTGAAAATATGCTTGAAAGAAGTAAAAAGTGTCTAAAAACAAGCTGCTTTTAATGTGATGAGTCTTATTTTAAGTATAATGAGATTTAAGTTGACTAGAAATGACATTTTGACAAGAAATAAGACAAATATTCTTGGTAAGATATTGAGTTTTGCAGTGTAGTCTCTGTCTGAATCAGACTCCTATCCAACTTTGCTTTGAACAACATGGATAAAAGCCGGATCACATGGATCACATGATCCTGGATGGAAAAACCAGGCATTTCAAAATAAAAGGATCATTTTGATCCAGGTTGAAGCTCCTGAACACCTGGGCGCTGGCCTCTCACCACAGATGGTGATCTCTTTGGTGCAGGATGTGGACAGGTGGACGATGTTGGGCATCTGCTTCAGGAGCTTCTTGGTCTCGTAGAGAAGCTGCAGGACGTATCTGGCGTGGAGAGTCTGTGGAGGAAGGAACAAGAACTTAAAACAGACGATCAAAAGCGAAAGTGAGTGAAAAGCAGCAGAGACAGACGCGCGGCACCTGCTGCTCCTTGAAGGCGCTGAGCAGAGCGTTGGTGTCGGCGATGGAGAGAGGGAAGGACAGCCGAGGGCCGGCGTACGAGTCCGGCACCGGGATCAGGTCGAAGCAGGACTCTCTGTCCAGCCAGGGTTCCACCACCGGGTCCAGCAGCTGGGAGATCAACTCTGGAGGTCACAGGGTCACAGCTCAACACAACGCAACACAACACAAAGCAATGTAATGCAATGCAACGCAACGCAACACAGCTCAACACAACAAAACACAAAGCAATGTAATGCAATGCAACGCAACACAACACAAAAACACAACACAACACAACACAAAGCAATGTAACGCAATGCAACGCAACACAACACAAAAACACAACACAACACAAAGCAATGTAATGCAATGCAACGCAACACAATGCAACAACACAGAGCAATGGAACACAACGCAATGCAACATCACAACACAACACAGCTCAACACAACACAATGCAATACAACGCAACACACAACACAGCTCAACATAACACAAAGCAACACAATGCAACGCAATGCAACATCACAACACAACACAGCTCAACACAACACAAAGCGATGTAACGCAACACTACACAACACAGCTCAACACAACACAAAGCAACGCAATGCAATACAATGTAACACAATGCAATGCGCAACACAACACAGCAACACAACACAGCTCAACACAACACAGCTCAACACAACACAATGCAACGCAGCATCACAACACAACACAGCTCAACACAACACAAGGCAATGCAATGCAACACAACCCAACACAGCTCAACACAATGCAACACAACGCAATGCAATGCAACACAACACAGTTCAACACAACGCAATGCAACACAATGCAATGCAACACAACACAACTCAACACAACGCAATGCAACACAACACAACACAGCTCAACACAACACAACACAACAACACAGCTCAACGCAATGCAACACAACACAACTCAACACAATGCAACACAACACAACTCAACACAACGCAATGCAACACAACAACACAGCTCAACACAACGCAATGTAACACAACACAACACAGCTCAACACAACAACACAGCTCAACGCAACACATCTGGTCTGAACATGACTCGAGTGAAACTTTGGACTTGGTTCGTCACCTGTTTCCAGATGTTGGAGTGAAGCTCTGAGGCTGCAGCTGGTTGTAGGTGTGTGTGTGTGTGTGTTTAACGGCTGAAGTCAGATCAGTTTGGAGGTTTAACAACAAGAGGAAGGATTCTCCCACTGAACTGAGACCGTTGTGTGTTTGTGTGTCTGTGTAATGAGCAGCTTCCAGTCGTATTAAAGCTCCACTCCAACATGGAAATGAGAAACTGAAGCCTCTAATTTATGCACACAAACAGAAATCTACCTCCTCCGTTTTCTGTTTACTACGTCTTTGTCTGTGTCCACCTTTACACACACACACACGCACACACACACACACACACACACACACACACACACACACACACACACACACACACACACACACACACACACACACACACACACACACACACACACACACACGCACACACACACACACACAGCTGCTATATAATAAACACTCTGCTGACCTAAGGATTCACTCGTCAATGAAGCTTTGTGCTTTTTAGCTGCATGAGTGGGTCAATACACACTTAAACCACAAAACCACAGCTGTGTGTCAGTGCAACACACACACACACACACACACCACTGGCCTCCACATTCACAGCAGTTGCTAAGCAACAGGGTACATGCAGTGGGTTTTCTAATCTAGACCAAAATACAGTGGATGAATAACACTGGAGCTAATTTGATGTGAAAAAACAAAAATCTAATGATTGTATTTTCATATATAACAAATGTTATAGTATTCTATAATCTATCACTTTTACAGTAATATTTTACCTAGGAATCAGTGTCAACACTTTACTTGTTAGTGTACAAACTTTAAATCACAAATAATCAAATAATGTGAATGAAAAAAACATTAATAAAGTTCATATGGTGCAGAAAAATCCTCATAATGAATGAATGAATCAGTAAAACAACACGTAAAACAGGTGCCATGATGCCTCTGTATTTCTATTCATCAGAGTTTTCACTGACTAATAAATAAAAGTATTTTCTTCTGACCTGGACTGTTCCCGTTCAGCTGAGTGAAGTTGTCTAACATGAAGCTGAAGAAACTCGAGAGCTAAGGAGAGAAAAATAAAATGTTTTACTGAAAATGATCATAACAGTAATAATTTCACTGTATGGTATATTATGTATGGCATGCCGTTCTGGAAACTAATATTTGAATATATGGAATGAACCTTGAATTATGAACTTGAATGAAACTATGAATATACTATTGAGTGAACCTTTGAATATATGGAATGAAGGTTCATTCCATATATTCAAAGATGATTCATTTCCTGAATGGCAACCCATACTGTATATCTATATCTATAGAGAGGGGAGGAGTATTGACCTGCAGCTGATCCTGTTCTCCTGCGTATTCGATGGACTGGAAGATGTTCCATGTGTATCTGCGTCTCATCTCCAGACGGGCCACGTAGCGCCGGTACCAGCGCTGGATCAGCACGGCTGCTTTCATCGCTGTAACACAACACAACACTATTCACTACTACTGCTACTGAGTGTGTTGGTCTCCAGCTGAGTGTGTGTCAGTCTGATGTCTGGTTCTTACTCAGAGCCGGGGTCGGAGTCTTGACTGAAGCATCTGAGAGAGAAAAAACACAACTACAGCTCAACACGAGGGACTGTAATTGAATAACGTCATGTGCAAGAAAGCGTGCACACACACACACTCACACACACACACACTGTAGGAGAGATAACAAGACACAGGGGAGGTCGGAGCTACACTGGGACTGGAAAAACAAAGCAAATTAAAAGAAACTGCTCATTAGATTGAAGAGAGAAACCACCTGTCACATCTGCTCTGTGTGTGACAAGTGTTGCGTGTAATGAGGATTATACGACACAACATTACGTGACCCTGATGTGTATGGAAAGTGAAGATGAAGATGATGTCATCAACAAAATAAAAGTCTCTAATACTAAAACTACACTGCAAAAAACTCAAAATATTTCCAAGAATATTTGTCGTATTTCTTGTCAAAATGTCTCATTTCTAGTCAAAACTAATCTCTTTCCACTTAAAATAAGACTCATCACCTAAAAATTAACTTGTTTCAAACTAATTTTCACTTGAAATAAGTAGAAAAATCTGCCAGTGCTTGTTTTGTGCTTGTAATAAGAAAGAAAAACTTGCTCCACTATCAGATTTTTCTACTTATTTCAAGTAAAAAATATGCTTGAAATAAGTAAAAAAAACAAAAAAAACAAGCTACTTTTTCATGTGACGAGTCTTATTTTTAAGTAGAATGAGATTTGTTTTGACTAGAAATGAGACATTTTGATGAGAAATAAGACTCAGAATATTAAACATTAAAGGAATAATGAAAAGAATTGTTGATTAATTTATCAGTTTCAGCTCAGCTCTGGTTTGAATCTGGACTGATCTCCTCCTCCTCCTCACCTGGTGCTAGCTCCACTCTTTGTTTTTTCTCTTGTGTTTCCGTGGCGACAGAGGTGCCACATCCCATGATTGGGGGTTCACATCAGTCTCAGGAGCAGCAGCAGCAGCAGCAGGTCACACATCTGGAAGGAGGAGTCACATGACCAGGAGACAGGGAGAACATCTGTCCACATCTGTGACTAGGTAGCTGACTGGTGTGACGTCAGACTGGTCTGGTCTCTGGTGGATCAACAGGTTTCAGATCAGTTGGTCAAAATTATAATACAGATGTTTAGCTACTTCCAGTTTGAATCTGATCTCATTAAAACATTTAATAATCATATCTGATATAATAATCGAGCTGAATTTCCCCTCTAGGTATTAATAAAATATTTTAATTCTATTCTTATGATAATCATATAATCACGTGCAGTCTCTAAACGCACGAGCCTCCAACATGTTAAACAGCAGAATTAGATTAAAGCTTTGGCTGCGACACTTCATCAGTAAAATCTGCTGCTGCTTTAAACAGATTAAAATGAAAATATGAGAATGAATCAGATTAAAAACCTGTTTTCTTTCTGTTTCCTCTGTTGTTTTATTCCGCTGTTTGTTCATCGGTGAGATCACCGGTGAGTGAGATGGCTCCGACCTGCAGCTCCAGTCCGGGGAACTTGACCAGAACAGAACAGAGGAGGAGAAAAAACCCCTCAGGTTCGGCTCCGGTTTCTTCTGGTCACAGTGACACAGGTTCGAGTCCGAGGGTTGAGGCAGCAGAGAGACGCTGCTGCAGCTGCTGCCGCCGCGGGGACAGAGAGCAGCTGAGGCGACGGCGACGAGGAGCTGGAGCTCCGCCCGGTTCCGCTCCGGTTCCGCTCCGGCAGCAGCTAGAGAACATAGTAGCTACAGACTACACTGCAAAAACTGAAAAAAACTTTCCAAAAATAGTTGTCTTATTTCTTGTCCAAAATTGTCTCATTTCTAGTCAAGACTAATCTCTTTCCACTTAGATCATTACCTAAAAATCAACTTGTTTTTAGATCATTTTCACTTGTTTCAAATTGAAATAAGTAGAAAAATCTGTCAGTGAAAGCAAGTTTTTTGTGCTTGAAATAAAAAACTTGCTCCACTACCAGAATCTTCTACTTATTTCAAGTGAAACATGCTTGAAAGACGTGAAACATGTCAAACAAGCTACTTTTCAATGTGATTATTCTAAGTAGAATTAGATTTGTTTTGACAAGACAAATATTCTTGGTAAGATTTTGAATTTTTGCAGTGTAGTACAGTAAAACTACAGTAGTATGGAGGTAGGCCTACTTTTGTGTCTTATTCAATCAAAAGAAAAGTTGATTTAAACAAGGTATTTTCAAAGTTATTTTCAGTCAAAACCAACTTCAATTTAATTAAAAAAAAGTGGTTTGAATGCAAAAAAAATTATCTGAGACTCAAGTGTTAGAACCCTTTTCCTTTGGTTGAAAATGTTTTTTGATTGAATACTGTAAAGACACAAATATCCTACCCATAATATGGCTCAAATACAAAAAAGATGACTTTTATCCAAAAAAAATATTTTCAATCATCCAATAAGAACTCACCTACTGTAGGGGTAAATAGATGAAACTATGGGTGGTTTCTGTTTCCAGTTGTTACAGGTTAAAGGGACAATGAGGAGTTTTGGAAAAGCGAAGTGTTTTCACGCTGCCTCTGCGCGCACCGTAGAATTCCTCCACCGGCGCAAGACGGACTCATGTTTTCATTCATCAAGGATTAAAGTAAGAGGTTCAAAAAGGTTCAGTTACCGTCGTAGTTCCGACCATAAAGCCGCCCGAATCGCCGTTATTCTCATTTGTGTCCGCGAAACCGAAAGTAAGGAAACGCTGGTCGGCTCGACCAGCATTTCCGCCACCACTAATAATAACAAAATAATGATAGAGACAGAACGATATATTGATCGAAAATGGAGCCATTAACAAGTGTGAGTAGCGTAGATTCATCCACATTAATGTGAGACTGTTTTATAACCAATAGAAACTCCTCGTTGGCCCTTTAATCAGAACTACCTCAGGAAGTAGATCCGACTCCACACATGGAGGAAAAGAAGAAAAAAAAGCCTAATTTTAAAGGATTGATCACTTCTATCCAAGTGAAAAAGTTGATATTTTAGGCCTACATAACACCAACTAAGTTCTGAGTTTCCTGGGTAAGAAGCTTCATTCCACTTATTGTCTGTGCAGAACTTTTGAATTAAAACAAGTCAAACAGATTTGTAAAACATATCCAACTCTTTAATATTAGAGAATAAAACAGTTTAAAAGTGTATGCAGCTCTTCATTCATGCAGCAGCTCTGGTGCAGGTCTTGTGTCTGAGCCGTGCAGCAGCAGCGTTGACCTCCTGGGCCGTGATGACCTTCAGCCTGTTGGACCGGGACAGACGAGACGCCTCGACGCTCAGCAGCCGGAGCAGCAGCGGCCGGGGAACGCCGGGCCGACCGGACCGCAGGTCTGGACTCCTCATCCCCGCCTGCTGCTGAGGAGACAAGAGGGTCAACAGGTTTGTGATTTATGGGATTTTCAAGTGTCTGACACGTTCCAGACCAAAAAAAAGTGCTCGCTGCTGCCACCTGCTGCACTGGAGTCATCATGACCTTGACATTACAACTCCAAAACACTCTGGTGGACAAGTTGTGACCTGCACATTCACCACACTATGAGATACCAGACGGTTGTTTTAGAGGGAAATTCAGAGACTGCTTGATGAAAAACTGTCCCTGAAGGCAACACACATCAGTGGTTTTGCATGAAACAACTGTCTGGTAACGTTGTGTTATTATCTCATAGCGTGGTGAATGTGCAGGTCACAACTTGTCCACCAGAGCGTTGTGCAGTTGTTGGATAGTGCATTTGACAAGTTTGATGAGGGACAGGGGACCTGTACCGTTCACCTCCATTGTGTTCACTGAGCAGCTCACGTCTCTGCCCTGCCCCATCACAAAACATGCACCGATAATTAAAGATAATGAAACTACTGCTGTGACTATAGGGGTTATGCAAAAAAGGAGGACCTGACTAAATATTGAACTGTCTCCTTAAGAAAGTCACCTTCCTTCCTTCCTCATTGGCAGGTGAAGCAAGAGGTTGTAAACGAGCTAAAATACCCAGGCCACATGATGCACTGCAAAAACTCAAATCTAATGTTTTCTTATTTCTTCAAAACTAATCTCTTTCCACTTAAGACTCATCACCTACAACTACTAATTTTCAATTGTTTCAAACTAATTTTCACTTCACAAATAAGTAGACAAATCTGCCAGTGAAAGCAGGTTTTTTGTGCTTGTAATAAGAAAAACTTCCTCCACTATCAGATTTTTCTACTTAATTCAAGTGAAAATATTTGAAAGACGTTAAAAGAAAAGAAAAAAAAAACCAAGCTACTTTTTAAATGTGATGAGTCTTATTTTAAGTATAATGAGATTTGATTTAACTAGAAATGACATCTTAAGTTTTTGCAGGTGGGCCTTGCTGTGATGGAAATCAGAAGGTTTTCCAGGTGCTTTTGGAAATATTTGAGCTCTGAGTCTGTATGGTTTTAAGTCTCTGGAGTGAGAGAGAGATGAGCTCCAGTTTGATTTTTAGGCCTGCGTCATCTGTGTCAATAACAAAAACCAGAATTTACCGACTCTACTCTGAGAAATAAAGGTGCATTTAGTCTTACAACTAAGACGAGACATGGTGACATCTTCCTCCTCTCTCACTCTTACAGATGTTTGTGTGTTTATCATCTCTTCTTTGTTTTATTGCTGCAGATATCCTGCCAAGCTGCAGTTATGGTGTCTCCTCCTCCTCCTCTTCCTCCTCTCACCTCTTTCTGAGCTCTGTAGATCCGGGTGGAGAAGACTCGACTCCTCTTCTTCTTCTTCTTCGTCGTCGTCTGTGGAGGATTCCTCTGAGCTGGTCTGACAGCAGCTTTCATCCTGCTCAGGAAGGTTTGTCACAAGCTCTCAGGAACAACTGGAGCACAGCTGCACAGCTCCTTATAGCTTTACATGTGAGTGTGTGAGGTCTGGTTTTAAAGAGTGTGTTTTAATGAACCCAAATTGAAAACAGCTTTGTCTCATCAGGATTAATTAGTCTCACCCACCTGAAGGAACCACATCCTTCACCCTCCTTTTCTGGCTTCCTTCCTTCCTTGCTTCCTTCCTTCCTTCCTTCCTTCCTTCCTTCCTTCCTACCTTCATCCTTACTTCTTCCTTACTTTTTGACCCAATCTATTCCCTCCATCCATCTTTTCTTCCCTTTTCCCTTCCTTCTTTCCTCCCATCGTTCCCTTCATCCTTCCTGTCTTCCTGCCTTCTATCCCTTTATCCTTCCTTCCTTCCTTCTTTCCCTTTGTCCTTCCTTCCTTCCTTGGCCCAGGAGGACAGCAGGAGGGTAACCCACATTTTAATCTGAAACCGTTTATAATAATAATAATGATATCACTTTAACCACCTCAGTCATTAAAGTCCTAAAGGATCAAATAGTAAATAGTCTTTAAATCTTTTCTGTTCTAGTAAAATATGAAGATGAACTTGAATTCATCTGTTTTTACCTTTTTTGTTCACACACTTTGATCTTTAACATAACAGATATTAATATAATGGTTAATCTCAGAATCAGCTGGTATTTTTCTGACTGTGTGCAGGAAAATAAATGTGGAATAAATGATAATTCACTTTTACAATGCAACATCATGTTTCTTAACAAGTTTTACATAATTTGTCTGATTTATTTAGAAGAAAAGCTTTTTGTCTTTAGGATCGTTCCTGGTCAGTGATGCTAAAATGCACAAACTTTAAGTCCCTTTAAGTTTAGAGATGTTGAAATACAAAATCATTTAACACTTGTGAGTGACATTGATGTGAAAATCCAATAATGAGATTTTGTTTTGGCACAAACAAAACAGATGAAATGACTGAATTTATTCTAACTAACTCCACCACAACCTCCTCATATTATTATTATTATCATGAGTTTTTTAAAAAAATCACCTGTTATTTATTTATTTACATTTATATCTGTTTTTTGTTTTTTTTAGATTATCACCGTGATGATTGAATCATCTGAACAGGAGGAGAAACCAAACGATCGCTGACCTTCTGGTCGATCACATGGATCACAGCGCCCAGCAGAGACCCTCTGTCACACACACACACACACACACACACACACTGGCCTTATGTTTGTGTTTTTGTTTCCTGCAGGCTGTGTGTGTGTGTGTGTTTCCCAGGCTGGGGGGCTTTGGGCTTGGGGCTTGGTCAGATGAGGATGGCTTTAGAGGTGAGGCCATTAGTCCTGTGGATTACTATAATCCAGCCTCTCTCTTTCTGTCTCTCTGTGTCACTTGCAGCTCAGTCTCGGTTTGAAGCAGGTTGGACGACAACAACGACGATCGACATGCAGCGTTTCCCTCCGACCCTGATGCTGCTGCTGCTGCTCCTCGGAGCCGACGGTACGAACTGCACCTTTTTTTTGTAATTCAAGTTTTTTTTATCTAGGGCATCTGCAGGGTCTTAAAAAGTCTAAAATTTGAAAATCAAAATTTTAGGCCTTAAAATATCTTAAATTTGTTGAATTATTGTGTTCAAGTCTTAAATAATTTTAGACAGGTCTTAAACCGGGAACCTTGAACCGGGAAAATAGTCTACTTTAGGTGTGCTCCTTGGAAAAAATGTTATCATAGAGCCCTCGCTACCACAAAATGCTCAATAAAATTATCCTGCGACGCTTCCTGCAGAGACTCTGGTGTTTGAACATTTTACATTGTGAGATATCGTATGCACATTACTGTACATGTGGCATCAGTGGCATAGCAAAACAAGAATAAAACAAAAATAAAAGTACCATGTGAATGATGTATAGGGGACATATTGACGCATTTACATAGCTGGAGAGCATGTACAACATGTTGGATACACTAAGGAAAAGGTCAATGTGATGTGAGTCCAAAACAAGTCCCAGACTGCCTTGATCTTGTTATTCATCTTGTCAAACATAACTTCACATGAATCTGTTCAATTCAATTCAGTTTATTTGTTGAGGAGGGACAGTGTAGCCTACATTCATACACACTTTAAAAAATAAAATGCAAATTCACCCAATTATAGCTACAGAGCTAGTTTTAACCATAATGTTTATCCTCTAGTTTAGGTGTTTTCCACAGTTTAAAGGGATATGCCGACTTTTTTTTCCATGTCTTGCCTCACTCCCGAGTCCATGACCAGCAGATAGACACCATCCTTTCAACTGTGCGTGCAGCTCCTACCTGAGCTGAAATCAGCAGTCAGAAGCTGATTTCATTTTAGCTCTAAACTCTGTAAATGTATCACTTTGTCGACATTTCAAACATTTTTAGGCGAGAAAGTATCCGTTTAGGTCAGCAGTGTGTCGAATTTGTCTAAATACCAGCTGTTTACTATTTTGTTTGGACGAATTTGGCGCTACTCAAGCTAGCCGTTGTGACCAATGCACTTCCAGTTACTTTCACAAAATAAAACACCCGTTGCCCTTTACATAAAGAAAACCATGGCGATAGAATTTGTGCTTTTACTTTGAAATAGGAAGCTAACCTACCCTCGATGTAGCTAGCTTGAACCAAAATAAACCGTCTTTGCTTGAACCCTCCGTTTTGACCGACCTCGTCCCATTATCAGCATTTCACCGCTCAAGATGTCTTACCAGAGAGTTTTGTCAGCTCTGAGACCAAGATCGGCCCGCCGCTTTCTGTTGCTGAAGAGTTTCTCTGATGACTTTAGGTGGAGGCAGGCTAACACTACCCATAGACTTCCAGTGTTTGAGCTAAGCTAATTATTGGCGATACGGCTCTATCTCCCTTGTTACTGCACGCACAGTTGAAAGGATGGTGTCTATCAGCTGATCATGGACTCGGGAGTGAGGCAAGACACACAAAAAATGTTGGCATATCCCTTTAAAGGGATAGTTCACTGATCATGGACTCGGGAGTGAGGCAAGACACACAAAAAATGTTGGCGTATCCCTTTAAAGGGATAGTTCACCCAAAATTCAAATTTCACTCATTATCTACTCACCCGCATGCCAACTGAGAGCTGTGAGAATTTTGAGAATTGCTGAACTGCACCTTTAAACTCTGTGGAATCTGTATTTAAAATCTGGTGAATTCAACTTGTCTGTGTGTCCCCCCCCCCCACCCATTCTCCTCTGGACATCGTTTTATTCTCCGTTGGACAGTTTTCACCAGCGTCTCCGCTCAAGAGGTACGAAGAACAAACTGCCAATGTCTCTGTTCTTGATTTGTAACTGTAGTTCAGGCTGAACATGAATCAATATAGCCTATTTCTGTGTTTCTGTATGTGATGATGATGATGATGATGATGTTGTCATGGCGACAGGAGGCGGCCGTGTCCGAAGCATGGACCAGGAGGTCGTGTAAATGTGACTGTGAAGGAGGAGAAGCCCCAACCGAGTTCTCCACCATCGCCTCCGGCTCCGCCATGGTGCGAGGAGTCGACTGCATGCCGGGTAACTGCCTCACACACACACACAAAACAAAACAAAGAGGAGGGGGATCTGTGTGTGTGTGTGTGTGTGTGTGCACGTACATGCATGAGTGCATTAGACTCCAGATTTGACGCCACAGGGAGCAACATGCTCCACTGGACCTCCTCAGGGAAGGAGGTGCAGATGGAGAGAAGACGGAAAGACAGAAACAAGTTCTGCAGCTTCAAACCCAGAAGACGGTTTTTAATCTCAGATAAAGAAAAAAAAAACTTTGACTTCCTTCCTCCCAGGATTTAACTCTCCGCCAGAATCTCCTCTTCAAGTCGTGAAGATCAAACTGAAAGGGTCTGAGGCTGTGAAGCAATGGACAGGTTTTCCTTCACAATCACCTGCACTGCAAAAACTCAAACTCTTACCAAGAATATTTGTCTTATTTCTAGTCAAAACAAATCTAATTATACTTAAAATAAGACTCATCACATGAAAAGTAGCTTGTTTTAGACACTTTTTACTTCTTTCAAGCAGATTTTCACTTGAAATAAGTAGAGAAATCTGATAGTGGAGCAAGTTTTTCTTTCTTATTACAAGCACAAAAACCTGTTTTCACTGGCAGATTTTTCTACTTATTTCAAGTGAAATTTTGTTTGGAACAAGTGAGAATGATCTAAAAACAAGTTAATTTTTAAGTGATGAGTCTTATTTTAAGTGGAAAGGGGTTTGTATTGAGTAGAAATTAGACATTTTGACAAGAAATAGGACAAATATTCTTGGAAAGATTTGGGGTTTTTGCAGTGTGGCAACAGGAGACGGAGACAGAGGAGAGGAATGAGGAGAGAGGAACTCAGCAGATAATCATCACTGTCTCAGATTACAGAGCTGGTAATAGACGGCAGCAAGCTCACAGTCACACAGACCTCTGATTATCCAGCGAGGACGAGGAGAGAGGGAGAGGATTCGTTCCTTCAGTCCGTCTCCGTGTCCGCATCTGTGTCTCACCTGGACGACTGACACCCTCTCACTTCAGTCTTTAGTTTTAGAGACAGAGACACCACAGAGCTGCTCCCATTACACACATGTTATGTAAACACTTATCTGCTGACTGACTCACACAGACGCTGCTGTGTGTGTGTGCGTTGTAATACTGGGATTAGACAGGATGTGACCTGGGCCAGATGGGCTTTACGCAGGAGTAAACAAAAGCGCAGCAGCTTCTTCTTCTTCTGCTGCTGCTGCTGAGGCAAAAGACACAAACTCCCTGATGTGCATCTTCTTCCTCTCCTTCAATATCTGAGTTCACTAAGTTCAAGACCAAAGTGTTGTTATGTTATTAAAGGGGGGAGGGGGGCAGATTGACAGATCAGATCAAAACGTGTTAAATCTGTGGAGAGGAGGACGACCATCTGTCCTCCTGCCGCCCTAATGGACACCACTGATCTGTCATCAGCACGGAGCTTTAACCTGCTGCTGCTGTTGGGGGAGGGGGGGGGGGGTGGTGGGAGAGAGGAGGGAGGGAGGAAGAGGAGAGGAGGGAGGGAGGAGGAGAGAGAAAGAGGAGAAGAGGGGGTGAGGATGAAGAGAGGAGGGGAAGAGGGAGGAAGAGGAGAAGAGGTGGGAGGGAGGAGGAGGAGAGGAGGGAGGGAGGAGGAAGGGGATGAGGAGGGCGGGAGGAAGAGGAGAGGGGGAGGGAGGAGAGGAGGGAGAAAGAGGAGAGGAGAGAGGGGGAGAGGAGGAGCCGTCTCAGTGGTCCAGTTCTGACCTATGGTTCTGACTGTGTGGTTCTGACCGTGTGGTTCTGACCATGTGGTTCTGACTGTATGGTTCTGTGTGTGGTTCTGACTGTGTGGTTCTGACCATGTGGTTCTGACTGTGTGGTTCTGACCATGTGCTTCTGACCGTGTGGTTCTGATCGTGTGGTTCTGACCATGTGGTTCTGACTGTGTGGTTCTCTGTGGTTCTGACCGTGTGGTTCTGACCATGTGTTTCTGACTGTGTGGTTCTGACTGTGTGGTTCTGACTGTGTGGTTCTCACTGTGTGGTTCTGACCATGTGGTTCTTACCGTGTGGTTCTGACCATGTGGTTCTGACTGTATGGTTCTGTGTGTGGTTCTGACTGTGTGGTTCTGACCGTGTGGTTCTGACCATGTGGTTCTGTGTGTGTGGTTCTTACCATGTGGTTCTGACCATGTGGTTCTGACCGTATGGTTCTGTGTGTGGTTCTGACCATGTGGTTCTGACCGTGTGGTTCTGATCATGTGGTTCTGACTGTATGGTTCTGTGTGTGGTTCTGACTGTGTGGTTCTGACCGTGTGGTTCTGACCATGTGGTTCTGACTGTGTGGTTCTGACCATGTGGTTCTGACCATGTGGTTCTGACTGTGTGGTTCTGACCGTGTGGTTCTGACCATGTGGTTCTTACCGTGTGGTTCTGACCATGTGGTTCTGACTGTATGGTTCTGTGTGTGGTTCTGACTGTGTGGTTCTGACCGTGTGGTTCTGACCATGTGGTTCTTACCATGTGGTTCTGACCATGTGGTTCTGACTGTATGGTTCTGTGTGTGGTTCTGACTGTGTGGTTCTGACCGTGTGGTTCTGACCATGTGGTTCTTACCATGTGGTTCTGACCATGTGGTTCTGACCGTATGGTTCTGTGTGTGGTTCTGACTGTGTGGTTCTGACCGTGTGGTTCTGTGTGTGGTTCTGACCGTGTGGTTCTGACCATGTGGTTCTGACTGTGTGGTTCTGACCATGTGGTTCTGACTGTGTGGTTCTGCTGCAGAGTGTCCGTACCACAAACCTCTGGGCTTCGAGGCCGGGTCGGTGAGTCCGGACCAGATCACCTGCTCCAACCAGGACCAGTACGCCGGCTGGTTCTCCTCCTGGGTCCCCAGCAAGGCCCGTCTGAACGCCCAGGGCTTCGGGTAGGTCCAAGTCCAGGTCCAACCAGTTCCCATGATGCACCTGTTGTTTGTCAGGAACCGGATCAGGAACCAGATCAAACATCTGGGTTCATGTGGAGGTCGAGCTGCCGACAGGATCCAACATTAAAGGGATAGTTCAACATTTTGGCAAATTGTCCCACTGCCATAATCCCTATAGTCATAGCAGTAGCAGTGACAGTAACTGTCGTCAATCAGATTATTAATCATGTTTATTAATTCTTTAAACATAAATATAATATAATATAATATAATATAATATAATATAATATAATATAATATAATATAATATAATATAATATAATATAATATAATATAATATAATATAATAAAGAAAACTATTGTTTTGATGTCATTAGAGAAGCTCAGGGACTTCAAGTTTCAATTTATTTATTTAAATAATGGGACAATGCATATTAAAGAACATTTAAAAAAAAGTAAATATGAAAAGAGATTGTAGCTGTATGGCTGATTTCCATCTCTTGTCCCGTAGGAAGGTAGGTGTAAGATGGGAAGAGAAGAGAAGAGAAAAGAGGAAGGACAATAATTACAAAACTTTCCAACAACAATAGAATATAATGCACAACATAGACTTTAAAGCAGAAGTCCGCGGAATGTTTTTGTTAATATAAGTCCTAAATAGTCCTATTTTCCGTCAGCAATCACTTATATAGAGTGTTTGAGCTGAAACACGGGTCTCTCAGTCACTCTGCTCTGCTGTAAACCCAGGAGAAAACTTTCCTTGTGGGATACAAGCATTATCCAATGAGGAGAGAGAACGGCATGAAGGGCTGTGTGTGCAGCCAAGGGATGCAGACCAGATGGAACTAACTCATGGTGTCTTCAAGGCAATGTAGTTTGATCAGGTAAGTTCACGGGTGATGAGTTAAAGTGCACTTTCACAGGCAACAGGATGGAAAAACACGAGTTACGGGTTGCCTGGAACACTACAACATCGTAAGTCGTGACTTGAAGCCGTAATTTACGGTCTCAAAAGCCTGTCTGGAACGCAGCATTAGCCACAACGACTGGATTGCTGACTTATACTTTAAGTTCATGACACGATTAACTGTAAACGTATTGATATATGTTTCAGAGTCAATTTAGCTGCTTCAGTTTCAGGCTCCTGGAAACAAACATCTCTAATGTTATAATGCGTGTGTGTGTTTGTGTGTGTGTGCGCTCCAGCTGTGCCTGGCTGTCCAAATTCCAGGACAACAGCCAGTGGCTGCAGATTGATCTGATGGAGGTGAAGGTGGTGTCGGGGATCCTGACCCAGGGACGCTGCGACGCCGATGAGTGGATCACCAAGTACAGTGTCCAGTACCGGACCGACGACAAGCTGAACTGGATCTACTACAAAGACCAGACCGGCAACAACCGGGTCAGTCCCACTAAGACCGGACCGGACCGTCCAGACTCAGACTCAGACTCAGTTTCATTATTGTGATAAAAGACAAAGTGGTTGAATGTGATGACTGATCTGATGTTGCAGACTCACAAACACACGTCTGTGTTTGTTCTTGTTAATGTTGTTAGTTGATGTTTATTTAACTTTACAATACACACTTAAAGGTAAATGACAGTGTTAAAGGGATAGTTCAACATTTTGGCATGGCCCATTGCCACAATCCCTATAGCCATAGCAGTAGGTTCGTTACCTTTATTTAAAACGGTGGAGCAGAGTCGTGAGCTGCTCAGAGCTACGCTACGGAGGCTCATGGGATTTCTTGGTTTCCCTCATCAAACTCATCAAATACACAATCCAACAACTCCAAAACGTTCTGGTGGACAAGTTGTGACCTGCACATTCACCACGCTATGAGATAATAACGTATAATTATGTAACATCACGACACATGAAGCAAATACTCTGAACTACTTTCTCTATTGAAATCCCTCTGCCCAGCAGCCGTGTCAGGAATGTAGTTACGGCTCCATTTGTCTCTAAAACAACTCTGTCTCTAATGTTACATGTAGTCTCATGCTCCTCCTCCTCCTCCTCATCTCTTTCACTCTGTCCTCAGGTTTTCTACGGGAACTCGGACCGCTCCTCGTCGGTGCAGAACCTCCTGCGACCACCCATCGTGGCCCGTTACATCCGCGTCCTCCCGCTGGGCTGGCACACACGCATCGCTCTGCGTCTGGAGCTGCTGCTCTGCATGAACAAATGCATGTGAACGTCTCGTCCCATTGTCCCGTTCTATCTTCCCCCAAAAACCCTTCACCTGTCCTGCACCTGAAGCTCTGATGTCATGTCCACAGATCGGCCTCCGTCCGTGCAGCTGCTCGGATAAAAACCACAGAGATATTATGTTAAAAACATTTTTTTTCTTTTAAAAAACAAACAGTTTGACTTGTGTGATGTCATTACAACAAGTGTTTGATGTGCCCAGGCTTTCATTCACTGCTCTCACCTTTGTCTGTCTGTTTAAAACCAGTCTCATACTGCGAGGCTTTAATTTGGTGAGTTCTTAAATAGATTGTTCCATTTAGCAACAAAATGGCATAAAGTCAAAGCAACAATTAGGCGTGGGGGGGGGCAGCGTTGCTATGGAGGTGGCGTTCACACATCTGAGACAAGATGAGCTCAGATTTAATGTGACAAACAGGAAACGTGCAGCTGTACCTCCGTCCGTCTCCTCTGAGCGCCGCTGCACTTCTCTGACTGTGAATAAAGAAATTAGTGAAAATAACGAGTTAATCCTGAGAAATAAAACATCTGTGACTGAGGCCTGGCAGCTTAATCCTTATTACTGTTATTATAATAAACTAGTTTTATCACTAAACCCTAAAAACATGTGAACCTAAGTGTGTAGTAATCCGCATCTGAAAATAGATCCCGACATGTGAACAAATGACTTGAAACCTCTCTCTCCAAGAGTCTCCAGCTCTTATCATTAGATCTTCTTCTTCTTTTTTAAAATATAAAAGCATGTGACATCCAATTTTTAAAAGATTTTTAGAGCCAGTTATTGGTAAAAAAAACAACAACTCACTTCCTGTTTCTTTTCTTCTTTGTAAACTCTAAATCTAAAACTCTGTAATATTCAAATGTGGTTTTTATTTTGTTGTCTGGTCCAGATTCTTTTTTGTACAAACATTTCAATTGTATTGTATTCATTAAATTTAACTCTTGTCTCATGTCCACGTTTGTGTGTGTGTGTGAGTTTTTTTTTTACAAATCAAACATACGAGCCGTTCAAAAATGTACAGTTGGCTTTTTATTATGAGACCCTATCATTTTAAAGTAGAATGGTCAGTTAGATACACTCTATTATTATTTCTATTTACACCCTGTACCAAGTGGGAAACGGCTAAAATGAAAAAAAAGAAAAGAAACGAAAAACGGATGTTTTAGGAAACACATTCATATTCGTGAACAGAACTTCTGTTTTTCCTCTGGTCCAGATGCTGCTGCTGCTGCTGCTGCTGCTGCTGCTGCTGCTATGGTGACAGAAACAAACCCACATCGGCATCAGTCATTTACAATCATTAGCAACCATAATACTCAACATGGGGCAAAAGGGAAATGATGATAATAATAAAACAGGAACGTATTGCAGAGCGATGTCTTGATATTCTATGTGGACACTTTAAAGGGATAAGGCAACTTTTTTTTTCGTGTCTTGCCTCACTCCTGAGTCCATGACCAGCAGATAGACACCATCCTTTCGACTGTATGTGCAGTAACAAGGGAGATAGAGCCGTATCGCCCATAATTAGCTTAGCTCAAACGCTGGAAGTGTATAGCTAGTGTTATCCTGCCTCCTACCTGAGCTGAAATCAGCAGTCAGAAGCTGATTTCATTTTAGCTCTAAACTCTGTAAATATCACTTTATCAAGCATTTTTAGGCAAGAAAGTAGCTGTTTAGATTAATTTGTCTAAATACCAGCTGTTTACTATTTTGTTCGGACGAATTCAGCGCTACTCAAGCTAGCCGTTGTGACCAACACACTTCCGGTTACTTTCACAAAATAAAACACCTGTTGCCCTTTACATACATAAGTGCTTTTACTTTGAAATAGGAAGCTAACCTACCCTCGATGTAGCTAGCTTGAACCAAAATAAACCGTCTTTGCTTGAACCCTCCGTTTTGACTGATCTCGTCCCATTGCCGGCATTTGACCACTCAAGATGCCTTACCGGAGAGTGAGAGTGAGTTAAGCTAAGCTAATTATGGGCGATACGGCTCTATCTCCATCGTTACTGCACGCACAGTCGAAAGGATGGTGTCTATCTGCTGGTCGTGGACTCAGGAGTGAGGCAAGACACGTAGAAAAAAGTTGGCGTATCCCTTTAACCACAGTTTCCTTCTCTGTGCTTCCTCTGGCTCAACTGCCCACTGATCTGACTCCGCATCCTTCTCCTTCTTCTCAACATTATTGCTTTCAATCAGCCACAAAGTCAATTGGTTCATCATTATTATTAGTAGTAGTTGTTTTTGCTTTTCTTTTCATCCTTTTTTCTGCCACAGAAACAAAAACAAAACAGGAACTTCTCCAAAACCAAGATTCTCTCTTCAGTCCAGATGTTGTGTTGCACAGCTGCATCCGTCTGTCAGGATACGGGCGAAACTGGAAGAAAAAACTATGCAGTCGACTTTGTCTAGGCCACAAATAGTGTTTAGTTCTACAGAACTCAGTTTAGTTGTGTGTTTTAAATCATCCACAGGTCAGCAGACAACAGATAAATGCTTCTTATGAACAACTGAGTCGAGTAAAATCATCCCTGATCGTGACTGTTGTTGTTGTAATGTTGGAAAAAAACGTAATGAAAACCAAATCATTCAGATTTACAAAAAGGCATTTACAAAAAACTCTGAGAACACATGCCTTTAAAATGTACACACACAAACACACGCACACAGAAAATGTAAACACACGTCAAAGGACACGTCTGGTGTTATTTCATATTTGTCTCATTGTTAAAAGTTCCATTTAAAACCTTAAACCAACACATTTACTAAAGCTGAAGGATTTTATATTTCTATCACTACATTCATTTTACAGCAGGAGTTGGTTCTTTAGTTAACTGTTAATCAGAGTCTATGAGTGGTTTGTATTTAAACATTGACATCCCATAAAGAAGATTCAGATGAAACTGGCTGAACGTTGTTTTTCTTTTTTCTTCCTCCATAGCGTAGCTCTGAGCAGCTCACGGCTCTGCTCCGCCGTTCTAAAAATAGCTTGCACTGACAATTAAAGGTAACAAACCTACTTCTATGACTATAGGGATTATGGCAATGGGCCAATTTGCCAAAATGTTGAACTATCCCTTTAAAACTACAAGTACATTTATCTAATAACACGTTAAAACTCATTTGAGCATATTTTGACGATTCTTTTATTTGAACTTTTAGGTCAGTAAAGGCATTTTTACTTCCTGCCTCTCAGTCCAAACTCGGGTCTCTTTGACCATTTTATTACATGTATTGATATTAAAAATCTAAATAATTTCGTCCAACACCTGGATCTTGTTAGCTATAGTTTTTGTCAGGGTTTATTTTAGAGCTCAGAGTAGTCCTGGCAGCAGAGAGGTGACTCAAAATAAACTCACGTGTTTTTTGTTCTTTTTTTTAATCCCAGTTTTGGACGGAGGAGGTTTTGAGGCTCGGAGCAGTACATTCCCTCAGTGTTGGTTTTTAGGGTTTCTTATGGAATTCACCACAACGACATAAAACCAGACGTGTCCTTCATGATCTTAAAGGTTGTAGGTGAGGTATGCTTCTCGATGCTCTCCTGCCTGCGTGCCTGCCGTCGGTCGGCCTCCAGACGGTCGACCTCCTGGTGAGAACCGGCTGTTAAGGCTGAAGAGACGAAACCAACACGGCAGCGCGGAGCTGGAAGCCACTGATCACTGGAAACAGGTGAGAGGCTGAAATGACGAGGCTCAGAGTCCATCAGTCTCACTCTGGTTCTGGTTCTGTTTCTGCTACGACTGGTCACTGAACCTCACATCTGATGAGCAGATTTTCTACGACAAGTCCTTTTTTTTTTTTTCACTTTGGGGCAAATATCCATGAATGTTTCTTTACATTTTGATGAAACCAACAGAGAAAAGGGTCAAAGTAACGTGATAAATGTGAAATCTGTTAATAACATATCAAATTGAACGAAAAAAAGGACATTCACCATTATTAAATATTCCTTGTGACATATTGTATTATCAACACATAAATATCTATGCATTTCTTTGTGTCGAAACTAAAGCTCTTGCAATTACACATTAATTCTATATTACCTTATAATATTTCCATATAGCCTACATACTGTGTCATTTATAGCTTATATCCTTGAATTTAAAACAAATAAATATTTAATAAATAATGTTGATATAAATCTTTTTTTTGTTTGTTTGTTCTTATCAAATATCAGAGCTTGAAAAACATTTGGAGTTCATAGTCCACGGCGTGGCGGCGGCGGCGCTCCCGTGTGCTGCAGTAGCGTCTTGTGAACAGCAGATGGGAGCAGAGACGCCACAGAGTCTCCACTGACCCCGACGTCCTCACCTGGTTCAGCACAGACAAGGTAATGTACAACCGGATCGAACCGGACCGGACCACTTCCTGTCTGTGTGTGCGTGTGAGTCGGTGTCGTGTGTTTCTGAGTGAAAGAGACTTTCATGTAAACGTTGAACCACAGAACCAGGACGGAGCCGTTTGGAGTCGTGTCTGTCCGTTCTGTCGTCTTTAGAGCGCCGTCTCCTTCAGGTCGTTGAGGTTCGGCATCCTGCTGCGCGACGCTCGGGTAAACGTGGGTCCGTTCTGTCCCGGTTTGATGCCCAGCTGCTCGGGGGTGAACTGTGCGCCCTCGGCCCGCTGCAGCGCCGACACGTGCCAGCTGGATTCAATCTGCCCGGGCAGCGGGTAGCTGGGCTTGCGGCTCTTGGCTTGGGCGGCGGCGGCAGCGGCGGCGGCGGCGGCAGCATGGCCCCTGGCGTCGGCGTGGCCCCGGCCGTCGGGGTAGACGCCCTGTTTGGAGGTCGGCTGCTGGGGGGCGGGGAGCGGGGCCTGGAAGCGCAGGTCTGGAGGAGGAGGCGGAGGAGGCTGCCCCTGATTGGAGGATGACGGTGAGAGGTGGAGCAGCCGGCGGAGCGACTTCAGCGGTTGGCTCTGACGGGAGGAGAGGAGGAAACACCAACAGGTTTTACAACATGACGTCACAGCGACGGGTCTAAAGCTGCAGCAGAGGAAAACTCTGATTTCTGACTTCATTAAAGGAGAATTCCGGTCATTTTTGACCCCTAAATGTTGTCCTGTCACCCAGTGTTGGGGCAAACCAGAATTACTGTGCGTTCAGACCAAAAGCGTCGGGAGCGTTTCGGCGGCTGGAAGTCATTCATTTTCAATGGAGACTGGCGTTGAGGGGCGTCGACGCGCGAATTTGCGTCAACAGCGTCAAATTAGAAGTTGAGAGAAGTTCAACTTTATGCAAATGAGGAGCATCGCGGTGGCGGCAGCGGCAGTGGCAGCCAGTTGCAGACTGCCCCTTTGGCCGCCGCCGCTGGAGCTGAACAGAGCGTTAAAAGCGTCTGCAGCTCATGGTGCTGACGCTCTCAACGCTTTTGGTGTGAACGCACCATTATACCATGGCTACTTGGCGCTAGGGATAGCGACAACGCTAACCCATGGGGGCAATTCTTTCAACTACACTTGAACTTCTACCCCAGGGGTTGAACTTCTACCCCAGGGGTTGAACTTCTACCCCAGGGGTTGCTAAAGAACATGCAGGAGGTCCAGTGCCCTGTAAAGGTTGAGAACCACTGGTCTCATATTATTATTATTATACCAGCTAAATGAACTTATAGGATAAACAGACACGAACCTGGGAGTGGGAGTCGACTGGTTTCTCCTGTGGCCAGTCGTTGACTCTTTCTCTCTCCCTCCCTCTCTCCCTCTCCCTCTCCCTCTCCCTCTCTCTTTCCCTCTCCCGCTCCCTCTCTCTCTCCCGGTCTCGGTCCCGGTCCCGGCTCTGCTCTCGCTCTCGGTCTCGGTCCCGGGATCTCTCGCGGTTTTTTCTCCGGCTGCCGTGGTGCGACGAGGACTTGGAGCTCCGCTGGAGGGACAGGTGTTCCTGCCCGATGCCGCTGACCTGGCGTTGCACAAACACAAAACAAGAAGTTAATGAATTATTATTATTTAATATATTTACTCTGTTACAGTAAAGGTTCATGTTCAGATGGAAAATCCTGGATCTCCATGCACCCTCGTGCAGCCCCACACAAAACACAAGGAGGTGGTGATGGTGATTAGTGATGACGTCTCCAGCCTGAAACTACAACACTAGTAATTAGTCTCATAATCAATCAGTCTGTTGCTTATTGATCTATTTCATTTCAGTCTATTTCTTTTTGATATTGCACTGTACAGGAATGCGACAGCGACGCGAGGAAAAGTGATTAGAATGCGTTACTTCAGCCTGTCCTGGCGAGCGACATCGGTCAGACCGATGTCCCAAAAATTGCTCGATCTGTCTCTATCTGGACGACATTTCACAGCGGAGTCCCGCCCCTAAACACTTCTTATAAATATAATATAAATATAAATAAATACTCCACTATGTCAAAAACGGCAGCCAAGAAATGTCAGGGATCTAAAAATAGCACCAGAAGTTTGTTTACGTCCCTCGATAATTTGATTGGTTTGGATTCTGAACCAATAGAATATACTCGTGACAAAATTGTCATGCTGCATATCAGGGCACCTTTGCGCGAGATTTCGTTGATCGTTTTGCTCGCTCGCTGTATGTCAGGATGCGGTGTCTTTCAGCACTTTTAAAAATATAAATACAATTATTATTATTATTTATTTTTGGATCAAAAAGTTAAAATTAAACAACAGACTCAATGAAACATCCATAATAATAAATAATGAAGTATAGAATTGTTATTAAGAAAACAGTTTGTTTGATAAATGACTTAAAGGGGAACTATGTTTTGGTTACACTCCTCTTCTCCATGTGCATTTGTTTACAACGAAGCCGGTGAAAAATCGGTGGATAATGTTACATAACTTATACGATGTTACGGCGCGCGTGTTTGCGTCTTAACCGTCATGAACAAAAGTTTATGGGTTACGGAGCGCGCTTGTGTCACAGTGTGCAGAGACGAGAGCTGGGACACCGGGGCGGCGACCAAGTAACTACACTGATGTTGCAAGGTTGGTTTTCAGCCATGAGACGTAACAAGTCACAAGTCATGTAGTTGAGGATCACAATTACTCCAGGGCTTTTTAATGAAGGTGAAAATGTAGCATAGCCACAGGAGAAATCCTGCTGAGTTCCTCTTTAAATTCTATTTTTAATGTATTGAGTTAACCAGGTAAAGTGCTACAGAGCTGTTGCTACATGGGTTTTTAATCATCTTTAACTGATCTAACTGTGTGTAGAAGTTGTGCTCAGCTAAGCTAAGATGAGATTTATGTATTTATTTTAATGTTTACTTAACAGGGACAATACGTACAACATGCCACAGGAAATGTGAACATGTGATGCATATACGACGTCTAGCTTCAGCTAATGGTCAGTCTTTGTCTCTGGTCAGGTTTTAGAATAGAATAAAATATACTGAATACAATAAAACATGCAATGATACACATACAGTGAATAATACAATAAGTACCATGAATAAATAAACACAGTTGCAGTTGAGTTAAATTTAACATTAAAGGTCCCATATTATGAAAAACAGTTTTTTTCTGGTCTCTACATAATAAAGTGATCCTCCCTGAGCCTACCAACTCCTAGAATGAGGAAAGTAAACGGGTCCTGCATGAACTCTGCTGTCAGCCCAGCGACTGGTGAAACGCTGCTCATACAGCGTGAGCTTAGAATTATAAGGTTCTATCTTCAAAATTGATTGATTATTTTCAAAATTGAGTTTTTTTGCATAACATCATCCATTAGTGGTCTGTTAAAGGAGTCATCACCTGGTTTTTTACGTATCCAGCCCCCCTTGGATCGCTTTGGATCAATTCGTAAAACTTATTAATAAAAAAATAAATAATTTTAATCAAACATTGAGCTTGTTCTGACCCTTTTTCCTACCAACAGACTTTATCAGGCGAGATTACGCCGACAAGTTTTGACTGGTCCGGATCTGGTCCGGATATTTCTGTGTTTATGAGGTAGCGTTGATTGCCGCAGGAAGGACAGAGGGGGGGGGGACTGTCTGCATGCAGACTCCAAAACATAAACAGAATTTAGATCTAGTTTTCAGCGGACGGGTCGGGGTTGGGTGGTGAAAATAAACTAGCCTCCGCCATGTGAGGTCACCGTCGGAGCAGAATCAAAGATCTCGTGCTTTAGGAAGGCACACCATTGTGTGCTATTCCTGTTCGGAGAAAGAGCCGAAGCGAAAAAACGGCGCCGCTTTCAAACTCCAGCTTTTCAGGCAAGTTTCAACTGAGGTCAAACACCAGTATGTTTTAACAAGAGAAATTGCGATTTCCGGGTGATGACTCCTTTAATGCCTGTGTGGTGTTATTTTTAAATTTTCAACATTTTTTAATTAGTTATCCATAAAATAAAAAGGTTCTGTCAACCAAAACACAAGCCAAGTTGGAACTTTGATGCTCAATATCTCGGAACTACCCAAAACGGAGATAGAACCCTATAATTCTAAGCTCACGACAGGCTGTTCAGACTCAGCTGGCCGGCCCCTCAGCGCCAGAAAACGCCTATCACCTCTATTTCTATGGCTGCAGTGCACAGCAAGAAACTCCTGAGCTAAATTGATGAAATACCGACCAATTTTAAGTCATGAAGTGGTAATCTTTTTCATGTACAGTAACCATGTTACTTAAAGGTGCATTGCACAGAAACAGCTTGTTCTCAGTAGAGCTCATTGGAGCCACTTTTAGACAGCCCACATTCAGGACCACGGATCAGTTTGGGGCAATACATCTACAATACAGTTTAGTTGGACATCTGACAGCTGAGTGAAATTGAGTAAAAAGAGTAGAATAGGGGATCTGTTGTATTGACAATGACTTGGTTAATTAATTAATAACTAAGCAGCTGTAGCTTCCTCTTCAATGCACAGGTAGAAATGTTATAAACTCTGGTCTTATTATGCATCACAAGGTGTGTGCATGTTGTGTGTGTGTGTTGGCTTGTGTGTTGACCTTCATGTGACACAGTGATTCATTTAAAAACAGGATGAGCATCGATGCAGCATGGAGGCGACTGGATCTGACGGACGTTACATCACAGCAAGACAGAATGAACGAACGCACACAACGCAGACTCATCAGACCTATTTGAAATCCTTCCAGTGTCTGAGTCGATCAATCAATCGATCAATCAATGAATCAATGAAGGCGCTGGGTGAGGATTTCAAACCAGCTGGTGGTTTGTGTGTGTGAGTGCAGAGTGAGTGTTCATGCAGCCGTGGTTAGAGGTTAGATTACTGGTGAGGCCGGGTAGGGCGCAGGAGGCTGGTGTTGTACCATGGGCGACGCCACTACAGGCAGGACTTTGACTGCTGCGTTGTGCTTTAAGCTATTCTTAGAGCTAAAGAGGGGGAAAAGACTTTTCCTGATACTTGGGTTCCTCCCGTCCTCCACGTCCGTCTGTGGAGCAAAAAAAGATGCACAGCCACAACTCTGAGCACACACACACTCTCTGTGACAGGAGAACACAACAACAGCTGCTGCAAACCTGCAAACCTCAGCTGGTTCAAGAAAAACACTTCACAGCAGATACAAGAAGAAGAAGGAAAAGACTGTTAAAGGGATAGTTCAACATTTTGTCAAATCGGCCCATTGCCATAATCCCTACAGTCTTAGCAGTATATTCATTACCTTTAATTGTCGCTGCAAGCTATTTTTAGAATGGTGGAGCAGAGCCGTGAGCTGCTCAGAGCTACGCTACGGAGGCTCATGGGATTTCTTGTTTTCCCCTCATCAAACTCATCAAATACACAATCCAACAACTCCACAACGCTCTGGTGGACAAGTTGTGACCTGCACATTCACCACGCTGTGAGATAATAACACAACGTTACCACACAGAGTTGTTTTAGAGGAAAATACAGAGACTGTTGATGAAAAACTGTCCCTGAAGGCAACGTGCATCAGTGGTTTTGCAGGAATTTACCTCTAAAACAACTCTGTCTGGTAACGTTCTGTTACTGTGCGTTCACACCAAAAGCTTCCAAAGCGCCAAAAACGCCGGAAGTCAATTCATTTTCAATGAGAGCTCAGTGACACTGAGCGTCCGAAGTGTCAACAGGCGTCGCCGTGCTTCCAAAGCGTCCAAAGCTTCCAAAGCGTCACCAGACGAGAAGTTGAGCCCTGGTCAACTTTATGGTAATTAGCTATGACGTGGTTAAGCAGCAACCAGAATAGAGATGTCCGTCGGCTGCCTTTTTTTCCTTCTTTTTTTTGTATTTCGGCTCCCCAATTACCAGCGCGATCGAAGTTTGACGTCAGTCACATGACGAGCTGCCAAAGTGGCTGATAATATTTGCCGTTTTGGGAGCTGTCTTGTCTGACGCCCACCCTCGAGCGTTTTTGACGCTTTGGAAGCTTTTGGTGTGAATGCACAGTTATTATCTCATAGTGTGATGAATGAATCCACCAGAGCGTTGTGGAGTTGTTGGACTGTGTATTTGATGAGTTTGATGAGGGAAACCAAGAAATCCCATGAGCCTCCGTAGCGTAGCTCTGAGCAGCTCACGGCTCTGCTCCGCCGTTCTAAAAATAGCTTGCACCAACAATTAAAGGTAACAAACCTACTGCTATGACTATAGGGATTGTGGCAATGGGACAATTTGCCAAAATGTTGAACTATCCCTTTAAATAAACAGGAAACAACTTAAATGAACCATGAAGATGAAGATGTTATTTTTATTATTCGATATATTAAAGTTACCCTTTAGCATGTTTATGATTAATATCAGCAGCTGTTGTATGTAAAACACCAGAAGGAGAATCATCATTATCATCATCAGCGTCTACTGCACGATGTGATATTACACGGTGAATATTTCTATATGAACTGGAAGATGAGATGACGGGCGACGACTTGTTGTGTGATCTTACTATTTGTGTCTTCTTCTTTTTCTTTTTAATGGCTCTGAAGAAGCCTTGTTTCTCCTTCTCTTTGGCGGGCTCTGGAGGATTCATGACCATCGCTTCAGCAGCTGACCTGCACGGAGAGTCGGTCACATGACTCAGGTTTGTAGTACTAGACTGTGACTTCCCTTTATGTTGTGCAACCAAGTAGAAAATGTCATGAAGAGAAAACATGATGCATGATAAAAAAATAAACACCAGGTGTGGTGTCTCCTCCTCTGTGTCTCTAACCCTCCTCTCCTCCATGTGCATTTGTTTCCAACGACGAAGAAGCCGGTGAGAAATCAATCCATGGAGCGGTGGATAAGGTTATTTATCATCTATCATGTATATCTGTGTAGTCTTATCTGTCATCAACAAGAGATTACGGGTTACAGGTTAGCGTGTTACGTTTGTGTGGCGGTGTCGCCATGGAGACGAGAGCTGGGACACCGGGTCAGAGGCTCTGATCTTACAAGGTTGGTTTTCAGCCAAGAGACGCCAAAGAGCCTCCATTCTCCCTGGAACTAGTTACAAGTCATTGATTTAACCAGAACTAGGACTCTGGAGCTGCAGACAAGGGACACATGGAGTTTTTTTGAGATAAGTTATTACACTAATTTTATGACCCAGCGTGGGCTCAAATTCAATTTTCTTTTCTGTACAGCTTTAACAGTTCTAGAAACTGTCTGGTGATGTGTTACACTTCCTGCTCCCTGACGCAGAAGGAGAAGTTGCATCGTTGCCTGAAGCTACGGAGAGGGAAACCCCCTACATCATCACGCCAGCTAAAACAACAAAACAAAGACGACTCTCACCAGTCGAAAGCGGTCTGGCGTTTGGAGTGGTTCGCCATGGCAACAGGATCTCCAGGTACAACGGGTACGACCGGCCCACGACCCTGTCCGACGCCGTCATGGAAGGAGGAGGAGTTATCTGGTCTGGGTGACGGGACTGGAGACAAACAAGGAGAGGAAATGATTTACAGGTTATTATCATTCTATAAGAGACGTTTAGTCTGTTTCAACCTAAATCCACTTCTGTTGCCTTTTAACAAATTAACATGGAGCTACTTGAGAACATAACAGCCTAATTAATCAGAGAAAACACAGAGCTGTTTACTTTTATCTCAGACTTTAATTGTGACATATTTTTCCCTCTGACTTCTGCTCATTTGTTTTTTATTACATTAGAGGCTGTATCTTTTTTCTTTTTTTTTTATACTCGTGCCAGTGGTGAAGTTTTATGCTGTTTGGACGGCCAATAAACCACTTTACTCCAGACTGAAAACAGGTTATTATTGGTCCCCGTCTGGGGGATCAATGCTGCTGAATGTTGTCTGTTGGTTCTGAGACACCAGCAGGCGTTTCTGTGTTTTATTGAGACGTCGCGACTATATATACTATATGGAAAGAATTAAGAGACCACTCCAAAATGTTCTTAATAAATCAGCTTCTCTACATGTTTGGCAGCCGTTCAATTCCAGTGTCCAGTGTCAACACAAGCTACAGGTGAATGAGAATAAAAGGTTAATGAAGATTATAGAAACCATTGCTGTGATTTAAAAAATTGCAGAAAAAAAGTTGATTTGTGAACTTTTAGTTTAAAAAATTGTGTTGTGTTGTTTAAAAATGAATATGAACTTGTTTTCTTTTGCATTATTCGAGGTCTAAAAACAATGGAACTTTTTTTTGTTATTTTGACCAGTTGTCATTTTCTAAAATTAAATAAATTCTCTAAACGACAACAATTTTATTTCAAATTTGGGAGAAATGTTGTCAGTAATTTATAGAATAAAACAAACGTCTTCATTTTAAACATTTTAAACACTGTATACAGTATCATTACATACTGTATACAGTGTTTATAGTGATGTGTGCTCCTCACCTCTGTAAAAACTGCCCACTCTCCGAGGCATTGACTCTGTGAAGATCATCCTGTTCTCCTTGGAGGAACCTCCATCTTCACCATGAGGGTCGTGATACATACCAACCTAAACACACACACACAGGGTTCCTCAGTCTCCTCATCCGTTGTGACTGATAATCCCATTTAAAAGGATACACCAACATTTTTTTTTCGTGTCTTGCCTCACTCCCGAGTCCATGACCAGCAGATAGACACCATCCTTTCGACTGTGCGTGCAGTAAGGGAGATACGGGCAGAGCTGGCGCACCGCTAATTAGCTTAGCTCAAACACTGGAAGTGTATAGGTAGTGTTAGCCTGCCTCCTACAGCAGTCAGAAGCTGATTTCATTTTAGCTCTAAACTCTGTAAATATATCACTTTATCAACATTTCAAACACTTTTCTGTGAGAAAGTATCCGTTTAGATCAGCAGTGTGTCGTTAATTTGTCTAAATACCAGTTGTTTACAATTTTGTTCGGACGAATTCAGTGCTACTCAAGCTAGCCGTTGTGACCAACGCACTTTTGGTCACTTTCACAAAATAAAACACCCGTTGCCCTTTACATACAGAAAACCATGAGGATAGAAGCTAACCTACCCTCGATGTAGGTAGCTTGAACCAAAATAAACCGTCTTTGCTTGAACCCTCCGCTTTGACCAATCTCGTCCCGTTACCGGCATTTGACCGCTCAAGATGTCTTACCGGAGAGTTTTGTCAGCTCTGAGACGAAGATCGGCCCGCTGGTTTCCGTTTAGAGTTGCTGAAGAGTTTCTCTGATGACTTTAGGTGGAGGCAGGCTAACACTACCCATACACTTCCAGTGCTAAGCTAATTAGCAATGCACCAGCTCTGCCTGTATCTCCCTTGTTACTGCACGCACAGTTGAAAGGATGGTGTCTATCTGCTGGTCATGGACTCGGAAGTCAGGCAAGACACGAAAAAGAAAATGTTGGTGTATCCCTTTAATCTCACTTCATCACTAATCGTTAGCTGTCACATTCTTTACTGGCTCACATCACAAGACACTGGGGACAGATTTTAGAGCTTCTCAGTGACATTACATTTATACCAGCGACAACGTGCAGAGAAGCTGTTGGCCTGAGTACAAACAGATAGAAAAAAGCTAGAAGAGCTGCTGTCTGTCTGTGTAGGGTGGACTGGTTGGAGGTAGGGAGGGGGAGGGGGAGGAGGAGGAGGAGTCGGAGTCGGGGGGTCGGACCTCATTTTTAGAGCGCTGTGTATGAAAAGCAGCATTGTTGTCCCTCGCAGAGTCTTTGATGGAGGCACAAGGGTGGCTCATGTCTTTAGGGGACTGCTCACTCTGTTGGGAAGACGGACAGGCGCAGCATGAAGCAGTGGCAATGGTGATGTGAGACGCTGACAGTCCCTGCACACACACACTCTCTCTCTCTCACACACAGACACAATATCAAAGCATATAGAAAAGCAACAACCCACCCTGAGGAACAGTGTTTCTGTCCTGGATGTGTGAGCTTCAATGCACCCAGATGTCACACACCTGCCTCGTCTTCCTCAGTAATACAGGTATCTATTGCTACGTGTGCAGTATCCATCAGCTAACAGCTGCATCTCAATAAAGTTCAAGTCAAACAGCCCCAAGTGCATATAGGACGTACTTTTCAGAAGGCCAACATTTCCATATGCTTTATTAAATTCTTGTTGTTGTTTTTTTGAGATAGTGAATTTTAGGTCTTCATTAAAGGCTAGGTAGGCAGCTTTTTTTGACAGTATTAGGCAAAAACTTACACAATAACCTTGAGGATAATGTAAAAGAAGTGATGTGAAAAAAGATCAGACGTCAGGCAAGTCTCCCCTAGGCTCTGTTTTCAGCCTGCAAAGAATCTACCCGTGACGGTAGGTTTTGACCAATCACAGAGCAGCAGCTCTTATTCGTATTATTTTACACGAAATATAAATACTATGTTGTCGTTCATGTGTTCAAAAAGGTTTTTCTTACCCGTGACTTGGACATTATGGAGGATAACATTGAAACCTCATTTTAGGAAAAGAAAGAAGCTTCGGCAAGTTGGTTGGTTAGGGAGGAGGACAGAGAAGCTGCCCGGCCGATGAGCTCAGCTCCCAGGCTGCAGCCTCTGTGACGAGCCGCTGCTGCCGCTCGTGTGTGGCTCTGCACCCCTCCGACAAAAGTCGGAACAATACTTACAGACGTTATTAGGAAAAACTGACCACGGATTGGGAATCTAAACCATCACTTTCTCGCATGAAAAAATATTAAAACGTAAGAAAGTGACGGACTGGCGGAGGGGATGAGAACCGTGTGGACTCAACTCAAGGCTTTTTTCTAGATTTCTGCCTACCGAGCCTTTAAATGTAAGCTATAATATTTACAATTGAACGACATGAGATAAAGGCATGAAATTCTGTGTGTAATGAATCAATATAATGTATTAGTTTGAACTGTTTCAATTGAGTACTGTTAGTGACATCAATAAACTTCTTGATGATATTCTAATGTATTGAGATGCACCTGTAGTTGTTGCATTAAGATCTGGTTCAACATTTGGCTGCACTGAATCATGGTCCTTTGAGACAAATCTACTATTTATAGAGAAAATGAGTTGAAGTGTATAAATAAATAAGTATAATAAGTCATAATCATATGCCTGCAGGACATTTATTTTTGGTCCTAATGTTTTAGGATTATTCCTTTATCAATTAATCAGCTTTAGTTTTATTTTGTGGATCTGTCTTTTGGCTTTTGAGCCAAACTAACTTCTTCTTGGTAAATGTCACTAACCCTGGTCATGTCGTCGGTGCAGTCCTCTCTGGAGGAGCTCACTGAGTGTCCGGTGAGCGTGGTGCGGTGCTGCAGCTGCGGGGAGAGGAGCTGCAGGCTGCTGGCTCGGGTCGGTATCACCTGCCCCGGAGCGGGCAAACCCGCCATCGCCGTCTCAACGCCGTGGGGCCGGTGGCGCTCCCTCCTCACGTACATGGAGTGGCGTTGGGGGCGTTGCTGAGAGGAGAAAGGCGAGGTGTAGCCCAGGCCGTAGTGATACGACTCGTGTGGGGAAGGCAGAGTGTGAGTGGATGGCATCCCTCCTCCTCCTGGGTCCAAGAGCTCCGGAGCGCCGGCGTCCTCTGGAGGGGAGAGCACAGATTTGACTGGCTGTTAATTAAAGTCTGCAGAAGGTGAATAATCTGAGATGAAACGATGAAGTTCCTCAAATTGATTTTTTTGGTATAAAATTAACATTCATATAAGAAAGATTAACTATCGATACATTTCCTATGTTTTGACTAATCTCTCTCTTCCACATCTGCATCTATATTTGCTTTAAGATGTTGCACTCAGGTCAGGTCTGGGTCTTGTTCTGTTTAAATCAACACCCAACTATTAACTACATCACAGAAAACACAGACAACCCTGTGATCATACATCTGTATAACATAACATAATGTAACATGACATAACGTAACATAACATATGTAACATAACCTAACATGAAAAATAGCACAACATAAAACATAATATAACGTAACGTAACATGAAGTAACATAACATACCATAACATAAGACATAATATAACATGAAGTAACATAACATACAGTAATGTAATGTAATGGAACATAACTCAAAAAATTATATAACATGTAACATGAAGTAATGTAACATAGCATAGCATACCATAATATAACATAATGTAACGTGACGTAACATACATAACATAATATACATAAAATAATAACATGACATAATGTAACATAACGTAACATAACATACGTAACATAATATAACATAACGCAACGTAACAAAACATACGTAACAACGTAATGTAACATAACATACGTAACATAACATAATATAACATAACATAACATGACACAACATAATACCAGGGCTCTCAAGTTTTGAAGTGAGTTCAGAGTGAGATTTTACCAGCGGCAGCGGGGATTTGGTTGAGCTGGGGATGGATGTCTGACAAATGACTTTTTTTTTGTGCAAGACCTGAACATAGTATTCCCCCATCAGTACTTCTTACCATAACGTTAGCTCATTATTATGCCATACCAATAAGGCTAGGGCAGGGGTGGGCAAACTTTTTTTCCAGAGGGCCACACTGACGACGATAAAGTAAGTGAAGGGCCACACGATTCGAAATCAAATTGAAACATCATATTTATTGCTGAATATAGCCTAATATACAGTAGTATACACTATATTATCTATATTTAGTGTAAATAATTGCATTACAATATAGGCTGACAGCCCACAATCCACAATGCATTTTGTGTTACAGTCTATGTATGAAAAGTGCTCTATAAATAAAGTTTGATTTGATTTGCATTTTCAACTTAGGCTATATCCATCACAGATCACTGAAGAAACATGCTATATTATATATGGACTCAAGGCAAACTTTCAACCAAATGACTGCACCAATTAATAATGTTCACAGACACCTGAATAGCACTAAGATCCTTTTCAGTTCTGATTCAGTGAGACTGTTCTGATTTGTGTAGATAACATTTTATTTATGAAGAAACAAAATATCCTACTCCTTTGCTGCTGCCTAACAGCACCAACATGAAAAAAGACTGCTTTTATTACAAGCGTAGCCATTGGTGGATGGAGGCTTCAGACGCACGTGGCTACAATTCATGGTGGATCACGTCAGAAAACCCAGCGATCTCATAAAATAATAAGAGTTTGCTAAACTTCAGTGTTTGGGAAATAATTAGTTGCCGCGATGGCGCCTTATAACCGCCAGCAGATGACATGGTTGGGCTGACGGAGGGTGAATCACCGGCTCGGTCCCTGGTCTCCCGCTGACAGAGTCGCAGTGGTCAAAACTACGCTGCTCTACCTGCAGCAGAGCGGCTCCACTCTCTCCTCCGTCGGACCTCCGGTGTCCGACAGACAAAGAGACCGAGCAGCCGTTCATCACTGCATTCTACCTGGAGGAGGTTTCTGTCTGCAATATGCAGGCTCCTGGTCTAAGGGCTGTCACGGTTTCAACCAGCTGATTAGTGCGCATCAACGCAATAAAAGCAATCGGGTCATAGTAGTTCGGCTCGCGGGCCGGAAACATAATATAATGGCCGTAGAATGCCCATGTCTGGTTTAGTCCGTCTCTCTCTTTTTTTTTTTTTTTTTTTTTTTTTTTACCGCGGAATATCAAAATACAGCAGTGCTACTTTCTGATTGGCTGTTCGGTAGATATACTTTATTTGATTAACATGTAACATGAAGCTTCTGATCTCTCGGGGGAACCATAGACTGTGGGGGGAGCTTGGTTCCTACCTGTTCCACTGTTAACGCGGTGCAACTTGGTGGACGTCACCGTGGTAATTTAAATGCGTGAGAAATACAATGTGTGGCGTGTGAGCGTGTGAACGGGTGGGAATGCGTGTGTCACACGCCAAATGCGTGAGACTTGAGAGCCCTGTAATACACAGAAATCTCTCTCTAACTCCTGAATATAAACTCACCTGGTGCTAAAGGTTTGTGTCTGGACTTGTGTCTGGACGACGAGTCCAGCGTGCTGCTCTCCATGCGGACGTTCCCGCTGCTACGAGAGGCGGGGCTGTGTCCGGACCGGTCGCTGTGCCGGGTGGAGGGGCTGCCGGGGGGGCCCGGAGGACCGGAGGGGGCGTTCAGGTCCAAACAGCTGGCGGGGAAGAAGCGAGCGCCGGGCCCCACCCCCACCCCTGCCGCCGTGTTGGCGTTCGGGTCGTCCGGGTGCAGCCGGCCGTCGCTGAGGTTCCCCACGGACTTGGCGTCGCTGAGCGCGCTGTGGCTCTTGGAAAGGCTGAGATAGGAGGCGGAGCTCTTGGAGGAGGACGACATGGAGCCGTGGGCGGAGTCAGCCATGCTGTGGGAGTGTCGGCCATGTTGCTTCTCCGCCCCAGACTGCAGCGTGTTGGTCTTCCCCTCCAGGAACGTGTGGCGTCCGGCCTGCTGTTGCTGCTGCTGCTGCTGCTGCTGCTGCTGCTGCTGCTGCTGCTGCTGCGAGCGTGAGGAGCTGGGCTTGCTGTGGCCGTACTTGGCGCCGTGTCCCGGGTCAGACAGCTTGGCGGACGGCCCCAGGCTGAAGTCGAACTCTGTTTTGCCTTTGGCCTCTTTGGGGCTGAGGAGATGTGGCAGGTTGTTGTTGGCCAGGTCTTTGTTGGACGAGATCGAGCGGTTGAGGGTCTGGGACATGTACTGGCCCTTGGGGTGGAGAGTAGGACTTAAACTGGACGGAGCCGGTTTGTTTCCATTGAGGAAACTCTCGTTGCCCAGGTGATGGAGGTCGCCGTGACGAGGGAGGCTGGAGCACTCTTTGCTGTTGGAGCGACGGCTGGTGCTCTTACTGTGACTCCTGGAGGAGACAGATGATGCTCTGTTTTACAAACAATCTTTATCCTTTATCCTGTTTGTCCTACCGACTGGTCCAAGTTGGAAGAAAAATCCAAATATTCGTTGTCATTTTCTCTCAGGAAACAATGTTTGGGTCAAGAAACAATTATTACAGCACTTATAGCTAATTACTTTGATCAAGCACCACTTGATGATGTCATCAGCGCTGCAGGAGAACAAGGATAGGAAACATGCTCCTGCATCTTTGGATGGGATGGCCTACAGTTAAATAGATGTTTGAAAAAAAAAGTTTTTCAGCTGGTAGATATTTACAGTAGACATGTTTCTACCCTGTGGAGGCTGCCACTTTAGAAAAGCTGATTTGATACGTACAGTGTCATGCAAAAGTTTGATCACCGCTGGTTTGTTAAATGTGTGTTAAAGCGATATTCCGGCGTAAGTTTAAGCCATGGTCAAACACACCGTAACACCGAGTCAGACCCTCCCCTCGAGAGTCAATTTACCCGCTGGATTCACGAGTTCCACCAACTTCAGCAAAGACCGCACTATCGCTACACACAGCGCTGTACGGATCCACTGTCCAACCGCAAAACGCCACTTTTAGCCACAAATAATGCTCAGAACTGCACCAAACGTCATCAATAGAACATACAGGGTCCCAGCACGTAGGACGAGCCGTCAAACATCCGCTAGCTTTACCTGTTTTCTTTAGCTCCGCTGCACTCGGTGATCGACTCGTCAGGGCTTCCCCACCAACAAGCGGATCCAGGAGGAGAAGTAGGTGAGTTGTGTCTGCTGAAGAAAACAGGCAAAGCTAGCGGATGTTTGACGGCTCGTCCTACGTGCTGGGACTCTGTAATGTTCTATTGATGAACTTTGGTGCAGTTCTGAGCATTATTTGTGGCTAAAAGTGGCGTTTTGCGGTTGGACAGTGGATCCGCAGAGCGCCGTGTGTGGCGATAGTGCGGTCTTTGCTGAAGTTGGTGGAACTCGAGAATCTAGCGGTCGGGTAAACTGATCTCTCGAGGGGGGGTCAGACTCGGTGTTACGGTGTGTTTGACCATGGCTTACACTTACGCCGGAATAACGCTTTAATGTGAACAGGTCATCAAGTGGAAGATGAAATGATCTCCAAAAGACATAAAGTTACACATGAAACACTCTTTTTCAATATATCATTCAACATCAGTGTATTATTTTAATTTTCTACAGTTTCAGAGTGAAAAAGGGAAACAAAGCAGCAGCAACAAAAGAATGGGAAACCAAGGAGACGTGAGCTCTCATTACTTTGACCAAGGTGTCAGACAAAAGATTTACTATTTACACACTGTCATAGTTTCACAGGGAAGGTAATGTGTCATCTGTAACTGTATGTCTTTTGGAGATCATTTCATCTTCCACTTGATGAACTGTTTTGCATGACACTGTATATTTCTCTGTAACAGGACATGCTATGGGATTAAGAGTTTGCTATTCCATCGATATAAAAGTGTCTCCACACTTTAATTCCATGAGCCCAAACTCATCTCAGTTAAACAAGTACACCAGCTTTTCAGCTACATAACACACATCAGCTGTGGTGTGAGTTCTCACTGAAAGAGGTTCAGAAATCAATACTCCAGGTGGCAGCTGTGACAAAAGGGAAAAGGGAAGAGAAGACAGTAGAGGATTGGCGTTTTGACCTTGTAGGAACGGTGTTTTCTCCGTGATGGTGTGTTTTCCTCTTGGAGGAGCGCGGCGGGTTGGGAGACGCAGGAGAAGGCCTCTCTCTCTCCGCCTGCCTCAGAGGCTGGAAGGCCGGATGGTTCAGACTCTGATCCGTCAGGAAGCGCTCGGTCGGGTTTAGCAGCAACAGGTTCTGGAGGGACGAGGAGGTAAAGGAGGTTAGTGCAGCCAGAGGCTCGTCTACCAACACATTCTCTACAGCCGCATCAGTCGAACAATGATTGTTAACTATTTTGATAATCTAATAACCAGTGTGAGTAGTTTTTTAAGAAAAACGTCCAAATTCTCTGATCCCAGCTTCTTCAATGTGAATATTTCTGGTTTCTTTGTCACTTTATGACAATAAACTGAGTCTCTCTTTGGTTTGTGGACAAAACATGACATTTGAGGACGTCGTTAGGTGGTTTGAGAAACACTGTTTGACATTTTTCAATGTTTTTAACATTTTATTGACTAAACAACTAATAGACTAATCATTTAAATAATTGACAGATTAATCGATAACGAAAATAATTGTTAGATGCAGCCCTAATATTCTCTATACAAATATTAGAGGGATAGTTCAACATTTTGGCAATTTGGCCCATAATCCCTATAGTCATAGCAGTAGGTTCGTTACCTTTAATTGTCGGTGCAAGATATTTTTAGAACGGCGGAGCAGAGCTGTGAGCTGCTCAGAGCTACGCTACGGAGGCTCATGGGATTTCTTGGTTTCCCTCATCAAACTCATCAAATACACAATCCAACAACTCCACAACGCTCTGGTGGACAAGTTGTGACCTGCACATTCACCACGCTATGAGATAATAACACAACGTTACCAGACAGAGTTGTTTTAGAGGGAAATTCATGCAAAACCACTGATGCATGTTGCCTTCAGGGACAGTTTTTCAGCAAGCAGTCTCTGTATTTCCCTCTAAAACAACTCTGTGTGGTAACGTTGTGTTATTATCTCATAGCGTGGTGAATGTGCAGGTCGCAACTTGTCCACCAGTTCCAAAAATAGCTTGCACCGACAAATAAAGGTAACAAACCTATTGCTATGACTATAGGGATTATGGCAATGGGCCAATTTGCCAAAATGTTGAACTATCCCTTTAATGATCAACTAAAGAATAACAGGAAGGAATATAAAGTAGAGAGATCAGACGGTAAACAGAGACAGATTTTGAGCACTTCTTGGTATTTTACCTTCATCAGATCCAACATCAAACCACTCAAGATGCCCTGGTACCTTCTCTCCAAAGTCTGAGGATGAGTAACTGAGGGAAACTGGAACAAACACACAAAAACACACACACACACAGGATGAAATTTGTATGCAAACTGAACTTGTTTTTTTGTGCACTGAAAATTACTATTAGGATTTCCAACATACAGTAGATGTTTGTGCCAGTAGAAAAGTAGCACACACAGTTCAGATCACACAGAAATCAATCACAGGCTCTCACAACACACACATACACAACACACACATACACACACACGCGCACCACAAAGACTTGTTCGGTCTTCTGGGACATTTTCTCTCGCTGCTAAACTGAACACCAACCACCTATCTCATGAGTCACAGCAATCCACTCAGTCATGGTGCTGGGAAGACTGCCACAAGAGAGAGAGAAGGGAAGGAGGTAGAAACAGAGAGAGGAGGAGGAGGAGGAGAAAGAAGCAGCAGCAGCAGCAGAGGAAAAGAAGGGAAGCGACTACAGGGAGGATGAAAGATAAAAAGGTTTTTTTTTCTACCCTGATTCCATGAAACCGAGGGTTGTTGTAGAAGAGTTTCATCTGCTCTGCAGGGAGAGGACCCAGAACCTTCTGGATGGTGAAGAGCTGGAGATGAAATGAAGCAGCAACACTGTTATTAAACAACATGTGACAATAACACGCACTTGACTGTCAGAACGTTTACATGCACAGCTTAATCGAGCTATGCTCAAAATTCGATTTTGGCGTCAAATCGGACTTCTGTCCTTGTCCTAGTTTACATGCAACTGAGAAAATCTAATAACTGAGGGAACGTGTTCCTCCTCCTCGCCAACGACACCAGGAGGTGCTATGCGTCGTTTCAGTGGGTTAATACTGAACCTTTTCTGGTTGACCTGTTAGCCAGGCGGCAAACTGGCGTTTTCTAACAACAGCGAGACGGTGAAAGGGTTAGTTCAACATTTTGGTACATTGGTCCATTGCCATAATCCCTATAGTCATAGCAGTAGGTTCATTACCTTTAATTGTTGGTGCAAGCTATTTCTAGAATGGCGGAGCAGAGCCGTGAGCTGCTCAGAGCTATGCTACGGAGGCTCATGGGATTTCTTGGTTGCCCGCATCAAACTCATCAAATACAAAATCCAACAACTCCACAACGCTCTGGTGGACAAGTTGTGACCTGATCATTCACCACACTATGAGATAATAACACAGCGTTACCAGACAGAGTTTTTTTTAGAGGTAAATACAGAGACTGTTTGCTGAAAAACTGTCCCTGAAGGCAATGCGCATCGCGGTTTTGCATGAATTTACCTCTAAAACAACTCTGTTTGGTAACGTTCTGTCTGACTATAGGGATGATGGCAATGGGCCAATTTGCCAAAATGTTGAACTATCCCTTTAAACTCTGATTAAGGCGTATACATGACAGGGAAAGTCGAATTCTAATCGCATTATCTAGGTATTTTAATTGGAGTTGGAGAACTCTGATATTAGTCGGACTAACGCGTTTACATGCACTCCAGTAATCCAGTTATTGTCGGATTAAGGTATCTACTGTAAAGTACTGTTTGTTAATTCACCTACAACACAAAGAATGGTGTGTGTGTGTGTTGTTCAACTCTACTTGAACATTGTCAATCTTATTTAAAGAAGTATTTACAGAAACAGGCTGTGGAGACAATGTGAGTTAAAAGCAGTTTTGACGAGACGACAACATCATTACAGTAATAGATGTCTCGAGTTTAACGTGGACAAAAAGGTCTGTGGATAAAAGTCATGACACGATCACAATGAGCAGCAGCAGCTGCAGAAGAGACCTCAAGGTAAAGAAAACTGTAAAATTTCTGCAGAATTTTAGAAATTCTCCTCTATGAGCCACGATGTGAACAAGCTGTTGCAACAACAACCTCATACTACTATTATTATTGAAAACCTAGAAGTTACAGAGTGACATCATCATCATCATCTTCTATCAATAAACTGATCTCCATCTCCTGAGTTCAATATTCACGTTTGTTTATTTTCTCCAAGTCTTTTGGTCTCTGCAAACTCCAGCTGCAAACATCTGTGTGTTTAGCTGCTAGATGTTCACTCATCTATAATTCATCTGCAGTTCGCTGGTGGTCAGGTCACTGAAACTGAAGCAGAGGATGGTTTAAAAACTCCTTTAATAATACACAAGAAATGTTATTTATATACACTCTTAGAAATAAAAAAGTAGAACCTAGGTTCTTCGGCTTGTAGGAGAACCATAGAACCTTTTATAAAGGCCTTTTTGGAGGGTTCTACCTAGAAACTAACTTAGAACCCAACATACTGTAAAGGGCTTGTCCTAGAACCATCTGGAGAACCCTGGAGGTTTTTTTTTGGCATTTCCCCTTTTGGATTGGTTATCAGATAGAAACAAACAAACCCCCAATGAGAGGTTCTACAAAAAAAACCTTTTATGGTGTATTGGTTTCACCCAGAACCCTTACTGAGCGTTTCGTCCAGAACCTATCCAACTTCTTACGGTTTCATCTACAACCCACACAGGCAGTTCCACCAAGAACCCTTTTACTGGAACCCTTAGTGTTACCAAGAACCATAGAAAAACAATTTCTTTGGGGAAAGGGTTTTTAAGGGTTCTCTGGATCAAAATGGTTCTTACTTGGACCCTTTCAGAAGGAAATGGTTCGAGGTAGAACCTCAGCCCTTGTAGAAGAACCCTTATTTCTAAGAGTGTACTTCCAATATTCATATATATAAACCTCACTTTAATGTTACTGCATGTCAATTATTGCATTGCAGTTCCCATCAAAAATGTTTTTTTTATCTGCTTTTTTATCTTTTATTTCTTTCTTCAATCTACTGTAGTGGCCTTCACATTTCACAGTTGTTGGGATGAAAGAGATAATAAATCCATAAACTTATGGTGGCTGAAACTGACAATTATTCATCCATCCATTAGCTAATTGGTAAATTAATAAAACAGTTGGGTTGAGAAGGGTTTGACTGAGGATTATGAATGAATGAATAAATGTGACTGCATTGTCTTAATCTATAAAAAACAGACGAATGATGAACCCTCCATGTCTGAAAATATAACACACGTGAATCTTTCTTTTCCTGGTGTCAAATCCATTAAAAAGAAAAAAAAAAAAAAAACTGTAACTGTGATTTTTGTCTCACAAAGATTCACAGCTCTGTTAAATGCTCCCTTTAGAAATTCTATCTACATAAAAAAATCATACTCAAATTGGCTCTTTGTCAAATACAGAGGAATCAAACCATTTAGCCTATTCTGTCTGCGCACTGTTCACAAAAAAAAATCACATGATAAAAAAAGATCTGAAATAAAGAAAAGGAAGAGCTCTCCAGTTCTCAGAGGGGGGAGAAGCTACAAAACAGCAACAATCTGAAAGAAATGTGAGGTTTTCATTTGGTAAAACTGTGATTAAATAACCAACCTGATCAATCTCACTTTCCCCTGGAAACAGAGGCTGTCCGTCACTCAGCTCCCCGAGGATACAACCCACCGACCACATGTCCACCGCCTTCCCATAGGGAGCCCTGACACAGATGGAGAGACAGGGAAATGTTATTTAAGTGGAAAAAAACCCATCACATCAATGATGGTGTGTGACGACCTCGTTAATTAGGAGGCATGCAGCGAGATGACGATGACGGTGGTGAAACCAAGAACGAGGAAAAAGGAGCGAACATGAATCCAAGGAATGAAGAAGAGATGGTGAAGAGAACGATGGTGAAGAAGAAGAAGAAGAAGAAGAAGGGGTCAACATTATTGTTAGACATGAAAAAAAAGTTGGCATATCACTTTATAAAAGAAAAGATAAGCGTCTTCAAAAAAGGAGAAAAAGAAGGGAAAAAAGAAAAGATACTGTAGATAGATGAGTGGTGTCCACTGCTATTTTGCTTGTTTGTTTTCTTGTTATTATTATATGTTTCATGGTGAGTATGGTGTTGATAGCAAGCCAATGCAATTATAACAATAGTGAGGGGCAGGTAGGCTACTATAGGTTTTTCTTCATCCTGCTCCTTTTCATCTATGGTGACGATGTGTACATTATGTAATTATGAGCAACCATGTGTAGTATGTGTACCATGAATTGAATAAATCAAAATGAAATGAAATTAATAATAATAATGGTGTTGGACGGTGCAGTGAAATCAAACAGTGCTTGAGTTCCTCAGAAAGAAGATGGTCATTTCTAAAGGGAACGGCAGCAGTGCGAGCGAGGAGTCTGGTGAGAAATGGCGAGAGATCTGGCGAGCAGAGAAGCAGAGGAGCGGTGGTGTTGGAGGGAGAGAGAGTATTTGAGTGGGCGGCATTCAAACACTGTCTCAATAAATGTTCCAGGGCATTTACTAAATCAGGCTACAGCAGTGTGAGGCTAGATGACGTTCTGCTGTCTCTGCCGAGCTACAACGGACACTCGATGCAGCAAACGCTTCAAACGCTAACATCAACCTGATCTCAGGACGCGACGTGCATGACGGTTCAGGTCTTACATCTGTACCCAGTGACTCTTCATCTTCATCATCATCATCATCATCATCATCATCCTTTTTTATTTTATTTTTTCACTGCTAGAGAGTAAAAACCAGATTTCCCACTGATCTGGATTCAAACCACGAGGAAGCACAAGAGATGTAAATTTGAATTCAACATGAGGGTGAAAAATGTGAATAAGCAAAGAAAAACAAAATACACAAAGTAGTTTGAGGGGACTGAACTCTGGTTAGAGGAGCATGTTTGATTTAACCCTTGTGTTTGTTGGCACTGACATTGATTGAAACACAAGTGGAGAGGAAATGGTGAAATATATTTTTACATTACAAGAAAAGCACTGAGCTACAGAGGAGTCAGTGTTCTTAAAGGCATAGTATTTATCTTAAAGGGATAGTTCAACATTTTGGCAAATTGGCCATAATCCCTATAGTCATAGCAGTAGGTTCGTTACCTTTAATTGTTGGAGAAAACTATTTTTAGAACGGTGGAGCAGAGCCATGAGCTGCTCTGAGCTATGCTACGGAGGCTCATGGGATTTCTTGGTTTCCCTCATCAAACTCGTCAAATACAACAATTCCAAAACGCTCTGGTGGACAAGTTGTGACCTGCACATTCACCACGCTATGAGATAATAACACAACATTACCAGAGGGAAATTCATGCAAAACCGCTGATGTACGTTGCCTTCAGGGACAGTTTTTCATCAACAGTCTCTGTATTTCCCTCTAAAACAACTCTGTGTGGTAACATTGTGTTATTATCTCATAGTGTGGTGAATGTGCAGGTCACAACTTGTCCACCAAAGCGTTGTGGAGTTGTTGGATTGTGTATTTGATGAGGGAAACCAGCTCTGAGCAGCTCACGGCTCTGCTCCACCATTCTAAAAATAGCTTTCACCAACAATTAAAGGTAACAAACCTACTGCTAAGACTATAGGGATTATGGCAATGGGCCAATTTGCCAAAATGCTGAACTATCCCTTTAAGATAAATACTATCCCTTTAAGAACACTGAATCCTCTGTAGCTCAGTTCTTTTCTTGTAATGTAAAATATATTTCACCATTTCCTCTCCACTTCTAAAAATGTCTTGTTCTTGTCTGACCAACTGTTCACAACCCACAGGATGTTCAGTAATATAATTAAAAAAGGGGGAACAGTGTTTCAATCAATGTCAGTGCCAGGGATTATGGCAATGGGCCAATTTGCCAAAATGTTGAACTATCCCTTTAAGATAAATACAGAAATAACTGAAACCAGGTTGAAATGTCCGACGGAGCTGAACACTGGGATTTTCATTTAGCTCAAGAGTCTGACCAGACACGTTAACTGTGTGCAGCTGTACTCGAGGTAAGGTGATGTATTAAGCAAGACAACAAGGTCTTCTCTCTGTAACCCCTCCCCCCTCCTCACCCCCTCATGGACCCCTGCAGATCTGTCAAACCCAGTTTAGAAAACTGGCCCCACTTGCTATTTTTATCCTGGTACCTACGTGTGCGTGTCCTATTTCAGTGTGCAGCACAACAACGCACCAGAGATGCACCGGTGCACTGAGCCAGATCAGTGTTGTTGTTTTATCATCATCATCAATACTGCGACCATATGAAACAGATCAGACATCACTGGCCAAGACCTTCACCACTCCAGCCTCTTTGGACACTTTGGCCTGAGCTGTTAAAGTCTGGCTGCATCACCATCTGGGCTCCAGCACTCCTCCATCTCCTCTGTTCAACTGATTTAGACGACTGAAGTGTAAAATCAACAAAGGCGGATCCTGAATTATGAGCTAATCATCATGTCCTGTGGTGTAGAGGTCCCCTCTGTTTGACATCTTAGTTTACGTATACTGACTTTATAAACACAGCTGAGGTAAATGACATTAACACACTAAAACACTGAGGTCTATTCTGTGATGAACTTCACAGCATCTGTATGTCCAGGAGCCCTTTAACTCAGAGCTCCAGTTTGCCCTTAAAGGACAATTCTGGGCAAATTCAACTGGGGGCTGTATTTTCCTAAACTTTTACAGTAGGTATAAAAGAAGGAATCTGAAGATTTTCAGTTTAATTGCTCCTGTTTTGCGGTAGTTATGTCTGTACCCTTGTCGGCAGCGATGAATGGGAGCAGATTGAAGTTCTGCTGCTTAGACTGTTTACATCCCTCAAAGCCACAGACAGTGTCAGATGGCGACTCAAACATGCACCCAGAAGTTTATTTAAGTTTATTTAAGTAAAACTAGATCAAATTCAAAGTCTGGCGCGAGACCCAAGTTGACGCTCGGTGTGTTCAGGTGCAGTCGGAAGCTCCCGTTTGTGTCATAAACACAGGAATATCAACTCTGGACTTGCTTCAAGTAAATAAACTTCTGGGTGCATGTTTGAGTCGCCACCTGACGCTGTCTGTGGCTTTGAGGGATGTAAACAGCCTCAGCAGCAGAACTTAAAAAAAATAATTTTCTGTTTGTGCTCCTAAAATGTTAAGTCAGCAGCCACTGTGCTCCTAAAGTCTGGAGCCCTGCGTTAACTGGCCATTATTCTGCCTTATTTACATTTATTTGACATTTTGGTCATAAAAATCAATATTTATTTGCTATCAGTCACTTTCATTCAGTCACAGTAGACTTGGTACCAGAGTCTCTGGCCTCATGTCGCCTCACATACAAATCAGTCTAGTGTAAACTAGAGCAGCTGATCTAGGACAGGTAAATGATGGATGGGTGAGAATAAATACTGAGAATGATTTACAACAGACAACAGAATGAGGATCCTTTCTCACTTATTATCCTACACACACTCAGACTCACCCCAGCAGCAGCTCAGGCGAGCGGTACCACCTCGTGGCCACGTACTCGGTGTAGTTGGCGTCTGTTCCCTCGGACAGGTTACGAGCAAAACCTGAGCCAGAGCAGCATGGAAATGAATCAATCACATGGACAGGATCAGATCAAATCATCAGACATCCAGTATCAGTACTGCAGACACACTCCAGTCCTTCACAAAGCAAGAGGAAATGGCTGATAATTAGTGAGAATAAAGAAAAAGCAACGCTCAAATTATTTGGACAGCTACAGCAACAACATGGTCATCATCCCATGTAACCAGACTCTAATTAGTTATGTCACTGCAGGCGAGCTGAGACTGCGCTTTAGATAACTGGTGCACAGAGGGAGAGTCCATTTTAAGCATGAAAAATCACAATAAACAGAACACCAGCTCCAACAGTGAATAACAAACAAATCTCACCCCAGCTGACTCAGCAGCGTTGCATTAGCCAATCATGCAGAACTAACTGACCGTGGGATTTAGTAAAATACCCATCCAAAATGTAGAATATACACCTGGGAAACTGCAAAAAATGACAAAACGATGCTGCATCGAACAATTTATTCCTATTTCACAGCGGAAAAAGGTGCCCAGCATTAAAGGGGTAGTTAACTCAAAATTGAAATTTCACTCATTATCTACTCACCCTCATGTCGACTAAGGGCTGGGAGAAGTTTCGGAGTCCTCCGTGCCTTCTCTGACTTACAGCGGGGCTCTGTGCAGCACTGCATGTCCATATGACGGTTGAGAACGGAGCTTGCTTTTCTTTGTCCAAAAAGACACACCTAAAAACATCCAAATACCTCCATACTGCTCGTCTGTAATGTCCCTCTTGTATTGAAGCCCCGACATGAGAAATTCACTATTTGCACTGACACAGGCAGAGCAGTGAACTGAGACACTGGGAGCTTCCGCTACAAACAAGCTTAAAATATAGACTTATTTAATTTTTTCGGAACAATTTCTCATGTGGGGGCTTCAAGAGGGACATTACAGATGAGCAGTATGGAGGTTTTTTGGTGTGTCTTTTTGGACGAAGAAAAGTGAGCACCATTCACAACCATTATATGGACAAATACTGCTGCGTGGACCCCCCCGTAACTCAGAGAAGGCACGGAGGACTCTGAAAATTCTCCCAGCCCTTAGTCGACATGAGGGTGAGTAGATAATGAGAAATTTGAATTTTGGGTGAACTATCCCTTTAACTTGGCTTTCTTGAGATGTAACTTTAGCAGATTTACTGTGATAACAATCAGCAGAGTACATTTTATTGTCCTGTTTGGCTGCTTCCCAGTGGCATCTGTCTGATACACGAGCTGACAAATTAATGGTGTGAATTTCTCCCAGTGATCTGAGCCCAAGAAACCGAACCAGCCAGAGTGAAATCACAGGTTAAAACTGTTAAAACCACATAAGATTTGAGAGTATTTCAACTAATCTACATAAACAGAAAAAAACGAGTCCAATGAGTGTGTTAAGCAAATACCTTCATTTGACAAAATGGGATTGCAGTAGCTCAACGACTCAATGATGTGCATTATTTACTGCTGCAAAGGACATAAAAACCAAAGACTCACCAAAGTCACAGAGTTTGAGAACATCCTCAGAGCTGATGAGAAGGTTCTCAGGTTTTATATCTGAGAGAGAAACACAGATAAAGAGCTGTAAATAATGTGTTACTGTTATGAAACATCACATATACTGCTTTTTATTTGGACTATTCTGGTCTATTTAACTGTGGTATAAAAAACAGCAAGCCAACATAAAGACTATAATGCAGAAATAATGATATAGCCTACATTTGTGATTGAGAAGGCGGGAGGCTTATTAAACCATCACCAGAGTTATTACTAAACTATTTTATTTCACTACAGATAGACTTATTACAAACTGTAATTTGACAATCTGATGGAATATAGAATAATTATTTAACATTTATCAACCACCTTTTTCAAAAACAGCATTTTAAATCTGTGATTTATATCTCAAATTTCCCCATTTGTTTCTCATTATGCAGGCCTATTACCATAATTTAGAAGCTACTTTTTTTTTTTTACACACACACAAAAACAACACCAACAAATTCAATTTGTTATATAAACCCTAAAAATGTTTTGATTAACTACATGGTATTAATTTTCTTCACCCAAGCATTTTCTCTCTTACTTCACAACATGACGCATTAACCTACCTTTAACATTCAGGGAAATGCTAAATATATATCATGGTATAATCAGAGCTTTGCAGCCCCGGCGTCAGGGGGTCAAATAGGGGGGCAGTGCCCCCCCGCCCGTGTCTCTCTGCCCCCCCATTGGCTGTCAGAGGGGTAATGATTTTTTTTTTCCTGCTGAATTTTTTTTGGGTTGAGTCATAATTTGTTTTGTGTGTCACATTGTATAATTAATATTCAGTCAGTCAAATTTAAAATACAAAAAATATTTTAATATAATTTAATAAATTACAGCAGATACGTGTTGGCTTGTGTTACGTGACGCGTGCGTGCTGCCGCAAGTGACGCGCTGACGGCTGTTTACGTACACTGCCGTCTAGGAGACAGAGGAGATGTGCAGAGTCTGTAGACGGAAAAATGGATATAAGAAAATTCTTCCGACCCCCGCCGCCACAAACTAATACTGCACAAGCGACAGCTGAGCCGTATCAGAACCGTATCCCCGCGGCGGAGAAGGAGCTGCAGGAGCCAACAGCTAGTGAGCAGCCGCAGCTAGCTAGCGGTAGCAACACAGCCGAGCCCCCCAGCAGAAGCGGGAGCGGGAGCACGCCGATTATAACGCCAATCCCCGCTGCAGCGGGCTCTCCCAAACACAAGGCCATGATCACAGTGGTCCTCCGGATGATCAACACTGCCCCCCTGTGATCATCACATGCCCCCCTCACAATATGGTTCTGGAGCCGGGGCTGGAGCTTTGGTATAATGCTAATGTGCTTCACAATCAGACTGACCAACCAACTGTTGAATTACCGCTATTGCGTTCGTTGACAATAAAGGAAAATATGACCAACTTAACCACTTGCTTTACTTTTGCTGATGCTAGGCTACATGTTGCTGACATTGCCGATGTTAGCACTGCCAACCGCTGTTGACAGTCTGGCACGAACTTTTCTATCTTTATTAAACATTATTCAGCAGTACTACAAATTTGTGTTTCCATCATTCCCTCCAACTTTCCGTTTTGTAACATGCGTGACGTCATCTGCAAGCGCAGCAGCCCGAGCCGATCTGGCACCCGAGCAGATCTCTGGTACCTACACCGGTCCGGGACAGAGCGATATCGCTCTGCACCGGGAGCATACTACATCCATGACCGGGAAGTTGTTTGTTAACATGCTAACTTCTGTAGACAAAAATAAAAGCTAATAAAACCATAATAAATGTTAAAGGTAGCCTTTTCTCCACTGTCGTCGGACTCCTTCCAGCGAGTGACGGAACAAAGTTTGATGTCGAACTCGCGACATTTGTTCAGGAAGACTGGTGAGTAAACGGCTGCTAATGCTAATGCTAATGTAAACAAAACATGGAGGACAGGACACACAGGTGTCCTCCTGTTCACCTGTGTGCAGTGTGTTGGGCAGTGGCTCAGGAGGTAGAGCGGGTCGTCCAACAATCAGAGGGTTAGCGGGTCGAACTCTGCTGTCCTTTGCCTGGTCTGGTGGTGGGAGGCAGTGTGGGAGGGGCCGTTTGGCGCACATTGGCAGCCACCAGGTGTGAATGTGGTATGAATGAATAATGGTTTTCTGTACGTGCTTTGGGTATCAGTAGAAAGGTGCTATACAAATGTAAACCATTATCTTTTTTTTTTATTTTTTTTTTTTAATATATATATTTTTGGCTTTTTATGCCTTTATTGATAGGACAGTAGAGATGAGACAGGAAATGGGAGGCAGAGATGGGGGGATTGACATGCAGTATAGGGCCGTCCGACGCGGGACTCGAACCGGGGCCGCCTGCAGCGAGGACTAATAGCCTCTGTACATGGGGCGGGTGCTCTACCAACTGAGCTAAACACCGCCCCGTAAACCATTATCATTACTTTTAAAGTTACTAGTTACACTACCCCCAAATGTAACTGAGTTACTACACTCTAAAAGTAACTAATTACCAGGAAAAGTAGTGCCGGTATTCCCATCAACAGTACTGCTCGATTTGAGGGTCTCGTCCGTGTTCTGTCCTTGTTCCAGGTTAAATCGAATAATTGACAAATACGTAGTCGTTTCAGCAGGTTAATACGAACCCAGGGTCTGTTCTTTTTTCTTTTTTTTTTTGCCGGTTCCGTCCAGCTTCTCTGCTTCACTTTGTGCCGTCTCTACTGTGCATACATGCAATCCAGTTTTAGTCTGATTAAGGTGAATACATGCAACGGTTTCCAATCATATTATCTGGGTGTTTTAGTCTGATTTGGAGATGTCTGGTATTAGTCGGACTAACGCGTTCACATGTACTTCAATTGTCCAGTTTTAGCTGGATTAAGGCAATAATTTGTTTTTTGCATAGGTATGAGGGATTTAGAGTAACTCCAGTGACAGACATAAGTGACCTACGTGTTAATTTATCATATTTACTAAGGTCAGAGACTCCTCACCTCGGTGAACTATCTCATTCTTGTGGCACCAGTTGATGGCCTTGATGAGCTGGTAGATGTAGCTGCGGACCTTATCAGGCGGTGCACCGTTGGGCAGCTCCTCCAGCAGCTCCAGCATGTTCTGGAAAAACCAACAACACACCATCATCATCATCCCTGTAGTAAAGGAGCTTTAACTGCCCGGTACAGCGAGCGTGTGCTATAAAATATGAATGTTGTCAACCTCCTGTCAAGTATTCCTCCCTCACTTTGGGGATTCCTCACAGGTTTTAGTGTTTTTTTATTTATTAATTTATTAGCTCTTACCCTTACAGAGTAGTGAGAGCTAAATGGTTGTAGTACAATATGAGAATAAAACCTGTCATGTAATAAACACTTGGCTGGAAACCCTGCCAACACAGTGGGGAATACCATTATTCACCAACAGCTAGTTCATATGTTGCCATGGTGATTTTTTTTTACACTTAAGTTTCAAGTCTGAAACTTACAGCAGCCTGTACACATACACAGTGGCAAGGACAAGTATGTGAACCCTTTGAATCTCTGAGTTTTCTGCATTAATTGCTTTGCTTTCCACTGCGGGCCTGAAGTTTGCCACTCCACAACACTGATGGGAAAATGTTTTGTGGACAAGAGTATTATTATTATTATTATTTTTTTTTTTTTAGTATTTTCTGTACATCTGGTGTTTAAATGGCTCTGCATAGCAGCATATAAACATGTCGGAGGTGAAGTACGGTGGAGGAGCATCATGGTTTGGGGCTTTGCTGCCTCAGGGTCTGGACAGTTTGATGACTTCCAGAGTTTCTCCAGGCTCCTACAGGATGATGTCATGGTGGCTCCACCACCTGAAGCTCAGTAGAAGTTGTGTGAAGCAGCAGGACAACGGCCCTAAACACTGAAGTAAATCTACTATCTAGATCATCTAGAGAAGCTTCAAAAGTAGAAACTCCAGCTTTGGGAGCGGTCCAGCCAGAGCCCAGACTTGAATCCAACAGGGATGCTATGGGGTGACCTCCAGAGAGCTGTTCACACCAGACATCCCATAATAACATGGCTGAGCTGAAGCAGTTCTGTAGAATTCATCCTGAGTGTTGATCAGTTGTGATCTGCAGCTACAGGAAACGTTGGGTTGAGCTTCAACCACTTATTAAATCCAAGGGTTCACTGACTTCTTCCACCTGCACTGTGGATGAATGGAAGTATTATAATTGTTTGTGTAGTCTCAGGTTAAAGACATTGTGTTTGTTTAGACTTGTAACTTAGATGTAGATCAGATCACATTAAATGACCAATTAATGCAGAAAACTGAGAAATTCCAAACTTGTTCTTGCCACCATAGTATACACACATAGTGCACATTGTGAAATAGGAGTGAGTGTCGTTAAGCTGACCCTCTCGACATATTCAAAGACGAGGTAGAGTTTCCCCCTCCTGCGAAAAGCCTCTTTCAGTTCGACGATGTTGTCCTGCTTCAGCGTCCGAAGCATCTTCAGCTCCCGGAGCGTCGTCTCCTTGACCTCCTCATTTTCTGCACGAGAATGAAAGAAAACAGCGATGACGATGCAGCTGTTTGTCTCCACCCCCCCCCCATCCCCCTCCTCCTCCTCCTCCATCTCCCTTACTCACGCCTTCACTCACCTTCGCTGTCTTTGAACTTCTTAATGGCCACCAGCTCATTGGTTTCCTGTGAAGACATGAGGACGAGTTGTCAGCATAGATTTAAAATACCTTTATTGTCAGCTGGTGTTTACATGAGCCACTGCATTTATTCACACACGCTGAGTAGTTCTTAACAGGGTGGTAAGACCAGAACAACCCGACAGGACGAAGCTGATTCAGACCAAAGTTACAGGAATGATGTAATTTTTGAGAATTAAGAACCGCGTTGAGTCCGGGCTTCAACACCTGCACTGCAAAAACTCAAATATCTTACCAAGAATATTTGTCTTATTTCTGGTCAAAATGTCATTTCTAATCAAAACAAATCTCATAATAAAACTCATCAAATAAAAAGTAACTTGCTTTTAGACACTTTTTACTTCTTTCAAGCATAGTTTCACTTGAAATAAGTAGAAAAATCTGATAGTGGAGCAAGTTTTTCTTCCTTTACAAGCACAAAAAACCTGCTTTCACTGGCAGATTTTTCTACTTATTTCAAGTGAAAATTTGTTTGAAACGAGTGAAAATGATCTAAAAACAAGTTAATTTTTAGGTGAGTCTTATTAAGAGATGAGTTTGAACTAGAAATGAGACATTTTGACAAGACATAAGACAGAAATTCTTGGATTCATCCTGCGACTGATCCTAGATCAGATCTGTGGTCTGATCAACTGAGTAGTTGTTCATAGTTTTGACTCTTTCATTCAAACATTTGCAAGTGAAGAAACGTCACACGTAACGTCAACACCACGGAGCAGAAAGAACAGAACCCTCCTGTTGTCATCTGTTTACTTCCTCCATCCATCCTTCTTTCCTCCCTTTCTCGCCTCCTTCTTTCCACAATCCCTTTTCCCTTGCTTCTTTCCTTCCTTCCTTCCCTTCATCCTTCCTTTGCCTCTTTTGATCCAGTTGACCTGGTCTGTTCCCTCCCTCCATCTATCTTTCCTTCCTTTTACCCTTCCTTCTTTCCTCCCATTGTTCCCTTTGTCCTTCTTTCCTTCCTTCCATCATTCCCTTTATCCTTCCTTCCTTCTTTCCTTCTATCCCTTATCCTTCCTTCCTTTCATCTTTCCTTCCTTGAGGACAGCAGGTTAAGAAAGGTTTTATTCCACCTCTCTGAAATCAGATGAAATGTAGGTGTGTTTATTCTGATTGAACTGTTTATATAATGGAGCATTTTCATTCTAAACTGATTCCAACGGGAATATTTGGCTCCATGTGAACACATCACTCACACATCAGCATCCATTCGCTGACCACACAGCAAACATCACACACATCAGTGCCCATGTGTGCCAGGATCAATATCAAAGTACATACAGGTACAGAGTTAAACAATGGCATCGGCAGTTTTAAAAAAAAAACCCAAAAGAGACAGATAAAAACACACAGGGAACATCAAGACTGGGAGTTTTAAAAAAAATCAACCTTTCGTTGTGGAACGAAAGGTGAAAAGGAGAAATAAAAAAGAAGCGCTGAGGATATTTAAATTGATTCCCAGCCCACTCTTATCAAAAAAAAAGTGTGTCCAAGTTGCTGGCAGTGCCAACACAGGAGCAATGACAGTGAACTCATTTCAATTATTTCACCACAGGGCACACACACATACACACACACACACAAAATAAAAGAGCACATCCTTGGCATAGCTAATAAGCATCAGGATGCTGGTTGACCTTGAAGGATTTTACAAGCTGATGTCGTTGCACATTCAGAGATTTACCATACTGTAGGTTTGTTTCCAAGGCTGTGCTGCGACTGGAATACATACGTTTTCAACATTATAAATCAAATAAAAAACAGTAGGTTTTGATCAGGCTTATTGATTTTTTTTTTTCTACTAACATCGTCCATGCTGGAATACATGAGGGAATACCAGGCTGTATACACCATGACCTTTCTTTACTAAAAACTACACACATGTGTACTGTATTTTGGTGTTTTAAGGTGTACGTTATTGCTGCAGTGGACCTCAGCAAAAGTGAAACATTCTCAAAATGAAACCATCTGATTGGACTGAGCTCCACATGTTTATACATGATGGGAATAATCATTTGCATGCCTTGATTCTGAGTATATACTGTGACTAGCAGCTCAGTCAAACACTTTGATGTTGTGGATTTTTGACTAGAAAGTGGAGGGATGAACTATCTGGGTTAAAGGAAGATTTACTGTGTTTATAGTTTTTAATGAACAGTGCAAAGCTTGGATCAGGAACAACAGCAATCCCATGCAAGTTTCTAATATACATATAGTGAGAGTGATTTCCATGTCTTGTCTGATCATAAAGTAGGTCTCTGTGTTATGTAAAGTTTCAAAAACATCAAAGCGCTCAATCCTCAGAGAAATGCACAGAGTTTTCCTTCAGAAATTCTGCCTTCAAATGAGCAATCATACTGTACGTATCAGCTGTATGATACTCTGCCTACATGCCTGACGCACCTCCACCAGTGACTTTGTGCCGGTGTGCTCCTCTGAACACCTCTTTGGGCATAAACGGGTCATCAGCTGGGGACCACTGGTCATTGATTTTGTTGTTGTTTGTTTTGCTCCTTTAAAGCCCCATGCAGTGTGTAACTTATTTGGCTTTTTATTAGCAAAAATCAAACCTGTCTTTCATAAATCCATATTTCACTCAAGTGGAATCACACCTGCATACAAATGAAAGCTTTCTACATCTGAACGGCCCCGATGTACACAAGCTTTAATCAATGCCGCGGCCAAAATCACCAAACAGGTTGCTCACGTTAAACGCGGTAGTTAAACAGGCGACCGTCGCGGTGAAAACAGCTGACATGTCACATGTGGACACAGTTTCTGTGGAGTCGCACTGATGCGACTGAATGCATTTTTTTATTCGCACCGGACATTATCAACTTGCAAATGCGAGCAAAACAGTCGCACTGTCGAGCCCTGCCATGTCACGGAGCAGGCCGTGACACCGCTGACGCCCCGACGAAGCCCCTGCATCCCACTTCGATGGGGCATGGCTTCCCAGCCAGCCTCCCTGCTCGTCCACCAGGTCTGTATACTTGGCTAAACTTTGTTTTTTTGTTCTTTTCGTTTGCATTTTAGTCCAAATTCAGTTAAAGTCCATTGGATCAGATTCTTGTGTTATCTCCAAATAACCCTAAGTGGATATGGGTCAAATATGGGACCTTTAATACCAGAATTATTTATTTGGAATATTTTTTATTCCCCTGTGTTTATGTTTCTGCTGGAGTAGCCACCATTTAGATAGATAGATAGATAGATAGATAGATAGATAGATAGATAGATAGATAGATAGATAGATACATACATAGATACATACATAGATACATAGATACATAGATACATAGATAGGAAAATTTGGTTCTAGTTCTATTTTCTTTGTGAGCTAAAGAAAAACATAGATGTTGTAAACCTACTATTTTCCTGCAAGTTATGGTTTCTTATTCATCTCTGTCTAGTGCATCTTAACTAAAAGGAGGACTTTTAAAGACGGAGACTGGGCCGAGCTGAGGCATGTGGAACTGTGACTCAGAGGTCCTGTCATACAGGAGAAAGGAGGATATAGGTAGTGAGGCAGCATCACAGAGGTATGGGATGGCATGAAGACCATCAAAGGCAGCAGAGAGAGGAGCAGCAGATGGGGATGCTGTGAGAGGAAGCCAGTCCAATCTCTGTTACTACAGTTTCAACAGCCCAGGTACTGTAGCCACGCTCTACCCACTCAGCAGCACCCACACACACACACCCCACCTCCACACTGCCCATCACATGGTCCATCAGCTGCAGATGTTCAGGACTGTCATCATGGACCATGCAGCCCCCCGTCATCCCCACCATCAGTGAAGATGTTTCCAGAAAGGAAATGAATCCCCAGGGCTTCGTCCTGTTCTCGGCCCCGTTGGCTCGTTTTCATCCTGAGCTGCCAGCGAGAGTCTTGGGGCCATGGAGGATATCATTACTGTGTCTCAATACAAATACTTCCATACTTACACTCACTATTTTGAGTGTCTAAGTGCGTTCACACTGACAAGTATTTGATTTGAGACAACACAAACTGTCAAAATGTGTGTGCACTACAGAACTGTTTACTACTGATAGTAAACTACATGACAGTGAATCCTTACAGAAGGAAATAAAAAATCCCAGTTGGTTGGATGACTTGAGGCCTGTTCAGCCCTGATGTCATGAACATTATGAAGAAGACCCCAGCACCTTCAACACCGTCTGGCCGCTCCAACTGAGAGACAAGCTGACGGAGTTCTGTCTTCACCGTTCACACCTCTGACAGCCCTCGGCTCTGCCACATGCAGAAATACTCAGATGTTGGTATGACTGTGGGCTGTACTGGGCTGGGACAGACGGGGTCAAGTACTGGAGGATGGTGAAAGTCAAACCATCTGCAGCTGAACTCCTCCAAGACCAATTTCAAAGAAGCCAGTGAGAAATCAATCCATGGAGCGGTGGATAAGGTTATTTATCATCTACCATGTTACCATGTGTATATCTGTGTAGTCTTATCTGTCATCAACAAGAGATTACGGGTTACGGGGCGCATTAAGTTTGTGTGGCGGTGTCGCAGAGACGAGAGCTGGGACACCGGGTTGGAGGCTCTGATCTTACAAGGTTGGTTTTCAGCCAAGAGACGCCAGAGAGCCTCTATTCTCCAACCAGAACTAGGACTCTGTAGCTGGAGACAAGGGACACATGGTCTTATATTGTGCTTTTGTTTTGTTAATGTTAATGTTAATGTTAATGTTTAGGAGTCGAGGGTATCCGTCAGGTCAGCGAATAGATGCCTGAATTTCCCCTCGGCATTAATAAATTCATTTATTTGCTATTATGACATCATGCGCCTCTCCTCCTGATTAGATGTGAACCCATATACTCGGTGTCGTGCTGGAGCCTGAGGCCTGAGTGGGTGAGGACAGTGGTCCAGAGGGGATGACAACATGAAGGCCAGTCTCCATCTGTCCTCTGCTGCTCTCATGTCCTTCTATCGTCCTTTTGTTTACACAGTGAGAAAACAGAGGAAGCCTCAGTGTCAAGAATCCACCACACGATGAGGAGCCGCTCGTCACCACCGCCGCCGCCGCTCTCAGGGTCACACAAGACGATTGTTTGACTCCACACACACTTGTTTCACTTAAGACGGCGTGGATTTACAGCTTTCAGCACAGAATCCTAAATGCACAGTTTTAGGGCGTATTCACACCAGGAAAGTCAGATAGTTCACTTGCTTTGGTGTTACTTGGTGCGGCTTGTATACACATTGCGTTTTTTCACAAGCACGTGTCCCACAGTTGCTCAATCATTGGATAAAGCGGGATCTTCCACGAAAAGTACACAACGGAGGTCATGAATGCGTTTCTTGCTGCCCTTTCAATTTGGTAGTATTACCAATGTTTCCCACAGGATTTCAGGAGACCATGGCGCATCGGACTATCCAACTATATCACAGGGAGGTGATATAGCAAGCAATTAGCGTGATATAGCACATTTACCCGTGCACCCGTGTCTGTGCGGGCAGAGATGAGAGATGGTGTTTTTTTAATAATCATGCTAGCGTTTCACCATCTCTCATCTCCGCCGGTCAGCCTCTCAACCTGCCGCCTCTTTCGCGTGCGGGTGCACCGCATGTAGATACACGTGAGGAAAAAATAAATAAATAAAAATTATTTTTTCTGTGAGAGACTGCGGCGGGCCCAAACGAGACTGTGGGGGCCGCCACAGTCTCGTTGATTAGTGGGAAACACTGATTTCCAGTTTCACCTGTCCTGTGCTTATTCATCACTTGGAGGCTATGTAGCCGTTATGCAGCCGTCCCCGTGAAGAATGGCCAGACAACAAACACACAGATGTCTGCATGTGCGTCTGAAGGATGGTGCGCTAAAAAAAAAGAATAAAAAGGACGGCACAGCAAAAAACAAACAAACAAAACATAATCATTCTCTCAGGATGCCGCGTTGCCGATCGGTATAAGCCTAGTCACATTTATTTCTGTTAACGGTTATTAATCGGATAACGTCTTTCTGTTATCAGTTTAAAAAAATATTAAGAATGTGCATCCTTAACGGCGACGGGTGTGTCCTCTCCAGCATCTGATAAATGTTTTCCACTGACCAAATATGAAGGAGGCAGCGTGTCTATCTGTGCTCTATATTGACCCACGGCTCATTGTTGATCATTTCCACATTTTCTGACAACAACGGAAGCCTGTTGAATCCAAAAAGGTGCTTGGATTTTGCATTTGGTTCAGGAATGGTTTGGTTTGCATTCACACCGGACGCGAATTGCACCAGGGTTTGGGACTCTGCTGCTGACCAAACTAATGAACCGAGTCCCAGCTGCAGAGGTGGTCTCAGTTCACTTGTTTGATACGCACCAGAATCTTTAGTAGTCTAGTTTGTATTCACACCTCCCCAAAAGGTCCGCACCAGAAGAAAAGTCAGTTTCAAGCAGACCAAACGAGCCTGGTGTGAATACGCTGTTAATTTCCAGTGATGGATCTGAATAACAAACTGTGATTACCAGGCGACATAGATAACACACACATACACACACCAGGACCGATGTTCACACTCGGTGGCAGCACCTTGCAATGTGCTGATGCTGCTTGTGCTCATGTATGGTGGCTCTGACCCCCACTGATTTACCTTTTGAGCCACTGTTCAGTCAGCACACCTAAAAATAGCACAGCCTTTCTAATTTTCTGCTGATGTGAAGAGCAGGTCCTGATTGTCACGTCGCACAAAAGAGTAAAGCTCAAATCTTTCACTTTTTCCCACAGAAGCTTGAATCATAAACAGCATGAACCGCCATATTCTGAGCCACAGCAGTGGTGATGTTGCTGCAGGTTTTTTTGTCACCAATTATTTCTCATTGGGCCCCATGGGAGCCAACACAGGGTGGAATATTGTTTCCAGAGGTGCCTCCTTTTTTTTCTTCCATGGTTGATGTATTTCTATAGATGAATATAGTTTTCACCCTTTGTTTTATTCATGTTCCCATATTTCACCCAATCCCACCTTCAAAACCACTTGTTCAGACTATTAAGATTGGTGCTTTATTCATTTATAATTTTTAAAAAATCAGTTTTAGTTTTTCATTTTATGTAGTTCCTTGTGGTTATCTTTCAGTATGTGTGCATTGTGTATGTGCAAAACTTGCATGCGAAGTTGATGAAATGCTGGACATACAGCATGGCGAGTCAAATGGCGATAACGGGATGAGATCGGTCAAAACGGAGGGTTCAAGCAAAGACGGTTTATTTTGGTTCAAGCTAGCTACATCGAGTGTAGGTTAGCTTCCTATTTCAAAGTAAAAGCACTTCTGTATGTAAATGGCAACGGGTGTTTTATTTTGTGAAAGTAAGTGCGTTGGTCACAACAGCTAGCTTGAGTAGCTATGAATTCGTCCGAACAAAATTGTAAACAGCTGGTATTTAGACAAATGAACGACACACTGCTGATCTAAACGGCTACTTTCTCACCTAAAAGTGTTGATGTTGAGTGTTGAAATGTTGATAAAGTGATATATTTACAGAGTTTAGAGCTAAAATGAAATCAGCTTCTGACTGCTGATTTCGACTCAGGTAGGAAAAACTGAAAATACTATCCACTTTGTCTGCTACAAACCACACACCAGTTATCTTTTGGTCTTCAAAGACACAATCAAGATCAAGTTATTTGCATCTGAAACCTTAGGCTATTTAAAGCGGAAGAACTAACAGTTATTTGCATCACAGATTCATTATTTGTCAATTATTTTTGGGAGAATCATGCATTAGGCTATAGGGAAAAAAAACCAAATTCAGCGACTACAAGAGGAGGTCTTCACATCACTGCCATTATTAACAGTCAAACACCACATTGTTATTACTGTTCTGCTAAAGAAGACGTAATTAAACAAATGGGAATAAAATGAAAATAACGTGAAAATATGTGAACAAACGCTTTGTGTTATTACTCAACAAACTGCTCAAACAATTGCTTAATTATCAAGGAATCACTAATGAATTTTCTGTTCTGATCAACCACCGGTAATTAATTAACGATGTCAGAAATATAACACTTGCGTAGAAATGCTGTATAGCCACCGGGAAACACTGGCTAGCGTGTAGGCTGTGCTATTGTCACTCCTTAAAAAACATAAATTCTAGATAACACATAAGCCTCCATACACACACCCACATACGCTAATACAACACTTGCATAAAGTGGCAGAACATTGCACAAGCACTGGCATGCATTCGCTTGACTAATTAAATGTTCCATCAAACACATAATGTACTGGAAACTATACATAATTCATACAGCAACACATACATTTAAGTAAGCGTCTCATTTCTCCTCTGAACCACCTGGCTGGGTTTCATCCAGGTGTTTGGAGTCTCCGGCCTCATCAACCACATACAGATCTGCTGTAGACTCTTAACAGGGTGACCCATTTACCATCCACATAGTCTCTGTATCCAATACCTCCCTCCTCCTCCTCTCCATCACACACACACTCACATGTTACTTCTCTATCTCTCTCTCTTTCTTTGCCATCCTTTTCTCTTTTGCCCTGCTTCCAGCTGAGACAAGTAAAAATAACTGCTCTCTTGCAGCAAAGCTAAAAAGCCATAGTCTGAGTTTCTGGCTCTACATGTGAAAATGAATCCCCTACACTCTTATATAAGTGTGAAACATGTCATGTGTCACATCCTAGTAGCCTGAAAAATAAATGAATCCCCCGTAGAATTCCTCTATGTTTTCATTATATAAGTCAGAGGTTGAAACATGTCATGTGTCACATCCTAGTAGCCTAACATTTCAAATAACAAAATAATGGAAGAAAAATATATTGATCAAAAATTGCCATTAACAAGTAGTGTTAGCATTTGAGACTGAATTAAGAAACTCCTTGTTGGCCCTTTAATATTGGACTGTCATTGTGGTGGTGGTCTCCAGTTTGGACATGTTATGATCTGAAATGTTCAAAGCCAAAATCATGGAGACAGTTGTTGTTGAAACAAATACTGGTTTATCGATTATTTCTCCCCCTGGAGCACTGTCAACACAGTTGGCTTGAAAGCCTCAAGACTTAAAGGGATACCCCAACTTTTTTTTTTCGTGTCTTGCCTCACTCCCGAGTCCATGACCAGCAGATAGACACCAACCTTTCAACTGTGCGTGCAGTAACGAGGGACATAGACCCATATCACCTGTAATTAGCTTAGCTCAAACGCTGGAAGTGTATAGGTAGTGTTAGCCTGCCTCCACCTAAGTCATCAGAGAAACTCTTCAGCAACTCTAAACGGACTGATCTTCATCTCAAAGCTGACAAAACTCTCCGGTAAGGCATCTTGAGCGGTCAAATGCCGGTAACGGGACGAAATCGGTCAAAACGGAGGGTTCGAACAAAGACGGTTTGTTTTGGTTCAAGCTAGCTACATCGAGGGTAGGTTAGCTTCCTATTTCAAAGTAAAAGCACATATTCTATCATTATGGTTTTCTGTATGTAAAGGGCAATGGGTGTTTTATTTTGTGAAAGTAACTGGAAGTGCGTTGGTCACAACGGCTAGCTTGAGTAGCGCCGAATTCGTCCAAACAAAATTGTAAACAGCTGGTATTTAGACAAATTAACGACACTGCTGATCTAAACGGCTACTTTCTCGCCTAAAAATGTTTGAAATGTTGATAAAGTGATATATTTACAGAGTTTAGAGCTAAAATGAAATCAGCTTTTGACTGCTGATTTCGGCTCAGGTAGGAGGCAGGCTAACACTACCTATACACCAGCGTTTGAGCTAAGCTAATTACGGGCAATACGGCTCGATCTCCCTTGTTACTACACGCACAGTGGAAAGGATGGTGTCTATCTGCTGGTCATGGACTCGGGAGTGAGGCAAGACATGAAAAAAAAAAGTTGGCGTATCACTTTAAGATTGGACCATCGTTGTGGTTGTTTCCAATTTGGACATGTTATGCCAAAATCATGGAGACACTTGTTGAGACCATATTGGTTTTTGTATTTGTCCCAATGGAGCACTGTCAACACAGTTGGCTTAAAAGCCTCAAGACTTCAAGAGGCTTCATCAGTTTGTGGCTAATGGCCTCCACAGTCTCCAGATCTCAACCCAAATATAGTCCAGCAAGAGATCTTAGAAAGCACCCCGTACCGCCGTCATCAAAACACCAAGCAATGAGATATCTCTCAGGGATTGGAGTCACCACCTCACCATGATATATGGGACATGATATATAATCCGTTATTTTTTAGGGGATTTCTGCCTTTAATTGGATCGGACTGAGAAACTTTGATAGGAAACAGGGCGAGACAGTGTGGACAGACATGCAGTGAATGATCATTTTGGTCAGGGCTCAAACTGGCGTTCTCCTACGCTAAGGGACATTTTGCACTACCCTCAGTATTGTAACATTATATTGTGACACATTGAAATGTATACAATTTTATCAGCTAGATTATCAAGCAGACAGACTGACCAACACTTTTCTAGTATTCTGATACTAGAAAGTGAAATTTGTATTTCGTAGTAAATGATCAATACTTGGCATCCATACACCAATACAATGTTACCACACAAAATATCATGACTCTGTGCTTTATTGATTTATTTTCTCCCACCCAAATATCCCAGTGGTCCAATTTGTAGAGTCTGTTTGTTTTTTGTTTTTTTTGTCACCATCAGGTATCATTAGCACTCTACACCTGATTATGCAATTGTCCAATCAACCAATCATCTGCCAGCAGGGAAATCCTCCAATTGGAGCCTTACTAATTTTCAGATCCAGGAGTTTCATTAACTAAATAATCAGCTTCTGCTACATGAAGTCAGACCACTTCACCAGCATCCCTGCTTTAATCACAATGAATGTTCTTTTTGACTGAAGATACTGGAAAACAAATGAATTATTTGTTTTCACTTGGATCTTGTTGACAAAATCATAAGAGCAATTTTTTTTTTTTCCATCTCTGTCCAAATGGGAATTTATTCAATAATCAGGTTTTAGTGCTGCAGATTTGAGTATTATCATATTTAATTTATATCTGTCATATTTATGTCACATATAAGTGATTGCGTAGCTCTACAGCCTCTTTGCCTTTATTTTTCATGCAGTAGCAGAGCAACATGACGTGTCTCCTGGAGACAGAATAGACGTCCTAATCAATAACTATAAGATTCTGTCTCGCCCGCTCGATCTTTCTCACTTGCTCACTTTCTGTGTCACCGAAATAACTCCAATTAGCTGTTGCGTACGAATAACAATCAGCAGGCCGAGTGTTCAGATGGATTAGTCATCTGTGCAGGTAGCCATGGCTGACTCTGCACACATGAAGAGATTCTGTCTCCGCTCTGTGTCCCGAATGGTAATTCCTCCTACAACACGGCAAATCAAATGTGCATGCAATAAATATTTGTTCCAGTCTAAACTTGTGTTGATAGAGAAGTGTTCCTCTCACACATGCAGCACTTCACTGCTGTTAACAAAGACCTTAATCAGAGCAGAGACACTTAAGTCTTCCCCACACAACACACAGAGGAAGAGGGCGACGTGCCAGCCAAGCACCACGCTCACTGTCGCCTGTATTCTCTATTTTAAAGTGATACGCCAACTTTTTTTTTTCGTGTCTTGCCTCACTCCTGAGTCCATGACCAGCAGATAGACACCATCCTTTCGACTGTGTGTGCAGTAACAAGGGAGATAGAGCCGTATTGCCCGTAATTAGCTTAGCTCAAACGATGGTGTATGGGTAGTGTTAGCCTGCCTCCTACCTGAGCTGAAATCAGTAGTCAGAAGCTGATTTCATTTTAGCTCTAAACTCTGTAAATATATCACTTTATCAACATTTAAAACATTTTTAGGTGAGAAAGTAGCGTTTAGATCAGCAGTGTGTTGTCAATTTGGAGACTTTTGTCAGCTCTGAGACGAAGATCGGCCCGCCGGTTTCCGTTTAGAGATGCTGAAGAGTTTCTCTTATGACTTTAGGTGGAGGCAGGCTAACACGACCTGTACACTTCCAGTGTTTGAGCTAAGCTAATTACGGGCGATACCGGCTCTCTCCGCACGTACAGTTGAAAGGATGGTGTCTATCAGCTTGTCATGGACTCGGGAGTGAGGCAAGACACGTAAAAAAAAAAAAAGTTGGTGTATCCCTTTAACATGTCCGATGATGCAGACTGTGTTGTAGTTTTGCTTCTATCTGCCTTTGTTGAGCTGCAGCTTCCTCCATCACTGTTATGTCATGTTCTGCTTACCATGTCATTTTGTTCATGGCTCCAGAGTGCCAGCGTTTGCATATTTAGAATTTCACTCATTGTATATAATTTATGCCTCTTAAAATTTTCATGAAGCGTGGCTTTGAAAGAACTTGTGCAAATGGAACATAGAGGGGAAAGGGACCACAGGACAAACACCAAGCACTCAGAGTAATGAACAGATCTGGTTTAAATTCAGAAGCTCCAACCTCAGTTTAGTTTAATTTCCTCCTCATTTCTCACTCAGTGTTGTTAGTAATAACCCAGATTTGTCTGCTTCTTATCACAGACTCTTTGAGCTTCATTCTACATTTCATTTCCACATAAGATTGGGTTCAAGAAACAATATGGTGACCAAAAATGTAATAAGATTTGCTCATTTTTGATGTCAGCCCTCAGTCAGAAACATGATGGAACAGTAACGGCATTAAACGTTAAAAACGCCTGTGATTCTGCTGCGACTTTCTCTTCCTCCTACAGTCGTCCTTTCTCACTGCAGAATTCAGTGTTTTTCACAAACAATATTTCATAATACGACTGACAGAAACACTGATACAAAAATATGTTAAATATCAAAGTATAGTGTTGCTTTATCCACACAAATGAATGTTTTCTACAAAATAGTTAAATTACCTTTAGTCACTGTGGCTCAGTTTGACCAGTTTTGAGAATTGAAGTGGTTGCAGGATTCTCTATAAACATTATGTAAAGTCTATAGTGAATCGAGTCTGGTTATATCTGCAGAATAAGACAAATATGGATTGAAGTTTGATGACCTTGTGTTTCTTGTAGACGTGCTATAATATATTAGCTCCGTTAAATCCATTTAGTTTAGTTTAGTTTATTTATTTAGCATACATTTTAATACAATGGTGCACGAAGGGAACAAAGCCCTATAACAAATTACAACAAGACAAATTTCTATGGCTAACAAATAAACTTAGAAAAAATAAAGATACGGAGATAGAGTGCATACATAGTCAACGACATTATAAGCAAAATAAACAAAAATGAGAAAAAATGGAGAGATAAGGATAAATAAAGATAAGGTACAAAAAATTCATGGGATATGGAAAAGAGCAAGAAATTCAAGAGAAGTTGAGATGTATTTTTAGTTGCTTTTTAAAAAGTGAATAAGAAGAAATGGATCTTAATGAAGGAGGTAGTGCATTCCAAAACATAGGACCTCTGTAAGTCATATTAAACTGATGGTGTGATGTGCGGGTGAAGGGTAAAGTAAGATTACTGTGATAATTCTAGTTCTTTTCTGGGTGAAATCTGCTGCTTTGGTTTTGTGGTTTGTTCTGTTTTGATTTCACTCTGGTTCATAATTTTGAGAGGGCTCTTCTCTGCAGCAGCAGCAGCAGCAGCAGCAGCAGCTGAGGCTCGTGATAATCACAAACGTGCAAAGTTGGAGCATTTGCCTGGTTCAAGTGATGCAAACTAAACACGATTGGTTCACAGGGATTCACTCTCTGATGGAGGTAATTCTGTTCATCGGAGGAATGTGGAGTGCTGAAGTCTTGGTAGATAGTTTATTGATTCTGGAGGGAAATTACTTCTGTGCAACAACAAAACGTGTTCAGAAACACACAGAAATACAAGTCATGTGAAAAGCATTAGAGGATGTGTGTTGGGTGCCCGGGTGGAGGCATCCTGGCCGTTTTCCGTGACCAGCACCCAGTACAGACGGCCTGGTGTTTCCTGACCTGGCACCTCTGTATTCAGCCACAACGTTTCTTAGATCTTGCGTCGTGTGTGTGCGTGTGTGTATACATTTGTATGTGCTTGTGCGTATGGGTGTGCATCTGGGTGGGGTTTTTATGGGCTGGGGTGGAGTGGGGTGGGGGCTGCTTTTAAACATGTAAAGCACTTTGTGCTACATTTTTCATGTATGAAAAGTGCTCTATAAATAAAGTTTATTATTACTTTGAAATAGGAAGCTAACCTACCCTCGATGTAGCTAGCTTGAACCAAAATAAACCGTCTTTGCTTGAACCCTCCGTTTTGACCGATCTTGTCCTGTTACCAGCATTTGACCGCTCAAGATGCCTTACCGGAGAGTTTTGTCAGCTCTGAGACGAAGATCAGTCCGTTTAGAGTTACTTAAGAGTTTCTCTGATGACTTTAGGTGGAGGCAGGCTAACACTACCGATGCACTTCCAGTGTTTGAGCTAAGCTAATTACGATATGGCTCTATATCCCTTGTTACTGCACACACAGTTGAAAGGATGGTGTCTATCTGCTGGTCATGGACTCAAGAATGAGGCAAGACACGTAAAAAAAAATGTTGGCGTACCCCTTTAATATATGGGCGATTTGATCTATTAGCCTACTGAGCTAAATATGATTCCATGTTGGGCAGCTCTGTCTATTATGTCAGCTCCTTACACCGGGGGGAGGAGGGACCGGTGACCGGCTGACTATCGCTCACTGCGACTGTCTCTAATGTGATCAGTCAGCTCCAGTGAGTTCAAGAGCCATCAGTTAAAATGACTTAAAAGTCATTAAAAACCTGCGCTTGTCACTGAGGAAACTTTTAAAACATTAAGAATTATAAATGGAGTTTGTCAAAGTGACAGCACGAAGCCAGAGGTCATGAGTCAAGTGAACAGATCTTTTGAACCGATCTGAACTGATCCCAGTGATGTGGGCAGTGTGAAGACCTGCAGATCTGCTTTGAACATCGTTAGCCCGTGAGCGTTGTATTATTCAGACCTGCCCTTCATTTTGGGAACTGTCCTTGGGATCTTGAGCCAAAAAGAGCCCAGATTTTTTTTTTTTTTTACCTTTCTTTGACTTACCACTATGTCTGCTGCAAACGTAACGTTCAGCATTAGTTCATCTAAAAAACGGGAGCATGCCTATGTTCCCACAGCCCTATGTTCCTTCAGTCCTATGTTTCCTCAGTCGTATGTTCCCTCATTTCTAATAAGGTTTTTTTTTCTTTCCAAAATTAGGCCCTATGTTCCCACATTTCCTTTATTCTCAATTCGCAGATTTTATTCTAATTTCTCCCAATTTGGTAGTCAATTACACTCAACCTATTATCCAGTAGCAGTTGACTACAGATGTAATGTAGCTTTTAGCTAAATCTGGGAACATAGAGCCCTGAGAACATAGGGCAGACCCCTTCCAGCACCGCTACTCCAACATAGGGTTGAGTGACGAACCCTTATACTGAAATTAAACTCACCTCCCTGAGTTAGTGCAATTTAGACAACAAACTTCTACAGTAGTACAAATAGAGTTAGTAGTAGTAAACAAGGCATTAGAAAGCTTGTGCAGTAAGTAGCCTACACCAGGAATTCTGGACATTATTAGAGGGAAAACAAGCTTCTGCATTTGACTTGAGGTCATGGTGCAAAGGACCCTAGGTTGAAATTACTCTGAATTATCCCTTTAAATGCGGTATAAAAATAAAAATGACTTGACTTAGAGTTTCATTTTGAGAAAATCTTAGAAATGAGGCAACATAGGGCTGAGGGAACATAGGGCCTAATTTTCAAAATTTTCAGTGAACATAGAACTGACCCCTAAACAAAACTACATGTATAAAAGTACCAACAGTTCCAATACAGACTGTTTTCCACCTCTGATGTCCTAATTCACTAATGTATCTTATCAAGTACGATGTAGATGAATTAATTTCATATGAAAACTGTGTCAACCTTGTTCTATGATAAATTATGACAACGACCAATTGATGATGATGTTGATCACCTTTGCAGTAACTGCTGCTCCTACTGAGATTAAACTCTTAGTTAACAGCACTTTATTAATGAAGGCCTGAAATCATGTGCTAATAATAGCTGCAGTAATCTGTCCTTAACCCCATTCCTGGATGATGGAGTCAGAACATCACACTGGTGTTTCATTCATAACAGTGTTGGTGGAAAATGAACAAATGAAAAGATCAAACTCATTACATCCAGAAATCTGAATGAGAAGAAGAATTGAAACTGAAGTCATAACAAACGGACCAGTGATCATTTGTTCAAATTCAGAGTGTAGTGTACATGCTCAACCAGCCATTTCATGTTCTCCAGTACAGTGTGTTGACCTCATGATCTCTTGCCCTGAAGGCACTAACTGAACAAGTACTGAACAAGAATGAGACCAACACATTTAAAATTTAAATGGTATAAAACCATTTTTAACTGGAGTCAAAGGTAGGCCTGTTCTCTAACTCTCTATCTTTCTTTTCTTGTGATATTAGCATCAGCATACCATGGGGCTTGTGCAAATTTCAGGATAATGCTACATGGGTTGTGTTAGAAATAGACTTGTAGTCCAGACCGCCTGAACCGAGACCAAGACACTACCAAGACCAGAGAGTATCAAAACCAAGACCAAGACCAAGACAGACCAAGTCAAGACTAAGACCAGTTGAGCTCAAGACCGAGAACGAGACAAAAAACCCCAACTAGTTACACCATATTTTGCTATTGGTGAGTTGTAGAACACGAGAGGACAAGTGCCAACACTGTGTCTGTGTCACAAAATACATTTTTGGTACCACTTGAAGGGGGCGCATAAATAATGATATTCAAAAAAAAAAGAAAAGCATGCCTGCCTGGATGTCTGAGACATTGCGAGACTGAGAGACACGAGACCGAGACAATACCAGGACGAAACACTGTCGAGACCGAGAGGAGACCAAGACCACCATCTGGTCTTGAGACCAAGACCGGTCTCAAGGAACTACAAGTCTAGTTAGAAATACTTGTTTGATACAAGCAGTATCTCTTACCCTGGTTAATGTTCTGTGTTAAATCCTGTGCAACTGATTATTTGTTTCTATCAAAGTTATAACTCTCTCACAATTTCCACTTATTTTTTCTTTGCTGGTTAACAGAAGTCACATCATTTGAAGTCACCGTGAAACAATAAATTACAATAAATAAACAATAAATTAGTACATCAGAGCTACTTTGGTGATTATCAGCCATTTTTCTTTTTTTTAAAGTATATTTTTTTGGCGTTTTATGCCTTTATTTGATAGATTAGTAGAGATAGACAGGAAAGGGGGAGGCAGAGAGAGGGGAATGACATGCAGGAAAGGTCTGCCCGATGCGGGACGCGAACCGGGGACGCCTGCGTCTGCACATACATGGGGCGGCTGCCTTAACCACTGCGCCACGCACCGCCCCAATCAGCCATTTTTCACTTTGCAACTCAGCTATGCTATGATCAATTAACACACGGCAGAGAAAACGCAAGAGGAGGAAGATAATGGATAAAGCAATACATGAGCAGGGAAACATGTAGTCATGTATGGAAAGCTCTGCTGGATGAGTCACAACAGCAGGCCCTGCCTTCCTGCATACCAACTACATTAATGGCATAAATTTAAATACTTTGTTGAAGAACCACCGTTGGAACCACATTATTCATCAGTGTTCCCGAGTTAAAATTCTGAATCGTGCATAGAGTGTGACCTACAGACAGGCGGCAAATTAAAGAAGAGACACATATAAAGTGTTGGGCCATCACAAGCTGCCAGAACAGCTCCAGTGTGCTTTGGCTTTGGTTCAAGACCCTCTGAACTCTCCTCTAAAGATAACACCTCATTGGTGGAGCGTGCCGTCTTAACACATCTCTCCAAAACATCCCGAAGGTGTTTCAGCTCAGTTCAGATCCAGTGACTGTAAAGGTCATAGCATGTGATTCACCCCATACTCAACCATCCAGGGGGCGCTTTGTGTCGTCCTGGAGGGGACCACTCCCTGAAGTCAGACATGATTCACCACAGGATCAACACCCAGAATAACACTGTGTTCTTTTGTAGTGATGCTCCTCCCTTTAAAGGGATACGCCAACCTTTTTTTTGTATTTTGCCTCACTCCCGAGTCCATGACAACCATCAAAGTAAAAGCACTTCTGTATGTAAAGGGCAACGGATGTTTTATTTTGTGAAAGTAACTGGAAGTGCGTTGGTCACAACAGCTTGCTTGAGTAGCGCCGAATTTGTCCAAACAAATTGTAAACAGCTGATATTTAGACAAATTGACGACACACTGCTGATCTAAACGGCTACTTTCTCGCCTAAAAATGTTTGAAGTGTCGATAAAGTGATATATTTACAGAGTTTAGAGCTAAAATGAAATCAGGTTCTGACTGCTGATTTCAGCTCGGGTAGGAGGCAGGCTAACACTACCCATACACTTCCGTTGTTTGAGCTAAGCTAATTACAGGCGATACGGCTCTATCTCCCTTGTTACTGCACGCACAGTGGAAAGGATGGTGTCTATCTGCTGGTCATGGACTCCAAAGTGAGGGAAGACACGAAAAAAAATGTTGGCGTATCACTTTAATGGGACAAATGGACCAATGGACACCAACCAATAGCCTTTTCGTAATAGCGGGGTCTTTAGAAAAAATAGAAAACCCCACTATTACGATGAATGGAAGTCTATTTTCGGAAAGGCAGGGTGTAACCACATTAATGTTCTCAAGAGAAGAGATTATCTTCTGCTTTTCTTTCTTTCTTCTACATATCCCAATATTGCATGAGTGTCATGGTCGTCAGATGTACTGTTTGTCACAGTTTCAGATCTTCTTCACTGACGTCTTTCCCATCTGTCTCAGTGCACTCACATGAACTCTGAAACCCTCGATGGCGGTTTGTAGCTGCACCAAGCAAGGTTCACACTCAACATTACACCGTTCAGTGCAGCTGTCAATGTTCAACTCAGTTGGACTCAAACTGTGACAAACACCCAAAAGGGCCAATAGGAATGAAGCATTCAGCAGACCTGGAAGCAGTCACTGTGGAAACAGAGCTCTGTATCTCCAACCACCTCCTTCTCTTGTTATTAGCAGGGCTCTTTACATCATCACACAGCAAACATACATTGTTGTTTGCAATGACAGAGTTTGACCTCAGGGGGAGATTCCCACTTCTTATGTTTTACTCTACAACGTTGGAGAAATCCTCTGTTTGCTTCAACAGTTGTACTGACCCAAGCAGAACCACCTTAAAGCTATAGTGCGTAACTTCTACGTCTCTGTAAATCTCCGTTTCACCCAAGCCACTACAAGAGGAGATGATAACGCTAATTAAGCCGTTCAGCTCCTCTAACACCTCGTGGTATCTTTCAGTATTTGTTCTTTTTGTATTTGGTGACATTGGCGACATTCCTGCGCTGGCACACAGGGAACAATGGTGCGTTCCAGGCAACCCATAACTCCTGTAACTGTTTTTCCGACCTGTCAAGTTGTACCAGTTCGATCTGGTACGAGTGCAGGTCGGAAGTTACGAGTGACCGTTATAGTGCACTTTCAGTATTAAAGCTGTTACCGCTGCCTACTGTTTCAATTTGTTAGCGCTCCAATCTGAATCCGTTTCAGGTAAAACACTGACAGTGTTGGACTACCTCACACAACCACAAGACGAATCTCCTGACATGTCACTCTAATGCTGTATTTATCCATCTGATAGTCATAGAAAGATAAAGCCATTTAACACCAACTGAAATCTGCTGAGGACAGTAGAGAAGGAAACATCAGTTTTCTTTGCTGTTGTTGCATCATTCTTCGATATAAAGCACGAAAACAGTTTGTTGACAGCTGGACGTACAGAAGTAAGAAATGCTGTCTTACCTTATGCCTGCACTTCAGCACCACTCCATACGCTCCTGGACAGAGAGAGACAGAAAATATCAATAAAGTGAGACTGAGACGTGTTGTTAAGTTCCAACATCTTAATTATGTTTTGGCCTCCCAAACCTTTACAAACATGTTCATAAGAAATAAGAGCAGTAGGTGAGAGCCACCAGAGAAACAGCAGTTAATAGGTGAGGTGGAGGCACAGACTCTCCCACACACTCAATACACACGTAAGCATACCTTTGATAACCAACACAACACTCACACACTGTCCCTGTAGTTTTCTGTCTTTGTTAAGCACGTTATGTTCTCAGTTGATCCATATTTCAGATCTCAGGTCCAGACAAATGACTTTTTTAGTCTTGTAAACCAGTCTTGCATTTGTTGTGATAAAAACAAAAATTCAGTGATCTGTCCAAGCTGCTTTTGTTGCCATTCAAAATAGGAACACAACATACTATGGTTAGGTAAAGGCTGCTCATCTCAGACACTGTGTTCACTCCCAGTTGTGCCTGTTCCAGGTTAAACTATTCATTCATCTGGGAACAAGACGAGAGCAAACAAATGGTTCCACATGAATAAAGACTGACCTCCATCGCTCCCTTTCCTCCTTTGTTTTCATCTATTATATTCTGTTGCCAGGTTTGTTCGATCACAGCAAAACTGGCAACGTTACAAGAGAGGAGTAACATGTGTCATTCCCCCACAGAATCAGAGCTGCAGTGCATGATGGGTACATTTAAAGAAAGAAAAATATTTTCATAGCTCCTCCTATTCTTTGAACGTGAGTAATTTACAAATGGGAAGCAGCTGGAAACTGCAGTTCCTTAAACGGCCACATGAGGGTGGCTCCAGAAGTGAGTCAACCTCCATAGACTCCCATGTTAAAAACCCCAACTTTACACCAGAAATAAGCATAACAGGCTTGTACAAAAACAGTCCTGATGTCTGTGGCTATAATTTCCTGCTCTATGGCAACTGTTACTGGTGTGTAAGTTTTATGCAACTCATCAGTTTATATATTATTAAGGCTTTTACCCATTTTCCACCAGAAGGAAACTGGTGCTGGTTCAGTGCTGGGTGCTGATGCCGGTGGTTAGCTGGTTCAACTCTGCTCTTCAACTTTCCTGGCTAGCCTAGTACAGAGTTCCCAACTGGCTTAAAACCCGGTCCGATTGGTGGGTGTTAAAGCTCGGACCCGACACAGCCCGTCTTACTACCATTTATTCACGGCCCGAAACCAGCCATAAAAGGAAAAAAGGAAGCCATCTTGGACTTGGACCGCCGTGAACAGTGACTGCGTTTTGATGCTTAAATTAACTGTCAGCTTCAACTGTGATTAGCAACGATCTGCAGTTTAACGTAATAAGATATTGATAACGTCTATGTCTGACCCAGGTTGTCTGGCCTGACCTGAGTGGGTTTCAATCGGTCTCTCGCACCACGGGCGACGATGCTAACAATTTTGCCAAGAGGTCAATGACCACTTGGCAAGTGGGTTAGCACGTCTTTTATGTGAGTGAGTTTAACTTCAGTACCGCTAACCACCACAGCTGTCACTTCTCCTCACTGGTACCTCGTGACTGTGGCTATAAGAGGACCTCCGGTGTACTGTATGTATATCTCTGAGGTGGTCCTGTTGGTCAGGTGACTTCACCCCCAGCCACTAGCATAATCAATTCTTGGAGTTGGTGCTGGTCTGGAACCAGGAGCCGGTGCTTAGGCGGTCGAACGGCAAAGAACCGGTGGTAAGTCTGGTTCTGGCTCTGAACCAGCACTGGAACCTCTGTGGAAAAGGGGGAACAGAGACTACGTCCATCTTTACATACAGTCACAAGCTTTACAGTATCTTTAGTCCAGTTGTCTAAGGGAAGTAAAATAACTACAGAGATGTATTTGATCTCTTCTACAGTTGAACAGAAATGGCAGGAGCTGAAGTCAGTTATTTCATTTTGGATGTAGTGATCATGTTTGGAGGCTCTTCAGACTCCAGCTTGTTTTTGTATCAGTGCTTTTCAGCCCTGACATTTTTCTCTGTGCTGTGATTTAAAGGTTTTTACAACTTGTGTCTAAAGGAGAGCTGAGGTCACGAGCTCTCTCCTCTGTTTTACTGTCATCTGTCACAAAACGGCTTTTCCCTTTGGAAGCCGCCTTCATTTCACTTTGAGAAGCCAAACCAAGATAAAGCTACAATGATTTTTTTTTTATAGCAGACAGAAAACTGCAGGAACATAACTCAGCTTTTCAGGGAGACTGATGAAACAAATGCTCTGTAATAAAACTTGAGCTGTGACAGTGTTGTTAAAAGGGATGAGCTATTTTAGACACTCAGGGGGCTTTTTCGTAAAGGTGATTCGCACCACGCAGATCACAAATGGCTGCTGCATCTTTTCTTTTTTTCAAAGTTCTTTTTGCTCACAAATTGCAGATAAATTAGTGAGTCCTCCTGTGCAGAGCTATCACACAGAAACCACCTCATGTTGCAGATGTGGTGAAACTGACTCCAGGACTCGAGGGAAACATGTTTACAGTATCTTCTCTACAGTCGCAGGAGCTTCTGCTTGAATTATCGGTTTGAGATCAGCACCTGCATTATACAAAATGTGGTGTTTGTTGATTGTTACATTAAATATCTGTTACTTCGATGACATGTTGGAGGTCAAAGGATGTGCAAGAGAAAAGTCAGTGTCAGTTTCAGCTCAACTGACCATGAGCTGGAGATGGAGGCTTGTCATGACACCAGGACTTCAGCAGTTGATACCGACACCAGTGACATTCTCGATACTCATGCGATACCACGATGAAAATCCAAAAACCGAACTCATGCACTTCTAAATTCACTACTTCATTTAAAGGGATAGTTCAACATTTTGGCAAATTGTCCCATTGCCATAAACCCTATAGTCATAGCAGTAGGTTTGTTACCTTTATTTGTCGGTGTGTGACAGTTGAGGTTCCTGTCACTATGCCTCCAATTGATCATGCGCCCTGGCTACTAGGCCAAGGGGATGTCCCTTTGGCTGACTGGTTAGCGTGCATGACTCTTACTCGGGAGTCTGAGGTTCGAAGCCCGCCCGGGCCCTCTTCACCTTGCCACAGGTGCAAGCTATTTTTAGAATGGCGGAGCAGAGCCGCGAGCTGCTCAGAGCTACGCTACGGAGGCTCACAGGATTTCTTAGTTTCCCTCATCAAACTCATCAAATACACAACCCAACAACTCCAAAATGCTCTGGTGAACAAGTTGTGACCTGCACATTCACCACGCTATGAGATAATAACACAACGTTACCAGACAGAGTTGTTTTAGAGGCAAATTCATGGAAAACCGCTGATGCAAGTTGCCTTCAGGGACAGTTTTTCATCAAGCAGTCTCTCCTCTAAAACAACTCTGTGTGGTAACGTTGTGTTATCTCATAGTGTGGTGAATGTGCAGGTCACAACTTGTCCACCAGAGCGTTGTGGAGTTGTTGGATTGTGTATTTGATGAGTTTGTTTTCAACAAAATGTTGAACTATTCCTTTATAAACTGTTTCACATCAAACCCTGCGCTACTGGCAAAGTGTCATCAACACAGCCGGCCGAGGGCAAAGGCATATATCCGGTACTACAGTATATCTGTATGGTAGGCGACCAATAACAAGGAGGCATTGATATGTTTTTGGCGTGTTGGCATCGTATCTCCAACCCACGCTGGAGATACTTGACTTTGCAGTCAGCGCTTTAAACCAGATCCCTGCTCAGATTCTGGGTCAGTTCTGAAAGAAATCAGCAACTACAGGATGACCCAGAGCTTTCTTCCTGTTTGCAGGAACAAGGTGTTCTGAAGCTGACGGGTCTGTTCCTCAGTGGCTCACAAGCACTGAAACCAAATCACCAAAATATCTTTTCTTAGGGACAAAACAGTGAAAAGCAGCAGCGGTGAGTAAATCCAGTTACATAACTCTTGTGTATCTACAAGCAGGGTGTCATTAGTCGGGTTAAGTCGTCTCACTGCGACTTTAAATCTCCCACCGCTGAACTGCAGCTCTTTGTATATTTAACTTTTTTTGATTAATGTGTGCCGACAAGCACCGATGTAGATCACAGTTAGTGAGAATTATCAACAGCACAATAAACACTCGGTCGCTGTGTCGTCTCACATCAGACTGAAGCTGCGGATGAATGTCAGTCCAGCTCCCAGGAATCAGCCCCAAACCACGCTGCTGAATGACAGACATGCAGAAAGGAATAATGGCTGCACGGATGTGTGTGGAGTAAGTGAGAGCCTTGCACACACACACGCACACACACCAACATAACAAACACAGTTGAGGCTGATGCTCATGACCTCATTTTAAATATTTACTGTGAAGTGAAGCAGTCATATTCTTGAGAAAGTGAAACCTAAAGTAAAAGTCTAAAGATTTAAAAATAGAAGCTGAGAAAATAGACACAGTCATCAGTGAAAATATCTACAGATGTGGTTATTTTTTATATTTTCTCATAAGTCATTCAAAATAATAGATCAATCAGCAGGATGACATCATTATCAGGACCTCACTGAAGCCAGGTCTGAACCCAGGTTGGTGTTTCTGCTCTATTTGGTTCTGGTTTCACACCAAACAACTGTTTATGACGTCCTGTCCTCATCAGCTACATTGCTGCGTCTTCGTACACTTGACATTGGTTTGTAAACAGGCGTGTGATGACGTAGTCACAAAGTCACCAAAGCTCTCCTCAGATGAACTCGTTAGCAAAGTAACGATCCAGGAAAATTTCGTTTGTGGCATCGTGGCAGCGATAATTATTGTTATGGTGTCGCTACCAGCCTATAGCCTATATCACTGGAAAAAATCGCTAGATTTGTCGCTAATCGCTTTTGACAAAAAAAGTCGCCTTTTTCTTTAGAAAAAAGCTCCCGAATAATGAGGAGAAACTTCGGACAGCAAAACTATTCGGGATCAAAACGTTATTTTTGTACTTCCGAATACGTACTCGGGTTCGAGTGGGCTACATCCCTAATTAGCACTGCATTCACTCTTTTTCTTCTTTCAACATTCAGTCTCCTCTGCAGTGTTTTAACGGCTGCTTGAGTTACAGTCGGACACGTCATGGAAGGTTCATGGAAGGTTTTCAGTGTGAAACACCAAACCTGCAATTGTGGGGTTTCACTCCCAGTCACTTCAAAATGGGAAATAAGAGCAGATCAGGGAACAGGGAGTTATCACTGAACTCTGATTGGACATAAATGAGGAGGATGGAGGAGTAAAGCTGATAACTGCCCAGCTCTCTGCAGAAGAAGAAGGTAAATAAAGGATCTGGAAGCTAGAGGAGAATATCTGGTAAACAATGTGAGCCCAGTCTGGAGGATTACATGTTAATCTGCAACAAACTCCTCCAGCCTGCTGACGCCTAGACCCTAATCTGGCTCTGCTGCTCTGGACCTGGACCTGCAAGACCTGAACCATCAGCTGCTGATGAACACACCACCTCAGTTTAAAGGTTCCTCCCATCAAGCATTGTGGTTGTATATCAAGCAACTCAATTGTATTTTTCATGCTGCATTCACATGAAATTGTGCAGACAGCAGACGGGCGACAGCCGCTGCATGTTAACGGCATAAACAAGCCTCTATGTAAACAAGTGTTCAGTCAGCACGAGGCAAAACAATACACGTGACAACATTTTGTCATGGCGATGTCGTATTGTTTACCTGACCCACGTACGGCTTTCTCTCAACTTCTGTGACTAAAATGACATCTGGTTTGTTACCAACGGCCGTCTGCCCGACTGTACCTGAATGCAGCATCAGTGTAACGCTCCATTCCTCCTCACTGCGTTACCGTGGTGACTTTTCACAGACGCTACCTTTTTGCTATAGCTCATTTTTCATGTCACTACCGTTTGAAGTATATATTTTTTTTGCATTTTTGGTTTAAGTTTCGCTTCTACCTACCTCGTCTCTCCCTTGACGCAGAGAGGAGGGGGGGCAGTGTTTCGTACCCATGCTGGGAAGTTAGTGCGGTTTCAGCCAACGCGACCCCGCTTAAGCTGCGACAGCAGCACCATTCATCCTATTAACCATTTTTCTACCATTGCAATGAGTCTGGAAACATTATTTTAAGGCCAAGAAACTCTGCAATGTTACTTTAACTTTAATAACTCAGTGACTCAATAAACGGTCCATGAAAAAATATTTCTCCAGTGGATATCTTAGTTAGCCTACAACATGACTGAGCTAACTGGAGTAGTTTCATGTCGTGTCCGACAACGGAAGGGTTTTAACAGCTAACGTCCTGATGTTAGCTTGGCTGCTGCCATTAACTTAGCTACTATTAGCTGTAGCCACTGATGCTGTCTAGACACTGTGATTCCCCCATAAATACAACACATAGCAACACAAAAAACACACAGCCTACAGAAATATTAATGTTTCTTCAATCATTTCAGATTTGTCTGAGATTCGGTCTATATGAATGATATGAACGGCAAATTCAGAGCTTACCGGAACACTTCAGTTTGTTGATGGGGGGGATTACTGATTAATAAAAAACAGACTTTTGAGCCAAATAATCAATTTTCCTGAATAGATAACAGGAGAAGTTACACAATGTCCCTTTAACACACAGACACAGACACACACAGCACCCACCTTCTCCCACAATGCCAAGGACCTCAAACTTATTCATCACATCACCGAGGGCGGGGGCTCCTCCAGGTGAAACGAGCTGCTCAGGTTCAGTGAGGAGACTCCAGCTCCGACCGAACTGTCGAGTCCAGGAGAACGGAGCTGAGTGTCAGACCACACCCCATCTTCACTCCTCCTCCTCTTCTTCTTCTTCTTCCTCTGCAGCTTCTCCTCTCTCTCTCTCTCTCTCTCTCTCCTCAGCCTTCTGTCGTCTCTGTAAATGTCACTTTCTTTTATTTATGGATTTGCCTCAAGTTGCTTCAGTCGCCTCTCAAACTCTATTCCAAGTCTTCACGTTGTTGCGCGTCACACGTTTCTATCCAAACCTCCGCACGGCTGCATCTGGAAGTTTAGAAACAAGAGAAAGATGAGGAAGAAGAAGAAGAAGAAGAAGGAGTTAACATATTCTGTGAGAGAGGGGTCACTCCAAGGTCCAACTTCCCATCATGCCTCACTCAGTTAGCGTTAGCCACAGATGGTGGTTAACTAGGACAAGCAGCCTCCATGTACAGGAAGGCAGCGTTTCCTCCAGGACACGTTTAAATCATGGATGACTTAAGCATGACACACACACACACACACACACACATACACACACACTGCCTTCTATTCTAATGAGTCCCACATTGACCCAGGATGCATCTGAAGGAGCAGCAGCTTTGAGCCGGGTCCTGTTGGATCAGGTTTAACCCTCCTGTTGTCCTCCTGGGTCAAGGAAGGACAAAGGGAAAGATGGGAGAAAAGAAGGGAGGGAAAAGGGGAGGAAAGAAAGATGGAGGGAGGGAAAGATTGGGTCAAAAAGGAAGGAAGAGGGAAGGAAGTAAGGAAGGAAGGAAAAACAGAAGGAGGGACAGATCCGTTCAAGGAAGGAAGAAGAATTTGGAAGAAGGGAAAGATGGGAGAAAAGAAGGAAGGGAAAAGGGGAGGAAAGAAAGATGGAGGGAAGGAACAGATTGGGTCAAAAAGGAAGGAAGAAGTAAGGACGAAGGGAAGGGAGGGAACAGATGCATTCAAGGAAGGAACAGGGAAGGAAGGAAGGGAAAAGGATTGTGGAAAGAAGGAAATGAAAAGGGAAGGAAAGAAAGATGGAAGGAGGGAACAGATTCGTTCAAGGAAGGAATAAGAGGTTGGAAGATGGAAAGGATGGGAAAAGGGGAGGAAAGGAGGGAGGGAGGGAACAGATTGGGTCAAAAAGGAAGGAAGAAGTAAGGACGAAGGGAAGGAAGGGAGGGAGGGAACAGATTCATTCAAGAAAGGAAGAGGGAAGGAAGGAAGGGAAAAAGGATTGTGGAAAGAAAGATGGAGGGAGGGAACAGATCAGGTCAACTGGATCAAAAGAGGAAGGAAAAAGAAGTGAGGGCGAAGGGAAGGAAGGGAAAAAGAATTGTATAAAGAAGGAAGAGGGAAAGGAAGGATGGAGGAAGGGAACAGTTTGGGTCAATGTGAACCAGAAGGACAGCAGGAGAGTGTCTTGAGTGAAATGTCTTGGAGGCCATGCAGATCCTGCAGGTCTGCAGAGGACCAGGTCCTATCACACACCAGACTGGTCCCTCATGAGGCCAGAGCCGGTTCACACACCCACTGACCGACCGACCGACGTCATTAAGCACCTTGTTTGTGATGTGATGGAGCTGTTGGAGCAGAAACATCTGAGCTTCTTCTCACATCATCACAACAACTTCATTTGATTTGTTCAACAACAACAACAAAAACCAACACTTTAATGTTGATTTGGCTCATGTGCCTGTGTGGGCGTTTTCCTATGCAGTGAGCGCACACAGCAAAGTCTTTCAGCGAAGAGTCTCAAGGAAATTTAACCCTCCTGTTTTCCTTCTAGGAAGGAAGGAAGGACAGACAAAGGGAAAGACTGGAGGAAAGAAGGAAGGGGAAAAGGAAGGAAAGATGGAGGGATGGAACGGATTCAAGGAAGGAAGAAGAGGGAAGGAAAGAAGGAAGGAAAGGAGGGAGGGAAAAAAGGATTGTGGAAAGAAGGAAGGAAGGACGGAAGGAAGGGAACAGATTGGGTCAGTATGACCCAGAAGGACACCAGGAGGGTAAAATCCAATGCAACTGGACTTGGTTATTTGTCTTGGAAGACGTTCATAACAACATCTTCTGCCCTTAGACCCTCACTTCCACTGAGGAAAAAGTCCATGGAAAACCCTTTTAACAGGGAAAAATCAGAGAAACCTCAGGGTGAGCAACAGAGGAGGGATCCCTCACCCAGGACGGACAGACGTGACACAGACAAGAAAACAGTTCATAACAGAGAATGTGAGAAACAGGAAAATGTTGACAACGGCTAGACGAAACCGAAAAACAACAGTCTTCCCAGACAAATCCAAGTCCAGTTGCATTCGATTTAAATTTCCTTGAGATAATGATGACCTGGACAAACGAGAATATTCACAGGCTTTCAGGGAAGAGATAAGGTGAATGATGATGATGATGATGATGATGATGAGGCCGTCCACAGCTCGTCATGTGAGGACATGGTGCTGCTGCCACCCTAAAAAAAAAACCAGGATCCACCATCTGATCTGCTTCCTGTTCTGGCTGGAGGAGAAAATGTTCCAACAGAGTCGGTGTACTGACAAGCTGCCCCCCACCCCCCAGACAGACAGACAGACAGACAGCTGCTGCTGCTGGACGGAACCAAGGTGACAACAGCAGCGTGATGATGGGATGTTGACCGGATGGAGCGAGACCTTCATCCTCCATCCTGCTCAACAACAGACGCCTGTTGGTCCGCGACGGAGGTAAAGGACTGAGTTTAAGACTGAATTTAATAGGCAGGTGCGTGCGTCCGCGTGCACGACAGTAGGCTATAGGATGTGTGAGTGTGAGTGCGCGTGTGTATGTATGAGGTGAGAGAGAGAGAGAGGCTGTAATGTAATGCTGCTCTCTCTGTCTCTCTGCACCGAAACTGCGTCTCTCTCCTCGCTGCGTCGCGGAGCGCGGCATCATTCCTCCGCTGTCCACGCGTTTCTCAGCCTACACACACGCACACACACACTATAGTTCACCACCGTGTTGCACAACAACATCCACAGACATTTACAGACACACAATTAGCCTACATTACACGAACGCAAGAGAAAAACGCACAGAGAGAAATAATAAAAACGCCCCGAGCCTCGTGAGGTGAGGAGCAGCTCGTTACCTGCAGATGTTGATGTGTCGCTGCTGAGAGGAGCAGAGCAGCATGCCCGAGAAAATGATGATGATGATGATGATGATGGTGTGATGAGGAGGAGGCGGAGGAGGAGAGACGAAGAACATCATGTGGAGAGAGAGAGAGAGAGAGAGAGAGAGAGAGAGAGAGAGGCCTGGCGTCGTGACTCCATCATCGTCCTCTACTCATCTACTCACTGTGGACGGAGACCGGAGCGCATCCGCAGCCATGGCGCCGCCGACAGCAGCAGCAGCAGCAGCAGCGGGGGGAGGAGGAGGGAGGAGGAGGTGGTGGTGGTGGGGGTGAGGAGGCTGAGGGGAGGTGGGGTGGGGATGGGGGGGTGGGGGTCCATGAAGCATCAACAGTTCTCCTCCGGAGGCTCCGTTGCTCCTCAGCCTCAGCCTCAGCAGCGGAGCAGCGCAGGCGCGTCACCGTGTGAGCGGCGCCGCGCGTAAGGAGCGAGGACGCGGGAGGCGCGTTCCAGCTGCTGCTCCGGTTCGGTTTCTGGTTCCTGCTGCTGCGACCACGTACACACACACACACACACACACACACACACACACACACACACACACACACACACACACACACACACACACACACACACACACACACACACACACACACACAACCTGGACCAGGACGGAGAAGAAACCAGGTTCTGGTCTGTTTAACCATTCTGTTGTCCTCCTGGGTCAAGGAAGGAAGGAAGGAAGGAAGGAAGGAAGGAAGGAAGGAAGGAAGGAAGGAAGGAAGGAAGGAAGGAAGGAAGGAAGCGAAAACGAAGGAAAGATAGAAGGAGGGATGGAACAGATTGGGTCAAAAAGGAAGGAAGAAGTAAGGACAAAGGGAAGGAAGGAAGGGCAAAGGGAAAGATGGGAGGAAAGAAGGAAGGGAAAAGGGAAGGAAAGATAGAAGGAGGGAGGGAACAGATTGGGTCAAAAAGGAAGGAAGAAGTAAGGATGAAGGAAGGAAGGACAAAGGGAAAGATGGGAGGAAAGATAGAAAGAGGGAGGGAACTGATTGGGTTAAAAATGAACGGAGGGGAGGAAAAAGGATTGTGGAAAGAGAGCTGAGGGAGGGAACAGAACAGGGAAGGAAGAAGGGAAAGAAGGGAGGAGAGAAGGAAGGGAATGGGGAAGGAAAGAAAGATGGAGGGAGGGAGGGATAGGGAACAGATCAGGTCAATTGGATCAAAAGAAGAAGGAAGAAGAAATTATAGCTGCTGCGCAGCAATGGGTCGTGTCCGGGCAAATTTTGCACAAGAAACAGGAAGACAGGTTAATTGACCTTGGAATGTTCATTTCTGCACAAGCTGGGGATTGAACCCACAACCTCCGGAACTAAAGACTGTTGTCTATCGCACTGAGCTAATTGTCAAGTGGAAGTGCCACGGTGGCTTCACAAATTAAGTAAACCATTCACTGTTGTGCAGGCAACGTTTCTGAGGTAAAATTGAGATGTTTGTGTCAAACATCATCTGCTATGAGTCTAAGATTTTGTTCAAAGACTATCTGGTATATTGATGTAATATTCTTATCACCCGGACTGGGGATTGAACTCACATCGTCCAGAACCACAAACCAACACTTAACTCACTGAGCTAATTATCTGGAAGTGAGACATTGTGTGTGTCTTCTTAAACAGACTCATAGAGTCAGCGTCCGGGCAGCTGTTGTGGAGGCAGATTTCAGAAAAGGTCAAAATGTCAGAAATTCTAATATCTAAACAAAAAATCTGATAATACATAAATTGTATCTAGACAACGGACATGTTGGTGATTTTGCTTCATAAGAGAAAAGCTGATGTTTAAAAGTGTCACTCGTGGATTGACTGCAGTTGTTCCCATGAGAGCAGCGTTCGGGTTGTGGTGAGCTTTAGACCATGGTCCGAACTGTTTGCTTTTTTAATTTAGAGACTTGCTGTGATGTTACCGTGAGGATTCTGGCATTTTTATGTGTCATTGTCGTCGTCACCCATGTTGGGTCTTGAACCCACAAACAGCCCAGATCTTAACTCAGTGAGCTAATTAAGTGTGACATGGTGTGTGTATTCTCAAATACACTCAAGACGTCAGCGCCCGGGCAGCTGTTGTTGAAGCAGATTTAAAAAATAGTCAAAATGTCAGAAATTCTAATATCTAAACAAAAATCTGTTAATACATAAATTGCATCTACACAGCATGGAAATGTTGGTGATTTGTTTGTAATTTTAAGTGTTTTGCTTCTCAAGAGAAAATGTGATGTTTAAAAACATCATCTTTACATTGGCTGCAGTTGATCCCATGAGAGCAGAATTCAAAATGTTCTAGAAAATTCAGTTTTTTAGATAAAATTCTGATATTTTCCAAACTTTATCAACCATGACTCTACAATATTCTCAATTTTTTTCAGAAAGATAGAAAATGTATTTAGCAGGAATTTGATGGTATATGTTTACAGTAGTGTTTACAGTCAAACGTTTTCATGCACTGTAGGCTCAATTTTTTGCTTAATCAAAAATCCGAGAAACAAGTTTTGTGGAGGACAGTCTGGAGATGCTCTGTAGCAAGTTTGGTGACAATTGAGCAAAAATTGTAGGAGGAGATACATTTTGAAGGTTTTACACTTATTGAAAAAAACAGAGTGATGGACTTCATAATTTGTAATAAGTTTAAGTTGACAAAAGTTTCAGCAGTATCTAGGCTACATTGTGGTGAAGTTTCACAGCTGTAGCATCTACCGTTGGCTTGGTAGGAATTTTTAAAGTTTTTAATTTTAAACGCTTATTGTGCCCCCCCTGGGAGGGGGGGGCACATGTCCTTGGAGTTGAGTGAATCTGGCATGGGACTGGACCTTTGTGCAAAGTTTGGTGAGTTTTCGCCCATGGGAAGTATGACTTCCTCGGAAGAAGAAGAAGAAGAAGAAGAAGAAGAAGAAGAAGAAGAAGAAGAAGAAGAATATCAGCAAATACAATAGTGTCCTTGGCAGCTGTCGCTGCCCGGACACTAATAAGGACGAAGAGAAGGAAGGAAGGAAGGAAGGAAAGAAGGAAGGATGGAGGAAGGGAACAGATTAGGTCAATTTGATCCTCAACAACTTCTCTGTCTTGAAGATGGAAACTAAACATCATCATCATCGTTATTATAATTAAATGTGGATCAGTGTATTCCATCAGACAAAACACCACAAAGTGAATAACCCAGTACCACAACGTCCTTGCTGCAGCCTTTCACAATAATGTGCTTTTCAAAATAAAAGAGCCTTTTCAGTTTGACCCTTATATTACACACAACAACACAAATGTGAACCCTTTGATTATTTTACAGAAAAGAGCTATCTGCTCTGTACTCAGTGTAAAATATAATGATGAACAAACCAACGACTTGTTCTTGAGAGATCTGGTCAAACTCAAAACTGTACAAGTCGTCGACGGGGAAAAACACATTCAGGGACTTTTTAGTGAAAGGGGAGATGTGACCTCCGTAACCTACATAAAACCATAATAAAGTTACTTATTAATAAACTTACTTACCATAATAAAGTTACCTAACTTCCTGCAGCAGAACCACATTTTAAAACTATGTATGTGCATCCCAGTCTGTAAAACTCTGATGGTTTGGATCAAAACATGAGAAACTGTGATTTAAAGAGAGTTTAAAAGAAAATGTACGCAAATGTTAAATCTGTACCAAGTGTGTAAACCTGGGATGCTCTTGTTCCTGTTGGCTGTACTGTTTTATTTCTATGTCGTATGTGAATATGTTATTCTGGTCTGGTCTGAAATAAATTATTTTAAAAAAAGAAAAGACATTTCATTTATTTCATGTCATTTACTTATTTATTGAGTTGGGACGATGCACCTTCATCAACACTGATGCGTTTAACATCAGTGTAAATGCACCAGACTTTCAGCTGCAGTGCAGGTTCCTAGACAACACGGACACAGACGACTTTAGAACCTCACAAAGACAATTATAAAACAGAACACAGGCAGACAAAATAAAAACAGACAGCTACAGAACAATTGACCCAAATAAAGCTATCTGGCCTTCTGCTGCTGCGAACAGTTTATTTACTGATGGAGCTGCATCATGTGACAGACTGAGCTTTAATGAGGCAGTGTCATGTGAAAACAGAAAACCATGAAATCTAATCTAATCTGAAGTTCACAATTTAAAGGGATAGTTCAACATTTTGGCAAATTGGCCCATTGCCATAATCTCTATAGCAGTAGGTTCATTACCTTTAATTGTGGGTGCAAGCTATTTTTAGAACGGCGGAGCAGAGCCGTGAGCTGCTCAGAGCTACGCTACGGAGGCTCATGGGATTTCTTGGTTTCCCTCATCAAACTCATCAAATACACAATCCAACAACTCCACAACGCTCTGGTGGACAAGTTGTGACCTGCACATTCACCACACAATGAGATAATAACACAACGTTATGAGACAGAGTTGTTTTAGAGGGAAATTCATGCAAAACCGCTGATGTGTGTTGCCTTCAGGGGCAGTTTTTCATCAAGCAGTCTCTGTATTTACCTCTAAAACAACTCTGTGTGGTAACGTTGTGTTATCTCATAGTGTGGTGAATGTGCGGGTCACAACTTGTCCACCAGAGCGTTGTGGAGTTGTTGGATTGTGTATTTGATGAGTTTGATGAGGGAAACCAAAGAAATCCCCTCCGTAGCGTAGCTCTGAGCAGCTCACGGCTCTGCTCCGCTGTTCTAAAAATAGCTTGCACCCACAATTAAAGGTAACGAACCTAGGGATTATGACAATGGGCCACTTTGCCAAGCAGTCTATGAATTTCCCTCTAAAACAACTCTGTCTGGTAACGTTGTGTTATTATCTCATAGCGTGGTGAATGTGCAGGTCACAACTTGTCCACCAGAGCGTTGTGGAGTTGTTGGATTGTGTATTTGATGAGTTTGATGAGGGAAACCAAGCGTAGCTCTGAGCAGCTCGCGGCTCTGCTCCGCCGTTCTAAAAATAGCTTGCACCCACAATTAAAGGTAACAAACCTACTGCTATGACTATAGGGATTATGGCAATGGGCCAATTTGACAAAATGTTGAACCATCCCTTTAACCCCAAGCTTTAGAGGCATGATGGGAAGAGTTGAACATCTAGATTTGATTTTCACATTATTTCACAGTTTTAACAGTGACAGTTTCTCTCCGTCATCCACTCTCAGTGTGCATTGATCAGACAGTGATCGTCTTATAGACAACTGTATGGAGGAGACTTCAGACCCAAAACCAGTTTAACACGAAGATTCAGAGAAATTAAGTGAATGAATATGATGCAGTGAGGAACAGGATTATTTTACCTGTCATCTCTGTTAAACAACACTAAGAAGAAAAAAACCCAATAATAATAATGATTAATATATATATAGGCTATATAAACCACATCAGAGGATGTAAACTATGCAACAGGCAAATCATATAAACACCATCTTGTGTCTATTTATAATGAGTGGCTGTCATTGGCTGATAAAACGTGTTAATTAGGTAAAAGCTTTAGTATCCAATTAGAGGGGAACGATTTTAATTATTTATTTATTTCTCTGTGTTGTTTTTGTTAATTGATGACGTCACATTGTAAGTGTTTATTATTTCCTGTGCATGTGTGTGTGTGTGTGTGTGTGTGTGTGTGTGTGTGTGTGTGTGTGTGTGTGTGTGTGTGTGTGTCGGTGCTCGTCCATGTGAGCGGTCACACTCTGCAGGTTCATCTCCTGCTCGGTAAACAGGAAGCTGCTCATCACTGTCCACGTTTCTGTTCTGTTTCCTCCTCTAGTTTATTATCAACCAAACCACTCTCTCCTTCTCCCCTTCTCCTCTTTCCTCTTTCTCTGCTCTTCAACCCTTTTCTCTCTCTCTTTTTTTCCCCTCCTGCTCGCAGCTCCAGTGGAAAACTCTGCCTTACAGCACTGCGCGGTGGACATGCGCGGAGCTGCAGCGAACATGGCGGCTTGCATCTGATAGAAAGTGAGGGATCTTCTCCCATCAGAACGCCTCATTGTCACGGTTGGTACGACTCCAGTGTCTTTATTATTACTACCGTGCCGTGCCGTGCCGCGCTGCAGCCGCTCCGTGGCCCGGTTCGATGCCCGGGCCTCGGTGGGTCTGAGCCGCTGCGTAAAGCACCGAGCTGAGCGGTGTGTGTTTCTGCTGCTCGGTGCTTCGTTCCCCGTCGCTCTCCGTGAACCGGATCCGTGTGAACGAACGGGTCTTGACGGTTCGGTGCTCGTGGGCTCAGCCGCCGTGGTTGTGCTGTAACGGTGTCGGTGCTGTCGGTGCTGTGGCTCGTGCATGATGAGCTCCGTTCCGCCCACCGGACGGCACCGTGGTGGAACCAGAATGAAAATGCGTCACACACTTTTCTCCACGTTTAATTTCTCTACACTGAGTTCGTGCAGCAGCAGCGGCTCCGGTTCCGGCTCCGGTCCCGGTCCCGGACTCTCCGGTATCGAACCCGTTCCGTTGCCGCCGCGGTCAGATGTTTTTCCTCTGAGCCCCGCAGCTGCAAATCACAGCAGCGTCTGTCACTGACAGAGGAACAAGTTACTGTTACTGTAGCGACCATCCCGTCCTGGTGACGCCCTGCAGACACACACACACACACACACACACACACACACACACACACACACACACACGCACACGCACACGCACACGCACACGCACACGCACACACACACACACACACACACACACACACACACGCTCATCGATCAGCTCCTCCCGCTGATCAGTTCCACACTGAACGACTCAGTTCCTGATCAGGTTCATTAATTAATTAATTAATTAATTAATAGGCTATTAATATTAATATTAATAGCATAATAATGATAATTTATAATAATATTGATAACAATAATTTCATTTAATTCCATTTTGATTTATTCCATTCATGGTAGGCTATATACGTTCTTCACATGGTTGCACATGTAGGCTACACATTGTCACCATGAATGAAAAGGAGCAGGATGAAGAAAATGTAGCCTATACCTGCCCGTCGTTATAATTCCATTGGCTTACTTCAACACCAATATTATACTCATTTCAAAATAGTTGTGACAAGAAAACAAAGAAAACACCACTCGTCTATCTATCTTTTCTTTTTTCCTTTTTCTCTTTCTCCTTTTTTGTAGATGCTTATCTTTTCTTTTTTAAACATTCTTAAACTGAGACATACTTGTACAACTTTTTTCAATTTCTTGCTTTGTGAATGCCATAATTTTACACCTGCAACATAATAATACCCACCGTCCCCCTGTGGTCCAACTTTATTATTATCATACAGATTATATGGTTTTAGATCAATCACAGCAGCAAATGGAAACGGATAATCAATCACATACATTTCAATACATTTTATTTTATTTCTAGTTTTCTGAAGCAGATCAATAAATCTGTCTTCAAAACAGTATTTATACAAAGCCAACATAAAGAACAAACTCAACAACAGTGATGAGGAAAAAACTTCCTTCACTTCTTCCTCCTGTTGCACCGGTCGGTCTGGAGAGAGAGAAAGAGATGAAACATAAAAGATAAAATATAAAGTGATAAAAGATAAAAGAAAAAAGGAAAGATAAAGAGATAAAAGATCAAATAGATGAAGAGATGAAAGATAAAAGATATAGAGTTAAAATATAAGAGACAAAGATTTAAAAGATAAAATTTAAAGATATAAAATATAAAGAGATGAAAGACATTAGATAAAGAGATAAAACAAATAGTTAAAAGATAAAAGATAAAGAGATAGATAAAAGAGATAACAAATATCAAATCTAACAGTGTCATTTATCAGCAGGTTTTATTTCATATCTGGACTTTTTTGTGTCTTTCAAATTGTTTATTCAGAAGAAATTTGTCATTTGAGGTTTTAAAATGTGAGAATTTTGTGCTTTTTGTTTTATGATGTTGTAAAAATTTGACAGTCGTTTATTCTTCAGTCGTTTTCCAAACAATAGAGTGACAGTCAAATATAATAATTTTTTTTTTCTGCAGGTGAATCTGAATTTATCCATAAAATGTTTTCAGAAAACAAACATTTTCACCATTTTTTTTTGACATTTTGTGAAACAAATGATGAAAAAGTGAATTAATAAAATTATCACCAGACAAACCAGTGATAATTATTGTTCATAATTTCAGCTCTTGTAGAAATTAATGAACAGACGAAAAAAAAAAAAATTCTGATCTTTGCTCCAAAAACAAAGAAAACTTCATGTTGGATAATTCTTTTTCTTCTGTCACCATAAATAATCCTCAGAAAAGTTAAAGCCCATTTCATTTTTCTTAGTTGAACATTAATATTAATTAATATTCACTGCAACATCATCGATTCATCACAAATTAATGTCTTCATTTCATTATTTAACACAGTTTAAACAAGCAAAAATGATTTATTGAAAATGAATCGGTTAATCAGCAGTTTATTTATTAATTGCACATGTCCCAGCTTTTTAAATGACAGGATTTTATATTTTTCTCTTTTTATTTTATTGAAAATTGAATATATTTTTATTTCTGGACGACGTTCAGTGATTTGAAGTTGTCACCTTTAGAAGATTTTGTTCTTCAAATCTGACGATTAACGCTCCTGGAAGGGAAAAAGGAAGAAAAGATGGAAGGATGGAGGAAGGGAACAGATTGGGTCAACTGGGTCAAAAAGGAAAAAGTAAGGATGAGGGAAGGAAGGGAGGAAGGGAAAGAGGAAGGGAACAGATTCACTGAAGTAAGGAAGAAGGGAAAATGGAAGGGAAGGAAAGAAAGATAGTGGGATAGGGAACAGATCAGATCAATTGGATCAAAAGAGGAAGGAAGAAATAAGGATGAAGGGAACGAAGGAAGGGAAAAAGGATTGTGGAAAGAAGGAAGGATGGAGGAAGGGAACAGATTGGGTCAATGAAGCAGTGACCAAATGGAATGTTTGAACATTTAACAACTAAAGTAAAATAAAACAGACTGAATAAACATTATAACTTTTGCTGTAACATAAAAACCAACAGATGATGAATCATCAGCTCCTGTCCGATCCGTTGGCTCGTCAGACGACACTTACACCCAGGTCGTTTTTCAGACCCTCGTCTTCTCACTGATCCTAGATCAGTGGCCGGCTGAGTGGAAATGGAGGTCGTAAAAATTAAGTGCTTCCTGGTCTGGAGCTGGGTTGAGTCTGACCCTGTGGAGGTGGAGGTGGAGGGGGAGGGGGTGGGGGGGCAGACAGACACAGAGAGACCAGTGCAAACAGTGGAGCAGCAGCAGCAGCAGAGCAGGAATCCTTTTCATGTGAGAGCAGATGTCCCACATCCACACGTCTTAATGGCTTTTTATGGCAGCCAGGAATCTTTATGGCTCCGTGGGACTCAATGGGATTCACTGCAGAGACACAGAGTCAGAAAGAGACAGAGACAGAGAGACAGAGTCAGGCTGAGGCAGCGACCACTACAACAGGCCGGAGAAGCCTTTGTCTGTGGTTTTGGTTCTGTTGTGGATCTGGTTCTGGACCGGATGGATGAGATTGAAGCTGTTGGATCAATTCTCTGCTTCGCTCTTGGCACTCGGCATGCTGGGACGCCGTGAACACAGTTGGACTATGAACCTGATTTGGATCATACAACAGGGTTTTTTTGGTAACAGATTTATTTTCTGGATTTGATTCTCACTGACCTTCAGGAGAAGATGTTGGAGGGGAGGAGTTAATATGGACTATGGGTTTTTAACTTTAAAGGGATACACCAAATTAATTTTTTTTTACATGTCTTGCCTCACTCCAGTCCATGACCAGCAGACAGACACCATCCTTTCGACTGTATGTGCCGTAACAAGGGAGATACGGGCAGAGCTGGCGCACTGCTAGTTAGCTTAGCTCAAACACTGGAAGTGTATGGGTAGTGTTAGCCTGCCTCCACCTAAAGTCATCAGAGAAACTCTTCAGCAACTCTAAACGGAAACCAGCGGGCCGATCTTGGTCTCAGAGCTGATAAAACTCTCCGGTAAGGCATCTTGAGCGGTCAAATGCTGGTAATGGGATGAGATTGGTCAAAACGAAGGGTTCAAGCAAAGACAGTTTATTTTGGTTCAAGCTAGCTACATCGAGCGTAGGTTAGCTTCCTATCTCAAAGTAAAAGCACAAATTCTATCATCATGGTTAAAGGGCAACGGGTGTTATTTTGTGGAAGTAACCAGAAGTGAGGTGGTCACAATGGCTAGCTTGAGTAGCCTAGTGCCGAATTTGTCTCAACAAAATTGTAAACAGCTGGTATTTAGACAAATCAACGACACACTGCTGATCTAAACGGCTACTTTCTCACCTAAAAATGCTTGATAAAGTGATATATTTACAGAGTTTAGAGCTAAAATGAAATCAGCTTCTGACTGCTGATTTCAGCTCAGGTAGGAGGCAGGCTAACACTACCCATACACTTCCAGTGTTTGAGCTAAGCTAATTACAGGCGATACGGCTCTATCTCCCTTGTTACTGCACATACAGTGGAAAGGATGGTGTCTATCTGCTGGTCATGGACTTAGGAGTGAGGTAAAACATGAAAAAAATGTTGGTGTACCCCTTTAAACCTGCTATAACATCAGCATTAGTGTGCATGTTCTGTTGCCTCATAGTTATATTATTCAGTTATTATGTTGTTTTGTGGCTCTAATCATCTTTTTCTAACTGGAAACCATGTCAGTTAATTCAACAATAATTTTCTCCTTTGACGGAGACAGAAGGAAACTTGCAGCAAAACGATTTAGTGAAATATATGGAAGACTGGCTTTAACTGTGAGATGAGATGAATATATATATTTTGAAGAATGATATTTTTCTGCTCTAATTGTAAACAAATGTGAAAAGGCCCCCAAAAAACATGCCTGTCATTGATTTCGTGTTGGTTCCTCCTGCAGACAAACAAAAGTGGGTCAGCTTTATTTTGTGAAACAGCTTCAGACTGTTGGTTCCAACGAACAGCAGCAGGGGTTAATAACAGAGCAGCTGTGGATTAATAAACATCTGGAGCTGAATATTTCTCTGCCACACGACTGGAACAAACTCTCAAACAAACTACACCAACATGTGTTTATCATAATGATGAAGTATTGATGTTTTCATTGATCACCAAACTTCAATTATAATGAAAAGACAGTTACTAAGTGTACACAAAACAATATAAAGAGACATTTAATCAGAGACTAAATAGATTTAAAGAATAAAACTAAAGGGATAGTTCAACATTTTGTCAAATTGGCCCATTGCCATAATCCCTATAGTCATAGCAGTAGGTTTGTTACCTTTAATTGTCGGTGCAAGCTATTTTTAGGGAAACCAAGAAATCCCATGAGCCTCCATGGCGTAGCTCTGAGCAGCTCACTGCTCTGCTCCGCCGTTCTAAAAATAGCTTGCACCAAGAATTAAAGGTAACGAACCTACTGCTATGACTATAGGGATTATGGCAATGGGCCAATTTGCCAAAAATGTTGAACTATCCCTTTAAGTGCTGTTGAGATGTGAATAAATGTGCTGAGAGATCTCAGCTTTTATTGTGAGAGGACCTCCTCGACAGGAAGTCAGCCACACTCACTCTTTACGTTCTGGTGTTTGTGTTTAATCTGCATGAACTGTTTTTCCTCCTGTTTGTCCTGCAGTGTGTGTGTGTGTATGTCTATGTGTCTGTGTGTGTGTGTGTGTGTAGCTCCCAGTGTGTGTGACGTCAGCTCCTCTGCAGCAGCAGCGCCGTGAACTCTGGTCGTCATGGGCCGCACGCCACACAGAGGTGAGTCCTCACCTTCATCTTCACCATCACCTTCATCTTCACCTTCACCATCATCTACACCTTCACCTTCATCTTCATCAGGGATGCCCCGATACCACTTTTTTTCAAACCGATACGATACTGATACTTGGATCTGAGTACTTGCCGATACCGAGTACCGATGCCGATCCTTCTACCACAACAAAAAAATAAACGATTAGGCAAAATGCAATGAATTGGAAGACAAATTTTATTTTATCTTATGCTTGTTTCAACAAAATTTGTTGTAACAAGCCTCTGATCCAAAATACAACAAAGATGCAAAGCCACCCTCTGATCACGGTCTTCATGCAGAGCAATTTCATGGACTGGTATCGGTTCTTGTACTCGCTAAAGTTCACCTAAAGTTCACCGATACCAGTACAACAGTATCGGACCGATACCCGATACCAGTATCGGTATCGGGGAATCCCTAATCTTCATTAACCGTAACCCCTCACCTTCATCTACGCCTTCACCTTCCCCCCTTCACCTTCACCTTCACCTTCACCTTCATCTTCACCTTCACCTTCATCTTCATTAACCCTAACCCTTCACCTTCATCTTCACCTTCACCTTCACCTTCATCTTCACCTTCACCTTCATCTTCATTAACCCTAACCCTTCACCTTCATCTTCACCTTCACCTTCATCTTCATTAACCCTAACCCTTCACCTTCATCTTCACCTTCACCTTCATCTCCATTAACCCTAACCCTTCACCTTCACCTTCACCTTCATCTTCACCTTCACCTTCATCTTCATTAACCCTAACCCTTCACCTTCATCTTCACCTTCATTAACCCTAACCCTTCACCTTCATCTTCACCTTCACCTTCATCTTCACCTTCATTAACCCTAACCCTTCACCTTCATCTTCACCTTCATCTTCACCTTCATCTTCACCTTCATCTTCATCTTCACCTTAATCTTCATCTTCACCTTCATTAACCCTAACCCTTCCCTTTCATCTTCATCCTCACCTTCATTTTCACCTTCATTTACACCTTCATCTTCATCTTCACCTTCACCATAATCTTCATCAACCCTAACCCTTCACCTTCATCTTCATGTTCATCTTCATCTCCATCTTCATCTTCATCCTCACCTTCATCTTCATCTTCACCTGCTGTTCGTCTTCATGGACAAACGCTCCAACAGCTCCGACCTGTCACAGTTATGACATCATCACCTGATCAGATAGTTTCCTTTCATCTAAAACATCTGGATGAAACAAACAGAAACATTTCATCTGTTTCCTGGTTTTCCACCCTTTGAGGTTTGATTGCTTCTCTTTTAATGACATCATCACATTGCACCTTCTTCTTCTCCTTCTTCAGTACAGTATATATTGACATTAGCATCATGGATTAAGTGTTAAAACACCACTGTGGCTCATTTTGGTTTTAAGCCAAATGAAGAGCCCAATAAATTGGAGGAGGCCACTGGTGAGATTTGCAGCAAAAAGGTGGCGTTCAAAGACGCTAATAGCACTTCATCAAATTTGTCAGTTCCGTCCCAGCAGATGGCCGTTCCTGAAGCTTTCAGACGAGTGTCAAAGTATAAATGTTAGCCAGGGCTGGCACAAGCCTGCACAGGGGCAAGAGCAAAACTTTATTTTGGGGCCCTCTATTACTGCCAGTAATACTGATTATTGATCATTTACACTATAAACTTATTTTATTTACTCTGTCATGACTCATGACAAATCTTTTAATCCAAGATGGAACCAAATTCAGCTAAAAGTGCAGCCTGGTGTTGGTTTACACTTCATATTTAAAGTGGTATAGTACAATAGTATATAGTATATAGTATGTACTGTAATAGTACTGAGTGTGATACTGAATATCTAGGTCTACTACAAGTAACAAAATAAACCAATAGAAAACACATCAGCTCTTTTTCCCTCAATTTCAGCTCTGACGTTAGCAGCCAAACAAATGCAGCCATTCAATACAGTTGCTGCAAAAAATTTGACAAGAAGTAAAAGACAATTAAATTGTCAACTGCAATTATTTGTACGACAGTTAATCTTCAGCTAAAATTTCATGATTGTGACGTCACTGATCACACACACACACACACACGTCTTCTGTCGGTGTTAGATTTGCTCAACATTTTTTTTGTTTTTACTCAAAACTATTGAACAGTCGCAGGTTTTCTGCCACAGTAATCAGTGTGTGTATGTGTGTTTGAAGCTCTCAGACTGATGAGCCGCTTGTGTTGATTCCAGATCAGAAGGAGGAGAAGAAGGAGCGACGCAGCAGCATCACAGCAGGTTCAGCCCTCGACAAGTCCAACGGTTGGAACTTCTCATTTCTCAAATTAACATTAAACCTCGTAATTAATAAAGTTCAATAGTTTTGAATCAGTTCGAGGTCACATGTTTCCTCCACCTCTGTTCATTGGGTCACTTCAGTCCCTGTAGTGAACAGTTTGTTTCTGTTGTGTGGTGGTCAGAGCCGTTCAGCTGGGAGGATTATCTACGAGAGACGTCGTCCATCGCTGCGTCGCCAAACTGCTTCAAACAGGTAGAAGACGACTGACGTGTTTCTGTCCTTTATTTCCCCTTTGTTTCCTTTCATGCTTTTACTGAACGTCTGTTCCTTTTGTTGCCTAGAATCAAACTGCTGTTTTAAAGGGATAGTTCAACATTTTGGCAAATTGGCCCATTGCCATAATCCCTATAGTCATAGCAGTAGGTTTGTTACCTTTAATTGTTGGTGAAAGCTATTTTTAGAACGGCGGAGCAGAGCCGTGAGCTGCTCAGAGCTACGCTACGGAGGCTCATGGGATTTTTTTGTTTCCCTCATCAAACTCATCAAATACACAATCCAACAACTCCACAACGCCCTGGTGGACAGGTTGTGACCTGAACATTCACCACGCTATGAGATAATAACACAACATTACCACACAGAATTGTTTTAGAGGGAAATGCAGAGACTGCTTGATGAAAAACTGTCCCTGAAGGCAACGTCCATCAGCGGTTTTGCATGAATTTACAAAAGACAGGCTATGTTTTGACTCTGTCTCTTTGTCTCTGTCTGTCTCTTTCTCTGTCTCTTTGTCTCTGACTCTGTCTCTTTGTCGCTGTCTATCTCTTTGTCTCTGACTCTGTCTGTCTCTGTGTCTTCAGTCCAGAGTTCCTCCCTCTAACGACTTTAAAGCTGGTATGAAACTCGAAGCGCGGGACCCTCGCAACTCGAACTCGGTGTGCATTGCCACGGTGATGGGCATGATGGGAACTCGTCTGCGGCTGCGTCTGGACGGCAGCGACAACACCAACGACTTCTGGCGGTTGGTGGACTCGTTGGACATCCAGCCAATAGGAACCTGCGAGAGGAACGGAGACATGCTGCAGCCGCCACTGGGTGAGAGACGAGCTCCAATAACAACCCATGTCCTGATACGTAGTTATTATGGGATATTTTCTCCTTGGGGAGTGGGTTGTGCACATTTATTCTTCTTGACTCGACTTGTCAGGACTGTGGGGGTGGGGACAAACTGCATGATTGACATCTCACTGACTCCTGTTAATCTTCTTAGACTTTCTTTCCAGCAGATATTTTGAGTTTGTGTAAAGAACTCCTGATCTGTTGCACTTTATCTTCTTCTTTCTCCTTTTCCTCATGACTCACCTCTAGTCAGGGGGCCAATTCTGAAAAGTGCTTCCGTTAAGACTTTTGCGGACATGTTGGGGTACAAGATGACAACCCATTTTTTTAGTTAGAAGGGGCTTACAGGTGAAATTCTAGAGTGGTTGTCAAGCTGAAAAATTATTTTTGTGGGTTTTGGAAGCAATTTTAGGCAAATTTTCAGGTTTCCTGCTTAACACGACCAGCCCGCAATAAATGTCAAATATCTCCACAACTACAAGGACCACATACACAAACATGGTATCAAATGAAAGATTACACTCAGGAGGTGTCTGCAGAAGTGTCAGAATGAAAATATCTGTAACAGTGTAAGAGCAAAAAGAGCTAGAACATGTAAAAAGTCAATCTCCGCCTAAAGAGAACTAGTTTTAAAGTGAATATCAGCTTGGAAACACATGATTGTAACCCCAAATCTGTATCAATCAGTGCCCCTATCTAGGGGAATGAGTCATTCCAAGGTTAAAGCTTGTAGTTTGAGACAGTGCAACACAGTACACATTTTAGTACTTAAATGTCCAGGCGGAAATCTAGAATATTCATTTGACATTTTACTGTAAATTCCTTCTAGATTCAACAGCTGTCTGACTTCCTCTAGAGTAAGTAACTACTAATGGTTTGTAGTAATAACTGTGCAACTTAGAGATGATTTTGACAAATAACATTGTTTAATCACCACACAATCACAACAGATTCTTCATTGCAACATGGCAAGCAACTGCTGTGGCACCTAGGGACCATGTCCATGTTCTCAGTCTGAGTCCTGGTCAGAGACAGAAGAGAAGAGTTTATAGTTTTTGTTTTGAGGATGCTTCCTTTCACAATACAATACATGCATCACACAAGAGGGCAGAACATTGATGTAACCCTCTTGATGGTTGGCACATAAAGGATAGTGCACTGATTCCCCAGCTTTTCACTAAAGAACCCTTAGAGTCTGGTTGTTTGGAGCTGACAACCTGTGGTTGCAAAGAGAGTGGAAGTCAGTGCAGTACCAGGCAGTGTCGCTGTCGAAGGAGTGGGGTATATTGCTGTGGGGCATGTGGGTGTGCCTGCGCAGCTTGGTGCAAGAATACTCAGGTACCAACATAATCATCATTGATATATTATATATACATGTATATATTTGTCTTGTAGATTAGGATCAATGTTCTGCCCTCTTGTGTGATGCATGTATTGTATTGTGATGTAGTATTGTATTGTATTGTATTGTATCCTTGTAGTTGTGGAGATATTTGACATTTATTGCGGGCTGGTCGTGTTAAGCAGGAAACCTGAAAATTTGCCTAAAATTGCTTCCAAAACCCACAAAAATAATTTTTCAGCTTGACAACCACTCTAGAATTTCACCTGTAAGCCCCTTCTAACTAAAAAAATGGGTTGTCATCTTGTACCCCAACATGTCCGCAAAAGTCTTAACGGAAGCACTTTTCAGAATTGGCCCCCTGACTAATGGTGCAATACTCCTTTGGTATATTGATAATTGTTTTCTAAAGATCATGTTTGCACATAAATTTGATTATATTGCAAATCTGCTCAAAATTACAAGAGGAGGTTCAAAGAATAAGGAAGCACTTTGGGGGAAAAAATCCGATTTTACCACCTTTAGAAAACAGTCATGAAATATGCAAAAAAAATCATTTCCTGAGCTGACAACCTGTCTAGAATACATGTTGAGGGGTCAATTATTGACACTGGATAGGTTGTCAGCTTGTACTCTGAGGTGTCCGCATAAGTTACAATATCAGTTTTGGCCCCCTGACTACTCTACTCTTAGGCCCGGTCCCATGTCACCCACTTCCACTTGATTTTGACCCTAGCACTCGGTTTAGTGTGTTCTCGTGTTGGAGTAGGGTGTCCAAATTGTTTTAAGAGGAGGGGGAAGTGCTTTTCAACCGTTAAAACTACCCCTTAAATCGGAGGCAGAGATACTTCCATTTCATCTTCCAATTCCATCTTAAAGGGGAATTGACATTTTTTACAATCTGGACCTTATTTCTAGTATAAATTACGATCATTTACTCACCCAGATAACTTTGGTGTCATTACAAGTTGTTCTGATGAAATTATTTTAAAATTAAAAAAAAATATTTTTAAATGTTTTACTTTAGGGGTGGTCTGGAGCCCTGTATTTGGAAATTAATTAGAATTTACAGTACAAACCTGGAAAATAAAGTTTTATCCATATAAATCTAGAGTTTCTGTATGAACATAGATAAACGCAGCGTAATGATACTGACCTGACATTAATGGAGCTGTTTCATGTTCAGGTTTCAGGATGAACGCGTCCTCGTGGCCGATGTTCCTCCTGAGGACGCTGAGCGGAGCAGAGATGGCTCCGGCCTCGGCTTTTAAGAAGGTAACGATCAATTAAACTCTTATTCTTATCATTTTATTTTACCATAACTTTGTCCTGAAGGTTATTAACTTTAAATTCATGGAGTCATAGAAATTTGGTGAACAGTTGCAAAAACAGCCTTTTAGAGTTGTTGTAGAGCTTCATCAGTGAAAACCATTATTGCAGTGCCAGACACAGACACTAGAGGGAGCCACTCAGAAACCATCAGCACATGCAGTTCAGTTTTAAACAGAGAAAAAGTGGGAAAATCAGTGTTTTAAAAATAGAAACACTTCTTTTTAAGTTCCTGTTTTATTATAAAAAGAAGGCAGTTCATTTGTTTTTTGTGGTTTGTTCATGTATTTCAATAACTACTGTATTTTTGAATAGATATTTATTTAAAAAGTATTTTTTATGAAAGTCAATTAAAATATGAAATGCTTTTTTGGGGCATTTGATTGACTGAAGATGAAAAGCTGAGTACTTTGTTTAGTTTTTTTTAGCCATTTGTTTGACTTTACAAGAAAGTTCCTGTGAATGTACAGAATGTATCTGTTTGCTGACACCAGACACATAGAGAAAATAATATATTGTATTATATTATATTAAATTACATTGTGTGTGTTTAGGAACCAGCCAGTCCTGCTAAAAACTACTTCCAGCCCGGTATGAAGATGGAGGCGGTGGACAGGAAGAACCCCTACCTGATCTGTCCTGCCACCGTGGGCGAGGTCAGAGGTCAGGAGATCTTCGTCATGTTCGACGGCTGGCGAGGCGCCTTCGACTACTGGTGCCCGTTCGATTCCAGAGACATCTTCCCCGTGGGCTGGTGCAGCCTGACCAAACACAGCCTGCAGCCGCCCGGAAACTTCTGTGAGTGATGATGACCCCCCCCCTGTTTCTGTGTTGCTGTTGTTGTTGCTTTATTAATCACCCTTAACATCCCATAATGATGGGAACAGGGTGTTACTGCTGACTGAGGCTGAGCTTCATCTAACTTTCAGACTGCGGTCGATCAGTTTGACAGATTGATCAGAAGTTACTGGATCAATATGAAGCTTGGTTTATTGTTACAAAGACTGAGCATTGACCACCAGGGGGCGGCACAGAGTCTCCACCATCATCATTTTTTAGATTTTATTTATTTGCACAGTTAAAAATTACACAAGTAAAAGTAACAATTTAATGATTTTAAAGTGCAGAAAGAGGCGAAAACTCAAGGAGCTCATCAGGCACCTCCACCCATAATTAACAATAAAATATAATATCATAGGCTACTAAAGAAAACTATGAATGAGCAATCAAAAATATTTAGATGATGTTTACAGTTGAAGTAACTTAAAATAAAGAAAACCTAACTTATACAATATTACAACATTAAATGCACTATGGTGATGCGATTATGATCAATAATTAAATCTTATAGAAGGAAGTTAATTTATGAAGTAATGATGATTGAGGTGTTTGTTCTTTTATCCTTATAATAAAGTTTATTTATAGCAGTCTGTGACATTGATTTAGTGAAAATTGATTTGATCTTTTATTCATGAATTATTTCAGGAATAACTCGGCTGTAGAAATAGAAGAAATTAATTTATTGAACATTAACTTTAGATAAACCAAGAAGAGCTGTGCGATCGTTGTGCGTTTTCTCTGTCGAGGTCGTGACCTTCGACCTTCAGCTCTGATTCCAAATCTGATTCATGTTCTTGTTCTTGTTGTATTTTTGCAGCTGAACGTGACCTCAGGCTGTTTTGATTTTCTTCTTTTAATCTGCAGTAGTTTGAGTTTTTCTTGGCTCCGTATTTGAAGGAAAAACAAGTGCTGATTTTTACATATGAACAGTCACAGAGGAGCAACACAGATTTAATGAGTTTCATTTTTCTTTTGGAAGCAAATAAATGTGACCTGCCGCCATCACATGTTTTTATAATGTAATGTCGAATTGTTTTTTTCATTGAAAATTAGATTTTAAAATTTCTAGATATGAGGAAACATAATGGAAAGCATACAGTTTCATAACTTTACTTTTTAAAATGTTATATATAAATACCTCAGATTATTGTTAGTTTTAATATGTCACAATTAATAATAATTCACATTCACTTTTAATTCTGTCAAACACAATGTTCACTTTACTTTTTGTACGAACCAAAATCAAACAAACATTTTACGATAAATTTGATTTATTAACTTAAAGGTAGGGTCTGGAGTTTTGTGCCTAAAAATAAAAATTAGACTTTTACAAATGAAATCCGTCTGAATCATCACCTATGGGCTTATAGTGCTGTGTGGTGGGGGCTCTGTCTGCAGCCCCTCCTCCCCCTGCCTGTATTTTGGTTTTTTGGTTTGTTTTGTTCACGTTTTGCTGTGCACGTGGACGTTTCTAGGTGGAGCTAGAGAGTCGCAAATTAGCAGAGACACCTATGGTGAGAGAGTCTGTGTCATCCTCCAGCCAATGACGGAGCTCAGGTGAAGCTACCTGCAGCAGGAGGCTCAGGCCTGTTAGCTGTGCTAGCTGTCTGATGCTACTGAGTCTCTATCTCTCTCAGCAGCAGCAGTCAGGACAACAAAGAACAATAAATACAGTCTGAGTGAAGTGCTGGAGCCGCGGACCGATTCCCGACCTAGATACCGACACTGGTAACAAGTATTAGGACCATATTAGTGAGCTAGCGCTCGCGGTTAGCATCCGCGGCTAACACCCGCTAGTTCACCACAATACAGAGGCATAACAACATACACGGAGGCTCCCGGTGTTGGCGAGAGGTCGGCCTATCGGCCCACGGCTCCAGCACTTCTTTCAGACTGTAATTCCTATCCTTTATGGTCATGACAACTGTTGCTGTCAGAAGCAGGAGGCTACACAGCTTAGCCTGAGGGGAGGGGCTGAGTTTACATGTTTTGTTTACAAACTGATAGGGACAAAACTCCAGACCCTACCTTTAATAATGTAGAGATTTTGACTGTTACCTGCACCCCCACCTGTAGATGGCGCTCTAACCTCTACACAGACATGAAGAGCTGCGGTTCAGACCCCTTGGTTTTTTGCTACAGCGCCACCTGTTTTAATGGATACAGATATGACAGACACGAAATATGGACAATATGGATGACAGTAGGAACGTGAGTATCGAACGTGAACAGAACGTGAATCACATTGTTCGTTTGATGTCATAAAAGTTTTTGTTGAAAATGTATAACAACCGTTTGACCATAATACGTTTACTACATCATATGCACGTCAAATACAGTAATATAATATTAATCTTTTTGGAAGCTCGCTTGGCCGGCACATTTTGTTTAAGTTAATGAAACCGAGATACTCTTAATACTGTGTGCTTAAATTAAACATAAATAAAATGATAGGCTATGTGTGTGGGCCAATAGAAAATGTCATGCTTTTGTGGAAACATTGGCCCACTCTGTCAGATAGCCTACATTTTCGACAAAAACATTTTTAACATTAAACATGATTCACGTTCCTACTGTCATCCATATTGTCCATATTTTGTATCTGTCATATCTGTATCCATTAGCAGGGTTATACAAAACCAATAGTAACCCCATGCAATTAGAATATTAGAAAACATTAGAATTAGAATAGAATAGAACATTTAAAAGCATTTTAGTTTAAAAGTGTTCCAGGCTTCACAAACTGGCATTTTATTTGGATTTTGCCCCGTGCGGGTCAAGACTGTGCAGTTGCAATTTTACAGTCAACCACTAGGTTGGGCAGAGGATGTTGTTATGATGCCATGTGAAGCCCTTTGAGACAAACTGTTTGTAAAAAAGGGGCTATACAAATAAAATTGCCTTGCCTTGCCTGGGTGGCATTAAGGGGTCTGAACATGTGGTTCCACAAGTGCAGGGGTCTGACTGTGCAGGTTTCTGGGTCTGCAGACAGATACTATTGAGTGCTGCAGTTAATGAATGAATCCAGAATGCAGCAGTTTAAATGTTTTTATTAATAGTTAAATTATTAATATTATAAATAGTATCTGCTCAGTGTGTCTGCTCCACTTCCTCCTGTGTGATTTCACTGCATCTCATTTTTCCTGGGATCTTGAACGTCTCTCAGACCAAACACACTCCCTGTGCATATGTGTGTGTGTGTAAATGGGAGCTTTAATAGATATTGTTAAAGTGTGCAGGCAGAGCTGAACTATTAATTATCAATCAGGATGTAATTATAGGTAATGAGGCTGCAGGAGGAGCGTGCAGCTCGGAGCTGGAGCTGCGTTCTGCTTTGTTTAGTTTCCTCAGACGTTCTCCATCCATCAACATCACTGTGACGAATGTGTGGAGCCGGTGTTTTGTTCCGTCCAACAGTTTCCTCCCCCCGCCCTGTTGAGGTTCAACGCCAGGCTTTAAAGTTCCCAGAGCAACAGGCCCGATTAATCAGAGTGTGTGTGTGTGTGTTTGGCTTTGATGGATGGCTGTAGTTACACGTGTGTCGGAGCATGTTCTCCGTCCTGCAGGCGCTCAAACAGACACGCTGAGTCTCCGTCCGGCGTCCGAGGCCACGTTGACACATCACAGGATTTTTACAAAAACTCTACGTTTTCAGTAAAAACATCGATCACGTCAGATAGTTTTCAAGAAACTTCAACATAAACACACCGCTAAGACAAAGGACAGGACTAACGGCCATTTCTGAACACCTTTAAAGCCCTAGCATAGGCTTTACCCCTGTCTGAATGCACCATCAGTGCCTCCGTCCTTCCTCACACTACACAGTGGTGACAGTTTTAACAGGCGCTACCTGGAAAACTTTCTCCCCGAGCCGACAGCTCCGCTGAGTTTCCGTGGTTACCTACAGTCACGCTGCCTCGGTTTGGTGCGTCGCCCACTTATGTATTTGTAACGACTTGTAACAACTCATTCTAAGGTAGGAGAGAGCTCTTTCTTCTGTTTGTGGATGTGATTCCACTTCAGTGAAATACGGATTTATGAAAGACAGGTTTGATTTTTGATAATAAAAAAACAAATAAGTTACACACTGGGGCTGTAATGTTTCAGAGAGTATCAACATGTTGACTTATTGTTGCGTGAAGGTTTGTTGTTCATGTTGTTCAGTTCAGTGTTTTGTTTTTGCCATCAGTCTCATTGTGGCAGGAAAAAGCTGATTAAAGTTGAGTTTACATGAATGTATATTCCTGGATTAGTGGATTACTGGGGGGAGTCGATCCTCGTCCACCAGCAGACAAACAAACTGCTGAACACAGGTCTGACGTCCTGAAGCCTGAGACTCCTCCACATGAAACCATGTTTTCAGATAGAATCAGTTGTTGGTGACTTGGAGCTCCGCTTTCCTTCATGTTTGTCTTCAAAAGGTCAGAACGCAGGAAAAGTCTCCAGATCAGTGTCGCTCTAGAGAGGAAGTTTCACAGAAATAACAGCTGATGTTTTTATCTTCAATCTGAATCTGCAGGTGAACACATCAACACCTCAGAATCTATCTATCTATCTATCTATCTATCTATCTATCTATCTATCTATCTATCTATCTATCTATCTATCTATCTATCTATCTATCTATCTATCTATCTATCTATCTATCTATCTATCTATCTATCTATCTATCTATCTATCTATCTATCTATCTATCTGCCTGTCTTCTCTCTTTTTCTTCTTTCTTTCTTTCTTCTCCTCTCTATCTCTTTCTATTTATCATACCCCTCTCTCTGTCTCTTCTTTCTTTCTTCTATCCCCTTTCTCTGTCTTTTTACTTCTCTCTTATTTTATTTCTCCCCCTCTCTCTTTGTCTTTTTCTTTCTTTCTTTCTACCCCCTCTATCTCTATCTATCTACCACTTTCCCCCTCTCTGTCTCTCTCCACACAGATGTGTGTGTGTGTGTGTGGTTGAGGTGTTAACGAGCTGATAATTAGAGAGAGAGACTCTGTAATTATTACTAGGTTTAATATTTCTGTTGTGACCTCGCTGCACGGTTTTGTAACGAGATCAGTCGACTAATTGTTTCTCCTTTTTGTTCAGTAAATAGGAGAATGTGTTTTTTCTTTATTTCTTGTGTCTTTGTTGAAGTGGGTCAAGATGCAGGATAATGCTGTGTGAATAATGCATGAAGAAACGCAGACACAGACGCTGGCTGGATGTTAAAGGCAGAATAATCAGACTTTTGGTTTGTACTGATATTCTGCAGGTTAGAATGACGTTTAATTCTCTTTATATTTGACTCATGTCGACAGAAACCAAGTCTGTAGTCGTGTATTTGGACAGAAATACTAAAAACTGATTAGTTGTTTTGGCCGTTGAGGTCTGGTTGTTGTTTCTTATTCTCTGTGACACTGCACTCGTTTATATCAAGACTTTTATTATTGTGTTTTTTTTCCTGTTTCTTTTTTTTTTTTCTTCTTTTTTCCCCCCTTGTTGTAGAGGAAAAGTTGCTGCTCCGCTCCTCGTTGCTCCAGACGGATCCTGGTTCCCTGACCGTCTCTCATCAGGGAATGTCTGAATAGGCTAAGGTTACACCGAGGGAGGGGGCTGTGTGTGTGTACTTGTACAGACCAGTTTGAGTTTTAAACCATCAGAGTGAGGACATTTTGGGAAAATGGGGACATTTTGACCGGTCCTCTCTTTCTCAGACTCCTTCCTAGGGCTGTTGGAGGGTTAAGCCTTGGTTAAGTTCAGGCATTTGTTGTGGATGGTTGTGGTCAGGGTAGGGGGCTAGGGAGCACATTATGTCAATGAGTGTCCTCACTGCAAAAACTCAAAATCTTTACAAGAATATTTGTCTTATTTCTTGCCAAAATGTCTCATTTCTAGTCAAAACTAATCTCTTTCCACTTAAAATAAGACTCATCACCTAGAAATGAACTTGTTTTTAGATCATTTTCACTTCGCCAGTGAAAGTTTTTTGTGCTTGTAATAAGGAAAAACTTGCTCCACTATCAGATTTTTCTACTTATTTCAAGTGAAAATATGCTTGAAAGAAGTAAAAACTGTCAACAACAACAAGCTACTTTTAATGTGATGAGTCTTATTTTAAGTAGAATGAGTTTGTTTTGACTAGAAATAATCTGAGTTTTTACAGAGCAGCACAAACAGCATTACAAACATGTGTGTGGAGAGAGAAAGCACCAACTCTGAGAGTTTGAACCTTTTCACCCGTTCCAATCAGGACCCTTCTGATCCAGTTTAACCTTTTACTCCCCCCCCCCACCCCTCCTCCTCCCCCCTCCTCCCCTTTCCTCCCCCAGGGCCTGGCTGGTGACTGATGTCAGACTGTCGATATGGCCGACAGATAACATGAATAAAGGGCTCAGTCTCCTCCTCCTCCTCCTCACCCACTCTTCCCTCCCCCTCTCTCCCCCTCCCCTGCCTCTATGCAAATCTAAACACACCCTCAGCCTCCCCCTCCTCCCCCCCCTCCTCCTCCTGCTGCTGTTGCTCATTCATTGGGAGGGAAGCAGCAGCAGCAGCAGCAGCAGCGTGGGCTTTGTTGTTGTGACCGGGAGAAAAGAAAAGAGGACGAGACGGAGAGAAAGCAGCTGATAGAGAGAGAGAGAGAGAGAGAGAAAGAGGGAGAGAAGGAGAGAACGGACGAAGGACGAGTGTTTTGGGTTTTTTTCTTTTTTTTTGTAGAGGAAGTGAAGAAAAGGAAAAGAGACGTGGACGGAGAGGAAACAACCGACACCGGGACAGAACCAGGAAGCTGCTGAACTCAGGGACCAGTGTTGTTACAGACTGGAGTACTACTACTACTACTACTACTACTACTACTATTACTACTACTACTAGTAGTACAACCAGTACCACTACTACTAGTACTACTGCTACTAGCAGTCTTGTTGCTGGTGCAGCCTGTGTCTGGACAGCAGCCGTGAAGTTCTGCTTTCTGTTGGAGGGGGTTTCCTTCCTGGTGAGTCAGTCTGTTTACAAAGTTCTTTATTAGAGAGAAACCGACGTGTTCCTGGTCTCAGGTCAGTTCAGCCACCTGACCCCTATCTATCTATCTATCTATCTATCTATCTATCTATCTATCTATCTATCTATCTATCTATCTATCTATCTATCTATCTATCTATCTATCTATCTATCTATCTATCTATCTATCTATCTCTATCTATCTATCTATCTATCTATCTATGCCTTTCTCTGTCTTTTTCTTTCTTTCTTTCTTTCTTTCTTTCTTTCTTTCTTTCTTTTCTCTACCCCATTCTATCACTGTCTATCTACCTCTTTCTATCACCCCCTCTCTGTCTCTTTTTCTTTCTTTCTTTCTTTCTTTCTTTCTTTCTTTTCTCTACCCCATTCTATCACTGTCTATCTACCTCTTTCTATCACCCCCTCTCTGTCTCTTTTTCTTTCTTTCTTTCTTTCTTTCTGTTCCAGGTCTCAGGTCAGTTCAGCCACCTGACCTGATGTTTCTACACACAGAGGTTTAAATGAATTTCATTTTCCCTCCATGTTTCCTTCCGAGGTTTTCCCAGGTCGGATCAGGATGAGCGGTTGTGAAGCGGCCGACGGTTTGAATCAGAGTTGGTTCTGATTGGAGGATTTTAATTTAGTTCAGTTTGGGTTTTATTTCGTGGTCCTGGTGGAATGTGAAGTGAAGGAGAAACTAATGTGTGTGTGAGGGATTGAAGCTGCAGTTTCGCACACTTTCCTTTGTCTTTTAAGACCAAAGCAGCAGAGCTGCAGGACAGAATCACAACCAGACGATTTCTAACAGTTTCACAGATTTGTTTAGTTTTTTTCCAGCTGTTGGAGGTTGAACGTCCTCATCACTGTATCGAAGCCTGAGAGTTTGTGTGAAAGAACGTTGTTGTTGTTGTTGTGGTTACACACTGATATTTACGTTACTTCCTCTGCTGTCGATGCACACACACACACACACACTCTTACACACACACCTGAATCGGCACTTCACTCATGCAGCCACAAATTCACTCAAATTAACTTCCTGTGTGTGAACAGAGAGTTTCCACTCAGAGAAATGTGAGAGAGTGTGTGCATACGGAGGAGAGGGGGGGGGGGGTTGTAATTAGATGAGAGGCAACTCTGTGCTGCCCCTCCCCCAAGCCCCCCAGACAGCAGACACACACACACACACAGTGAGTGTGTCCCGGGGCGGCAGCTCTCAGGTCAGTCTGGAGGTGAATCGTCCTGATCGGCTCCATGTGTCTTTGTGTTGTCGTTCAGAAGCAGCAGCAGAAGAAGAGTTGGTTTATTTACTCACCCTGGGTTGTTTTTTTTTATCTTAATAGTTTTTGCATGTTTCATGTTTTTAGTCCATTTTCCACAAATAGAAACCTGGTTTAGGTCAGAGTGGTTTTGTGTTTTGAGCAGAAAGCCCAGATTGAATCTGCTGCTTTTCTCTGTTTCATGTGGATTTAAAGTGAATGTGAAGTTTTTATATGAAGCTGCCGATGAAATGATTTTAATTAGACACCAACAGCGATCCCTGGGCTGAGCGTATCAGCTGATACCCGATATAAAAAGTCCTTAAAACACCATCAAAGAAAAGTAAAAACATAGTTAATGAATCATGAGTACTAACACAATGCAAGTGTGAGACAAGGAGCTGAACCTAAAAACACACGCATTATAAACATAACTGTGACTAGTGAAAAGGAAAAAGTAACACAGGGTTATTTAAGGTGTTTAGAAAAGAAAATTGATTCTGATCCCACTGTGGGGTCTTTTCATTAGTGTAATAATAACTCATCTATCAGATGATGTAGGCCAAATTTTGTGCAAAATTCTATTTTCCAGTAAATCCTGGGTGAAAGTTTGGTAGTTTTTTTTCACATTGGATAATGCAGATGCACAAATTCTACGTCACGTTGCTCATCAGCCAATGATATCAGGATCCGTCATCCGTCTGAGACTTCATAGTTTTTGCATGTTTCATGTTTTTAGTCCATTTTCCACGAATGGAAACATGTTGTAAATCACAGTGGTTTTGTGTTTTGAGCAGAAAGCCCAGATTGAATCTGCTGCTTTTCTCTGTTTCATGTGAATTTAAAGTGAATGTGAAGTTTTTATATGAAGCTGCAGATGAAATGTTTTTAATGTGACATAAACTAGAGAGTAATGATGATCCTGGTGTGGGTCTGTTGCAGCGCTGAGCTCATGCTGTTGTGTAAAAGCTGCAGCAGGTGAAGAGTAGCAGGAAGTGGCTCCTGGTTCAGTCATTACGTCTTCCTCCTCCTCCTCCTCCTGCAGCTCAGTCGTTAAATCTGTGCAGCCAAACAGGCTTTAATTTAAACCCTTGTGGGGAAAGTTTCCATGGGTGTGTATAAAATGATGCATGAGGCATTGTGAATATTTCCATCTGATGAAACGGGTCAGAGACTAGAAAACTGAAGCTGCTGCAGCTTCAGTGACGCTGAACGTCGAGTCAAACGGTGGATTTCCTCTGAACGTTGAAGCTGATTAGTTTTCTTTAAAGGGATAGTTCAACATTTTGGAAAATTGGCCTATTGCCATAATCCCTATAGTCATAGCAGTAGGTTTGTTACCTTTAATTGTCGGTGCAAGCTATTTTTAGAATGGCGGAGCAGAGCCGTGAGCTGCTCAGAGCTGCTCTACGGAGGCTCATGGGATTTCTTGGTTTTCCTCATCAAACTCATCAAATACACAATCCAACAACTCCACAACGCTCTGGTGGACAAGTTGTGACCTGCACATTCACCACGCTATGAGATAATAACACAACGTTACCAGACAGAGTTGTTTTAGAGGGAAATTCATGCAAAACCGCTGATGCGTGTTGCCTTCAGGGACAGTTTTTCATCAAGCAGTCTCTGCATTTCGATATTCGAGTCGATATTCCTGTGTTTATGACACAAACGATAGCTCCAACTGCACCTGAACACACCGAGCACGGCAACAGGGTCTCACGCGAGACTCTGGGAGACTTTGAATTAGATCTAGTTTAGATCTAGCTTGCTTGAAGTAAATAAACTTCTCGGTACATGTTTGAATCGCCATCTGATACTGTCTGTGGAAAAAAATTGCGGCTTTGAGGGATGTAAACAGCCTAACCAGCGGAACTTGCATCCGCTCCCATTCATTGCTGCCGTGGCGATCCGGGGACAGACACAACTACCGCAAAACAGGAGCGATAAAACTGAAAATCTTCAGATTCCTTCTTTTACACCTAAAATGACAGGAACATACAGGCCTGAGTTGAATTCGCCTGGAATTGAAAATAACGAACCTACTGCTATGTCTATAGGGATTATGGCAATGGGCCAATTTGCCAAAATGTTGAACTATCCCTTTAATAAATCTGTTGATGAACTAAAACATGAGACGGATCAGAGCGTTAAACTGCTGCATGGCGCCCGGCGGTGGTTGTCATTTAAATGGATTAGACAGATTAGATTTTCTCTTCACATCGTTGCTCAGATCAAAGTCGGCTCCTGACTCCAGGTGAATTAAAGCCGCTGCTTCTGATTGGTTCCCTGAGAGAAGGACCTTTTGATGTGGTTGCTGGTTTCTCTCTCCTCTCCTGCTGGTGAGCGAAGGAAACAAAACGCTGCTTCACCTCCAGCCGGTTCCCAGTGCAGCGGCTCCCGGGGGCCGGGGCCCTTTGGGAGGGGGCGTGAGGGGAGAGGGGGGGGCTCCAGATCTGCTGTGGTGAAAGCTGAAGCCCTGTGAGACTCCCAGGCCTCTGTTCGCTCCACACTATGTTTGTGTTGTTGAAATAGTAGATGCTCATTCATCTCTGTTCTCATTCTCTCATTCTTTCGTTCTGTCTCGACTGTGATCGCATGCCCGAGTCCCGAGCAGCGGACTCATGAAGACGGAGGCCGAGCGGCGGCTTTGTGTCCTGGGTTTTTCTGCTGATCGCCTTTTTTACCACCCAACATGTTCCCTTCCTCCATCCGTCCTTTCTCCCTTCCTTCTTTCCACAATCTTTATTCCCTTCCTTCTTTCGTTCGTTCCTTCCCTTCGTCCTTACTTTCTTCCTCTTTTGATCCAATTGACCTGATGTGTTCCCTCCCTTTATCTTTCTTTCCTTCCTTTTTCGGTTCCTCCTTTCTCTTCTTCCTTCCTTGAACAAATCTGTTCCCTCCCTCCATGGTTCTTTCCTTCCTTTTTCCCTTCCTTCTTTCCACAATCCTTTTTCCCTCCCCAGCTTTCTTCCTTCCTTCCTTTTTCACCCAATTAAACCAATCTGTTCCCTCCCTCCTTCTATCTTTCCTTCCTTTTTCCCTTTCTTCTTTCCTTCCTTCTTTCCCTTCGTCCTTCCTTCCTTCCTTGACCCAGAAGGATAACAGGAGGGTTAAACTCATGTCCATAATCACTGTGTTGGTTGTTGGACGGTTTGATGAACTCGTGACTTCTGACTCTGTCTCCAGTGAAGGGGGCGGAGCTTCACACAAAAGGAGCTGTCAATCAGCAGATCAGAGACAAACCCTTTTCCTCCTGTTCTATCCTCCCTCCTGAACGTCTTCATCAGGCTAAAGAAGAAACGCTGCCTGTTGATTGGCCGTTGGCCTTTGTCTGGATGATTTATGAATGAGCTGATGTTTGTTTACATTTTGCTCTGCAGATTAGGAGTTGTTTATAGGGGGTGGGAATCTTTTCATGATGGCTCGTGAAAGGCAGGGAGGTGCTCTTCCTGCCTCAGGCTTTCCACGCAAGCGCGTGGAAGAGCAGGGGGTCCCACAACAGTATCATACCGCCATATAAAACTTGTGCAAGTAAATAAATATTTTGACATAGTGGTCCTGACAGAATTGAGTTTTAAACATTTATCCATGCTTAGATGGAATTGTTGAAACTGTTGCATGAAAGAAATGCTGAATCGTATTAAATGAGAATTGCGATTCTTATGTGAATTGATTTTTTGGCACATCCCTATACATTGTTTACATTGTTTACATTGTTTACATGGTCCAATAATCATTTATTCTTCATCTCTGTGTTTTCCCAGTCACCCTCCCTGGTGCGCTCCTCGCCCCCGTCTCCTCCTCCTCCTCCGCCTGCCTCGCCACCCGTCGCTCCTCGGCCAACTCCTCCTGCTCCTCCATGCAGACCTCCTACCGGCTGCCCAACCCCTTGCCCCCCCTCCCCGTCCGCAAGGGCGTCCGAGGCCGCCGGCCCAAATCCCAGACCATCGCTCTGCTGAAGGCGGCGGCCGAGGCGGCTGCTGCAGCGGCAGCGGCGGCGGCCGTCAATGGAGCATCACAGAGTCCCGGCAGAACGAGCTCGGAGCCCCAACTGGCCCCCAGACTGCACAAGAAGAGGGGGCCCAAGCCCAAGGTGAGACGGCACTGAGCTGAGTTCAGAGGTCGATGGAGAGGAGGGAGTTTCTTCATATGTTCTCTATGTGTGTAATTTGATTTACAGGCTCTTTGTCAAGTCCCGCCCTCCACGGTTACTGTTGCTAAGTCAGACAAACAATGGTCACGGACGGGTTAACTCCCAAAATTAGGCAGATTTAAATTGCAGCGTCCGTGCACGCGGAGGCTCACGCTAAATGTAGTATGAAAACACTTTGCTTTCCAAAACTCCTTGTTGTCCCTTTAAAATATTGCAGACTTTAAATTAATTCCATTTTCTTAAGAAGAATAGGCGCTGCTGAACCTTTTTACATACTGCATCTGTGTTTCAAAGCTCAAACAAGTAGATATGAATGAGATTACAGCCATATGGATAGTTTCCATCTCTCGTGCCATTGGCTGGTAGGTGAATTACAAAGCTTCACCAATAAGAGAAGGAGAGAGAACAACAACAACAACAACAACAACAACAACACAGACCACAAGTTACACACCACAAGATAATAATCATTAACTCACACGAGTCTCTTTCCGTCTCAGAGTTTAAACCACAGCTTTGTTTGTTTGTGTGTTTGTGGGCCAGAAGAAGCCCCGGGTGGTGCAGACCCTCGGCTCCTCCTCAGTTACGGCGTCGTCCCCGGAGACCAGACTGAGCTCCAGCCACGTCTCGGTGGACAGTAACCACAGCAACAGCTCCAGCGTCGTGTGCACAGGTGAGCTGATGTGATGGGATGTCGTGATGTTTGAGCATCATTCCTTCCTCTCTGCTGATGCTCCTTCTCTTCCTCCTCCTCTCTCCTCCTCCTCTTCTCTCCTCCTCTTCTTCTCTCCTCTCCTTCTCTTCCACGTCCTCCTCCTCCCCCCTCCCTCCTCTGTCTCAGTCTGTGTCTACGTGAACAAACATGGCGACTACGGTCCACACCTGGACAGGAAGTTGGTGCAGCAGCTTCCCGACCACTTCGGCCCGGCGCCGGTCAACGCCGTGCTGCAACAGGCCGTCCAGGCCGGCGTGGACTGTACGTACCAGCCGTCGGTGCTGCTCTCCTTCCTCCAGAGCCAGTCACACACAGGAGGAGAGGTCATCAGAGGTACACACACACACACACACACACACACACACACACACACACACACACACACTGAACTGTCAATCACAATGACTGACAGACTGTAATAGACTGACTGTAGATGGACGGATAGAGGAAGGAGGGAAGGTAGGAAGGACAAAGGGAAAGAAGGAAGGAAATAAGGAAGGGGAAAAGGAAGGAAAGAAAGATGGAGGGAGGGAACAGATTTGTTCAAGGAAGAAGGAAGGACAAAAGGAAAGAAGGGAGGATTCAAGAAGGAAAGGAAAAAGGAAGGAAAGATATATGGAGGGTCAATCGGATCAAAAGAGGAAGGAAGAAGTAAGGATGAAGGGAAGGAAGGACGGAAGGAAGGAAGGAAGGAAGGCGGGCAGGACAAAGGGAAAGAAGGGAGGAAAGAAGGAAGGGAAAAAGGTAGGAAAGATATATGGAGGGTCAATTGGATCAAAAGAGGAAGGAAGAAGTAAGGACAAAGGAAGGAAGGAAGGAAGGAAGGAAGGAGGGAGGGAAGGAAGGAAGGAAGGACGGAAGGAGGGGAAAACAGTGTCTGTGGCAGCAGCTGATGTGAGCTCTCTGTCTGTAATCAGAAGTGACATGTGCGTCTAACCTGGTTTGGGATTGTGGGATGGAGCTCCCTGGGGGGCGGACTGGGCCGTGGGGTGTGGGGGGTGGGGGGTGTGTGTGGGGGTGGGGGTTAATTTGGGGATTTGTGCCGGCTTGGCTTGGGTGGGAGGGACCAGACCCTCAACCATCTGCTGTTTTTCTTTAGCTCTGAATTCATACTGTGTGTGTGTGTGTGCAGGTGTCTGTACATCCACACACACACACACATACTAACTAACTAACGCCCCCTTCTCTTCTTCCTCTTCCTCCTCCTCTTCTTCTCTCCTTCACTTCCTCCTCTTCCTCTTCTTCTATCCTCTTCTCTTCCTCTTCTCTCCTCCTCCTCCTCCTTCTCTTCCTCCTCTTCTCTCCTCCTCCTGCTCCCCCTCCTCCTCCTCCTCCTCTTCTTCCTCTTCTCTCCTCCCCGTCCTCATCCCCCCCCCCCACAGTGCGGTCAGAGCACGGGATCCGTTACGTGAAGCTGCCGTCGGTCTCCAGCGCGTCGTCGGTGCTGCGCTTCCTGGAGAACATGTGTCAACATCTGGAGAGCGACAGTGTGTTCAGCTCGCAGCCGTTCAGCCCCTACAACAACAACACAAACAGCAACAACAACAACAACAACACACGCTTCTACAACAAAACCAAGTCAGGTCAGTGTGTGTGTGTGAACAGGAAGTGAAGCGTGTCCACTTCCTGTTCCTGTTCAAACTAAACTCACCTGTTTTTTGTTTTCTTTTCTTCTTCTTTTTTGTCTAAACACAAAAATGATTTCCTCTTTTATTTCATACTGATCAAAAAAGCTTTATCACTTCTTCCCATGAGCAACGTTTTAAAGGTCCAGTGTGTAAAAATTGTCAAGGTTTATTGTTAATATCTGAATAAATTACCCATAGAAGTGTGTAATCACTATAAAATAAAATCCAAGGCACTCTTCTTTAAATTTGTAAAAAGCTTTTATTCAAAAATGATGAAAAGATAAAAACATAATGAAAGTGAGTAACAGCCACGCGTTTCCTCAGGGTTTGAGGTGAGAGTGAATGAGGATGTTACGGTTTTACCTCCATTTTACAGACTGGACCTTTAACTAATCATATTTTATAATCTTTTTTTTTTATCTCTCAAAACTAATAATAATTATTGATTAATTAATTTGTTTACTTAAAGGCTAGGTAGGCAGCTTTTTTTTGACAGTATTAGGCAAAAACTTACACAATAACCTTGAGGATAATGTAAATGAAGTGATGTGAAAAAAGATCAGACGTCTGCGTCTCCCCTAGGCTCTGTTTTCAGCCTGCAAAGAAATCTACCCGTGACGGTAGATTTTGACCAATCACAGAGCAGCAGCTCTTATTCGTATTATTTTACACGAAATATAAATACTTTGTTATCGTTCATGTGTTCAAAAAGGTTTTTCTTACCCGTGACTCGGACATTATGGAGGATAACATTGAAAAAAGGAAAAGAAAGAACAAGTTGGTTGGTTAGGGAGGAGGACAGAGAAGCTGCCCGGCCGATGAGCTCAGCTCCCCGGCTGCAGCCTTTAAGCCGCTGCTGCCGCTCGTGTGTGGCTCTGCACTCCTCCGTCAAAAGTCGGAACAATACTTACAGACGTTATTAGGAAAAACTGACCACAGATTGGGAATCTAAACCGTCACTTTCTCACATGAAAAAATATTAAAACGTAAGAAAGTGACGGACTGGCGGAGGGGATGAGAACCGTGTGGACTCAACTCAAGGCTTTTTTCTAGATTTCTGCCTACCGAGCCTTTAAAGGACAATTCCGGGCCAATTCAACTCAGGCTGTATGTTCCTAACATTTTATGTCTAAAAGAAGGAATCTGAAGATTTTCAGTTTAGTTAGTAGTTAGTAGTTTTCACATGGAGTTAAACGGCAGTTGCTCGGACCCCATATAAGTGGTTTTCGCCGGCAACGGCAAACGGCAGTGCCGTCCCGAGTTCAAATATTTTAACTTTTGCCGTCTGCCGCGACGGTAAACTCAACCGAACGTGACGTCTAAGTACGAGTATGTTGACGTTGCCGTAGCAACGTGGTGGCACGTCTTGCCGTTGTTCCGTGCCGTCCGACAGTTTGTTTGTGTTTACCGTTTCGTCCACCGGCATTTGCCGTTTACCGTCTGCCGTGTACCGGGCTCCATGTGAACGCAGCATTAGTCCTGTTTTGCAGTAGTTGTCTGTCCCCGCATCGCCATGGCAGCGATGAATGGGAGTGGATTGAAGTTGTGCTGCTTAGGCTGTTTACATCCCTCAAAGCCTCAGATGGCGACTCAAACACGCACCCAGAAGTTTATTTACAGTACAATACAGCCCTGAGGTGAATTTGCCCGGAATTGTCCTTTAAAACCAGTAATGTCTCTGATCTGGTTTGGTGCTGAGTTCCAATAATTAGTGGCTCTGACAGAAAAGGCTGATATATAATAATAAATTGTATTTAGCACCGTTCAAAATACCCAAGGTGCTTGAACATCCACCTGACAGAGTCTCTCTGTCTCTGTCTCTGTCTCAGAGCCGTCGTCCCACGCTGAGAACGGTTTGTCCAATAACGACGACCCTTCCAAGGACACGCCCCCCCCCGGCGCCCGCTCCATCCACACGGCGTCCGACTACAGAGCCGCAAAGAAGGAGCGGTCGTATTACCCCGGACACACACACACGCCCCCGCCTCTCCGGAGGGTCAGCTCCAACCCGGCCGAACTCAGCCCCATGTGCACACACCGACGGGTGGAGGGTACGACCACACACACACACACATAGAGTCATGATGATTTATTTCATTTAAAATGTTCAGATATTGTGTTCCTAAAAACAATGGAAATATTTTTTTGAGTAAAGAATAACAGCCTTCCAGTTTGTTTTCGTCAGTTCTTAGAATTAAGAAAAGGCAACTATAATTTAAGAGGGTTATTGATTTTCGAAATGTGTAAAGTGAGAAATAATATAAAATACAAATGTGTTTGAGTGCAAATGTGGAATAAGCTCAGTGATGAGTTGAAGACATGTAGTTCTTTGTTTCTGTTCTTTGTTCTTTTTAAAGGATAATTACTGTGTTTTACATTCTGGACCTTATTTCTAGCATAAATCATGATCATTTCCTCACCCAGATAACTTTGGTGTCATTACAAGTCGTTCTGATGAAATGAGCTCCAGCCGAGAGCCGCGTATATCTGTATAATGGAGTCTACAGGGCAGCAGAATGCAGCCTCTAAATAACACATTATCTGCAGAGAAACTCCTTCATTTCACCAATATTTAGTTCTGAGTCCAGGGTTAGCTGTTATCAACAGTGTCTATTGACCCTGACCTCTGACCTGGATGATGTCATCTCTGAGTGCTGCACGGCTCATTCTGATAATAATCATTCCGCTTCAGCATTCGGGTCCATTTTTATCTCAACTATCCAGAGCTTTAGTGAGTCCAGGTTGAGGAGAGGAAGCCTGTGGAAGCTGAACTTCATCCAGCTGCTCATTTTGTTCTGACAAGTCAGAAACACACAGAAACGAACCGTAGCATTAGCGCTAGCAACAAGAGATGACATCATCCAGATCAAAGGTCAGTAGGTCAACCTACAGACCCCGGATGTTGATAACAGCTAACCCCGGACTCAGAGGGGAATAGCACTAGCCTATCACCTAGCCTATCATTTTATCAGAACGACTTGTAATGACACCAAAGTTATCTGGGTGAGGAAATGATCGTATGTCATCCTAAAAATAAGGTCCAGGTTGTAAAAAATGGAAATTCCGCAGAGCCTTGAAATGGAAAATGAAAAATTATAAAATCCAGTAATTATTACTTTCATCTTTTTATTTTATACTACTTATATTCTAAGTAATCTAATTTCATAGAGTGTAAAGGACAGGAAAATTCCCTTTTCAGTCACTGTATGATATTTTCTTTTTTGTGTGTGTGAAATGTGTAGTTGTGATTGTGTATAATATGTGCTGGTTAAATTGTTCACACAAAAAGGTTGATTTTGATATTGGTGTTGTGTGACCGAGATAAATAATTTCATTCATTCATGTGTGTATGGTTACTGATGATGATGGGCCCCCCCCCCCTCTCTGCAGCAGCAAGCTCGACGACGGGTCCAGATCACATGAAGCAGGACAAGGACGGTTCAGGGAACGACGCCACCTCCTGGTCAGTGGACGACGTCATCCGGTTCGTCCAGGAGGCCGACCCTCACACTCTGGGTCCTCACGTCGAGCTGTTCAGGAAACACGTGAGTTCTGCTCTGTATTCCGGAGAGTACAGTATGTGTTCTTGCCCAAGGACACTATCACACTAAATAAAAACCACGCAGCGTTTTCCATTTAAAGTCCATGTAAATGATGCGAAGTTTCCATTCAAAGTCCATGTAAATGATGCGCTGACACGCGATGCGTTTCGGGCGATAAGAGCGACGCGATGAAGCGTTCGTTGCGTGTATGGCTTGAAGTTGAAAAATTTGAGCTTTTCAAGCTGTGGCTGTAGTCCAATGCATTGATATCCAACCTCAGATCAGCTAATGTTACATCAGACACACATTTCAAAACGTGGTGGAGCTTTACGATGCAACGTCTTACTTTTACCGCGATCGTAATTAAAAAGATAATGCCTGCAGAGGCCATAACCCTAACCCTGTGAATACGTCATATGTATTTATATCAATTAATATTTCAATACTCAGCCATGGTTGACGAGAAAAAGAAAATAGTGGGAGGTGGGTTGCGTCATCGCGTGATGAAGCGATGATGAAAAACGTGATAAATGTGTCAAGCGACGCGATACTCCATCGCGTTTGGTGTGAGCGCACGGTAAGGCTGGCCATCCTCCAACCTTGGTATAAAGAACACAGTGATTGGTTCAGAACGTCTCCATTATAAATCAAAGAGCAGATTGATGAAGTGCATCAAGGGGTTTCAACTCAACAAGTTCACTTCTACTTTCTATTGTCAGACGAGTTCTATTGGGATGAAAGGAAGATCATTCTGTGCTGTTGACATGACGACCTGTTTCTCTCTCTCTGTGTCTCTGTGCAGGAGATTGATGGCAAAGCTCTGATGTTGCTGCGCAGCGACGTCATCATGAAGTACATGGGACTGAAGCTCGGCCCGGCGCTCAAACTCTGTCACCACATCGAGAAGCTGAAACAGACCAAACAGTAGAGACCAGAGACGCTCCGTCCTCACACACACACACACACACACACACACACACACATAGACACACATGGGACGAGCCTCCATCAGCTGGACTCAGATTTTTTTACTCCTGGAAACGTTGACCTCAGATCTTTGGACAGACATGTAATAGATATTATAATGTAGGCATCCCAGTGCTGAGCTGAACATGTATTTTAATTATCAGACATTTTACGCTGCCATAGCAACAGATTCACAGTTTATGGGTTCCTCATGTAGCATCAGATGTTTGAGCAGAGTCAGAATTTAGGTTCATGTTGGTGTTTGTTCAGAGGCCGTAATTACCATAAATAATCCATTAAAGGGATAGTTCAACATTTTGACAAATTGGCCCATGGCCATAATCCCTATAGTCATAGCAGTAGGTTCGTTACCTTTAATTGTCGGTGCAAGCTGTTTTTAGAATGGCGGAGCAGAGCCGTGAGCTGCTCAGAGGTAGGCTATGGAGGCTCATGGGATTTCTTGGTTTCCCTCATCAAACTCATCAAATACACAATCCAACAACTCCACAACGCTCTGGTGGACAAGTTGTGACCTGCACATTCACCACGCTATGAGATAATAACACAACGTTACCACAGTTGTTTTAGCGGGAAATTCATGCAAAACCGCTGATGTGCGTTGCCTTCAGGGACAGTTTTTCATGGGATTTCTTGGTTTCCCTCATCAAACTCATCAAATACACAATCCAACAACTCCACAACGCTCTGGTGGACAAGTTAAAAATAGCTTGGATCAACGATTAAAGGTAACGAACCTACTGCTATGGCTATAGGGGTTATGGCCATGGGCCAATTTGACAAAATGTTTACACACACACACACACACACACACACACACGATTGGATGAAGTTAGTTCACGTACTGACAGTGAACGCATCACTGCATCGTCTCTAACAATGCAATAAAGTTTTCTGAGTGACTGCATCTGTTACCAACGGTTACAGACTGTTACTGACTGTCAGTGAGTGTTTGGAGTCATGGCCATCATCACCAAGAAGAAGAAGAAGAAGAAGTTCAGATCATAAATCAGCTCCTCTTTTATTTCAACAGTGAATATTTTAACTTCTCTGCAGATTTTTAGAAAAACAAGTGACTGAAGAGTTTCTCTCTCTTTTCTTTTCTTTGTCTCTGTTTTGAATGAAGACATTCGAGCTGGACGGTTTCAGCTCGAGCAACGATGAGGCTCCATGATTGTATTCTGCTCACACACTCACACACACACACACACTCACACACACACACACAATGACTGGAATACTGTAAGTGTTTTGACATTATAATAAAAGAAAAGCTCGTGAACTGTCACGTTTGAGTGCTGTACAGAGACGAAGCTGTTTTGTATAAAGTGAAGCCAAAAGCTTGTTTGTTTTTTTTAAGTATCATTTTCTACTGTTTCAGAGTGTATCAACCTGTATCGACCGTAAAGTGTAATCGATTTCTGTTTGTTTGTTTCTGCCTGAAATAGTGTTTTTTTTGTGTGTGCGTGTGTGCGTGCACCATCAAATAACGACTTACAGGACGGGACGACGTCGACGTGTCCGAGTAGTTTTGATCTGTTCTCGGTGGCAGAGTTACTGATTTTCTGAACATTTCAGAAGCATCTTGGAAGCAGGCGGTGTGTGGCAAGCCAGTTTAACATTTAAAAGCCAGACTTGATATGTGCTGCAGATATCTGTAATTCAGTTTTGCCTTGTCAAAATATATTTCAGATATCCACAACTACGTTCTTCCTAGGACAAATGATGCCACTTTAACCATTCATGTGTATGGGGTTTGTCATTACAGATATCTACAATTCAGTTGCAGATATCTGTAATTCACATGGCAGATATCTGCAACTGAATTGTAAATATGTCTGTAATGACAAACCCCCATACACATGAATGGTTAAAGTGGCATCATGTTCTTTTTGACGAGGCAAAACTGAATTACAGATATCTTGAATGAAAAATCCAGCTATTCAAAATGTAGTTAGGACAAGTCAGAAAGACGTTGTTGATATCTACAATGTTAATTCTGGATAGTCAATAACTTTTAAATGCCTTTAAATGTTAAATCTGCTTGCCATAGGGCGGTGTGTGTTGCAGCTGCATCTCTCCTGTAGTTGGTGACGAGTCGATACTTGAAACCATCTTGCTTTAATGTGAAACTCAGGTTTTTAGTAGATTATGTTTCTTAGATCATGTTTGACATCGTTTTAGCGTTTTACGTGCGACATAGAGGGACTGCACAATAATCAACCATGTATATTTTTTATTATTGCCTTGTCATCATCATTCTTACCAACCCGCAGCGTTATACATGTGTAAATATATTATACGACTTTTTACTGTAAGTTCGACAACAAATGTTTGTTAAAATGTTTGATATGCATTCACACAATTAAACATTTATTTACATCATGGTAGTGTTTGACGCTGCAGCCCAGGCTTCTTCTGAACTGTCACCTCTTAAAACAAGGGATGTGTTGGATATGTGTTCATGATCACATTCATTTATTCCTGTTTTATTATTGGAGGAAAACTTCTCCAGTAAAGTTAAGTTTAGAGGAGTGGGTACGACAGAGTACAGAGAACATTTTTTCACAGTCTTTGAGAATAAAGTCATAATATTTAAACCTGTTGTTTTAGAGGAGGAAAATTGTTAAAGGGATAGTTCAACATTTTTGGCAAATTGGCCCATTGCCTAGAACTGTGAGCTGCTCAGAGCTACACTACGGAGGCTCATGGGATTTTTTGGTTTCCCTAATCAAACTCATCAAATACACAATCCAACAACTCCACAACGCTCTGGTGGACAAGTTGTGACCTGCACATTCACCACGCTATGAGATAATAACACAATGTTACCACACAGAGTTGGTTTAGAGGGAAATTCATGCAAAACCGCTGATGCACGTTGCCTTCAGGGACAGTTTTTCGGCAAGCAGTCTCTGTATTTACTGTATTATGATTTATTCTCGTAGAAATTACAACTTTATTCTTGCAATATTATGACTTTATTCTTAGAGTATGTCAAAAGTTCTCAATGTGGCCCTAATGCTCTGTCGTATGTGGGAAACATAAAAAGATTGTTTTTTTTCTGCTTCTGTGTCATGTTAATCATTTCTGACCCCTCAGTGGTTTCTTGTGACCCCTGCAGGGGCCCTGGCCCTCAGGTTGTGAAACCGCTGGTCATTTGAATGGATTCCTACAAGGAATGGAAACAAGGAGCGGCAACAAAGAGAAGATGAACGGGAAAGAAACCTGATGAAGAACTCAATGTGTGGTGGGTTTTATGTGTGTGTGTGTGTGAGTGTGTGGGTGGGAGGCAATAGGGGTCGCAGGGGTCAAAGGATCAGAGACGTCTTATTTAAGGAAAGTGATGTGTTAAAGGAGTCATTGTTGAGGGGATGAGTTGGATCACAGAGCTCAGGATCAACAGACTCATCATTCTGACTCTGTCTCATCAGGAACTAGAGTCAGCGTTGGGGTTGGGGGTCCACGGTTTATTTCTCCAACACATTTTAATCATTGATGTTGAAATAAAAGTGCTTCAAGATAAATCTGAGTCGAAATTAACATCTTGTAGCTTACAGTATTCTTGGTCCCAGTCCTGGTGCCGGTTCTGGTCCCAGTGGCTCTGATTCTGGTTCTAGTCCTGGTCCTGAGATGTGAAAAGTATTTGCTGTAATCAGAATGTGTAAACTTAAAGTTTAAGTCTTTTTGTTTGTATACTTATGAACCAAATATTTCATCCCTACTGATGTATTCATAAGTTGATAATGGTAGATGAAAGTTATAAAATGCTACAGTGCTCATCACAGTTGTTACAGTAAAGTCAATTGAACTAAAATTAGAATAAATTAAATTGGGTGAGATACTACACATGTAAAATGACCCTTTTCTCTTTAAAATCGCATTTTTATATAAGAGAAAAACATACCACAGAATAACCTGCTAAACGTTATTGTAACATTGTCATTATCTAAATTTCTCATTGTCTGTTCTTCCTCTGCGCATTCATGAGATCTAATAACTTTTACACTTACACTGCTGTAATTGGAATTGAGTCAGGCAAGAAGTTAAAAGTTGGTGCTAAAGGCATTTTAAGTGTGATTTTTAGAGGTCTGATGAATGTGGTTGTGGTTGGATGCAGGCTGCAAGCTGCTGTTGAAAACTAAACCCTTAGCAAAAAGTAGTATACTTAATTTCACACGTTCATTTTTTAAGTATGCTTGAGTACAAGTGTAAGTATAGCAAGTATATGGACTATGTACTTGTATACCTCTTTGGACTAAATTGGAAGATTTTTATGTGTATAAAAGTATACTTTGTAGATCATTTTAAGTTTACAAAAGTACACTTTCAAGTACACAACAATACTCCTAGTGTACTAAGTATATACTTCTAGTCCACATTTTAGTTTATTAAAGTATACTTTATAGGTCATTTTAAGTTTACAAAAGTACAATTTCAAGTATACTGCCTCAGTTTGAGTATAAAATGAGTATACTTGTAGTACACTTTAATAGGGAAAACTAATTTCTGGACCGGGAGTTCCGGTGTTCGTTCGTTAAACTGAAGCAAGTCTTACAGATCTCTCTGGTCTGGTCTCTGATTTCTATTATATGCAATTAGCATTTAAACCATTTCAACAATGTGTTAATCGAGATTTTGCATAGTTGAGACTTTCTTTATTTTTTCAGTGGTTTTTACCACTTATGTCCTCACTTGGCCTATTCTTACCAGTCCAGCCTAATGCCTTGTAATGAATGGTGAACACTGATACTGACTGTGGTCAACATGAAAACATCGCCATCTAGTGGATAGATTACGTCGTTGCACTCCGTCCTGATGGGAAGGGAAAAGGAAGTGTCACACAAAAGGCCTTCTGTTTCAATGCAATCACATTTATTGGCTTTTTTTTCTATGCACAGGTACTAAGCAGCCTGATGAGCTGTTAAAATGAATTAGATATAGAATAATGGAATTTTCACAATGTTGTAACCCCCCCCAAAAAAATAAATACAAGACTGAAGGTGTTGCACAGCTCCAAAATATACAAAGGCTTGGAAATAATCATGTAAACTTTGAAAAAAAACAAAACTTTTTTGTTTTTATTCTTTTATTGGTTTATTTTACAAAAGAAAGACTTTGCAAGATTGTTTTCTTTAAAAACTTATTTACAGGTTTATACAAAAATACAAAAGTGATTCAAAACTGTTAAGTCCTAGCTAGTTTTAAACATGGAGCTCTTTTTTTAAATAGTTACACTTTTTCTTCAACATCTGTATTTTTTTTTTCTTTTCGGTTCTCTGGTACATATTTTAAAGTGTGTTTAGTGTTATTCCATACTGTACACCCTTGAAAAAAAATATCAAGTGGTTGTTGTCACACTTCCCTTTAGGGCAAAATCGTGTGCAGACACTGGAAAACAGTTTGGGAAAGAAGAATCTACGTCTGTATTAAGGTTGTAGATTCTTTACGTTTTTATTCCCAAAGCTGCTGAAGACTAAATAAGTGTTAAACTAGAGTTTGCATGGCAACCACAGTTTCTCTTCCTAATCACATAGTTTCAGTCAATCATATGTCCACTGCTTTCACAACTAAAGGAAACAGTCTTTAGGTACCTCTGTAGGTACAATACGGAAAAGCTCACACTAAACAAATTGTTAAATACGTTTTTCAACTTGAAATGGTGTTTCACAGTCACATCGCTTTTCCCCCCTCCCATTTGTCATATAATACTGCATCAAGTCTACAGATTTTCTTATTTTAGTAGTTCAGTAATAATGTTTTGTGGGATTAAAGAAAAATCTGAGTCAAATGTAAAGTCAATGACTGTCTGACCAGATTAAACTAGTTTTGGGGGACTATGAATGGATAGTTTTCCATTTCCATGTTTTTTTTCCTTCATATTTTTTTATAATACCAAAAACTGCTTTTCTGGATATGCACATTAAAACTCAATATTTCTGTCATATATTCCCAAACCTCCACAGCTCCAGCAAGGCTAGGACCACTCGGCACCAAAAGTGTTCGGATTCTCCCTCCCGACAGATTCAATATCATTTTCTTTACAGTCTCTGTTACGTATGATTGTCCAGTGAGTAAGATATACAGTACAAGATAAACCCCTGTTTGTGATCACAACTATACAGAACAGAATTAGCCAGACAGTTTGTACATCTATACAACACACTATTGAACTTGACATTTGAATGGAAAATACAAAAATCTTTTTCTCGTGGTATGGAGACATCCCTCAGATAAAAATAATGATATGGTGGTATCCTTTTCTTTTCTTCTTCTTTTTTTTCTTCGTTACTTATTGCATGCGATAGAAAACACAACAAATAAAACAATGAGTAGGAACAAGTGCGCTTCAGCAACATGGGTTTGATGAATGTAAAATTCTTATAATCAGTTCACAGCTTTGTACTCTCTCCATCTTACACAGTGTCAGTTCTGCAAATCAGATTCGCTGAGTATCAAACAGTTGTGTTTTTATCTATCTATCTATCTATCTATCTATCTATCTATCTATCTATCTATCTATCTATCTATCTATCTATCTATCTATCTATCTATCTATCTATCTATCTATCTATCTATCTATCGCATTTACAATAAAACAGTAATATGCTTGCTGAGGTATTCACAGAATACAGTGAATGGTTTCTATTGAAGTACGGTCTCTGGATGTTAAGAAGTATATGCGTTGTGTTTGCTGTGGTAGGCAGGTGAGAGTTCAAGCTTTCCACTGACGATGTTCTGCTTCTGGAACACACTCGATACTATACATGTGTAATATTTATTGGAAGGATGAGAGGTTTGACGGCGCCGTACTCTAATCCACGGCGTTGGATAGAAAAGGCTGTTACAGACTCCTGTATATTGGTGGTACTATACTACGTGGTCCTCCACTTGTCGCCTCTCTCTTAGAGTTAGTGATTAAGTTAGAGGAGGCTAAGACATGACGGCGTACACCAGCCACTGGGTTGAGCTTTCACCTGTCTAATGCTACTGGGTCAGTGCAAATGAAGGAGAGGCAACAAGGAGAGGAGAACAGTGTTCATTGTTAAGATTTATGTGTGATGATTTCAGTGAAACCTGTTCTTCTTTGCTACACTCAAGTTGATTCCCTATAAAATTTCTGCTTGTTGTTTTTATATAGATATGACTTTTTTTTTAATATTCAGTACAAATATACATTATGCAATTTCATTATAAGATATATTTTCTTTTCAAGGAATATTCTTGAATCATCAAGTGCAAAAACGAGGTTAGTTATTGGAAACGTTTTTTTTTCTTTTTCCAAATTCACCTCTAGTCAAAACCGATTGAGAACCTTCTAAAGCATTTTCACCGTCTGCACTCAATGGTATCGTTAAAGTGATATGCCAACATTTTTAAAAAAATGTGTCTTGCCTCACTCCCGAGTCCATGACCAGCAGATAGACACCTTCCTTTCGACTGTGCGTGCAGTAACAAGGGAGATAGAGCCGTATCGCCCGTAATTAAGTGTATTGGTAGTGTTAGCCTGCCTCCACCTAAAGTCATCAGAGAAACTCTTCAGCAACTCTAAACGGAAACCGGCGGGCCGATCTTCGTCTCAGAGCTGACAAAACTCTCCGGTAAGACATCTTGAGCGGTCAAATGGCGGTAACGGGACGAGATCGGTCAAAACGGAGGGTTCAAGCAAAGACGGTTTATTTTGGTTCAAGCTAGCTACATCGAGGGTAGGTTAGCTTCCTATTTCAAAGTAAAAGCACAAATTCTATCGTCATGATTTTCTGTATGTAAAGGGCAACTGGTGTTTTATTTTATGAAAGTAACCGCAAGTGCGTTGGTCACAACGGCTAGCTTGAGACAAAATTGTAAACAGCTGGTATTTAGACAAATTAAAGGAGTCATCACCTGGTTTTTTACGTATCCAGCCCCCCTTGGATCGCTTTGGATCAATTTGTAAAACTTATTAGAAAAAAAAAAAAAAATTTTAATCAAACATTGAGCTTGTTCTGACCCTTTTTCCTACCGCGACTTTATCACGCGAGATTACGCGCGAGGTTTTGACTGGTCCGGATGTGCACTGTATGAGGCACGCGTTGATTCGCCGCAGGAAGGACAGAGCCGGGGGGGGGCTTGCCTGCATGCAGACTCCAAAACATAAACAGCCCCCTGGTACCGCTTCGGCGATGTCAGGTAGCGGACGGGCCGGGTTGGGTGGTGAAAGAGGCAAGTAGCCTCCGCCGGTGAGGTCACTGTCGGAGCAGAATCAAAATCTCGTGCTTTAGGAAGGCACACCATTGTGTGCTATTCCTGCTCGGAAAAAGAGCCGAAGCGAAAAAACGGCGCCGCTTTCAAAGTCCAGCTTTTCAGGCAAGTTTCAACTGAGGTCAAACACCAATATGCATGTTTTAACAAGAGAAATTGCGATTTCCGGGTGATGACTCCTTTAACGACACACTGCTGATCTAAATGGCTACTTTCCCACCTAAAAATAAATGTTGATAACGTGATATATTTACAGAGTTTAGAGCTAAAATGAAATCAGCTTCTGACTGCTGTAGGAGGCAGGCTAACACTCTACGTATACACTTCCAGTGTTTGAGCTAAGCTAATTACAGGTGATACGGCTCTATCTCCTTTGTTACTACACGCACAGTCGAAAGGATGGTGTCTATCTGCTGGTCATGGACTCAGGAGTGAGGCAAGACACGTAAAAAAAAAAAAAAAGTTGGCGTATCACTGAAATCCACCTTCCCCACTTCAAGTCAGCACATCAAGACTGGCCACTAGGTGGAAAAGCATTATTCAGTCATACTAGATGTCAAGGGTGGATTTAAATAAGCATGTGATTGGATTCTGGTGGAACATGGCACAAGTCCATGCATATGTGCAGAGATGTGTAGACGACGCTCTGCTTAAAACCACCTCTAGTAGAGAAAGGCCACTGTGCGATTGTCCAAAATTAGCCGGTATCTTTGAGAAATAGGCCCCCATCTATAGGTGCAAGCCCTTGCTCCTTGTTGTTACACACTCGAATTCAAGACAATTCAATTTTAGATCACTGAAATTGTGGTACAAATGTCACTAAAACCTTTCACAGTGAAAGATTTAATTTTTCTTATAATACAAAGGAACCACAAAAATGTCAACAGAAACCAGGATCCAGGGGATGTTTCCATAGAGGGTCATGCAACATGGTGAAACTTTATCATCATGTTCTGTGGCACAATTTTACAAAAATACATGCATCATGTTTTCTTTTTGGATATAATTTATGTGAAGAAATATATGATTGGCTCTGTGTGATATACTCTCTATGCCAGGTCTGCAGATGGAACTAGAATAAATAAGTTGGTGCTGTGTTGAGATGTTGTTAGTAACTTTCACAACGAAACAACTCTTGGTTGTTGGCAGGAATATCGATTATGGACTCTGGGAATTCAGGCCGATGCTTTGGGCACCAAAAGTTCAAAGAATATTAAATTTCATAAGAATTTTAAAATTTTAATAAGAAAGCAGCTCCTCAGTGACACACACACACGCACCCACACCATTCAAAACACAAGGAGTAGAAATATGAGTGGATGTTGCATGTGCTCAGTCATGCACACGCACATTGTCCATATTCCACAAAATTTCTTTTCTTATCATTTATCATTATTAACCAAACATTTGGGACTGTTTTTTTTTCTTTCTTTTTTTTTTTGGTATTTTTGTTTTTTGTTTTTAAAAAGACAGTTCAATCAAAATAGGTCTTAAGTCTTGCTCTTTTAATTTTGGGAGCTATTCTTTTGATAATACAGTATTTAGATAAATCTTCAAAGTTCTCATAATCCTCCATTTATGATTCAGTATCTCACAACACTCAGTCTGACACCCTTAAATAGAACCATAATCCAAAACCGTGTGCATTTTAGCAAATGCCAATGTTCACCTATAGTTTTTCTTTTTCTTTTTCTTCTTCTTCTTGTACTTCAGATTTTGTGTGTCGCAAGAATTGGTCTTGTTGACACACCTATCCAAGATTAGAAGAGTAGAGAGGGTCACTTCAAATGTAGAACACAGCTAAGAATAGAGGACATCTCTCAGCGGGTGGTTTTAGGACGATCTGTCGTCATGGGGGCTCCCGTCTGAATTCTCCGTCTCCCCTTCAGAAATGGCTTGCATGGGCGCTGTGTAGAGGCGGCTGCGTGTACTGTAGCGGCTGCTGTTGGCTACAGGGGGGATCCGAGAGCGTCCCTGACGAGATGCAGCTGACATAGGCAGGGTTTTGGGTGTGAAACTCTCGGAGTTGGCCCTGGGGAAAAGGCCTGGTATCTGGATTGGGTCCAGGCTGGAAATGGGGGGTTCTTGGAGTGTTGACGGAGGCTCCTCGGCCTGCCTGATGGCCCCCTCCTGAAGGGACTCTCCTGGGATTTTAGGGGTGATGGGGCTCTTCAGAATCTCTGTAGCCGACATGCGGTAGCTGGAATCGGACCTGCTGCCTTTCTTCAGCAACAGGAGTTTAAATTCCTCGTTGGAAGTGGTGGACTTCTTGGCGCTGCGGTAGATTGGCACAGGGGCTCTTTGTGAGCCGGCAGCGGTGGTTAAGGTGGCTGGGATGTTGAGAGGAGGAGCTGGCGGGATAATGACGGTTGGGATGTTGCCAGCGGTCACTGCTGTAGGACAGAGACGAGACTTCACATTCATGTCTCCTGAATCTTTACGGCCCAGGACCTTTCTTTTGGATCTGAAAGGGGAAAGCACAATATGGTACTTAGACAATGTATGATAAGTAGGGTTGCAAAGGGGTGGTTCCATGGGAAGTTAAACTGGGGAATTATTGGGAAATGGGAAATAACTGGAATTTGGGGGTACTTTAAACAAATTGTATCATATCTAAACATAAATGTAAATATTTTGTTTTGTCAAGAAGACATCCATGCAAAATAATACAATTAAAAAACATGATATTGAATAGAACTTTATCAAATTTTAATTCTTGTATGAACAATCAATTATTTTACTGAACAACAAAAACATGAATGTTGAGTAAAATACCCCCCCCCCCCCACTAAGAGCCAACCTTTAATTTAGTACATTTTGGATTCATTCCCGTTTATTCCCATATATTCCCATTAATTTTGCAACCCTAAGGTACAGGGGCAGACAAAATAGCATCAACACACACACAAAACTGCATTACCACTAAAACCTGACAAATATTGCTGTACATAGGACACAGTTTACTGCACCTGTGTATCATGGCAAACAGGTCCTCAGTCGTACGGGTCTTGTTGGGTGATGTGAGAATAATGTCATCATCCACTTTGGTGTCATCCGTCAGAGGTGAGAGTGAGTTATCACTGGGCGTGGAATCTGCAGTACACAACATCCCTATAACATGTCATCTGGTTGTCTGATCATTCAGTACACAAATGGTGAAATAACCACCTTTCTTTCTATTTATTTTCATCATTAGCCAGCTACTTTTGCAATTATTTGCTCTTTTTTGATCTAAATATCATGCTACATTTGTGTTTCAACATTTTTTTTTTTAACCAGAGAGTGCTATGTCTGATAGTTAAAGGGATACACCAACATTTTTTTTAGTGTCTTGCCTCACTCCCGAGTCCATGACCAGCAGATAGACACCATCCTTTCAACTGTGTGTGCAGTAACAAGGGAGATAGAGCCTGTAATTAGCTTAGCTCAAACTCTATTAGTGTATAGGTAGTGTTAGCCTGCCTCCACCTAAAGTCATCACAGAGAAACTTTTCAGCAACTGAAGGGTAGGTTAGCTTCCTATTTCAAAGTAAAAGCACAAATTCTATCGTCATGGTATTCTGTATGTGAAGGGCAACAGGTGTTTTATTTTGTGAAAGTAACCTGAAGTGCGTTGGTCACAACAGCTTGAGTAGCGCCAAATTTGTCCAAACAAAATAGTAAACAGCTGGTATTTAGACACATTAACAACACACTGCTGATCTAAACGGCTACTTTCTCGCCTAAAAATGTTTGAAATGTTGATAAAGTGATATATTTACAGAGTTTAGAGCTAAAATGAAATCAGCTTCTGACTGCTGATTTCAGCTCAGGTAGGAGGCAGGCTAACACTACCCATACACTTCCAGCGTTTGAGCTAAGCTAATTGAGGGTGATACAGCTCCAGGATGGTGTCTATCTGCTGGTCATGGACTCGGGAATGAGGCAAGACATGAAATCAGTTTAAAGTCTTACCTTTACTGAAGTAATCCTCTGTGTCAGGAGTCGTGGAGTCGTCTTTGCTCTCCAGTGGCTGCTGCTGATGGGCACTTCTGGTAGCACCTGATGTCGCTTCCTCGTCGTCTTCCTGCTCTAATTGTCCTCCTTTTCTTGCATCGCTGATTAGGTAAGGATGCGATGTCTCCATTGTGGTACCAGGCACTTTGAGTGGACTAGCCCAGGGCCCTGAGTCTGAGTGGGATCCCCCTGCAAACTCATACGCCGGGGGTGGAGGGTGGTCCGATCTCATCATGGCTCCTCTGGAGCACGCAGCCGCCCTCGGTGGCTCTCTCACCTGCTCTTCCTCTTCTTCCTCATCGTCTTCGTCGTCGTCGTCATCCTGGGAGAACGAGCGCTCCCCCAGAACCCTGAACTCAGAGTGTGAATGACTTGAATGTGCGGCGAGTCCTCTGAACTCTGTGTGCGAGTGGATGTGCGTATGTAGATCCACAGGCGACGGGTGGGGAGCGCGTGGCACGGGCCGATGCAAAGGTGAACTGTCTTCGGAGAGCTCGGATGCCGGGTCCATCCGGGCTCTGAAGGCCGTCATAGCCCAGAAAGTTCCAGGTCCATAGCGGTCCTGTCTGAGCAACAGGCTTTCATATGATGGAGGCCCATCAGGGTGGCGGCCTGGGGGAGGTGGTTGTGAGTGCTCAGGGGATGAGGTGTGGTCTAGACATGGGGGTCTGGGAGGTGGCCTGCGAGGAGGGAGAGGCCTAGTGCTAATGGGCGGTGGAGCAAGAGTAGAACTGCTAGGAGGGCATTTGGGCCTCGTTGCAATCTCTTGTCCGCTCGAAGCCTCCTGGTCTGCAGCGGTAGCACTCTCTATAGATTGGCTAACAGGATGGAGCTGCACCGAACGAAGAGCAGATGGAGTTATCACTGGAAAATGGGTGCTTGTGATTGTTGGAACAGAATTTGAACTTGGTGGCAGGTTGGTATTTGGAGCATCAGGGGCCAACAACTTTGTTCCAGGGGTTAGAACATTTCCAACTCTATGTTTGCTGTGATGGAGCGTGTGCATGTGGTGCGTACGGTGGGATAGCGTGTGTCTGACGTAGCCACCGTGAAGAACATTAAGATCGAGTTGAGAAGGTGGAGGTGGGAAGTCTGGGTCTCTCTTATAGCCAGAGGAAATGGAAACTCCATCTCTGGGGAAGTGCTGCAGGGAAGAGAGAGAAGACTTCCTCTCTGGCACTTTGGGCTTTCTCTTTCCAGTTGAGGGAGACAGAGGTCCTGGGAAAAACGCCGCTGAGGATGAAGGCAAGGTTGATGTCGGAGTCTCTGATTGGCTGGAATAGCCACTTGATGGTGATGCCAGGCCAGCCAGTTTCTCAGGTGAACCAAGTTTGAAGTCTCCAGGCGGGAGAGGGGGACTAGTTGCCCTGGTGGTCTCTGAAGCCTGGGCAAGGGCCTGGGTTTGGGTTTCTGTGGAGGAGGAAGAGCTGTCTGGTGACTTCATACACTCCATGACAGTAGTTCCTGTGGCTGTGCTTGAGTTGGACATAGATGTGTACTCACCATTGTTGGACTTCAGCTCAGTGTTGTGAAGCCACAAGTCTGCATAGTCAGATTGCACAGCGCCTTCGTCCTTAAACGAGTGCGTATCCGCAGAGCTGAAGGACATAGGCTCTACTATGTCCACAGTTTCACCCAGGCCCCTTCCCCAGCTGCCCAAAGGCTCTGCCACTAGACAGGATGTCTGTAGTGGTTCTGGTGCACCTCCAAGCTCAAGCTCCAGTTCCAGCTTAATATCTGTGGAAGACAAGGTGAGTTCTTGTTCACTAACCGTCTTTGGTTGATCCTGATCTGCCTGTGTGTCCGTTCCAACGTCGACACAACTACTACTGGTCTCCTTCAGCGAGGAAGTCCGTTTGGGCGGTGGAGGTTTGACTTTCGGTTTCCTCAGTGGACGACAGGTCCTCCCCAGGGTCATAGTACCGGCTCTGAAGTCGGCCGAGGGCTGGGGGTAAACTCCATGGGATAGTGGTGCTACCACAGTGTTGGATTGACTACAGTCAGGTCCTGGGTCTGCATAGTTATACATGTAACCTCTGTAACTCTGATTGCACTCCCCAAAATGCACAGAGGAGGAGTAGAAACCCTCGTCAGACGGGTAGAGAGAGCCAGGCTCCTTGTCAATGTTGCTGGTCTTGTTTTCACTAAAACAGCTTTGATCTTCTAGACCTTGTTTGGAGCTGTACTCCTGGGGTAAACCATGGCTCTGACTCAGGTTTTGGGTCTGGTCAGGGTCTTGATCTGGATCAGTCTGGTCTTGGTCTGGAGGGTACGTCCACTCTCCCTCGCTGGCCGTGCTGACCCCCGCGTCATCCAGCTGATCTGTGGCCGAGGATGTGAAGGAGCTCGACCTGTGGCCCTGGCCCTGGGGTCTGAGGTCGGAGTGGTATGAAGGGTCCAGGGAAAACCCCTCATCCATGGCGTTGGGCACAGTGTTGAGTGACAGCTCCGAGTCGCAGTGGGATGAGCCTGTCAGTGGTGGAGAAGAGGGCGGGGGAATGGTTTCAGAAGTCTGAGAAGGGCACGTGGAGCTGGAACCGCTCCAGTTCCCGCTCGACGACTGGTGGTCCTCCTTGTGGTCCACGTGGCTGCCTAGGACTCCTGTTGTCGATACGGAGTGAATAGGGCTGCTAAAAGTATCAGAACTGGAGGAGATCTCGCAGCTGCCCATGTCGGCTTTTCGGGGCAAGCGAGAACGGCCCCTCTCCATCCAGCTGTGCTCCGGGCTGCCTCCTCCCCCTCCTCCCCCTCTGTCTCTGTCCCCGGATCGCTGCAACCGTTTTAGGCTTCCCAGCTGCAGCGGTTCGGGAGCCGCCTGGTCATCTGTGCTCTCTTCCTCGTCCTTCATCATCATCATCTTCATTCTCGGACTAGGGCCGGCTGGAATAAAGTCCTCTACCTCGTATGGCGACAACTCCTCATCTTCATCGTCGTCATCGTAATTGTCATCGTCGTCCTCATCGCTGTCCATCAGACGTCCACCCTCTCGCGGGAGGCTGCGAGAGCGCAGTCGTCCACCGTGGGCTGCAGCGCTGGTGTACGTGGAGTCTGACTGGTCGCCCAGGGAGGAAATGTTTCCTGTTGAATGGGAGAGAGAGGCAGGGATTCCCTGATGACCACGCTGAGCTCTGATACGCCGTCTGGAGGGGGCAGCTGTACCTGAAGAAGGAAAGACAGGAGAGAGAGGGAGAGAGACAGAGAGAGAGGGGGGCGGGGGCAGAAGACAGGGAGATACTTTCTTAATTCAGGTGGATGTTTACTTCATTGACTGTATCAGGTTAAAGGACAATTCCGGTCATTTTTAACCCCTAAATTGTTATCCAGATGGTCACCCGGAGTTACACCATGGCTACCCGGCGCTAGGGATAGCGACAACGCTAACCCATGGGGGAAATTCTTTCAACCACAACAAACACTCAGAAAACAATCAAATATCTATGGTACATGACTGGAATCCTTAGAGACACCACATAACTCATATAGTGTACAGTAAATAGTATTAACTAACTACTGTATTTTGAAACATCATGCTCATGCTTTCATTAACTCTGTCACCATACTTCATCTAGTATTTGTTTGCAATTCTGTCTGTTATTTTGTGTATGTCTGTCTTGTCTGTTTTATTTTATTTTATTGTATGTATTGTTTTATATTGTATTGTTTTGTTTCCTTTCATTGTATTGTGTTGAGTTGTATTATGTCTTGATGTTTTGTGTGTAGGACCCCCTCGTAAACGAGTTGTGGCAACTCAAGGGGCTTATCCTACGGAAAATAAAAAAAACTTCAACCTCAGATAGCCTAACTGTGCGTTCACACCAAAAGCTTCCAAAGCGTCGAAAACGCTCAAGGGTGAGCTTCAGACAAGACAGCTCCCAAAACGGCAAATTTTTTCAGCTACTTTGGCCGCTTGTCACGTGACTGACATCAAAATTTGATCGCGCTGGTCATTGGGGATACAAAAAAAAGGCACTACTACAAAAGACATTACTATCCGATTGCAGAGTGCCTACTCTCCCCACCACAGAAACAAACACTTTTTCCTTGTTGTGATGATTTCTTTACAAAAATAAACGGTCAGAGATATTTTGGACATTACCACTGCACTGCTCCACCGTTTATTTTTGAAAAGAACTCATAACAACAAGGAAAAAGTGCGGGGAGAGCAGGCGCTCTGTGATCGGATAGTAATGTCTTTCCAGGATGTTTCAGAGTCACTGTGCGGTCACACAAAAAGCTTCAAAAGCGACAAAACACGGAAGTCAATTCATTTTCAATGAGAGCCCGGTGACACTGGGCGTCCAAAGCGTCAGCGAAGTTGAGCCCTGGTTAACTTTAGGGTAATAATTAGCTACGACGCGGTTTGGTGGCAACTGGCGGCAACCTGTCAGAATAGAGATGTCCTCCGGCTGCCTTTTTTTTTTTTGTATTTCGGCAATGACCAGCGCGATTGAACTTCGACGTCAGTCACGTGAAAAAATATTTGCTGTTTTGGGAGCTGTCTTGTCTGAAGCCCACCCTCGAGCATTTTTGACGCTTTGGAAGCTTTTGGTGTGAGGCTATCTGAGGTGAGAGACTACATGCAAAAACACAAAGTTTATACTGTTTATACTGTAACTATATGAGTTCAGTGGTGGATTCCAGTCATGTACCATAGATATCTGAGTGTTTGCTGTGGTTGAAAAAAATTCCCCCATGGGTTAACGTTGTCAATGCTATCCCTAGCGCCAGGTAGCCATGGTGTAAAAATGACACCTTTAACAAACTTAGCAATTGCAGGTTTCTTCAGGAAGGAAACCCAAAGATTGTTTTACAAATCATTTATAACTCCAAAGTCAAATATTTCTCAATCATTTAGCAGGGAATTAGAAAAGCTCCTCAAATACATCTGAAAGATGGAAAAAAGGAACCGTAATAAAGAACCAAATATGCTTGTCCATTCTCAGAAACATACATGCTATAAGGAAATCATCTGTCTGGCAGCCAGAGTCCCGCGTATGATGGAGGCGACCACTGATGGAGAGATCTTCCTGACAGAGGGAGAGTTGATGCGGGTTGGCATGGACGATCACTGTACGCTCTCTTGCTACGGGTGATTCATCTGAGTCTGAATCCAAAAAGACAAAGCATCTTACATAAACCGTTTCTTCAGAGGATATGCAGGATATTATGGGAAAAAAGCTATAAAATTAAGACTCACAGGCTGTCTTTACACTACAGGCCTTGATGCCCAATTCCGATTTGTTGCCTATAGCCGAATTTTTTTGACTGTCTATTTACATGTTCTATCAGAAGTGACCCAAATCTGAGATTTGCATTTACACCTGCTTTGCTGAAACACCCCGCTGAATAGGAAATAAGATATAGAATGAATCGCCTTGTTGTTTACAACTACGTCCGGGTAGAAAACCAGCATGAGAACAAATAGTGACGGACGAGAGTTTAGGTATCTCATTTTTCACTATATCACCGTTTAGACTAATCTGATGTTTGTAAAGTTTATAAAACCAGTGATTGGACAAACATTACTATTTATGTGTGCACATTTTTGTAATTAGTCATGGTTATCATAGATTAGCTGGGCTAACCATTACTACCTGTTTAACTTTAATAACTCAGTGACTCAATAACTGGAGTAGGCCTAGTTCGTTTTAACAGCTGACGTCCTGATGTTAACTTAGCTACTGCCGTTAGCTGTCCCTGCAGCCACTGATGCTTTCTAGACACTGTGATTCCCCCAAACTGAATAAATACAACACATTGCAACACAAAATACACACAGAGAAAGAATGTTTCTTCAATCATTTCAGATTTGTCTAAACGGTGATAAGGTGTGAAAAATATGATATATAGCCTAGCTAAACTCTCGTTCATTACTACTGTTCTCATTTAAATTATGTTCTGGTTTACCAGATAATTGTAAACAACAAGGCGATTCGGTCTATAGTGATTTCTTTTTAAAGATGAGAGATTGTCACGTTTTAATTCCATAGGCCTAATAATTATAAACGAAGGTGAGTCCAGTCTGTCCCTTCCAAAAAAGAGTTAGTGAATCTGGTGTTTCTCTTTTGTGCTTTCTCTTTCACACTCCCTCGCTTACCTACGGTCTGCATGTAGCCTAAATGAATGTTATATGAAAACAAGAACTAGTGAGGGGAAAAAAACAGATGCGTAGACACCACAAAAATGAAACACTGTAATAATTCCTGTGACAACGACCACATCTGGCCACAGCTGGCCATAGCTGGCCATGGTAGTCCAGGTCAGACCCACGTGTCAATCACAGGCTACAGAGGTTCAGTGAAACGTGTGGGCACGAGAATTAAAGGATAATTACTAGGGCAGCAGAATGCAGCCTCTAAATAACACATTATCTGCTGCAAAACTCATTAATTTCACCAATATTTTGTTATTATAGGCTAGTGCTATTCCTCTCTGAGTCGGGGGTTAGCTGTTACAAACTCTCTGGCTGTTATCAACATCCGGGGTCTGTAGGTTGACCTACTAACCTCTGACCTGAATGATGTCATCTCTGAGCGCCGCCCAGCCCATTCTGATAATAATCATTCCACTTCAGCATTCAGATCCATTTTTAGTGCAACTTGCTGGAGTTTTAGTGAGTCCAGGTTGTGGAGAGGAAGCCTGTGGAAGCTGAACTTCATCCAGCTGCTCATTTTGTTCTGACCTACAGACCACGGATGTTGATAACATGCCACCAAGGGCTCGGAAGGGAATAGCACTAGCATATCATGACTAAATATTGGTGAAATGAAGGAGTTTTTTTGCAGATAATGTGTTATTTAGAGGCTACATTCTGCTGCCCTGTAAACTCGCATTATACGCGGCTCTCGGCTGGAGTTAATTTTGTCGGAACGATTTGTAATGACACCAGAGTTATCTGGGTGAGTAAATGATTGGATTTTATGCTAGAAATAAGGTCCAGATTGTAAAAAACCAGGAAAGATCCGATCTGTCTGTTCAGACGTATTGTCAGACATCCGATTTGTATCTAAAGTATTTCCACATACGACGGGGGGCCTGAATCTGATCTGACAATATTCCATTCCATGCGTATTTGTCCCATTCACACGTTCATGTTACAGATCCAATCTGTGCCACTTGAGAGGAAAAATCTGAATTGGGCCACTTTAACCATGCAGTGTAAAGACAGCCATACATGAAAGTTGAGCAGGTCTACTCTTTAACATACCCATGTCTTGATGTACTCTTTTGGGTATTCCTGTGATCGTCTTCCTCCTCCTTAGCTTCCGTCTCCTCTGAAGAACCGACTGAGAATGGACCAGAGAGCAGCGAGCACTCGCTTCCCTGTCGAACCCAACTCCTGCAATAACAACACGGAGGCCATGAGCCATATACTCAACATTTTAACATGGATTCACCAGTTTGGTCCCTTGTTAGGAGAGATTCCTGGTTTGATCTTCACCAGGACAATCTTTCCTTAGGTTTTTGTTGTGCCACTGTTTTCTTACCTGTGACATTGATGGGGATGATACAGGAGATGCTGTGAGAATCCGCATTTGTTTTCTGATCTGAAGGTGGGTGGTTTTCCTTGGACCAGTTTGTCTGTTTATCCTGGGTGGAGGCCTTGGCTCGGTGGCTCCCCACGACCTCTCCACCTTCGCCTTCCCCTGTCGAGGTAGCCTGGAACGAGTCAGGAGCAACATTGCATATGTTTGGTTCTAATACAGTTGTTAAAGGATAATAATGTTTTTTTACAACCTGGACCTTATTTCTAGCATAAAATATGATCATTTCCTCATCCAGATAACTTTGGTGTCATTACAAGTCGTGATGAATTTAGCTCCAGCTGAGAGCCGCGTATATCTGTATAATGGAGTCTACAGGGCAGCAGAATGCAGCCTCTAAATAACACATTATTTGCAAAGAAACTCCTTTATTTCACCAATATTTAGTTATGATAGGCTAGTGCTATTCCCCTCTGAGTCCGCGGTTAACTGTTATCAACATCCGGGGTCTGACCTGCTGACCTCTGATCTGGATGATGTCATCTCTGACCGTGGCGCGCCGGCACGGTGTGGCTTGTTGCTACCTCAGAGGGGAATAGCACTAGCCTATCAGAACTAAATCTTGGTGAAATGAAGGAGTTTCTCTGCAGATAATGTGTTATTTAGAGGCTGCATTCTGCTGCCCTGTAGACTCCATTATACAGATATACGCGGCTCTCGGCTGGAGCTCATTTCATCAGAACAACTTGTAATGACACCAAAGTTATCTGGGTGAGTAAATGATTGTATTTTATGCTAGAAATAAGGTCTAGATTGTAAAAAATGGTAATTATTACAAAAACAACCCCAAAGATTGTGAAAGCTGAAGCAGCAACACTAGCAAACACAACATGAACTACAGCTACTGAACAACTGAAGCGATTGAAGTAAATGAAATTAAAACAACACAGTTGCTTGATACCTTTCTATTCCATGGGATGAAGATGCAACTTTCAATTGGGTGAAGTGAGTAAAAGCACTCAAACTATGAACATAAGATACGACAAAAACAAAACAAGTAACAGATGACATGACATCAATGATCCAAAAGAATTTGTGTGAAAAGATTAAAGCAACATTGCAGAGTTTTTTGGCCTTAAAATAATGTTTCCAGACTCATTGCAATGGTAGAAAAATAGTTAGTAGGATGAATGGTGCTGCCGCCGCAGTCTGAGCGGGGTCGCGTCGGCTGAAACTGCACTATGTAATTTCCGTGCACGGGTACGAAACACTGCCCTCTCTCCTCCCCCCTCCCCTCTGCGTCGAGAGAGAGACGTGGTGGGTAAAAGCGAAACTTACGGTTCCACACCGCCGCTGCCCCCCTCTCCCCCCCTCCCCCGACCACCCGCCACACAGTCTCCTTGCAAACATGTGGGAAATACTGTCGTTTATTAATGGGAATAAACGCTGGATGCGTTTCGTTTTCGTTAAGTTTTGTTTTTGCCCCCAGATGATAGCACTTCTCAACCAGATGGTGGAAGCACTGAGCTGAAACTTCGCAATGTTGCTTTAAAGGAAGATCAAAAGATGAAGGATGAATGAGTCAATGTGAGGTTTCATTTATTCAGTTTCATCTCTTATTGTTGGTGTGTTTTAATAACTGCATTATAGCTTTAGGTTCAGCTGTAGGCATCTTTCTTTTTTTTTTCTTTTTTTTTTTTTTTTACCTTTCTTTGGATCGTCTGAACATCTCCTTCTCTCCCTGGCCTCTCCTGTGGCAGCAAGAAAACACAAACATACAAACAATTATTGTTCAGAGTGCAAACACAGTGAAGTTTTCATTTTTTAATTGATTGCTAATGGATTTTCTTACTTTTCTCTGTATGGTCTGGATCTCTGTTTCTCTCACAGTCCTCTCCTACAGAGGATTAAAAAGAAAAAATGAAGGTGAGGAGAGTATTCATTGATAAACTAAACATACATAAACAGAAAATACATGTAGTGTAGTTATGTACAATACAAACAAACAACATAAAGGGGGGGAAAAAACTCTGAATCAGATCTGTAGTCTGACGTGTCATGACAGTCCAGACGAAGCAGGAAGTGTACATATGTGGATAAAACACAAATCTTACAGGAGACACGAACATGTTGGACGTCAACAGACACAGACACGTTTCTCTTTTACCTTCCTGGGTTGATAGTCTAACTCTCGCTCCCTCTCTGCTCTCTCTTGCTGCATGGCAACAACATCAGAATGAGATATCAAATCAGTTTGATGTAAAACACGTCTGATAAGAACAAAAATTGTCAAAAAGCACAAAAAATTATAAAATAGGAGAAATGGAAATGTGTTTTTCTGATGCTACACTGAGGTGGACCTTCCTCACTGCCCCATATCTCCTCCAACATGCCAGCAATAAACATCCAGCTATTCATAAGAACTATTGCTTTGAACTGCTTGATAAGAGACGGTCAAATAATCTAGTCCTAGTTTGTGCCACTTAAAGGGATACGCCGACATTTTTTTTCGTGTCTTGCCTCACTCCCAAGTCCATGACCAGCAGATAGACACCATCCTTTTGACTGTGCGTGCAGTAACAAGGGAGATACGGGCAGAGCTGGCGCATCACTAATTAGCTTAGCTTAAACGCTGGAAGTGTATAGGTACTCTGTAATATCACTTTATCGACATTTCAAACATTTTTAGGTGAGAAAGTAGCCGTTTAGATCAGCATTGTGTCATTAATTCTAAATAGTCTAAATACCAGCTATTTACAATTTTGTTGGGACGAATTTGGTGCTACTCAAGCTAGCCGTTGTGACCAACGTACCTCCTGTTACTTTCACAAAATAAAACACCCGTTGCCCTTTACATACAGAAAATCATGACGATAGAACTTGTGCTTTTACTTTGAAATAGGAAGCTAACCTACCCTCGATGTAGCTAGCTTGAACCAAAATAAACCGTCTTTGCTTGAACCCTCGGTTTTGACCGATCTCATCCCGTTACCGGCATTTGACCACTCAAGATGCCTTACCGGAGAGTTTTGTCAGCTCTGAGATGAAGATCAGCCCGTCGGTTTCCGTTTAGAGTTACTGAAGAGTTTCTCTGATGACTTTAGGTGGAGGCAGGCTAACACGACCTGTACACTTCCAGTGTTTGAGCTAAGCTAATTATGGGCGATACGGCTCTATCTCCCTTGTTACTGCACACACAGTTGAAAGGATGGTGTCTATCTGCTGGTCATGGACTCAGGAGTGAGGCAAGATGCGAAAAAAAAAATGTTGGTGTATCCCTTTAAAGTAAACACTAGTGGATAACGGATTGTGAGTGTTTTCAGTTGTGCACAGTGTGTGTGTGTGTGTGTGTATTTGTGTCCTTACAGCTCGTGCCAGGCGACTCCTCTGTTGCCGGCGGATGGAGTGTGGTGAGGGGAATGTGGGCATGGGGGGTGCCACCGAGATAGAGATGGTCACCCTGTTCCTCTCCCGACTTGTGGACCGCTGCCGTTGTTGTTCGTCTGTGAGATCCAAACACGCACACACACACAAACCACATTGACTTTAGATATAAATATACACTACTCACAAAAAGTTAGGGATATTTGACAAGAATCTCCCTATAAACAGTTCCTGCTACAGTGATATAAAAGCCTTTTTACCCTCCTGTTGTCTACCTGGGCCAAGGAAGGAAGGAAGGTAGGAAGGACAAAGGGTAAGAAGGAAGAAAGGCAGGAAGGACAAAGGGTAAGAAGGAATCAAGGTAGGAAGGACAAAGGGAAAGATGGGAGGACAGAAGGAAGGGAAAAATGAAGGAAAGATAGATGGAGGGAGGGAACAGATTGGGTCAAAAAAGGAAGGAAGAATGAAGTGAGGGAGGAAAGAAGGAAGGAATTAAAGATGGAGGGTCAATTGGATCAAAGGAGCAAGGAAGAAGAAGGAAGGAAGGAAGGAAGGAAGGATAAATGGAAAAGGGAGGAAAGAAGGAAGGGGAAAAGGAAGGAATGAAAGATTGGATCAAAAGAGGAAGGAAGAAGAAGTAACGATGAAGGGAAGGATGGAAGGAAGGAAGGAAGGAAGGAAGGAAGGAAGGACGGAAGAAAGAAAAGGAAAAGGGATTGTGTAAAGAAGGAAGGAAAGAAGGAAGGATGCAGGAAGGGAACAAATTGGGTCAATTTGACCCAGACAGGAGGGTTAAGTAGGATGCAATGGTCATTTCTTAATCTCCAACCAAAGCCAACAACAGTGGTGTCTACAGCACAACAAAAACCTCAATGCCTCAATAAGTTGATCAGTTGTTGATGAAGTGTTGTCTTGGTGTCTTGACTGACTACAAAGTGTCACTGTGAACCAGAACGTTTAGTGGTTCAATGACAACTGAACCAGACGGTGCTGGTGATGTTTGTGGTTAATCACCTTGTTAGAGAACAGCATGTTATTCAATAATAACAGAAACACTGAACAACATTCAAAAGTTTAGAAAAGGTTCTATTAAGTTCACCTGTAAATAGGGATGTCACCATTATACATTTTCTTGGAGCGATTATTGTCAAAGAAATAATCGATTATCACGATTATAACCCTAACCCTAACACTATGAATGTGTGAAATCAAATGCAGTCAAAATATAATTACATTACTCATTGTTTACACAAAATATTTCAAGTATCTATTAATATATGACCAATTATTACTCCACAGGGGAAATGTTTGAAAGATTCAGGTCATAGTTATTTACAGCAAATGTTTGGGTTTATTTTAATCATTTTTTGTTTTGTTTTGCTTTTTTTAAATCAACAATGACACGCTAACATTTAAATTCCTACCAATTCAATGTTAAGTTAAATGGACCAGTATCTGTGCATTAACCTTTATTTAAGCCAATAAGGTTCGAACATCAATACCGCGATTAATTGTGAAAACAAGTCATTGTGACATCCCTACCTGTTAAGGTTATAGTCCATTTAAGGTGCATTTTGAAATTTAATCCAAAAGCCAAACATCCCTAACTTTTTGTGAGTAGTGTATCCATCTTTACAGAGTCTAAGACCAGACCGGACTGGACCGGACCGGCCTCCCTCACCTCGGTGCAGAGCTCTGAGACTGAGCTGAGCGCTTCTGTGCAGCTCCTCCAGACATGGTGGCCGGGTGCATGGATGAAACACGTTGTGTTGCTGGTGCCATGGAGCTTGGTAGTGAACCGACAGCTTGCTCTCTATGTCCAGGTTCGACACCGCTGAGATTAAAGAGACAGACAGAGACAGAGACAGGACACGTTGAAAGGAAAGTCTTTGATGACCCTGCATGGTGTCAGAGGGTTTATTCTGAGACACGTCGTGGATGTGTGTAGGAAGAGGGAAGGAAGGAAGGAAGGAAGGAAGGAAGGAAGGAAGGAAGGAAGGAAGGAAGGAAGGAAGGAAGGAAGGAAGGAAGGAAGGAAAGAAGGAAGGATGGAGGAATGGAACAGATTGGGTCAATTTGACCCAGAGGGACAGCTGATTTTGTCTTTTAAACTTTTGTGTGGGTTTAACAAAGTGAAAGGAACATATGAACTTTTTTTTAACCTTATAGACGCATGGTAATATGACCAATCTGCCTGAGCTGCTTTCCTTTTATTTCATACGTCGTCAGTTACATTCAGGAACTCAGTTCATACAGAGCATACAACATTTTCTATGATAAAGAGTGGTTTTACTATCTCAGTGACCTTTCCATTTGATTTCTGGTGTCATAATTATCGGGGAAAAAGTGTGCAGGTCACAACTTGTCCACCAGAGCGTTGTGGAGTTGTTGGATCTTGTATTTGATGAGTTTGATGAGGGAAACCAAGAAATCCCATGAGCCTCCGTAGCGTAGCTCTGAGCAGCTCACAGCTCTGCTCCGCCGTTCTAAAAATAGCTTGCACCAACAATTAAAGATAACAAACCTACTGCTATGACTATAGGGATTATGGAAATGGGCCAATTTGCCAAAAATGTTGAACTATCCCTTTAAATAATAAACTAATTGAAACCACATTTTGACATGACATCATCTGTGAGCTACAGTTGAACATAGACGTGTACAAACGTGTAGAATAACACGACACCACAGCAGGTGACTGTGTCTTTTACTGTCTGTTCCTTTAACACAGGACATTTGTATTCCTGTGTCGTCTCCACCAGCATCAGACAGGAAACTGCAGTGAGCTGAAATCCAGACCATGTTTTACACTATACCACCAACAGTCAGAGGCCACATGCTCAAAAGCCAGAAAACACATGAACACAGTAAATAAATACATCTAATGTCATGATATGATGTGTACAAGTATATGTGTAGAAACCTTGATGTGCCAAAGAAACATCCCAGTTCTTTCAGGGTTTTACTGTGTGAATATTAAACAGGAGACAATGCCACCGACCCACCAGCAGGTGGCAGTCAAACCTGCCTCATCCACACTGTACATCTCTCACGGTCATGTATGTTTATTGCCATCATTGCCAATTTATTATTATCATCACCATAAAACAGAAAAAACCCTACAATCATGACGGATGTACTGTAGGACGGAGGATCTCTAACTTTCATTTCCAGAGATTAGAAGGGTTGATAATCAGACAGCACTGTGATTATCCGTCTCTCTCATCTGCTCTCAGAGCCTCTTTAGCTTTTTTTTTTATTATGAGTCCTGTGTCTCTCCTCTTTTAACTCTGAATTCAAAATGCAATTGTGTCCTTGAAAGCCACACTGTACATCAGTAGCCAGGCAACCTTTCATTGCTCATCAAGGCTCGTATTAGCCTGCAATTAAATCAGCGAGCTCACATCAGCAGCAGCGTTCGGCCGATTTAAACTACAAGGTTAGAAGAAGAAGCACAGAGGACGGAGTTCATTCACCCCGAGTGTCACACAGCTGTTTGCTTTAAATCCAGGCTCACAAGTTACGTTACTGTTTTTTCTGTCTTTAACATCCATGAAGGTAATAATTATTAAAAATACAACCAAAGGACTCACAGATGTAGGTTTGAATTTGTACAAATAACCAGTAAATTGATCCTGACTGAGACGCAGTTGAGATGAATTTTTACACTTAAAGGGATAGTTCAACATTTCGGCAAATTGGCACAATTTTGGCCCTATAGTCATATCAGCAGGTTCTTTACCTTTAATTGTAGGTGCAGGCTATTTTTAGAAAGGTGGAGCAGAGCCGTGAGCTGCTCAGAGCTACGCTACGGAGGCTCATGGGATTTCTTTGGTTTCCCTCATTAAACTCATCAAATACACAATCCAACAAGTCCACAACGCTCTGGTGGACAAGTTGTGACCTGCACATTCACCACGCTATGAGATAACACAACGTTACCAGAGTTGTTTTAGAGGGAAAGAGACTGTTGATGAAAAACTGTCCCTGAAGTCAATGTGCATCAGCAGTTTTGCATGAATTTCCCTCTAAAACAACTCTGTGTGGTAACGTTGTGTTATTATCTCATAGTGTGGTGAATGTGCAGGTCACAACTTGTCCACCAGAGTGTTGTGGAGTTGTTGGATTGTGTATTTGATGAGTTTAATGAGGGAAACTAAGAAATCCCATGAGCCTCCGTAGTGTAGCTTTGGGCAGCTCACGGCTCTGCTCCGCCGTTCTAAAAATAGCTTGGACCGATAATTAAAGGTAACGAACCTACTGCTATGACTATAGGGGTTATGGGAATGGAAAAATGTTGAATCGCTATCGCTTTACAGTAAGTGTATTCTGGGAGATGTTTTGTTGTTGTTGTTGTCTCTTCATTAAACTGACAGATCTGTTACATTATCATTCACAGAGTGAGTAATACTGTAATTTCCCTTTAATACAGTGAAAACAAATAAGGATAGAAGTGGAGTACTGGAACAAAGGTGTTTCTGTGACCTACTTGTTGTTGGCACAGTTAAATTACTCTTCCTCTTTCTTCTCATCGTTTCTTCTGTCTCATTTTTTGAATTTATTTTATTTTAGTTTTTGATTGTTCCCTTGTAGCACCTATCTAATCATCATCAATGTTCAGACTGAAACTACCCAACAGCACATTATTCAGTGTGTCAGAGAAGATTTCATCCTGATTTACACCTAAAATCACATCCCCTTATTGGAAAATTCAGAAAAATGTATTTTGTCAGTGACTTGACACATGAGGTTTTCATTTCCTTTGTCACATGTCACAAAAATCCTGCTCAAACCTGCTGTAAAGGTATAATGTGTAGGAATTCCCCCATCTAGTGGTGCGGTTGCATATCTGAACGTATTCTTGATATTGCATTCAGGTGAAATGGGGCAGACGTCAGACAGACAACAGACGCTGCATGTAACAGGATAAACGAGCCTCTATGTAAACAAGTGGTCCACCAGCACCAGGCAAAACAATACACGTGACAATATGTTGTCATGGCGATGTGGTATTGTTTTACTGTCTTTCTCCGGTGGAGTAAAATGACATCCGGTTGGTTTGCCGACGGCCGTCTGTCTGACTGCACCTGAATGCACCATCAGTGCCTCCGTCCTTCCTCACACTACACAGTGGTGACAGTTTTAACAGGCGCTACCTGGAAAACTTTCTCCCTGAGCCGACAGCTCCGCTCAGTTTCCATGGTTACCTACGGTCACGCTGCCACTCAACGTAAAAAATGGCGATGCAACATGGCCGCCTCGGTTCGGTGCGTCGCCCACTTATGTATTTGTAACGACTTGTAACAACTCATTCTAAGGCAGGAGAAAGCTTTCATTTGTATGAGACTGTGATTCCACTTCAGTCAAATACAGATTTATGATAATAAAAAGCCAAATAAGTTACACACTGGGGCTTTAAACTGAAAATAAAGTGATAATTTCCCTCTGTCGAACAGAAGAAGCAACAAGAAAAGTCTGAGTTGAGGTGAACGTAAAGAAAACACTGCTGCTGCTGCTGCACAGAGCAAAGAAAACATCCGATGTGGTTTAAGAGTCCAGATCCAGATCCAGGCTGAATGAACAGGTTCACTGATAAAACACTGGGCTGGTTCTCAGTCTGTTCTGAGTAACACAGCTTCAAAAACGACTGAAGTCAATGTAAAACAAAGAGTTTCCAAAAGTAAGAATCACAGTGTGATGAGCAGGATGTCACAAAATCAGAAAAGACTTCCAACTTCTGCAGCCGACCATTACAATCTCCACTGATTGATCAGTTTCCTCTCTATCTTTTCCCATTATCCCTCTCTTCCCTATTCTACCCTCCATCAGCAGGTGCTAAATCAGAAAGCTGCAGTGTCAAGACCAAGACCAAGACCAAGACCAAGACCAGGACCAGGACCAGGACGCTGCCAACAACATAGTAAGAAAATGAAAGTTCTATAGCGTTACACAGATAGATGACATGTTTATTATCACACTGTGTTTGATTGGAGGGCAGCGTGACGGTAGGAAACCACGGAAACTCAGCGGAGACACCGGAGCTGTCGGCTCAGGTCCAGGTGGCGTCTGTGAAAAGTCACCGTGGTAACGCAGTGAGGAGGAATGGAGCATTACACTGATGCTGCATTCAGGTGCAGTCGGGCAATTTCACGTGAATGTAGCATGAAAAATACGATTGAGTTGCTCGAGATATACAACCACGACGCTAGATGGGAGGAATTTCTACACAATGTACCTTTAAATTCGAGCCATCAGTGACATCACAACCACAGACCACAGGTGCTGCCAACTGCTTTGGCTGTGAGGACAAGGTTTGTTCTGAAGTCTCCACAAAAACTTTTCCAAGATCAAAACAGAGAAAGATTATCGAACCAAGTCAGAGACCAAAGATGAACCTGAGGGCTGTAAACAAACAAACCAACAGCTCATCTTCAACCTCTTACAAGAAAGTGTCATACTTCTATTATTAATGGCCCGTCGGTATAGCACACACACTAACCATCCCGTAATACACCACAGCAGCTACCGTACAGTCATCATGACCAAACAATAGATCGAACACAGATGACATCACGGCTCCTCCAGCTCAGGACTGAACCTCAAACATACATGAAGCTGCAGCCAATCAGTGTCTGACATGGACGATATGACACAGGAGACAAATATTATAAAACATATAAACAGCTTGTTCATATCTGATCTTCAAACTGTTCTGTTAGATGGAGACTCTTCACATGAAGCCAGTCTGAGGAATCCACATAAAACATGACCACAACTCACATTTATCAGACAAACAACTGTTTCCATCAGAATTTGACCTCATATCAAACATCACATCAATCGAATGTTACTGTTTCCATGAGGCTTTTTACTTTCTTTTTTTTTTGGGGGGGGGGGGGGCATTTATGCCTTTATAGAGACAGACGGGAAACAGGGAGGCAGAGACAGGGGGAAGGACATACAGTAAATGGCACCCGACGCAGGACTCGAACCAGGGGCGAGTGCCTCTAGACATGGGGCGCCGCCGCCCGCTCTAACCACTACGCCACGCGACGCCCCTCCATGAAGCATTTTTTATTAGATTTTGCTTAAAGCAGAAGTAAGTGATATATTTGTGTTAATATAAGTCTTAAATAGTTATATCTTCCGACAGCAATCACTTACATAGAGTGTTTGGACCAAAACACGGGTCTGTCAGTCACTCTGCTCTGCTCTGAGCCGAGGAGAAAACATTTATCGTATCCTACAGTTTTTATCCAATGAGGAGAGAGAACGGCATGCAGGGCTGTGTGTGCAGCCAAGGAACGCCGTGAATGTGGCGACGTAGGGACGAGGACTGTTATGGTGCGTTCAAGGAAACTCGTATTTTTCCGACCGTGAAGTGGTACCAGTTCGATCTGGTACGAGTTCACCGGTCGGAAGTTACGAGTGGCTGTTATAGTGACTTTCACCGGTAAAACAGGTCGGAGAAACACGAGTGGGTTGCCTGGAACGCTACAAAGTCGTAAGTTGTGACTTGAAGCTGTAATTTACGATTTCAAAAGCCTGCCTGGAACGCAGCATTAGCGAAAACGACCGGATCGCTTACTTCTGCTTTAATGTGATTAAAAAGGTGATGGAAACATGGTTCCTGCAGCTCTCAGTTAAAGGCCTGAGAGCCCAGAAGTGGTACCTCACTCTGATTGGTCAGTGCGTTTTTAAAGTTAAAATGATATCGCCGCCTGCTGGTGGTGGCAGACAGACATTTATTTAAAACGTGCTGGTGAGGACGTGAATGTTGTTTGTAAACAGAAAACGTGTGGACGAGGCCTCAGTCTGTTCCACGACAAGCTTTAGCTGTGTTGTAAATCTCCCCCTATCACGGATGTAGTGCACTAACTATTCATGAGTTTCAAATGTAGTCCTACATCTGCCATGTTGGAGACCAACACAGGTGTTTCAAAATGAGTTGTGTTTCTGATTGGCGTAGAACTAATTAATTCGTTTGAAACACCTGTGGGTCCCCAACATGGCAGGTCTAGGACGTCATTTGAAACTCATGAATAGCTACAGTATAGTGTGTTCGCCATTTTGTAGTGTTCTCCGTGATTAATTGACAAAACACCCACAATGCACTGCAAAATTGAGTGAACAAGCGATGTACACTACTTTCTTCTCCCGTATCCCACAATGCAATGCAGCCGTGTTTTGCCAGAGAAGAGCACGCTAATTAGCATGTCAGCTACGATTTCTTGAGGTTATTTACCAATAAACTCCTCAGATGTATTTGCCTTTGCTCCGTTTGCCTGAGGAGCAGGAGTTGGGCAGCAGCATCCGAACAATAACAGGCAGCATTAGCCTAAATCTAATCTAATAAAGAAACTGTAGTAGAAGCTAAGCTAATAGACATACAGTAGTTCACACACGAGCTGTTACGGCTCACGGTTGGGACACACAACAGTAGCTGATTAAACCAAACTTCATATTTCAACAGTTTATTGTCCGAGGAACACAACCATGCAGAGTCACATCCTCAAATGTTCCCGCAAGTGTCCGGTTTGTTTACATGATTGTCGGCGCGTCTGCTTACGTAAGCAGACGAGAATCTGCTGACGCAGCCACGTTCAGAAAATTACAGTGTAGTGTCCGAATTCTCCTCCCGTCGTTCCCTACATCGTGTAGCCTACATGATGTCGGCTCAGGTCCAGGTGGCGTCTGTGAAAAGTCACCGCGGTAGGCTAACGCAGTGACGTGGAGAGCGTTGATGCTGCATTCACGTGCAGTCGGACATTAGTAACAAACCAGATGTCATTTTAGTCACAGAAGTCCAGAGAAAACCGGTAAAACATGGGTCAGGTAGGGGAGAGTGGGGTAAGATGAGCCACTGGGTAAGTTGACCCACCCCTTGTTTCTAGGAAACTATGGGAAAAAATTAGCATGTGACCAAATATTTGGGAGGCAGGCATCATTTCATGGAGTCTGTGAAGGTTAGAACCACGTGAGTAGTGGTTTAACATTTATGACCAAAAAATCGTTTTTCACTCTCAAAAGTGAATTTCGTCGATCATAAGTTTCATGAGAATTGTGTTTAGACCAAAAGAGATTTTTGCAAATTTGTTTTATACATGGGTTGTGGTATCTATGAGCTACAACATGAGGTAGTAAACCAGCATGAAACTGCACCACTTTAGCTGTGGGGGTAATAAACCCAAGCCAAGGTAGCTGTGGGGTAAGTTGAGCCATTTGGCCAGGGGTAAGTTGAACCACCTATTCAATGCACTTAATGTATTTTGTCTGTGTATGTCTAAATGATTAAATTGAGATTCTATATGTTTGTGATTGCAGTAAGTATGAGGCCAAACTTTATTTTCAAAGAAAAATATGAGGGATTTTTCTCAAGATGCCACGTAATTGCAAAACTCCCCAAATCTCAGTGAGTTGGTGTCTCAGCAGGATGTCCCTGCAGTTTTTGTCCAGCTGTAACCTGGACACATGAAATATTAAGTAAAGGGGGAGGTAGGAGATGGATGGAAGGAAAGAAGGGGGGTGGGCAACTTACCCCACTCCTATGGTCAACTTACCCCATTCATGGGGTAATTCATACCCCATTCATGGGGTAAGTTGAGCCACAAGACCACTTTTTTTTAACACGCTATATTTCAAAAACAGTTACACTCATTCTGTTAATTTGCAGGGATGCAAAACATCTTGAAATATATGCAGATGTGTTAGTTGGCAACAAAACTATAATTGTCTTGATGTAGTGATCCTGAATACAAAAAGTGGCTCATCTTACCCCACTCTCCCCTAAACAATAGGACATTGCCATGACAACATATTGTCAGGTGTTTTGTTTTGCCTCGTGCTGACAGACCACTTGTTAGAGGCTTGTTTATGCCGTTACGTGCAGCGGCTGTCGTCCGTCCGTCGTCTGCCCAATTTCACGTGAATGCAGCATGAAAAATATGATCGAGTTGCTTGTGATATACAACCACAACACTAGATGGGAGGAATTCCTACACAATGTACCTTTACATTTTGAGCCGGTGTGTGATTGAGTATGTAACAAGCTGTTTACAGTCATCGATGATGAGAACGCTGACTTTCCACATGTCGCTGCTGTAATGTAACGTTGCTCTTTCTCTTTCTGGCACAGCGATATCACTTTATATCCCCCTCTCCCTCTCTCTCTGGTCCAGATGTGAGTGAGTGTAAGTCGTTAGTAGAGAATGTATTAGGGTGTATCTGGGTCAGGCAGCAGCAGCAGCAGCAGCAACAGCAGCAGCAGCAGCAGCAGCAACACGCTCCCTGTGGCAGTAGCTGCAGAGTCTTGTCATAGTAGACAGCTGTTATATAAGAACCAGTGGCTGCCCAGCTCTGCAGAGGAAACTCTGTGTTATCACATCCACAGTCTGACGAAGCTCAGCTCCTCATCAGCAGAGGGAATAATATATTATTATGGGTTTTGTTTTGTTTTTGTTGACTTGACATCATAGCTAAAATCATTTTCCACACAGTATGACGGACGTGTGTATATTCTGTATCATCTTGATACACTGTAAAAACTCAAACTCTTACCAAGAATATTTGTCTCATTTCTCGTCAAAACAACTCTCATGCTACTTAAAATAAGACTCATCAAATTAAAAAAGCAGCTTGTTTTGAGACTGTTCTTACTTCTTTCAAGCATATTTTCACTTGAAATAAGTCTGATGGTGGAGCAAGTTTTTCCTTCTTATTGCAAGCACAAAAAACCTGCTTTCACTGGCAGATTTTGAAAATTTGTTTGAAGTGGAAATGATCTAAAAACAAGTTAATTTGTAGGTGATGAGTCTCATTCTAAGTGGAAAGAGATTTTTTGATGAGAGTTTTGATAAAAATTGAGACATTCTGACCAGAAATAAGACAAATATTCTTGGAAAGAGTTTGAGTTTTTACAGTGTAACTTTCCATTGCAGCCATATGTGCAGCCATATGTCTGTAAATAGACTATACTCTATAATATGATAGATGATATGAGACTATGGCAGCCATTTCCATTAGCGGTTAATCTGCTGATCACTCTGCAGATTCATTTGTCAATAGTTTCTTTTGGTCATGAACACGACGCTAAAATATAATCATCAGTTTCCAGACATCTTTTAAATATTCAGTTTACTTGCTGGTCACCACCACCCTTCATTATGATCATTGACACCGTGAAATAAAAATATTCAAACTGTGAGTGAAATTATTCGACCTATGGACGATGCACTTCCAGATATTACATGGCGATGCATCCTTTTAGTACAAAACTGAATTATATAACATTTTATCCCCTGTCTCTGCAACAAAGTCAACGAGCCACAGTTCAGTAACAGTGATGACAAGCTGCAGAAATAATATCAACAACATAATAATAACCATGATAATGTGATATAGAGGATGATGAGAGACACATTCATGTCTTCATCAACGGAAAAGTAGAAACATACAGATACAAACAGATCTGAGAGCAGCAGTGGTGCAGATGTTGACTGTACCTTTGGATCGCACAGGGACACAACCTAAACCCAGACAAGCCAGAGCCATGGTCAGCAGCTGTCTGCCTCCTCCCCCTCCTCCTCCTCCTCTTCTTTCTCTCCTCCTCTTCCTCCTGTTTTTTTTGTCTTTCTCTGTGGCTCCTTCCTTCCTCCTGCAGACTCTCTCTCCCTCTCTCAGCTCTTTATTTCCTCCTGATGAAACATTCCTGTGCAGGTCCAACATCCAGACGAGCAACATCTGCACATGTAGATCCTCCTCCTCCTCACCCACCCACCTGCTCTCCCTCCTCCCCTCTCCCTTATCCTCTCTTCATGCCGGTCCAACACCGTCACTTAAAGGGACAGTTCAACATTTTGGAAAATTGGCCCATTGCCATAATCCCTATAGTCATAGCAGTAGGTTTGTTACCTTTAATTGTCGGTGCAAGCTAGCCTGGTCGCGCCCACACTAGTGATGTCACGCCTCGCAAAAGTGCTGCTGACTGCTAGTCTGGCCAACCGTACTATTTACTGGATTTCTGTCTCCCGAATTTTCGGGAACTCCACCCTATTTTTCGAGAGCCAATCAATGTTGAGTGTCTCCAACGGCTCTGGGTAGAAGAGGCGTGTTGAAGTAAGTGATGCAGTAGAGCAGCAGTAGAAGCTTCGACACCGCCTATTCTGGCTTCGACCAATAGCAGACTGAGGCATTTGAGGGGGGCGGGCAAACCAGGTTTGAAGGATGCGCTTTGAGAAATGGATTCTCTTAATATCTTGGCCAGACCCAATGCTGAGTATCAACATTGGAAAGTCGTGACAACCAGGCTAGGTGCAAGCTATTTTTAGAACGGCGGAGCAGAGCCGTGAGCTGCTCAGAGCTACAGTACGGAGGCTAATGAGATTTCTTGGTTTTCCTCATCAAATTGTTGTTTTAGAGGGAAATACAGAGACTGCTTGATGAAAAACTGTCCCTGAAGGCAACGCACATCAGAGGTTTTGCATGAATTTGCCTCTAAAACAACTCTGTCTGGTAACGTTCTGTTATTATCTCATAGCGTGGTGAATGTGCAGGTCACAACTTGTCCACCAGAGCGTTGTGGAGTTGTTGGATTGTGTATTTGATGAGTTTGATGAGGGAAACCAAGAAATCCCATGAGCGGAGCTCTGAGCAGCTCACGGCTCTGCTCTGCCGTTCTAAAAACAGCTTACACCGACAATTAAAGGTAACAAACCTACTGCCATGACTATAGGGATTATGGCAATGGGCTAATTTGCCAAAATGTTGAACTATCCCTTTAAAATAAAACAAACACCTCCTCTTTGTCTGTCGGACGAAAATTATATAAAAACATGTTTTTAAAAATATATGAGAAAGAGGAAATGAAAAGCTCGGATTCCTCCTGCTCCTTTTCAAGCATTCTTTGTTTATTGACTGTTCTTTAGGACACTATAATGTGTTACTTATTTTATATGACTTTCTTTTGTCTTTCTTTATCTTTATTTAATATGTTCGAAATAAAGACTAATCAAATCAAATCAAATCAAACCCTCAGAGCCACTCACAAAACTCAAACACTTCCCTGTCGCTCTGTGCCTCTGTTGTCACGGTGATTCACCCCTGTCCACCAGGTTCAGATGGTACGACCCCGTCCCCGACTGTAATCTCTTTATGATGCAGTAATATGTGGAGGGAGGGTGGGAGGGGTGAGAGGATGGTGAGGATGGGAGGGGGGGTATTAATGTATTAATCCACCACATGCTGGGAATATGGATCACGTGCTCCGTCCTTCTACCGCTGGTGATCTAACAGAGTGTGTGTGTGTGTCAGGGAGAGAACTTTGTGGAACAGTCTGGAGACAGAAATAAAACAAAGTACAAATATAAATCTGTTTGAAAAAAGGTACTTTTTAAAAAATGTATGGAAGAGGAAGTATGTTGAAGGACAATTCCAGGCGAATTCAACTCGGGGTGTATGTTCCTATCATTTTAGGTCTAAAAGAAGGAATCTGAAGATTTTCAGTTTAATGGCTCCTGTTTTGCGGTAGTTGTGTCTGTCCCCGCATCGCCACGGCAACAATGAATGGGAGCAGATGTAAGTTCCGCTGCTTAGACTGTTTACATCCCTCAAAGCCGCAATTTTTTTCCACGGACAGCGTCAAATGGCGGAGGATGATGAGGGATAAATCTGTAAATAGAATAGTGTTGATTGCTTTGATTGATTGAAAACTTTATTGAACAAAACCAATGTTCAAAAGGATTAAAAACACAATAAAGCCAAAAGGCTTATTTCCAATGTGGTCCTATGGTAGATGGGACAACATGAATTTATATTGTAACTAACTTAGTATATGGAATATGGTATATATTTATTTATGGGGATAGTTTATATATATATGTATGTATGTATATATTTATAAGGATATGTATGTAGTATATTTTTATTTTTGTAATCATATATAGATATTTATGAAGTGTATATGTGACTGATGTTGTTTGTTTCGGACTTGCCCTGAGTGAGGATCGAACCTGCGGCCTCCCGCACTGACTGGTTGGCATGTCTTTTATGGGTGAGTGAGTTTACTTCCAGTACCGCTACCGCCACAACCTGTCACTTCTCCTTACAGGTTACCTCGTGACTGTGGCACACCTGCAGACCTCCGTTACATATGGTATATATTTATATAGGTGTATTATGTAGTTATGAGGATATCTGTGTAGTTACAAACTGAAGAATAGTTAAAAAGGGGTGGGAAATTAAAAATTAAAATTGTTTAGGTTTTTTTGAACAATGTGTGGTGTTTTGTTGTGTGTGTATTTTTTTTCTTTCTTTTGTACAAATAGTTACATATTTTTTCATACATGTTCAAAAATAAAAAAGTCATTCATTTGTTCATTCATTCATTGGAACACACCTGAACTGTACCGGGGTAGAAATAGCCTATAATAAATACAATAACACTGAGGCAGAGATGTGAAATCCTGAGACGGATGAAAGCAAATGAATGTGAATGTGACTGAGAGTCCAACACCTCACAGGAACTCTTTGTCTCGCTGATGCTTAAGAGTCAACAACAACATCCCCATGTGGTTACAAAACACACAGCGTGACACACACACACACACAAACAGACAGAGACACAGAGAGTGTATGAGCACCCTGCCTGGTAATCTGCTGTAATCTGGCGCTCTGGCAGTTCACTGACTTTGGAGAGAGGAGCTGGTTGGAGCCGGTGGAGCCGCTCCAGTAGCGTTCAGCCTCGCACCGCCACCGCACACAACACACACAAACATACACACACTGACACACACACCAAAAACATCTAAACACACATGTGAAGCCACCACGTGTCTACACATGCTTCACCACAGTGGGCGACGCCGGCACCAGCAGGACGTTACAGATGTTGCTGACTGTGCAGATGTTTAGCAGCTGCAGATGTCGTCAAGACAACCCGACTGATTGCTTATACAGTATCCCACTGATCGATTATACTGATCGATTATACACTATCAGACTGATCACTTATACAGGATCAGACTGATCGATTATACAGTATTAGACTGATCGATTATACAGTATTAGACTGATCGATTATACCGTATCAGACTGATCAATTATACTGATCGATTATACGGCATCAGACTAATCGATTACACATAATCAGGCTGATTGATTATACAGTATCAGACTGATTGATTATACAATATCATGCTGATCAATTATAGGGTATCAGACTGATCGATTATACGGTATCAGCTTGATCGATTATCAGACTGATCGATTATACTGATCAATTATACGGTATCAGACTGATCGAATACAGTATCAGACTGGGTTACAGTTTTAATCTGCCGGTGATTTTCTCTCTAGTTTGGTTTAGTCTGGTTTAGTTTAGTTTAGTTTAGTTTAGTTTAGTTTAGTTTAGTTTAGTTTAGTTTAGTTTAGTTTAGTTTAGTTTAGTTTAGTTTAGTTTAGCTTGGTGTAGTTTGGTTTCGTCTGGTTTAGTTTAGTTTAGTTTAGCTTGGTGTAGTTTGGTTTAGATTAGTTTAGTTTGGTTTGGTTTAGTTTAGTTTAGTTTAGTTTAGTTTAGTTTAGCTTGGTGTAGTTTGGTGTGTAACCTTGACAGTGCTGCTGATGGGAAATAGATATTTATAAAATCAACTGCCTCTGCTTCTGTCACCTCTCAGTTTCTCTCTACGTGTTTGTCTCAAAATGAATCAATCACAACACCCCCATTCCCTCTCCCTGTCCCTTTTCCCAGCTGCACACCTGCACCATTGTTCACCACCCGCCTCAGCTCTAACTCTGCCCCCTTGATCCTGCACAACACTCTGGTAAATAAGGGAACAAACGTTTTATTTATAGCAGCTGTGACGTCACAGATGATGATGATGATGATGATGAAAATATCAACATCATAAAAGCATGTTAAATGTTCGGGTTATTATTTACTGGCTCTACACTCACTGTTTACTGAATATTATCAGTGACTCCAGTGAACATGCTCCTGTGCTGCCCCCCAGTGGCACAGCATGTACACTACACCCAAGCAGTGTGTGTGTGTGTATGTGTGTGTGAGAAACAGTGTCAGTCAGTGGAGCCGTCTGTTTATCATACAGTTTCCTCTAAGTCCAGACTCTATAGGCTGAAAATAAAGAGGTTTAGGGCTGGAGGAGACGATCCAATAAGGTCACTGTATTTTCTCAGCTGAATTCTGGGAGTCGGCTGTTTTACAGTTTTTAAGGAAACTGTTTATTACTATATTTAAAGGGACATTGTGTAATTTCTCCTGTTATCTATTCACGAAAATCGATTATTTGGTTCAAAAGTCTGTTTTTCATTCATCAATAATCCCCCCATCAACAAAGTGAAGTGTTCCTTTCAGCTGTGAATGAGTCGTTCATATCATTCATATCTCCATGGAGCGGGTAAGCTCGCTGCTGGCTGCCATGTTCTGTCGCCATGTTTTTACCTTCAGTGGCAGCGTGACGGTAGGAAACCACGGAAACTCAGCGGAGACACCAGAGCTGTCGGCTCAGGTTCCAGGTGGCGTTTGTGAAAAGTCACCGCGGTAACGCAGTGAGGAGGAATGGAGCGTTACACTGATGCTGCATTCACCTGCAGTCGGGCAGACGGCCGTCGGTAACAAACCAGATGCCATTTTAGTCACAGAAGTCCATGAGGTTTAAGATCCTGAAAACACAATGAGGCTACAGACTGAGGCTAGTTAGCTTAGCATAAAAACTGGACACGAAGGGAACAAGAAGGGAGTTGTGGGGTCTCCAAGTGAAGACCACTTCCGCGTTCAAAAGCTGCCGTTCCCCGGCGGCCTCTGGGGGCCGGCTCCAGAAGGGAGCAACTCCAATTGAGCCTCATGTTAAAACAGCCGACTTTACAGCTTAAAAAAAACATATTTACAGCCTGGTATATCTTATTGTTTTGGTCTCTACTGATAGTTTCCACCTCAGTGAACACTGTGGGGGGGGGCATAAATTACGTTGAGTGACAGGTTCACAGAGACTTTACCAGCTGTTAATTGGTTGCTCCGAGTTCAGTGGGCGGGGTCTCAGCCGGCTAACCGCCGCACCTCTCCAAATATGGCAAGTAGACTCCACCTAAAATCCAACATGGCGCAGTTCAAACCCCCGTAGTAGCGGCACAAAACAGACTATCCCCAAACCGATGGGTGATGTCACGGGATGGATGTTGTTGTCTGCTAGGCTATGCTTCATATCTGTCCTCCACCTAGAAACACAATAATGGCAACTTTTTATCCTTAGAAGCTAAATTTGGATAAAAGGAACTCAAGCTTTCCAAAGCCCCCCCCCACAAAAGAAAAGGCTATGAGACACATAAACACCGGCAGAACGTGTCAAAACACCACGATGCATTTCTGTGGCAGTAGACACACACAGACACACACACAGAGCAGCAGCAGGAGTTCAATGTTTTATTATCTCATGTTGTTGTCGGTCTCCTCTCCTTGCTCAACCTTTCTGTGTTTCCCAGTCCTCATCAATATTGCAGCGTTGTTCCTAAAGAGGCCGTAATCAGGGAAGGAAATGAAATGTGGAGAGAACAACAGCAGAAAGATGCCAATGAACTCAAGACCACCCAGTCCCAGACCAACATCAAGAGGGGGCAAGACAGAGACCGAGACCGAACCAATGAGAGACCATTTCCAAGACCATCACTGTCTCCAGTCCCAGTCCTCATATTTACATTATTCCTCCTCAGCTACAAAGACAAGATGATTCAAGAAGGGAAATCAAAATATTCTAAATAGTGGTGCAACAGATCGAAGTTGATCCGTGATCGGCACAAAAGCGGTCCGCGGATCGATCGATAAAAAGAAATATAGAATGTGTGCATGTAGCCTACTGTGGGAAAATGTAGGTGCACCGCTCCAGTCGGATAAATGGGCAATTAAAAAAACTCAGCTCATAAATTTGAAGCTGCAGAGCTACATCGTGCACAACAACAAATAGCCTAAATTTTGTTGTATCAACTTGTTTACCACCCGAACACCGCAACGGACTACGCTAATTTGTGTCGCTGCAGAAGGTACACATTCAAACGTCAGTTTTTACCTTTGAATCTTCTCATTTGAATTCCGTTCAAGTAGCGAAGTTCGAAGCGAAGCAGATACTTTAGTATACGACTTGAATTATCTGGAACTTACTGAATTAGGCTACCAGAGTCCAGCTCAACTGAGACAGAGACAGAGTCCTTGAAGACGTGGAGCAAAACACTACTACTACTAATAATGATAATAACAACCTTTGTGTCTTCTGTCTGAGCAGTGTGAGGCAGTTTGGTAACATGCAGGCAAATTAGCAGGAATTTACTCCACACACACAGACACACACTGAGGGTGACGGGGTCTCTGGGTCTAGATTAAACGTGACGCTGCTGCAGCTGCTGTACATTGGTCTGCTTGCATAAGTTAGGCTACTTAGTCTGGATTGTAGCGAATAAAACCCGATGGACAGAATAGAAGGACCAAATCCTCTGCTCTTCTGAGCAGACAACAACAACAACAACAACAGCATATCCTATCCCCTGTCTGCACAGTCACACTGGTGGTGTTCACACTCCACACGTTTTAAACATCATCATCATGTCTCCGAGCTGGAACAGATCAAACAACTCAGAGTTTTGTTTTGTTTTTACTTTTTAAAGTCCCAGTGTGTAACTTATTTGGCTTTTTATTAGCAAAAATCAAATCTGTCTTTCATAAATACGTATTTCACTGAAGTGGAATCACACCTGCATACAAATGACAGCCACCTTAGAATGAGTTGTTACAAGTCGTTACAAATACATAAGTGGCGACGCACCGAACCGAGGCGGCCATGTTGAATCGCCATTTTTTACATTGAGTGGCCGTAGGTAACCACGGAAACTGAGCGGAGCTGTCGGCTCGGGGAGAAAGTTTTCCAGGTAGCGCCTGTTAAAACTGTCACCACTGTGTAGTGTGAGGAAGGACGGAGGCACTGATGTTGCATTCAGGTGCAGTCAGACAGACGGCCGTCGGCAAAGCAACCGGATGTCATTTTACATTTTACATAGAAGCTTGTTTATCCTGTTACATGCAGCGTCTGTTGTCTGTCTGACGTCTGCCCCATTTCACCTGAATGCAACATCAAGAATACGTTCAGACATGCAACCGCACCGCTACATGAGGGGAATTTATACATACTATACCTTTAAAAACATGACAAATAAAAAATAAAAATATTAAACTAAAAAAAAAAAGACTCATGACACACCAGGAATGACATCGGCTGTGTGTGTGTTTCTTAATGTGTGTGTGTGAGTACTTCAGCCATGTTGGTGGAACGGCACAAGACGAGCCATCGCCCATGTTATTTTTAACTGCGTGTCTCCATGGAAACCGGCACATATGCAGGCAGGGAGGGAGGGGAGGGGGGGGTGATCTCCTGCTGTGCATGTGTTGAGGAAGACTCACTACTGCTCCGGTCATAGTGTGTGTGTCTGTGTGTGAGTTAATTGTTTCTGGGCTGGACCCTGTTTTCTAAATCTGGAGCCTTTCAAAATAAAAGCACGTAGTTTTACATCAGCATATTGGAGTGGGAGGAGCCTGGTGGGCAGGGGGGTGGGGGTTCTGAAGCAGGTGAGGAAACACCGTTGAGATGAATTGGGGGGGGGGGGGTCAGTGAACACATCAGGGACCAGATGTGACCTGATTCATATTGATCATATTGATACGTTGTTCCTGCTCCGTCATCACTTATACTCTCTCTTCATTATTGCTAATCAATGGATCAGTGACATCACAGTGACTCAGATGTTTCTGTGTGTGTGTGTGTGGGGGGGGGGGTTGCTCTTCTTCCTCTTCTTCTTCTGTAGCTTCAGCGTCTGACACTGATCAACTGACTGAGTAGAACATAGTCGTTTCTATGGAAACAACTTAAAGATTAAAGCTGTGAAGAAGCCAGAGAAGAGATTCCCATAATGCATTGTGCCTGGGGAGCTCAGGGAGAGAAAGAGACGGAGAGGGGGACACGGAGGAAGAGGAGGGTGTGTGTGTGTGTAGCTGTGTGTGTATAGATGTGTGTCATGTACAAATCCTCACTCTGTTGTGGCGACTCACATGACCAAAGACACCAAACTCAGCATCTATAGACAAACACACACACATCTCTCTCTGTTTCCACTGAACCAACATCTGCTAGGAGTTCAACATTTTGTCAAATTGGCCCATTTCCATAATCCCTATAGTCATAGCAGTAGGTTCGTTACCTTTAATTGTTGCTGCAAGCTATTTTTAGAACGGCAGAGCAGAGCCGTGAGCTGCTCAGAGCTACACTACAGAGGCTAATGGGATTTCTTGGTTTCCCTCATCAAACTCATCAAATACACAATCCAACAACTCCACAACGCTCTGGTGGACAAGTTGTGACCTGCACATTCACCACACTATGAGATAATAACACAACGTTACCACACAGAGTTGTTTTAGAGGGAAAGAGACTGCTTGATGAAAAACTGTCCCTGAAGGCAACGTGCATCAGCGGTTTTGCATGAATTTCCCTTTAAAACAACTCTGTCTGTGTGGTAACGTGTTATTATCTCATGAATGTGCAGGTCATAACTTGTCCACCAGAGCGTTGTGGAGTTGTTGGATTGTGTATTTGATGACTTTGATGAGGGAAACCAAGAAATCCCATGAGCCTCCGTAGCGTAGCTCTGAGCAGCTCACGGCTCTGCTAAAAATAGCTTGCACCGACAATTAAAGGTAACGAACCTACTGCTATGACTATAGGGATTATGGTGATGGGCCAGTTTGCCAAAATGTTGAACCATCCCTTTGAGAAATTGTTCCGTCGGTCAGGAAGAGCAGTGAACTGAGACACTGGGAGCTTCTCCTACAAACAAGCTTAAAATATAGACTTATTTAAATTTTTTCCGAACAATTTCTCATGTCGGGGCTTCAATACAAGAGGGACATTACAGACGAGCAGTATGGAGGTATTTGGATGTTTTTTGGTGTGTCTTTTTGGACGAAGAAAAGTGAGCACCATTCACAATCATTATATGGACAAATACTGCTGCGCGGACCCCCCCGTAACTCAGAGAAGGAACGGAGGACTCTGAAAATTCTCACAGCTCTTAGTCGACATGAGGGTGAGTAGACAATGAGTGAAATTTGTTTTTTTGGGTGAACCATCCCTTTAAGGTTAGGGTAAGGGGCTAAAGGGAATACATAATGTCAATGACATGTCCCCACAAAGATATTTACAAGGATGTGTGTGTGAGTCCTCGTCACGTGACCGTGTGTCTACAACACCTTCATGAGCATCACTGTCTCTAATTGGAGCGTTTCCTCTCCTTCACACTCCGACTCTTATTCCTCTTTTCCCAATTCCCTTTTTTTTTTTTTTTTCCTCTTTTGGATTTAATGTATGTGCCTCCTCCCTGTGCCCTCCTCCCCCCCTCCTCTCTCCCCTCCCCCTCCCCCTGGGTGATGCCAGTGCTGTTGTCAGGCTGGAGCTGAGAGCAGCCAATCGCGTGGCTCCGTGCTGAGGAGCTCTGGGGTGATGTTAGGCAGTTTCATGCTCATACGATGAGCTTTGCCAAATGTAGGTCATGCTTCTCCTCTCTCTCTCTCTCTCTCTCTCTCTCTCTCTCTCTCTCTCACACACTCTCACACTTTTACAGACACACACACACACACATAAACCTCTTCACCCCTTCACACACACACACACACACACACACATATATATATATGTATATATATACCACACACACAGGCAGAAAACAGATAAGGAAGTGTGTGTTCTCATCACATGGGCACACGCACATCAACACAGACACACAAAGGTGTACTCACACAAACACACACACACAGGGTGGGGTGACACTGTGCTGGGTGCTAACACTGATGAGTCTGTTTCCCTCAGAGTGGACGGCTCGTTGGGATTCTTCTTCTTCTTCTCCCTTTTTCTCCTTCTTCTTCTTCTTCTACCGATGTTTCCACCGTTTATAAAAAATTGATTACAGAGTGAAATCACACTGTGAAACAAAAAGAAAAAAGGAAAAAGAGAAATCCTTTCCCTGTCTTGCCTCCTCCTGAACTCTTGTTGAACCACTTGTGTCTGTGCTGCAGTGCAGGATCAGGACGTGAGCAGCCGCCATAGGAACCTGCAGATTATATATACAGCGTATATTGTATATGTACATGTCTATACGGTGAATCTTGAGCAGTCTGGCTAGATTTAGACAACAATGTGATGAACAGAGTTGGTGTCCAGGGTTTCACACACACAGAGCTGAGGTCATGAATCCTAATTTTTTCAGATGTTTCTGACTCTTTATCAATGTGAGAAAAGTTTTGGAGCATTTACAAAACAACAACCCGACCGTTTTAAATGTTATCTATTGATGTTGTGTAAGTGTTCAGATATAGAAATATTGTCTTTGCTCTGGAGCTGGATGTTCATGTCAGCTGTGCAGTCTGGTGATGAAGAAGTTGATTGGTCCATATAACAACAACAATATTCACACCTGAGGTTAAGAAAGGCTCAGATCTAATGAGTAAAGATGAATTTAACATTATAGCTCTGCAAATGACTTAATAAAATAATATAACGACATCAATGATGCTGTAATCACAACAGAAACAACAACAGTTAAGACTCATCTTCAAAAAATCTATTGATTGTTGATTCAAATCAACTCAGTGGGCAAACGGACTGAAAATGAGAGAAATCAAGGCAATGTTATAAAAAATATTATCTGACTATATTTGGTTTATATATCAGGCCGATAATTACCTGTACCAATAGTTATCATGCAGCCCTGACGGTTACTGTAAACCACATGTAGTTGTTTTTGGTAAATAGGCAACAAAATTATACAACTATACATCATCAACAACTAGCCTATAATAATCACAATTTCTGGTCAATCTGAACATCTGGAAACATCTGTTGTTCCATATTGGCTCATAGTTTCCTGATACAGTGAAATAAAACAGTGGATGTAAATGAGTTTTAAGTATAAAGGACAGGTGAGACTCTCTAAAACATACAAACACCTCCACTTTCTCTGTTTCCTCTTCACTTATATAAGAGGTAAAAATATGATGGTTAAATTCAATTTTTAATTGATAGAAGCCGATAAATCTCTCTATGAATATTACATCTGCCACTCATGTATTTTCCATATACATTTATATTTCATATTGGCACAGTTTACATTATGCACATTTATATTTGACACAGACTTTTTAAAAACCTTTTTTCTCTCTTGTTTTTTCTATTCTATTTTTTAGTATTTTATATGTAACATTGGATGTATACATGTATAGTGTAGGCTATATTTTCTTTAACTAATATAGGGTTAGGTTTAGCATAGGAATACTTGAGTTTCCCTCTAAGGATATTTCACATAAAGTAAAAGTACCATTAAAAACAGTAAGCTAAAAGGAGCAGTAAGTTTTCAAAACTTTCTTTAAGCTTAGTAAAAGTAAACATATCTGTGTGTGTGTGTGTGTGTGTGATGTGTTGCACCATGAGGCTGGTCATATCCACTGTTTATCTTCAGCTTGCTAGTTTAGTTTAGTTTAGAAAACAAAGTTCTGCTGCTTGAATATGTTTTTATGATGTTTTCTCTCATTTTCTTGCCTTGAATAATCATCAAAATGAAAAACTGACAACATCGACGTCTGAAACTGATGGACAGTGGTTTTATGTAGGCCTAAAAAAGAGTTAAAAACGCCCTGAAAATGTTGCTCTAGATTTTGTACCTGTTTTCAGATTTTACACCCTCGTCATATTTATATTAATGTAATATATAAGATACTTTGAACCGATCGGAGTCAGGCTGATTAAGGGCGATTTTAACCCGCGTCGCTTGCCGAGTTGTTTGACTCGTGCCCCCGCATCCGCACCTTTCCCACTGCCACCAAAAACCGATTGTTAATGGGTTTAAACTGTTTTTTTGGCCAGTGGGAAAGGGGTAATTATAAGATGTAGCCTAGCTACTAATGCTAACTAGCACCGTGAGTGTTTTATAACAACAGCAGATGTAGCCTAGCTGCTAATGCTAACTAGCACCGTAAGTGTTATATAACAACAGCTCAACACTGTGAGATATAGCCTAGCTGGTAATGCTAACTAGCACCGTGAGTGTTTTATAACAACACCTCAACATTGTAAGATGTAGCCTAGCTGCTAATGCTAACTAGCATTGTGTGTGTTTTATAACGGCAGAAAAAACCAAAAACAACTACATTGATCATAGTCACAGACACTCAATAGAGCGTTTGAGCCTAGTCTGTCCGCTTTTGCGGCGATGCAACATGGCAGCCTCCGGTGGGCGCACTGCAACCTATGTATTTGTAAACAACTTATTCTGAGCTACGAGACAGCTTTCATGTGTAGGCTACGTGGTTGTGATTAGATTTCAGTAAATACGTATTTATGAAAGCAATATTTGATTTTTTCTAATAAAAAGCCAAATAATCTACATACTGTCCCTTTAACGTGGAGGAAACAAACTCTTCCTCTTAAATTGCTTTGTTGTCGGAATTAGCATCACACCACGAGCTGCTGCTGACAAATATGCAGCCTCCCCTGACACACACACACACACACACACACACACACACACACACACACACACACACACACACACACACACACACACACACACACAAAGCTCCTCCTCAGAGTGAGAATCATTTCTACTTCCCTGGTTGCCGCGGCGCTGCTAGGTTGACCTATTTTTGTCCAGACCTCTCTCTCTCTCTCTCGCTCCAGCCCATAATTCACCCTGCTTAATAATTCACTACAGCTTTATAAGCCTCTACTCTACTAAACGACAGGCTCAGGGAAACAACAACAGTGTTTTTTTTTACAGATGCATTTTGCGGCGCCACATAAATAGAATCATGTGCACTTACATTATGGGATGTACTGTGTGTTAGGTAGAATATATATAGGCTACTGTAGATACAGTGTGTAAAATGGGCGACTTGTAGCTGGAGGAAGAGTTGAGTTGGTGATTTACATTCACCACATGACGCTCATCATCATCATCACTTTTTTGGAGGAGAGCAGGATGACTGAGGGATGGAGGAAGAAGGAGAGATAATGGTGGTTGTGTGTGTGTGTGTGTGTGTGTGTGGGGGGGGTGTTATTGTTAAACCGCAGATTATTTGCAAGTCTATGCACAGAGCGGCTCGGCCTGATGTGATTGGACGGTGGGATTGGGCAGGAACCAATAAGGGCACCAGGAGAGACAGAGTGAGAGAGCGGGCACAGACAGTACTCAGGCTGATGCTGGGCACACCCTGTAGCCTGTGTGTGTGTGTGTGTGTGTCAGTGCCTATAATATTAATGTCTATACTCAGTTTGCGATGATGTATATGATCTGAAAGACAAAGATATTTGCTTTTCTCTCTGGCCCATTTTTAAATCTCCCATCAGGAGCCGACACAGAAACAACAACAACAGTTAATACAGTCTGTTCTGTTCTATTCTATAGAACGAATCACCTTGTTGTTTACAACTACATCTGGGCAAAAAACCAGCACGTAATTTGAATGAGAACAGTAGTAACGAATGAGAGTTTATACATCACGTTTTTCACACCACTATCACTGTTTAGACAAATCTGAAACCACGCTATGAGATAATAACAGAACGTTTATTAGACAGAGTTGTTTTAGAGAAGACTGCTTGATGAAAAACTGTCCCTGAAGGCAACACGCATCAGCGGTTTTGCATGAATTTTCCTCTAAAACAACTCTGTGTGGTAACGTTGTGTTATTATCTCATAGTGTGGTGAATGTGCAGGTCACAACTTGTCCACCAGAGCGTTGTGGAGTTGTTGGATTGTGTATTTGATGAGTTTGATGAGGGAAACCAAGAAATCCCATGAGCCTCCGTAACGTAGCTCTGACCAGCTCGCTGCTCTGCTCCACCGTTCTAAAAATAGCTTGCACCGACAATTAAAGGTAACGAACCTACTGCTATGGCTATAAGGATGGCAATGGGCCAATTTGACAAAATGTTGAACTATCCCTTTAAAGGCTGAGGAGTTGTGATGTTGTTGAGAAATAATAAATATTCCAATTTCAGAAGTGACTTCTATTTTTTGTTTGTTTTGTTTTTTTTTACAGACAAAATAACTTTAATTACAACACATACAAAAAGTAGTGAAAACAGGTACCATTGTTGCACCGGTACCGGTTCAGAGGAACCGAGTATTGGTTCAAATGTGAAAGTTTCCCATCAGTAGAACTCTCTAACCATAGATCTATAAATGAATACTGTACGTCTGTTCTTCTTCTTCACTTGTTTAAATCTGTGCATCTGCTGACAAGCACGCCTCTTCTTCTTCTACTTATGCTAAGCTCAGCCAGAGTCTCAGCAAAGAAAAATGAATCTATTTTCCCCAAAACATGACGCTGGTGTTTGTTTGTGTGTTTTAAATGAAAGGTTGAAATAAAGACTGAGCCTCGTCCTCGTCCTGGTGGCTTCACCGCTGAGTGAACAGGGTGTTGGCTGCGTGAGTGTGTGTGATGCTGGAGTCTGATTGATGTGACAGTGAGAGTGAGTCTACTCCAAGAACCTCGGCCTTATTGCGCCTCTGTTACACACTGCCCCCGCACGCACACACACACACACACACACACACACACACACACACACGCACACACACACACACACTGTACAAGGGTTACAGTTTCCTTCCCCTCCATCTCCGTCTGTCATATTCTTCTCCTTTTATTCGCTCCTTTTATCTCTTGTTCCCTTCACCACTCCTTCTTTATTCCTTCGCCCCTTCCTCCTTCCTCCCCCTCCTCCTCCTCCTCCTGCTCCCCTTCAGCTTCCCTGAGGCCAAACCGACTGTACTGATCACATTGTCTGCGCTCCACCTCCTCAGCTGACCAGATAGCGACGCCGCGATCAGCCAATCAGCATCTAAACCATCAAGAATCCAGACAGGAGGCAGGAGGACGTGGACTCTGATGACACCAGCAGCACAACACAGATTATCACACCTGGAAACGCCTCGCACACACACACACACACACACACACACGACCGCACCTGTGGCTCTGCATTAACCCTTTAACTCCCCTCCTCTGTGTCTCTCACCCTCCTCTCCTCCATGTGCATTTGTTTTCAACGAAGCCGGTGAGAAATCAATCCATGGAGCGGTGGATAAGGTTCAGGGCTGCTAGCCGCACTAGCTGTCTCTGATGCTAAGTGCTAGCACATCTCTCTCTCTCAGCAGCAGCAGTCAAGACCGCAGAGAAAATACAGGAATACAGTCTGAGTGAAGCGCTGGAGCCGCGGACCGATTCCCGTGCGTCACCGTCACTGATAACAAGTATTAGAGCCATTGTAATGAGCTAGCTCGATGCTAACTTCGGCTAGCGGTAGCGGTTAGCATCTGCCGGTAACACCCGCTTCCCAGCTCAACATAACGGCATAACAACATAACACTAGAGGCGCCCGTTGTTGGCGAATAGTCGGCTATCGACCCACAGCTCCAGCGCTTCTGTCGTAGGCTACTGTATTTCCTTACCTTTATGGTCCTGACAACTGCTGCTGTCTGGGACAGGAGGCTACACAGTTGAGCCCGAGAGGAGGGGCCGAGTTTCAATGTTTTGTTTCCAAACTGCAACGAACAAAACTCCAGACCCTACCTTTAACACAGCTCTACTCGACTGGACTCGACTCAGTTTAGGTCAGCTAGAGGTCGTTATATCACAGCTGCTACATCTAACCCTCTCTTTCTGCTGGATCTTCTCTTCAGCTCCAAACAAACTTGTCGACCACGGTGTTGTTTCTGCAGCAGCCGTTTAACTCAACAACAGTCTCATTACAGATCAGTGGATGCTGTGTTTTTTTAAATAGCAGGTTTAAAGACGTCGTATAGTTTACTGATCAGGCGCCTTATACGTACAGAGGCCCCTGTTCGAATCCCCCCGGCAGCCCTTTGCTGCATGTCATTCCCCCTCTCAGTCACCCTACACTCTTAGAAACAAAGGTTCCAAAAGGGTTCTTCTACAAGCTTCTGCTTCTGAAAAGCCCTTTCTTGGGTTCTTGGTAAGGGTTCCAGTAAGGACAAATTTAGATTCACAGAACCCTTTTTTGGAAGAAAGAGTTGTTCAGGGATTGTTGAAAATATGTTGGATTCTAGGTATAACCCTTTATATTGGGTACAAGGTATAACCCTTTATATTGGGTACAAGGTATAACCCTTTATTGTTGGGTTCTAGGTATAATCCTTTATGTTGGGTTCTAGGTAACCCTTTATATTGGGTTCTAGGTATAACCCTTTATTGTTGGGTTCTAGGTATAACCCTTTATATTGGGTTCAAGGTATAACCCTTTATTGTTGGGTTCTAGGTATAACCCTTTATGTTGGGTTCTAGGTATAACCCTTTATATTGGGTTCTAGGTATAACCCTTTATATTGGGTTCAAGGTATAACCCTTTATTGTTGGGTTCTAGGTATAACCCTTTATGTTGGGTTCTAGGTATAACCCTTTATATTGGGTTCTAGGTATAACCCTTTATTGTTGGGTTCTAGGTATAACCCTTTATTGTTGGGTTCTAGGTATAACCCTTTATATTGGGTTCAAGGTATAACCCTTTATTGTTGGGTTCTAGGTATAACCCTTTATGTTGGGTTCTAGGTATAACCCTTTATATTGGGTTCTAGGTATAACCCTTTATATTGGGTTCAAGGTATGACCCTTTATTGTTGGGTTCTAGGTATAACCCTTTATGTTGGGTTCTAGGTATAACCCTCAGGTGGAACCATTATAAAAGGTTCTACCTGGAGCCAAAAAAAAAAAAGGCGGGTTTGATTCTTGTGTTGGACGTCGCGCTCTCTGGCCAACCAGTGGCCGGCAGTCGGATGACATCACATTTTAGTATTGACTAATCGTGAGTCCCAGGTACTATCCCTAGTGGAAAATCAAAAAAACCTCAGTCGAGTAGCAGTCGTCAACATTTCTGTTCCTAAAAACTGAAAGTTTCCCTCAGTCGTTCTCTGAGGAACGAGCTGTGATTATACGATGACATGTTTGTGTTAATCTGTCAGTCAAGATTAAGGTCCAGTTAAGTGGGTTACAGAAACATAATGATAGGATTTACCAGATGTCTTTTCCAGCTCTGTCAGAAGCTGCAGAGGTAACAAGCTTTTTTTATTTTAGCACATTTTAGCTGCAAAGTTATTAAACAAACAAGCAGACGATGAGTGTTAATAAATACAGTGTTCAATCAAAAAGCACATAATGTGTGAAACACTGAGGCCACATGGATAATCACTTCCTGGATCTACTGAATGATCGTGACGGCTTTGAAGCAGCCGGAGACACAAAAACACAGATTTTAAACCCCACGAGGGGATTTCACTCATTTAATCCTCACAGAGTCCAAGAAGATTTCAGCAGAGTGAGATCTCTGTGTTGAGATAAAACAATCTCACTGCAACGTCTCTCGTATGCTTGTTGTCTTTTTCTGTTTTTTTTTTAAAATTTGAGAATTAAAGTTCATTCTTATCTTTGGAAACAGCAGCAGACACAACAGTCTCTACAGTGTCCTGATGAAATCAAGTCATTTCGGTTCAGCTTAGAGCTGCAGAACAGTATTGATTGATTGATTGACTTGTTAGAGGTTCAAACTGCCTTCATCTGCTCGGAGACAAACTTGGTTCAGTCCTGAACATTTAACGTTGCAGCGTTTCCTCACAGGGAAAAGTTTCCGTCCATGAAGCCGTTGTTTACTCGTCTCTGTCTGTTTTCTGTCCCTAATGAAGACCAGACTCGGATCTGGACTTCGTACTGTAACGTGATCCTCCTCCTCCTCCTCCTCCTCTACGTTCAATAAGACAATGGGAGCTGACTGGACCAATTTGACTAACAAGCACAGTCTCACATGATGACTTTAAACCACACAAGTTATGTGGACGCACAAATTTTATGCAGGCATTCATGCAGTTTTGCAGTTGGGTGGATGATGTGGTATGGATTTAAGAAAGAGGAAACACTGTTTTAGTGTAGATAATACAAATAAAAACCTGTTTTCCAAAAGATAGAAAGCACCAGAAAGTTCAAGTGTCCTAAATATAACAAAGAGTTTAAAGGGATACATTTTGTCAAATTGGCCCATTGCCATAATCCCTATAGTCATAGCAGTAGGTTCGTTATCTTTAATTGTCGGTGCAAGCTATTTTTTAGAATGGTGGAGCAGAGCCGTGAGCTGTTCAGAGCTACACTACGGAGGCTCATGGGATTTCTTGGTTTCCCTCATCAAACTCATCAAATACACAATCCAACAACTCCACAACGCTCTGGTGGACAAGTTGTGACCTGCACATTCACCACGCTATGAGATAACAACAGAACGTTACCAGACAGTTGTTTGAGAGGGAAATTCATGCAAAAACACTGATGCGCGTTGTCTTCAGGGACAGTTTTTCAGCAAGCAGTCTCAAAAACAACTTGGAACAAATTTGGAGTTGTTGGATTGTGAATTTGATGAGGGAAACCAAAAAATCCCATGAGCCTCCGTAGCGTAGCTCTTAGCAGCTCACGGCTCTGCTCCACCATTCCAAAAATAGCTTGCACCGGCAATTAAAGGTAACAAACCTACTGCTATGACTATACGGATTACGGCAATGGGCCAATTTGCCGAATGTTGAACTATCCCTTTAAAATGAGCAGTTTGTGAAGGTTTCACAAACATGGAGATACTTTTTTTTTTGGCTCATCAGCACCACATTGCTATTTTTAGAACGGCGGAGCAGAGCCGTGAGCTACTCAGAGCTACGCTACGGAAGCTCATGGGATTTCTTGGTTTGCCTCATCAAACTCATCAAATACACAATCTAACAACTCAAAAACACTCTGGTGGACAAGTTGTGACCTGCACATTCACCATGCACATGAGATTGAGTTGTTTTCAGCAGCTCGCAGCTCTGCTCTAAAAATAGCTTGCACCAACAATTAAAGGTAACAAACCTACTGCTAAGACATGACAATGACAAAATGTTGAACTATCCCTTTAAATAATCTTGGATATTTGGCCTCTGATTGTTATAATGTACAGATACTAAGAGAAAATACAACTATTAAGCTTCATTTAGCTCCTAAATCATGAACCTGTAGGTTACATAAGGCCGAAGACACGGGCACGGGCAGACCGTCAAAACGTCCATGATGTGTGTGTGTTGACCTGTGTATGTTGGTCACGCCGTGTGCATGTCCAGACCTGCTAGACCCAGACATGCAGGTCATGCAGCTCCATTAACGAGCTCTGAGCTCAATCCTGCTCTCAGTCCGGCTCCTGCTCCAAAAGGACACAACATAACGAGATCAGTGTCAGTGCTATCCGATCTATGGCTTTACTGTGGGGTTAAGCAAGGTATTTACTGTCTAAATCTGTTCAACGGCTTTGAACCCGCAGCCCATACCATGTCTAGATATCACTGAGGCTTCACCAACACTCACTCAGTATCATGACAGAATACAGAGTCCAGTGGTAAACACCTACATTTTGTTTATCTCGGCTTCACAGAGAGTAGATTAACAGAGACCAAGTCGTAATTAAAGTGATATGGCATTCACCCCATAATAGGTCACTCAACCATCACAATGTCTCCAAGCCACAATAATTACAGCCGAAATCCTAAATAGTTCTGCTTTCATTTGTCTAAATACCAGCTGTTTACAATTGTGTTTGGACAAATCCGGCGCTACTCAAGCTAGCTGTTGTGACCAACGCACTTCTGGTTACTTTCACAAAATAAAACACCCGCTGCCCTTTACATACAGAAAACCATGAGGATAGAATTTGTGCTTTTACTTTGAAATAGGAAGCTAACCTACCCTCGATGTAGCTAGCTTGAACCAAAATAAACCGTCTTTGCTTGAACCCTCCGTTTTGACCGATCTCGTCCCGTTACCGGCATCTGATCACTCAAGATGCCTTACTGGAGAGTTTTGTCAGCTCTGAGATGAAGATTTGCCCATCGGTTTCCGTGTAGAGTTTCTCTGATGACTTTAGGTGGAGGCAGGCTAACACTACCCATACACTTCCAGCGTTTGAGCTAAGCTAATTACGGGCGATACGGCTCTATCTCCCTCGTTACTGCACAGTCGAAAAGATGGTGTCTATCACCTGGTCATGGACTCGGGAGTGAGGCAAGACACGTAAAAAAAAAAAATGTTGGTGTATCCCTTTAACGTCCCTGATGAAGAACTACTGGCTATTATAACAGACAAACAGCACATCTGTCCACAGCTGCCTAAAACTCAACCACTCTGCAGGAAATCAGGTTGTGGACTTTAGAGACAAGCACACTGCAGTCGTTTTCCACCTCAGCTCCAGGTTAACTTATCTGAACCTCCAAACCACGATGATAGGCTAATTCTTCATCACGTACAATAAAGATGTACCAGACCAGACAATGCCTCAGAACTGAATTATATATTCCTGAGAGTGAGCAGCAGCCTCCTTTTTGCATAATCTAGCTACATTTTAATAATCCTCAAGTTTAAAAGTCTTCCTTATTTCATCAACTTCTCTTTAACTGGATACAGACTCAGGGTTAGATTAGACTTTCACCTGGGTTCACCTCATTGTCGTCACCGTATGGACGTCATAATGAGTAATACTCTGTTCACTGCAGACATCAATATTAATATGAAGTTAGGAGGTTTTCACTCCGACCTCATTCGTTCCAGACTTTTCCGTTTGATCCGAACTAAATTTACAGTTTTTTAAAGCTTCACACCAGACACCTGAAATTTGGTCTGTAGTTGTAAACAACAAGGACATTCGGTTTGTAACAGGTGGACATGACGTCAGTATGCCATAATGTCATAAACAGTTGTTTGGTGTGATACCAGAACCAAATGGAGCAGATAGAACACAGAACAGAAACACCAACCTGGGTTCAGGAGCTAAACAGCAAAGATATCAAACTGTTTGGTCGTTTTGACCGAACACCAGTCGAATCTGCAGGAGACGAGATGAGAGGAGACAAGAAGGCAGCCAGAAAACCACCTCAGACTAACAGGAAGGAAAACGACGGGATTATGTTTGGAGCTGGGACTCATTAGGAAGGAGCTGTTTTAAGGCAGAAGCTGTAATGAGCAGCTGAAGAGGGAGACAATGTATAATGCATTATCTCCCCTTTCATCCCGAGGATGAGAGGACGGCCAGTTTCTGTGGGACGTCCAAGTGCTGGTCACGGATCTGTGCATCTGTGTGTGTTTGCGTGTGTTGCACAAGTGTTTGTGTTTACACACACAGAATCATGCAGATGTTTGTGTGTGTGTGGAATCTTTTATGTGTGTGAGCAGAGAAGAAAGCATCCAGCTCCTCTGGTGAAACAGGTGAATAAACAGCCGAGCATCAGTCGTCTGAACAAAACTCTTCATTCTTAAATTTCCCCTCAGAGTCTCAGCAGTGTGAACAGGGTTAGGGTTACACACACACACACACACACCAACACACCAAGTTGCCACAGCTACATTAACATGCGTAAGCCGTTTGCCATATGTGATAATGAGCAATGTGATTGTATGAGATCAGTGGTATCCAGGCGGCGGCCACGCTGCAGCGATAAACATCAGATGGTGTAAACGCGTTGCACAAAGGTTCAGCTGGGGCCGTATCATCCTCAGGATCACTGCTTCTGATCCACTGCAAACCATATGGCCCCGCTTCACTTTAACACGCATGGATTAAAGGTCTGCAGCTTTGCTGGGCCACGGACACTTGGTCTGAGTCTGTCAGTGCTACTGTATCTGCTGCTGGGCCTCGTTCTGGTTCTGGCAATCAGGGTTTTAATTCAAACTTCAGTGTTGCCAGATTTGATGAACTAATGAACTTTTAATCTGTCCAACGTGTTTGTATGTTATGTGTATACGTAAAGTCTGCAAGGGAAGCTCTGCTCTTTAATGTCAAAAATAAGTGGTCAGATATGAACTGCTGTTTATGTTTTATTGACTAAAAATGTGTTAGAACTCGTTCAACTCTCCATGACTCTGCCCCCTTTAGGAGACCAGCATACCGTGACTTCACCCCCTTTAGGAGACCAGCAGACAGTGACTCCGCCCCCTTTAGGAGACCAACAGACCATGGCTCCGCCCCCTTTAGGAGACCAGCAGCAGCAGCAGCAGGTCTTGAATCTACTGACTCCATGTGAACGTGAGCTCAGATTATGGTCGATTCTTTAGCTCCAGAGTCACTGAAGTAAATATAAGTAAATCATTTTATCACAAGCCACATCTCTTCTGAAGATTTTGACATGAGAATGGACAACTTTCAGACAAATCAGGAGAAAATTAATATGTCTCTGTCTCAACAGCACACCGATGCGAGATTTGACTCAGATCTCTGGTCACATGGATTGGGGACTACTTGACGGGCAGACTGCAGTTTTGTCAGGCTGCAGAACTGCATGTCTGAGCATCTGATCAGCAACATTGAGGCCCCTCAGGGAACAGTGCTCTCCCCTTTTCTCTTCACTTCATATACGTACATTTGATTTCCAGTACAATACAGGGTCATGTCACATTCAAAAGTTCTCTGACAACACAGCCATTGTTGGGTGCGTGGAGGGGGGTCAAGAGGAGGAGTACAGGGGTGTGATTGAAAAATTTGTGCAGTGGAGTGGTGAAAACGGCCTGCTGCTGAACGTAGCAAAAACCAAGGAGATTGTTGTGGACTATAGGAGGAAAAAGTCCCCACCCTCTCCAGTCTGCATCAGTGGGAGTGATGTGGAGATTGTGGAGCAATATTACCTCGGCGTCCTACTGGACAGTAGGGGTGTGCATTGGCACTGCCCTCATGATTCAATTCGATTACGATTCACCAGGTAACGATTCGATTCTATGATGCATTGCATCCTGTATCTTTGACATAGATGTCATTAAATAAAACAAAATTTAATGGTACAAGGTATTGGATATGCCCATCTATCTATCTATCTGTCTGTCTGTCTGTCTGTCTGTCTGTCTGTCTGTCTGTCTGTCTGTCTGTCTGTCTGTCTGTCTGTCTGTCTGTCTGTCTGTCTGTCTGTCTGTCTGTCTGTCTGTCTGTCTGTCTGTCTGTCTATCTATCTATCTAGATCTCTTGGATGACTAGTTTTCATAATGTTTCATAGTTGTTGACCCGGAAAATATGTTAAAATGCAAACACACATACACACCCCTTTTCATATATTGATCAATACTGGCAATAAGTATGATTGTCTTTTGGTGCTGGGACATGGTTTTAACTTTGAAATAGAAAATTAATGGAAAAAATATTAAACTTCTACTTGAACAGTCAATTTCAGTGTCCGCTCCGTCTCGTCTTCCTAAAGTTTCTGGAAACAGAAACAGTGTGAAAAATAAATGAATTCTGCAACTTTTAATTGGAGCAAATGGTATAAAAAGCCACTCTGATTTTAGTCAGTTTCCAAAACCAAATAAAACTCAGCCCAGTTGGATGGAAAACTGTCCAACCTGGCAACTCTTAACGCCTCCGCCACAAACACAGTGTTTTCTAACCCCCCTCACATTTGTCAGAGATTTTCCAAAACTGTTTGAATTTAAAAAGTAAAACTGATTCCTGATGATGCTGATAAAGTTAATTATAAGTTCATTTAAGCCACACAGCCTGTTCACTTCCTGTTGACACATTAAACCTCTGATGTGTTCATGGCTCTAAAACAATTTCACACTAGTTTTTGTATTTTAATTCTAGTTTGTGCATTTTCTTTAGTATTTTATTTTGGAAATACCTCAACCCATACCTTTTATGTAAGTTAAAGGGACAAGGAGGAGTTTCTCCGGCGGCAACAATAAAAAAGTCTCATATTAATGTGGATGAATCTACGTTACCACTTGTTAAGGGCCCATTTTCGCTAAATATATTGTTTTGTTTCTATCGTTATTTTGTTATTATTAATGGTGTTGGAAATGCTGGGCAAGCTGACCAGCGTTTCCTTACTTCCGGTTTCGCGGACGCTGCCCAGCGGGTCATGAGAATAACGCCACCGAATCGCTGTTTATGGTCGGAACTACGACAGTATCTGATCATCTTCGAACCTCTGACTTTAATTCTTGATGAATGAAAACATTCTTGGCAAGACGTCCATTGTGCGCCGGCCCAAGAATATCACCATGCGTGCGGAGGCTCACGGTAAATGTAGTGTGAAAGCACTTCGCTTTCCAAAACTCCTTGTTGTCCCTTTAATATTTCACATCCATTGCAAATATGAACTAAAAACAATAAAATTGAATGTATAAATTGACAACTGCAAGTGAAATTTACATGATTTTACAGTTGCAGACATGTTTCTTTTTCTTTTTTTTATGCATCAGCTGGCACTAATAATAAAGTTTTGAGTATATGTACAGTTACATAATGTCATTAAGAGGAAAACAATTAAATACATAAAATACGAAGCAGAGAGCAGCTCAGTGTGATTAATTTTAGATTGTGCAGAGGAGCTGGTGCAGATATTAGATCTTAACTGATGAAGCAGTGATACGGGGGAAATAATAGGGTTTGTGACTTTAATATGTGAGGCTATTAATCTGCTATCACATGTCATCTGTAGGGACTTGGCCTCAGTGGAGTAATCTGCTGGGTACAGCTCAATCACACACACACACACACATTTATACACACTTATACACGTGTGCACAACAGTGATGGGGAGTCCCCAGTAAGTCACACAATCGGTTAATTGTAATTTCTTGCTACTGTAATTATTTGACTGTGCGGTGATAATTACTATCATAGAATCGGGGCAGAATCTGTCAGGATACTGTAATTATTTTACACATGTTGTATCTGCAGCATTAGTGAAGTATAATAGTGAATAAACAAACTCTTTGTCTCCTGATACGATCTCTCTCCCTCCCTCCCACACATTCTGTTGTAGATGTTTGATGGTTTGTGATAACATGTTTCAGTTTGAGCTTATTTTTTCAACAATTATTTTCAAAACGCCATGAAATCTGCTCCAAATCGTGAGCTTAGAATTATAAGGTTCTATCTCCGTTTTTTTCAAAGTTGAGTTTTTTGCATAATATCATCCATTAGTGGTCTGTTAATGCCTGTGTGGTGTCATTTTTAAATTTTCAACATTTTTTAATTAGTTATTCATAAAATAAAAAGGTTCTGTCAACCAAAACACAAGCCGAGTTGGAACTTTGATGCTCAATATCTCGGAACTACCCAAAACGGAGATAGAACCCTATAATTCTAAGCTCACGCATTAATGTTCCTCACAGGATGAATTAGGCCTATATAAACATTGGTGATGCCATACATGTGCTAATTAGCTGTCATGCTAACATGCTAAAGTAAGATAACAGTCAAAGCTATAATATGTATGAATTCCCCCCATCTAGCGGTGCGGTTGCATATCTGAATGTATTCTTGATGTTGCATTCAGGTGAATGGGGCAGACGTCAGACAGACACCAGCACCAGGCTAAACAATACAGGCCTGACAATATGTTGTCATGGTGATGTGGTATTGTTTTACCATCTTTCTCTGGTGGAGTAAAATGACATCCGGTTGGTTTGCCGACGGCCGTCTGTCTGACTGCACCTGAATGCAACATCAGTGCCTCCATCCTTCCTCACACTATACACAGTGGTGACAGTTTTAACAGGCGCTACCTGGAAAACTTTCTCCCCGAGCCGACAGCTCCGCTCAGTTTCCGTGGTTACCTACTTTTGCTAATAAAAAGCCAAATAAGTTACACACTGGGGCTTTAAAGTTAATCCTGAACTCTCCAGGTGTGATGTCTCCTGCTCTGCGTCTCTAACCCTCCTCTCCTCCATGTGCATTTGTTTCCAATGAAGAAGCCGGTGAGAAATCAATCCATGGAGCGGTGGATAAGGTTATTTAGAATAAAATGGAATAAGACTGTGGGTTAGGGTTAGGGTTAGTGGGAAACACTGGGTTATGGGTTAGCGCGTTACGTTTGTGTGGCTGGGACACCGGGTCGGAGGCTCTGATCTTACAAGGTTGGTTTTCAGCCAAGAGAGCCTCTATTCTCCCTGGAACTAGTTATAAGTCATTGGTTTAACCCGTTTAATTAAAAAAAACATGGCATAGTTAAGGTGAAAATCCTTCACAGTTCCTCTTTAAAACCTATAAAGCAACAGTATGTCAACGTTGTCGCTGTTGGCTTTCAGCTCACACCTTGCAGAGCTTCTTCTTCTTCATTAGTCTTTTTCTTGTTTTAGTTCCTTCTCCATCCTTACCTCTCCTCCCCTCTGTAACAGCTGTGGCTGCCTGCAGCGTTCAGCCTGTCGCCCAGAGGATCATGGGAACATGGCTGTACTCACGAAGCAGGACTGACAACATACAACAACACGCATACATACACACACTGCTCCGTCAATGCATGTATGAAACTAAAACACACGTCATGACACCCGAGGTTCCTGAAACAAACAGTGAGTGTATCTGTTTGTGTTTGCTGTATGTTAAAGTGGTATAGGCTTTGGTGGGCTATTGATACAATCAATAGTGACAGATATATGGCTAATTAGTGCAGCCTGGGCTCAGCTGTCCTCACCTCTCACCAGTGCGCCGTGAAATTGGATTAATTTACTTGGTCTTAACTCAGAGTGTGTGCAGCCGACAGGAAGCTGCTTTAACCAGCTCACATTTGTTGCTGCTTTTTTTTCCTTTTTTCTCGCAAAGAGACTCGTTTAAAATGTATTTTAATCTATAATGCGTCTTCAACCACACTTTAATGTTGTTGAGAAGTGTGCAGCAGCATCTCACACACCCATATACACACTCATGCCTGCACAGTAGTATGTGTGTGAGTGTGTTACAAAGCAGGGGTTGCTAGTAGTCCAATTAGCTCGGCTCTTCTTTACGGCGCTAAGGTTCTTACAAAGACAATCTGTTTCTGAGGAACTCCTTAAGAGAAGCTCAGTCCTTAAAACAACCTCCTCTAAGCTTGTTTGGACTCCATCTGTTTCCATCTCACGCTGATGATTTACTGAGTCCAAAATCCAGAAGCTCCTCCACTGTCTTCATCTGGACGGCCCCTAAACCAGCGCTCTGATGCCTCTAAATCCCCCGGTGATACCTGTAATCTCTGCTGTCCATATTCTGAACCCTGCTCAAGCACAAGCTCACAACATTATTGATATAATTGGCTTCCTTTCTTTCTTTTTTTTTGTCATCTGCGAATTCCAGATGACCACAGCGACCGGCAGCTCCGGTGACTCTTTGTGCTCTCTTCCTGTCACCTCATTAGGATTAATTCTCCGCCCTAAACACGCCCCCCAAAAAAGAAAACAAGAAAGCCATCTTTGTTGTAACTGCAGCGAACGGCGACTGTGTTTTGCAAAATGTTTTGGTTCTTAAAGGTAGCTATAATGTGTAGGAATTCCTCCCATCTAGCGGTGCGGTTGCATATCGGAACGTGTTGTTGATGTTGCATTCACGTGAAATGGGACAGACAACAGACGCTGCATGTAACAGGATCAACAAGCCTCTATGTAAACAAGTGGTCCACCAGCACCAGGCAAAATAATACAGGCGTGACAATATGTTGTCATGGTGATGTCGTATTGTTTACCTGACCCCTGTCTTTCTCTGGTGGAGTAAAATGACATCTGAATTAGGGCTGAAACGATTCCTCGAGTAATTCGAGTACCTCGATTACAGAAAATGGTCCGAGGATTTTTTTCTGCCTCGAGGAATCGTTAATTTAACTGTAAAGCGGCCGCACAGACTACTTTCAATGTGGCACAACAACGGACTCACGTCACCTACGTAAGGGAAGAGCGGAGAAGAAAGGAGGAGGAGGAGGAGGCGGACATGGGTGAGAGAGTAGGGGCTTTACGCGCTGCTTGTGCGCCCGCGGAGCTCATGTGCACGTTGTGCGAGCGTGAAAGCAAACTACGGGGAGACGGAGGGATGCAGAGCAGACGTACAGTAGTCTACTGTGAAGCCAGCTAGTGGTTTAGCGAGGTGACGCGGCTCCGCTGCTGTTTACTTTCACCGCGTGCACATGTTGATCAGCTGTTGAGCCGAGCGTCAGGAGCAAGTTGATAAACTTTGTTGTAGCCTGCCGTGTTAACTCAGACCGCGGGGCTAGAGGTTTTGTCAGTGGTGCTGTGACAGCAGGCCTCTGCACCGTCAGCTACACAACTATTGGACTTTAGTTTTTATTCTCCATACACACTCGTTAACAGCACACACTCAAACGAGGGTGACGTTTACGCGCGCGGCCACGTCTGCTCATAGCGCATCACTGAAGCGCTCCGTATTACCGAGACATGACACGGCGGCCCGGTGTAAATGTTCCCAGAATCAACTCCGGTGGCACCAGGCCGTTGCTAGGAATTCTGGGCCCCCTGAAAGAATAGGGGGGTCCATTTCATCATCAGTTTGGGGGTCCTTGGCCTGGAAAACGTTGAAGACTCCTGTTCTAAATGAAAATGTATTGGGCTGCGTTGTATGCTTTTTTTGTGGGATATCCAGAAAAGATTTTGCACTGCCAATGTGGAGCCGGTTTGAAAAAAATGTGAGGTAGCCTGACTCTCGCCAGACCCTTGTAGTTCCGCAAAGCTCCAGCAGAGGCGCTACGCTCAGCTTCACACAAGGGTCTGGACTCGAGGCCAATGCAAACTCCTGCACGGGAGCAAAAAATAATGAACCAATCAGGATCGCCGGGCGGGACTTTCGATTCAAACAACAATGGCGGCTCGCAGCGAGGAGTCGTGCTTTAGCATTGATTCTGCTATTTCAACTGTTTTGTCGAATCTATCGAATATTAATTATTTTAAAGACGAACAGAGAACTGTTTTAAAGACATTTATTGGTGGCAAGGATGTTTTCGCTCTTCTTCCGACCGGGAAGTGGCAAGTGGTTTATCCAATCACATGCAAGGATTTTTTTACAAGGCCCCGCCTTCTGAAATACATCGCCTATGGAGCAGTCCCAGACCCTTGTGTGGAGCTCAGCGTAGCTTTGCGGAATACAAGGATCTGGCGAGAGTCAGGCTAAATGTGAGGATCACTGAGCTAGAACATGAAGACAAACCCTGCTATGTTGAGCCTCCTTCGCAGTTCCATTAAAGCTTTCAGGCAACGTTATCACGCCTAAAAATATGATATTACGATATACGATGTTAATAATCACGTGAAATATGTTATTTTCTCTTGTGTATTCATAATTGCTCTTTAACCAAGCAAAAATACGTTTTATCCGATTACTCGATTAATCGATGGAATTTTCAGTAGAATACTCGATTACTAAAATATTCGATAGCTGCAGCCCTAATCTGAATGCAACACCAGTGCCTCCGTCCTTCCTCACACTACACAGTGGTGACAGTTTTAACAGGCGCTACCTGGAAAACTTTCTCCCCGAGCCGACAGCTCCGCTGAGTTTCCGTGGTTACCTACGGTCACACTGACGCTCAACGTAAAAAATGGTGATGCAACATGGCCGCCTCAGTTCAGTAGGGCTGTAAAGTCCTAGTCGACTGGTCGACTTATTGGTCGATACGTTCTGGGTCGACCAAAATTCTGATTGGTCGATTTTTTGCCGTGTTAATTTCATACAGTTTATGGTTAATTTCATCAGGAGGAAAGTACCAAGTGCTAATGGGGGTGTTTTCAGAGCACCCCTGTTTCAGAGGTAACAGCCTGTCTTCAGAGAACACCCCTCTTGTTTTCATTATTTTGGATTAGCCCAACCCACTAGGGACAGGTGGATTGAAGAACCTCCACGTTATTCAACGTCCGGTGATTTGCTGAATAGCCTATTTATATTATATATATTATATATTTATATATTATATATTTATATACATTATTACAGCGAGTCCAGTAGCCTACCATCATGTCAAAGACATCAGCAGTGTGGCAGAATTTTACCAAAATAGATGGCGGGAAAAAAGTCGAATGCAAGATTTGCAAACAACAGTTTGCATATCACAGCTCGACTACAAACATGGCGTATCATCTAAAAACGGTAAGATTTCAACATTATAGGCTATTAATATCATATTAAACATAATTCAATATTATAGTCTAATAATCGTTTATTCGTTTTATAACTGCAGGCGCACCCGCCCGCAACAACTGCAGCATCCCTCAGATACACCCAGACCACGCTGGATGTTAAGCCTCCTCTATCATCCAAACGCAAAAATGATATCACAGAAGGAATTGTCAATTTTATTGCTCAGGATATGAGGCCCATAGGTGTCGTGGAAGGCCAAGGTTTTAAGAACCTGTTAAAAGTTTTGGAACCTGGATATTCCGTGCCAGCGCGCCAGACAATAATGCATGCACTAACCGCAAAATACGAGGGACTCAAAGAGAAAGTTTCAGAGTTAATACAACACAGCGAGGCACTGAGCTTGACCACAGATATGTGGACGTCTATTCGAATGGAGTCATATATGACAGTGACTGCCCATTTCATTGATGGCAACTGGAAAGCAAAGAGTGTTGTGCTTGAGACAAAACAAATGGAAGAGGCGCACACAGGAAGAAATATCGCTGCGCGACTATCTGAAGTTGCTGATGCCTTTAAAATTCCACAAGAAAAGAGAGTGTCTGTTGTATGTGACAATGCGGCTAATATGGCACTCTGTGTGGAAACACTAAAGGAGTCACATGAATGGTTGGAGATGCAGGGCGTCAGGTGCGCCGGGCACACTTTGCAGCTCTGTATTAATGCTGCGCTCAAACAAGAGCCAATTTGTCGCGCCGTGGCTGCAGCACGTCATCTTGTGGCACATTTTAAAAAGGGGCACAAAGCAAAAACTGGGCTTAAACAGAAGCAAGAGCAGCAAAATGTCCCTCAGCATGAACTGATTCAGGATGTGTCCACTCGTTGGAACTCCACATTTTCAATGTTGGAGCGACTGTTGGAGCAACGCTGGCCCATTACCGCAGTGCTGTCTGACCCAAACTTTACAAAGAAGAGCGACAGCAGTACACTGGACCTCACTACAACACACTGGAATGCGGTAGAGGACATAAAAAATGTGCTGAAACCCATGATAACCCTGACGGAGCTGCTGTCTGAAGAGGACAACGCGTCCCTGTCTACAACAGTACCCATGCTGGCAAACTTAAAGAAACGTCACCTGACCATCACGGATAATGACAGCCCCATTACCAAAAAAATGAAAAGCAAGCTGGTCGAAGAAATTGACAGCAGGTGGGAGTTTAAAACCCGAATTGTGAGTGTATACATCACAGCTGCAGTAGTAGACCCTCGTTTTAAGCAGCTGTCTTTTCTGGATGATGCCAAACGAGACGAGGCCTATACAGAAGTTGCACAGCTGGCAGAACGACTGAGTGCACGCAGCGCAGCCACTGGTGAATCTGGAGGTGAGGAGCAACATGTGTCAAAAAAACAGAAAACCGACAAAGAGAAGGACGGAGATGAGGAGGAACTGGTTTCTACACAATCAGGTGGGAGAAGCATCGAAGAAATGAAAAACTATCTTCAGGACAAAACTAAAGTTGACTCTGGACCATTGGGGTGGTGGGAAAAGAATCAAGACAGATACCCGAGCCTGGCACGAGTAGCAAAGCGACTGCTCTGTATCCCGGCAACATCCACGCCTTCTGAACGCATTTTCTCAAAGGCAGGATTTATTGTCAACAAATCAAGAAGCTGTCTCCTTCCAAAGAACGTGGATATGCTTGTGTTTCTGGCACACAACACAAAAAGGTGTGGATAGTTTGTGGACAGTGGACACTGATTGTACTCTGTGAGTGAGTAGCCATTTGTTTATTTATTCTTTTTTTTTTTTTTTTTTTACATTATTTCGTTTTTTTATTATTAACACATTAACAACATAATAGTTTTGCACATTTATTTGAAAAATACTTGTGGATTTGGGCATTTAATTTATTGTTTTGTTGTATTTATTCTGAATGAGCCTTCCTTGTTATTGTTGTGCACTTTATTTCGTTTCAGTTTATTGCTAAATAACGAACTTTTATGGTTCCCTTTTATTATTGTGCACATTTATTTCTATTTATTGGATTTGGGCTTCTTTTTTTTTTTACCTAATGCGCAATTGCGCGGTGCGCACTGTAGGCTATTGTTTTGAGCCTATGCTTTAATGCACAGCTTTATTTCGTTGGCACTTGTCTTGATCTGGGATGTTTAATAAAGATAATTTTCCCTGAATTGCCTTTTGTGTTTAATTGCCTTCTTGTGCTGATGTCCGGTAATCATGGGCTTTTAAATTGCGCAGATGCACGTGATGGAAAACGCTGTCAGAGCCGCCAGACTCGAGCCCCCCCCCCCCCCGATTAGTTGGTTTTTGGTCGAAATTTCGGGGTTTCAGTCGACCAAGAATTTCTTTGGTTGATTACAGCCCTACAGTTCAGTGCGTCACCCACTTATGTATTTGTAACGACTTGTAACAACTCATTCTAAGGTAGGAGAAAGCTTTCATTTGTATGCAGGTGTGATTCCACTTAAGTGAAATACGTATTTATGAAAGACATGTTTGATTTTTGATCATAAAAAGCCAAATAAGTTACACATTGGGGCTTTAAATGTACGTTAAACGTTGTTGTTGTTAGTGTCAGCTGTGCTCGCATCAATCAGCAGTTTAACAAACATAATTAAGATACTGATAACATCCATGTTTATCTTTGTGGTGGTCCTGTTGGTCAGGTGACCTCGCCCCAGTTCTTGGCTCTAGACCAGCAAAGAGTTGGTGCTGGTCTGGAACCAGCTCGGTAGAAAAGGTGTTTCTGAGGAGAAGATGGAAGAAGAAGAAGGAGGAGGAACCACATGTTCCTGCATATTAAAGGAATAGTTCACCCCAGAATGAAATTTCATTCATTCACTCATTATTTACTCACCCTCATGTGGACTAACGGCTGGGAGCAGTTTCAGAATTTTTTTGCAACCGTTACATGGACATGCACTGCTACGCCGAGACCCCCTGTAACTCAGAGAAGCCATGGAGGACTCTGAAACTGCTCCCAGTCCTTTGTCGACATGAGGGTGAGTAAATAATGAGTGACATATCATTCTGGGGTGAACTATTCTTTTAAACTAATATGTCATATATACATATGACCTGATATAATCTGGATAAATGGGTTTAAAGTTAATACATAAGTGACTGGATTTAACAAGTCATTGAAAGTATCTTTGTAAAATGAGTGTTTCCTGAACCAAAACCGTTCCTTTTTCCACCTCTCATCATTAAGTCCCGTTTTTCTTTTTTTTTCCCTCACATATTCTTATTTTCCAGCGTCTCTCTCTCTTTTTATCTCTGTCTGTTGTAACATGACTGCTCTTTGCCAACAGCACCCCTGCGAAGTACAAAAACACCCCTCTGCGCGAGGCCTCTGCGTGGGACTTTCTTGTGATGCTGAGAGGAAATCACTAAGTAAGTGAGACGGAGAGAATGAAACAGAATCAATCCATCTGACTGTCTGTCCCTCTGAAATACTGGAAGTACGTCCTTAATGTGTTTCTATATGGAGGAGAAAGCTTTGGAATGTCAATGGGAATTATAATATATTAAAATATCAGTCTCCTCTTTAAAGTGATATTATGGCGTAAGTTTAACCTATGGTAACTGGAAGTCTGCTCAGCTTCTCTAACAAACAGTGCAGTATACGGGTCCACGTGCGACGGATCAAACAGTCACTTGTAGCCACAACTAATGCCCAGAACAGCACCAAACATCATCAACAGTACAAACAGGGTTCAGAGTTTCATTTCAATGGGCACCACTATCAGTTTGAGACCGAGTTTACTGAAGACAAGCTGAAGGAAATGGAGGAGAAAAGTGAAAGAGGGAGCGCTGCAGTGGAGGCTACGTCCTGGAAATGGAGGCAAAAGTGACAGAGGGAGAGAGCCGGTAGAGTCTAAATGCTGGAGCTGGGGAAATCAAGTGGTCAGTGTGGTGGTCAGTGACTGTCGGTGGCTGAAACCAGATGTGTGTGCTGCCAGTCGGCCTCGGACTGGGTTGTCAGCGCCTGGACTCTGTGCTGGACACGGAAAGTTGCTGCATAGTGTATAACTGGAGCAGAGTGGGTGAGTTGTTTTCGTCTCATTTCAATAGAAACCAGGCTGAGCTAACAGATGTTTGATGCCTCGTATTATGAGCTGTGACCCTGTTTGTACTGTTGATGACGTTTGGTGCTGTTCTGAGCATTATTTGTGGCTGTAAGTGACTTTTTGATCGCGGTTTGCGTGTGGATCAATAGACTGCGCTGTTTGTTATGGTGCGGTCATTACTAAAGTTTCTACAACTAGAGAAGCTAGCAGTTAGCAGACTTCATCTCTTGAGGGGGGGTCGACCATAACTCGGTGTTATGGTGCAGTAGACCATGGGTTAAATTTACGCTGGAATATCACTTTAAGCTACGGACGTCGTTTCAAAGAGTTAAAGGGATAGTTCAACATTTTGGCAAATTGGCCCATTGCCATAATCCCTATAGTCATAGCAGTAGGTTTGTTACCTTTAATTGTCGGTGCAAGCTATTTTTAGAACGGCGGAGCAGAGCCGTGAGCTGCTCAGAGCTACGCTACGGAGGCTCATGGGATTTCTTGGTTTCCCTCATCAAACTCATCAAATACACAATCCATCAACTCCAAAATGCTCTGGTGGACAAGTTGTGACCTGCACATTCACCAAGCTATGAGATAATAACACAACGTTACCAGACAGAGTTGTTTTAGAGGGAAATTCACTCTGCTCTGCCGTTCTAAAAACAGCTTGCACCGGTAATTAAAGGTAACAAACCTACTAGGGATTATGGCAATGGGCCAATTTGCCAAAAATGTTGAACTATCCCTTTAACATGTTTAACTGAGTGGCTTGATCAATAACTGGAGATCTTCAGGTTCTTTAGATCCTGGTTCTGTTTCGTCTCAAGATCAGTGAGGTTAAAGTTTCCTGAAGAGACCAAGTCAGACTCTGTTGTTGTTGTTGTTATGTAACTGGACCCAGAGAAAGAAAAGTTACTCATTGTGGAATAACAGCATCGTGCACGCTGCTGCATGTCACTAGATTACAGAGATATCCGCTGACTGCACACACACACACACACACACACTGACCCAGTGAGATCGCTGAGCGTGAGCATCTTTCTGGTCCCCAGCCATCTGTCAGAGGTTTTGGGGGGGAGAGCTGATGATGATGGGGTCTCCAGGCGCCGATGACGGCAGCTCAGGACGCTGCAGTTTGGCGTGTCACGAGAGGCTGACACGCAAATATGCACACACACACACAGGCACATTCACACACTGTATCTTTACTAGAAATCAGACTCGTCCGTCATGGTTCCCATAGATACGATATCTCAGCAACACCTTCAAAGAACAAATTAATGTCCACGAGGACTCAAACATGAGCTCATGGGATGTAGCCTAGGTCATCACAGGTTAAAGGTCAAGGTCACGCTGCCCTCACGAAACACACACACAAGCTAACGGGCGTTCCTCATGTAAAACACACCTGGTACAGTTGAATACCACCTTAAATTGTCCGTTAAAGGTGGAATGAGACTTTTTATATTTGAACTCAGCAGGAAAAACCAACATCCCCCTCCCTCTAGAAGCTCGCTCACACAAAACAAATGTTAGCCTATATATAAATAAATGACATCCCATAAACACAGCATAAACACAGTATCGACCCATACCCACAGCACAAGTAGCATAATCGGCATCAGGAGGAAAAGAATGGTGTCAGAACATTTCTACAATCAACCTTCAACTCCAGGTCTGAGTACCAACCTCCTCAGCAATTATCCACTCAACAGCAACACATAATACAAGGCCTCCATTAAACATTAATATCTATTGAAGAATTAAGATAGTTCAACATTTTGGCAAATCGGCCCATTGCCATAATCCCTATAGTGATAGCAGTAGGTTCGTTACCTTTAATTGTCGGTGCAAGCTGTTTTTAGAACGGCAGAGCAGAGCAGAGCCGTGAGCTGCTCAGAGCTACGCTACAGAGGCTCATGGGATTTCTTGGTTTCCCTCATCAAACTCATCAAATACACAATCCAACAACTCCACAACGCTCTGGTGGACAAGTTGTGACCTGCACATTCACCACGCTATGAGATAATAACACAACGTTACCAGACAGAGTTGTTTTAGAGGGAAATTCATGCAAAACCGCTGATGCGTGTTGCCTTCAGGGACAGTTTTTCAGCAAGCAGTATAACAGTGCGTTCACACCGGGCGCGAGTAAAATATTCGCCTCGCTCTACTTGCCCGCTGGAATATCTGGGCAATATTGAGGCATTCGCGTGAATATTTCGCTTGAGTTCAATATTTTTGAATTTGCGCAAACAGGCGAATTTCGTGTGTTTGCTTCACTTCCATTCGCGTCTGTACATTGACTTTCTATGTAATCTTTTCGCACGAAAAATTCGCCTCACGCCCACGGTTATAAGATACAAGCAGTATAAGAGCTGTGGCCGCCACAGACTTGTTCATTAATAGGAAACGCTGGATGCGCTGGTTCATAAGTTTTGTTTTTACTCTCCTTCTTCTTCTCCGTCTTGGGAGTTTAGTGGCGGTTGGCAACCAACGGTGCCTTAGCGCCCCCTGCTGAGCAGAGGACAAAATGGGCCGCAATTAACCCCGAGCGATTCATATTTTTTCTTTGAATGAATCGCATCGCGATTAACGCGTCAACTATGTCAGCCCTATTCAACTATAATTCTTTTTACTTATTATTATATTATTATTTAACATAAGATGCATTGGAAATTTGAATCTGGTTGGGGAAAGACTGAGCCCTATCATTAATACTAATCCATGTTTACATGTCTCTTTGTATTCTTCCACACACTGATTTTCTCTGTGATGACACGAGGAAACAAAGAACAGGTTTGGTTGATCAGCTGCAGCACAACAACAACAACAACAAAAACAACAACAACAACAACAGGAAGCCGGAGGGCGGTCGGCAGCTCAGACCGTCTCCAACCAAGGAGTGTGTGATGTTTCTACTACATCCATGTTTTATCAGCAGCAGCAGCCGAGGCCGAGGGTTGAAGAAGAATTTAAAATGACGGGGAGGAGAGTTCAACAGGGTTGTGTGTGTGTGTGAGAGCATTTTCATGTGCTAGCATGTACTGTATATGGACGTGTATGAGGAGGTCGTGTGTGTGTGTGTGTGTGTGTGTTGCACTGTGCCACACACAACAGTAACACAAGTATGTGTCACGCGATACCATCACATCCCTCTGTCGTGACCTCGCTGCTTGTCAGGGCCACATGTTTCCGTGGTAACATAAGTGGACATATGTTGACCATATGGTTGGTTTAGTTTAGTTGTGTTTATGTTTGTGTGAGTGAGCGAGCGAGCGACACACACACAAACACGCACACACACAAAGAGAAAGGAAAACCTAGATAAAGGAGATCTGGATCAACTCTGATCAACTATATTGATCATTAAAAAAAATTCAATGATTGATTGATTGATTGATTGATTGAACCAGCATTTCTCAAAGACCCACCAGCTTTTAACAGCCACAAAAACAAGACACCAACTCCAACAGTTCATAAGTTACAACCTAAAATGTAGGGCTGCCCCCAAAAAATCTGTGCCGGTTCTGGTTCCCCAACTCAATACTGAACCGGCTATAAGATTTCGGGTTTGGAATTCGAAATTCTCAACAGAACCAAAAAATAGTTGTGTTTTATTTGTGAACCATGACAGAAGAGGAGAAAGGAGAATCTGCAGATGTCTGCTGGAAAAACTCAATGTTCGGTGGCGATTTGGGGAAGTTCACTCCAACACCACACCGAGTGGCGCGTAAAGTTAAGAAACTGAAGAAGGAACCGAGACAACATAAAATATATTTTGCAGTTATTGTGTTCACTTCCTCCTGAGTCACGCAGAGTAGCGTCTTCCCACTTTGACTCCACTTCAACTGAAGTGATCGCTGCTGGTTCAACAGGAAGCACCGAGGACCTGAGACTACAGAACCACAACCAGAATCGTGTCTGTCTGAAAACGACCAGTGTGATCACGGCAGTCACACTCAGGTGTGTGCACCATAAACCACCCGCTCCAATTGGCTGGTACTGTACACCACACGGTCCCGTAGCCGTGTCTGCAGAGAGCGGTGAATCCAGATGATATGAAATGAAACGAGCATCGCTACAAATACCACGCACACTTGTGTCTCCATTGTTGAAGTTCAGCGTTACTTGTCAGAGTTTCATTTTAACCATCAGGACTTGTGTAAACATGAGGCTCTGCCAGTGGCGTGACATTTGGACCAGAGTGAAAACAAACATGTGTGAACAAACAAAAAAGAAAAAAAAAGAAAGATTTTCACATCTGACAGTTTGAAACATGCTAAATTTTAAAGGGACAGTTCAACATTTAGTCAGATCCTCCTCTCACCATAAGCCCTATAGTCATAGCAGTAGGTTCATTAGCTTGAATTATCGGTGCATGTTGTTTTGAGATGGGCGGGGCAGAGACGTGAGCTGCTCAGTGAACACAATGGAGGTGAACGGTACAGGTCCCCTGTCCCTCATCAAACTCATCAAATACACAATCCAACAACTCCACAACGCTCTGGTGGACAAGTTGTGACCTGAGTTCAGAGTATTTGCTTCATGTGTCGTAATGTTACATGGTTATTTCCCAGCGTGGTGAATGTGCAGGTCCCTTTTTGGCCAGTGACCATTGAACTGCATGTTATCTACGCATCCACAGGTGTGTTTTCTCTCTTTCTGTCTTTGTTTTCTCCACCTCCTCCTTGTTAGACGAGTGGAGCTGACGACGACGTGCAGTTATGTGAAACGTGACGTTTATAACATGTTGAATAAAACACCTCATCAGAGCTCAGACGTGTGCAGCCTGAATATTAAAGACCCCCCCCTCCCTCCCCCCGTGAGTTTAGATGAGTCAGCAGCAGCTGAGCTTGTTGCAGGGTAAATTATCCTCCATCCAGAGAATCACTGTGTTTATCTCTGCTCTCAGATTATAGATTATAGATTATAGACACCAGGCTCAGATTTAACAACAGAAAATCTGATTTAAACATTAAATGTTACGTCATAAATATGGATGAAACCTGCCCACAACTAAGGCCTCCTCTTGTCTCTCACAGTCTCTGCCTTTAACTCTTCCTCCCCTCCCCTCTCCTCCTTTCCTTTCCTTTCTCTCTTTTCCTTACCTCTCCTCCTTTTTTTCATCCCCCACCCCCCCCTCCTCCTACTCTATGGCCTAAGGCCTCCTCTTGTCTCTCTCAGTCTCTCCCTTCAACTCTTTCTCTCTGCCTTTCCTTTCCTCCTCCTTTTCTCTCCTCCTTTCCTTCTCCTTTCTCCTCCTCTCCTTTTTTCCCCTCCTCTCCTCCTCTCTCCTCGTTTCCTCTCCTCTCCTCTCCTCTCCTCTCCTCTCCTCTCCTCTCCTCTCCTCTCCTCTCCTCTCCTCCGGCTTGTAAGTGTCTGGGTGGAAATCAAAGTGCATTAAACATTAAATATGCTGTCAAGAGGCAGAAGTCTCTCCGTGCTGATGATGATGGGGAAAGTAGGGCAGTGAGGGAAGAGGTATAGATGAGGAGGAGGAGGAGGAGAATGGACACAAATATGCAAAGATGGAGGGAAGGACAGATGGAGGCAGAGACAAAGATGCTGAAGAAGCTGCGAGAGAGAAACGAGAGCACATAAATCATCACACAAATTGGATTGTGAAAACATGTGAATAGATGCTCAGAGTGTGTGTGTATGTGTGTACAGTATGTGTGTGTGTGAGACAGACTCGGTGAATCCTAACCTGCCTCATGTGGCTGAAATCAGATCAGAGCAGACTGAACCCTTTGTCCAGCAGCAGCACAGAGTGAAGTCGGTGAATAACATCTGTTTCTTCTCCTTCACTGGAGGATTTTCTCTTGTTTTTCACGTGTGTGTTTGTATGTGAGAAACAGAAATTCAAAAGAAAAAAAAATCTCATTTAACTTCCAGACCGCTAAAGAATCACACGCTCCTACTTTCAGCTTCGTTTTGTCCGTAACGACAAACTGTTTGAGCTCCGACAAGAAGACGGTGAGATTGACTCAGCTGAAAGGTTAAAGCAGGCCTTTCTCTCCCTCTCTCCGTCCTGTTACTATGCAGACTAAAGAGACGGAGCAGCCCCCCCCACCCCACACACCCCACACACACCCCCACCCCACCCCGCTGCCACAGGCCATACCATCTCACATTCAAATTCAAAGTCAAATTTGCTCTAATGGCACAACCAGCAAGAAACCAACCAGTGTTGCCAGAGCGCTACAATATATTTGCCACAGACTAATATTTTCACATTATTAAAGTCCCCTCCGCCCCAGTGTGTGTGTGTGTGTGTGAGCTGCTTCTGACTCTGAACTATGTCTCTCTCCACAGAGTTAACTCAGCTTTATATTTGCATTTGCAGCCTAATAAACACAACAAAGCCAATACCTCCTCTAACCTGCATGTTTTGCCCTAACCCTCAATCAACTCATTATACTCAGATAACAAAAATTAACTTGTTTTTAGACACTTTTTTTTATTCTTTCAAGTATATTTTCACTTGAAATAAGTAGAAAAATCTGATAGTGATTTTTCTTACTTGCTTTCACTGGCAGATTTTTCTATTTATTTCAAGTGAAAATTAGCTTGAAATGTGAAAATGATCTAAAAAAAACAACAACATCATTTTTAGGTGATGAGCCTTATTTTAAGTGGAAATAGGTTCGTATTGACTAGAAATGAGACATTTTGACAAGAACTAAGACAAATATTCTTGTAAATATTTTGGGTTTTTGCAGTATTGCACGTTCTCGTGTAGAGGTAGGGTGAGTGAGTGCAATTTTGCCCTCATTATCAACCCTCAAAATGTAGCGAGGTCCGCTTAAAACAAAGTGGAAGATAAAAATGACCCATGATAGCTGGGCTATATATATCATGTTTTTTCCTGATCACCATTTGGACAAATCTGAAATGACTGAAGAAACATTACTATTTCTGTATGTGTGTGTTTTGTGTTGCTATGTGTGGTATTTATTCAGTTTGGGGGAATCACGGTGTCTAGAAAGCATCAGTGGCTCAGCTGACAGGGACAGCTAACGGCGGTAGCTAAGCTAACATCAGGGCGTCACCAGGCTGTTAAAACCCTCCCCTGTTGGTTTTGACCGGCGTCGTGGTCGTGGTGTATTTTGCGTTGTGGCCAACCCGTGAGCCCTTTGTTTGATATTGCATTGTTGGTTTTGTGAGTTAAAGGGGAACTACGGAAGAAAAAAGGGGAAGCGGTTTTGGTTACGCTCCCCTCGCCCATGTGCATTTGTTTACAACGAAGCCGGCGAAAAATCAGTAAATGGTGGATAACGGTGCGGTGGATAACGTTACATAACATATACGATGTTACGGCGCGTGTGTTTGTGTAGTCTTAACCTTCATGAGCAAAAGATTATGGGTTACGGAGGGGAGCGTACCTATGTTCCCCAGGTCCTATGTTCCCCGGGTCCTATGTTCCCCTATAGGGGAACATAGGACCCTCTTTTTGAAAATGGGTCCTATGTTCCCCGTTTTTACCAAAAAGGGTCCTATGTTCCCCGGTCGCAATACATACTGGGGAACATAGGACCCTTTTCTGTAAGAAGGTCCTATGTTCCCCAGTAGCAGTGGGGAACATAGGACCTTTTTCAAAAAAAGGGTCCTATGTTCCCCGCTGTTGCTGATCGATGGACTCCATCGATCTGGCCTGTCTAACCTCTACCTAGTCTTTTTACTAAACTTAACCAACTCCCTTCTTCATTGCCTAAACTTAACCAATGGGGCAATTACACTTCTCACTCAAAGTCACAACTCCACTTCTCACTCAAAAATAGACCAAAATATGGCAAGTCACAACTCCACTTCCAGGTATGGGACCAAAAATGGCATGTTCCCCGGGTCCTTTTGGGGAAAAGCGGGGAACATAGGACCCTTTTTCTAAAATAGGGTTCTATGTTCCCCGGTCTGGACACAAAGGGGAACATGGGACCCTTTTGGGGAAAAGCGGGGAACATAGGACCTTTTTTTTAGAAAAGGGTTCTATGTTCCCCTGTCCCATACAAAGTGGGGAACATAGGACCTGGGGAACATAGGACCCGGGGAACATAGGGATGATCCCTTACGGAGTGCGTTTGTGTCGCGGTGTGCAGAGACGAGAGCTGGGACAGCGGGGCGGCAGCCAGGTACTACACTGATGTTGCAGGGTTGGTTTTCAGACAGAGAGTCTCCGTTCTCACTCGTAACAAGTCACAAGTCATGTATCTAACGATCACAATTACTCCGGAGCTTTATAACTAAGGTAAATATGTAGCATAGCCACAGGAGAAATCCTCCTTAGTTCCTCTTTAAGAACACCAGACCATAAATAAATGTTTGGTGACTGTGTACGAAGCTCGTGTGTCTCCTTTATTGGACCCGGCATGGAGGACGTACAGTACAGCAGCGGTCCAGCAGCCCATCGGTGGCTCGTAGGTTTGTTTAGTTTCACTAGAACATAATATGAGCAGAAAAGGCAGAAGCGCTGCAGAGCTGCCTGACAGCAGCTTCTCTCACATCACACACAGTCATTTGATTCATTGTTTATTCAAAACATGTCGATCTGTGGAGCTGTAAAGATGCAGCATCTCTGAACCTCAATGTGTGCGAGACTTATTTAATTGTTGTGGCTTCAGACGGACTAACATACTGAAAAATGACCGTTCAACCAGCTCTTATATTTCTGATCATTTCACTTAAGATACAATAAACAGCTTGTTCTGATAATGGTCTGAGTGTTGTTGGACTTTGGACTGGTTGGACGTTAACAGTCCCAGACAGGAAACTACAGGCACTTACTCACTCATTCACTAACGCTGTATGGTGTCTGTTACACTGAGGACTCTCTTGGGTAAAAGTGCAGACAGCAGTTGATGCGTTTCAGACTCTACTTGGATGTTAAATATTCATATTTATTATCTCTGTCGCATAAACAAACACCAGAGCATCTGCAGCACATGTGAACCTTTCACCACAACTTTCTGTTTTCTTTGTAGTTTTTTATTTTATTTTGTCCTGACAGATGTTTTCTTTTTCTTTTTTTTGATAACAGGACAGGAAGCTGTGCATCATGGTCCAGCTACATTTACTGTATAGTTTAGACTGCATGTAAATGTGTGTTGAAACAGTTTTGTTGTTTGTCTGTATCTGGGAATTAGTGACGCACAATAACTTGTCCACCAATAACTGATAACATTTTTAATAGTTTTAGCACCTGAGGTCAAGAAAGGCTAAGATGTGAGTGAAGATGCATCGCTCCACCTCTGACTTATGAAACCAATATCACAACAAAAACTACAACAGTTATGACTAAAAATCCATTATTGTTTCCAGTCAACTCTGGGGAAAATGGACTGAAAATGAGCTAAATCAATGTTTATCATAACTGCCTTTAGTAATCAGCCAAAACATTTCATTATCGGACCTATCTTTGTATTTTGGTTGATCATTTTTTGGCCAATAATTATCGGTGCCAATAATCGTGCAAAAACCCACTGGGTTTTATCTCCAGAGAACTTGTTTTGGCAGTTTTGTGTTGTGCTATAAAATGCAAACGAGTTCTGTTTGAGATTCAAACAGTCGTCCACTGAGAAACAGCTGATTGAAACTCTGTGGTCAGGAAGTGGAAGTTGTGAATTGTGACCCGTTCCATCACAATGAGTCGGATGTCGCAACGTTCTATTTTTAGATAATCAGCTGATAATGTGGAAAACCCATTGAAAATCAAAAATTTTTTTTTACCCTAATTTCAAAGCAATGACATTCAAAAACAATCTCCCAAAGTTTCACAGTCCAGATAATTTAGAAAAGGCACATAAATGATTATTAAAGTTGACTTGGATCTGGCCTTATTTAAGTTGACCATCCCTCTATGACAAGAAGGGATGGGTACGAAAACAGATGCTAAACCAAATAGCATTGATGCTAACAGAGCGCAGAATCGATGCTAAACTGAACGTAGCATCAATGTTAAACCAAACGTAGCATCGACACTAACAGAGTGTAGCATCGACACTAAACCGAACGTAGCATCAACGCTAACAGAGTGTAGCATCGACGCTAACAGAGCGTAGCATCAACGCAATGCTTGCACATGTTTTACAAAACATCGACAAAACATGACAACTTCTGAACCGTTTATGATAGAAACAAGCTGTAAACAGCATCTGAATTGTGAGTTTCGCTTTCCAAGGCTCCTTGGTGCCTCTATGACAACAAGGGATCGTATAGGGTGCGTGTAATCACCAGATGCCAGAGATACTGGCAAAAACTTTAAAATGCAATTTTCTCAGGTTTTAGAACGGAATAAGAGAGCGAAAGATCATAATTCAAATGACCACATCTTGAAAACCATCAAATGTAGGACTTTGACTAGGGTATCATTTTAAAGCTTATTTTCTAATCTATACCAAAATCTCAACTTTGAAATTTGGGTCACTGTGACTCAATTTGATGGATCAGGTCACAACTGTCTAGCTGCTGATGCTCACCAACATGTGACCAACTTCTTCTCCATTGATGAACGTCCCACACAACATATGGTTGAGTGGGACTGTGACAGACTCAGACGGTCTGGACCGTCTGAGCTCCACCGCCACCGACTGCCACGCTCACCACCAGTCCAAGTTAGCACCATACTGGCTGCAGTCGTATGAGGAAACTCTATTGTCACTGATACTGAGTCTGTGTGTGTGTGTACACAGAGATATTCAGCTCCTCTGGGTTATTGTTGCCTTTTGGGAGACGGAGGGAGAAGATAATAGTCCTTTTTGAAAACTGAATAAAAATAGCAAAACTTTGGTGGACGTCCAAGTCTGAGCGCCGGGCCTGCAGAGGAGTCCAGCCTCCCTGCAGCCAGAACCCATGTCCCACAAGGCCAGACCAGTATTTTCTCAGGTTTGTCAGTGATTTTGAATGAAACACTTCAAACACCAAACACAGAATAAAGATCCCAGATTCACATCTAAACAATGGAGGCTCTACTAGAAACTCTGTCCCCTCTGTTAAAGACAGGACTACTACCATCCAGCTAGGGAGGCAACAGCTTCGGAGGAGTCGCCTCCCTGGTAAATGGGCTGGCCAACCTTCTGAAACATTTCCCGATAGTGTCTGAACATCAGACATTTGACAGTGGCAGCTTCCGACAGCTCCTCAGCTCCTCGGCTCAGCAGAGCTCTGATCAGCCGGCCACCACGCCTCCAGTAAAGGAAACACGTTGATAAAACAAACGCGACGTAGAGCTGCAGCTTCAAATATACCAGCAGCAGTTTTTCTAATTGACGATCCACGGACCAGTTGCATGCCGATCAGTGGAGAACGATCCGAACAGATCAGCTGTGATCCGGTGCAGCACTAGGCAGGAAGGATGTGTCCTCCTAGAACAGGTGAGAGAAGGCCGGATCTGGAGGCTTGAATGAGGACGCTGTGACGTCATCGGCCTTCAAATCAACTGGACTGAGACTAGGGATGGGCATTTCAAGCTAAAGAACTATTCAATAATCCTGCGGTACCAGAGAACAGGGCACCACTTCTCATCACAGCCTGCACTGGGTCGGGTACTACATGTTTTTCCAGACAAGACGATAGTCTCATCGAATATTCGATTTTTAAAAATAATTTAAAGGAATTCCCCCCAATTCCCAAAACAATACAGGCGTGACAATATGTTGTCGTGGCGATGTCATATTGTCTACCTCACCCTCGTTTTACCTTCCTTCCTTCCTTCCCTTCATCCTTACTTCTTCTTCCTTACTCTTTGGATCCAGTTGACCTGCTCTGTTTCCTCCATCCATCTTTATTTCCTTCCCTTTTCCCTTCCTTCTTTCCACAATCCTTTTTGCCTCGCCTCCCTTCCTTCCCTTCATCCTTACTTCTTCCTTCTTTTTTGACCCAATCTGTTCCCTCCCTCCATCTATCTTTCCTTCCTTTTTCCCTTCCTTCTTTCCTCCCATCATTCCCTTTGTCCTTTCTTCCTTTCTTCCTTCCTTCTATCCCTTTATCCTTCCTTCTTTCCCTTTGTCCTTCCTTCCTTCCTTGACCCAGGAGGACAGCAGGAGGTTAAAAAGGACATTGTGATGGATAGGTAGCCATAGCAACATGTTAAAGTTATATCAACAATCTATCAGTTTGACCCAGGACAGAATGAGTTGAGTTTGAAAAGAGAGATGTGAAAATCGGAGACAAATCTGAAAACTAAACTTGATGCATCTGGTTCTATCTGGTTTTATTCAGGCGTCCGATGAGGGAAACCCTCTGAGTTGACCTGCTGAGCCTTCCTATGGATCCAGACTCAGGTGCTCAGTTATAACGAGTCTTAATTGATCACATGATCACTGTGATGTTGTCCGACTGTGGAAGAAGCTCAGTCTGTGTGAAGTCCTGCTTATCTTCTGTGTGTGTGTGTGTGTGTGTGTTGACCGGCTGCAGAGATACACACTCACCACTCATCCACTCTACAGATCAATATTTCAGGCTTTTCTGAACACAACAGGTGAAACACACACACACACACACACAGACAGGTTCGAGGAGTTCAGCATGGTGTGATGTCAAGGTAGCCTACTGTTGTGTGTGTGTGTGTATGTGTTAGACAACACGATGCATGCACACACACACACACACATACACACACACACTTTCTCACACTATTTAAATCCAAGAGACCCCCTCCCCACACACACGCACACATTCTTCGACATCAGAGCCTCATTCATCCACATCCACAGCAAACATCAGTAAACAGCTCGTGCTCATGCAGACCCCGGAGCCGGCGGTACCGGTACCGGTGTCGGGACTGCAGAGGACATAAATAATACGGAGCTGCCGCTGCTGCTGCTACTGCACGCGCTGTTCCATCGCACGCGGCGGCGTCTTTTCGTTGATGCCTGTCAGATTTTATTGTATTTTATTTTATATGAGTTATTTAATCTGATGTGATGGTGCGTTCACGGCCGCGTGCAGCCCAGCCAGCGACACCTGAACATCTCGTCCTGATCGGTCGGTTCGTGTTGAGGCTGCAACACGGAAACACGGACATCTGGATTCATTATTGATGCTGTGTTGGTGCCGCTGCATGTGGAGGGAAAGGGGGGTGCGAGGAGAAGAGAGGAGGAAAGAGGAGGAGAGGAGAGGAGAGGAGGAGATGAGAAGGAAAGGGGGGGCAGAGGGAGAGAGGGTGGGTTTGGCGCACGGGGAGTCGCCTGTGAAAACCCCAACACACACACGCGCGCGCGCACACACACAGTCACACGCACGTGAAAGCCCGTTTAAAGACACGCGACCCTGAACTTGATGTGAAATGAAACGCACGCGGCCTCCGCTCCGCGAGCTTCAGGTGTGCCGCCGCCGCCCGCCCGCGCGCCGCTACCCGCAGTAACGAGACTGCGATGCTCAATGCAGCGGCAACACACACACACACACACACACACACACACACACACACACACACACACACACACACACACACACACACACACACACACACACACACACACACACACACGCCCCTTAATACTCATACTATACTCCCCGTCGACGGATGCACGCGCACACACACGCACACACAGTCTGAACCGCCAAATGAACGAGCTCTCATCATCATCATCATCATCACCATCATCATCATCATCCTCATCAACATCCTGCGCCTGGATGCTGCTCGATGCTCCGATGTGCAAACGCAGCCGTGTGACACATTTCAATGGGAGGGTGGGGGGGGGGGGGGAAAATAATGTAGAGGTGGGCGCCCTTCGAGGCTTCAACACACACACACACACACACACACACACAGAAGCGCACAAACACACACACATGTATCCTGTGGTCTGGACGGGTGAAGCCTCGCCGTGCCCAGGTGTGTGTGTGTGGGGAGGGGGGGTTGAGATGCAGACGGTGGTGGTGGGGGTCTCTACTTACGCACTGCCTCCTTCTTGGGGTCCAGGGCTCCGGCGCTCTGCTGGATCTGGCCTATCTTGTTCTGGAGCAGCCAGACCCGCTGGTTGGTGCTGCTGATGTCGTTCTCCAGCTCCTGGAACAGGGAGCAGGCGTGCCGCGCCAGGTCGGACAGCTGCCGCAGGGTCCGGGACAGAACCACGTTACTGATGGCACACAGGTCCTCGAACAGCAGACCTTCATCGTTGGGGATCTGGTGCCTGCACAGAAGCTGCGGCTCCACAATCCGTTTGGCGAACGGCATCTTGCTGCTGCTGCTCGCCACAAATAACAGGAGTTGCAATAATAAGCCAAGAGTAAAATCCCACTGCCTCGATGAAGACGAAGAAGAAGAAGAGGAGGAAGAAGAGGAAGAAGAAGAAGAGGGAGAGGAAGAAGAAGAGAAACAGACAACATCCAAATGTATAAATCCACGAGAAACCCGATGATGAGGAGGTTCAGGCCGAGCAGCGCGCGTTACATCCCGCGGGCGTCAATCCAAAGTTCCCCGCTTCTCCTTGAGCTCCTCCATCCTGCTGCTGCTTGCTTTCTGGAGGGGGGGTGGGGAGGGGAAGGGGGGGTCACTCACACTCCCGCTCACACACGCACACACATGCATGCACACACATGCAGGACACACAGCTAAGCTCAGGTCAGCGGCGTGAGGATGGATGCGTGTTGAGTCTGCGATCATGGATGGAGCTGCTGCCTCCGCGCTGCCGCTGCTGCGTCAAAGCAGCCGCGACCAGCAGGAAACACGGCGCTGGCCTTTCAAAATAAAACCCCGACGCTTTACTTCATATTTCACTAATTTAGAGGTACTACCTGATTGAATTTGTGCCTAATACCGTTGTGCGTTTTGTATTGCATTAATTTAATTATTTTTCCTCCACAATTTGATCATATTTTTGTTCATTTTCGTTTGTGTATGTGACTGTTTACATATGCATACGGAAAAGGATAACTGTATCCCATAATCTTATTGTATTTTTCAATAAAAATATTTTAAAAAAAAAATAAAATAAAATAAAAATAAGACCCCGAGACCAGCGGGGCGTCCAAGGTTTATTATAGGCTACATGATAAAACATATAATAAAATATAGAACATCTTCACGTGGCTGTGGCTTAACTCCACAGATGATCCTTCACACCCAGGAAGCTTTTATTTTTCTAAACCACTCTCGTGTTTCCGGTCGTGTTGTTGTGGATTTTTTTCGGTCACAGCCCCAGAGTCTGTGGCCTGAGCTCTGAGCAGAGGATGAGACAGGAAGGAGGAGACCGAGGTAAAACCCGGAGCTGTGGACACCTGAGGACAGGACATCAGTGTCCCAAAATTCTTGTTTTATTTTGTTGACATTAGAGTCAGAAGTTTTTACAGAGAATAATGTGGAAAAATGCAATGGTGAGGTACCCCCTAAAGGTCAGCCGCCGGTAGATGAAATGCTGAAAGTTTCATGCACAATTATTTTGCCTATCTGCCCCACTAAAGTGTTTTTAAGACCTAATGATGAATCATCGCAACAACTCTAGCATCCTGAATAATCCAGAATTTAAAGTCTCAGATGGGATTAAATGTTCTGTTTGGCCTGGTGCAGACCCCAGACCTGCATACACAGAGGTCAGAAACAACAACAACAGGACTCTGTGGTGACAAGCTGTCCACACCACAGAAACACAACAGGTAACAGACCAGCAGATAATGAAGCTGCACAATTCAACACGTACAAGCAATATATTTTTCATAAAGGTAAAATGGGTCAGCATCATTAGTCAGGACACAAAGACACAAAGGGCCACGATAGTTTGTAGTAATGTGGTAAAAATCGATACAGCCAGAGACGTTCTCGTGACATCGCATGATATAAGTCTGTTTAACTGCTAGCAGCTTCTCTAGTTGTAGCAACTTTAGCAATGACCGCAGCATAACAAACAGCAGTCACATTAAATCATTCACTTATAATTTAAACCTAAAAATCATAGCCTACATCTTTCAAAAAGCCACTTATAGCCACAAATAATGTTGAAAACAGTTGATCAGTAAAAAGGTGATGGCTTAAATCAATAGTACAAACATCTGTTAGCTTAGCCTGGTTTCTAGCGTTTGAAAAGATTTAGAACGTAATCAGGCAATTTTACCGGAACATCTTTATAGGTGTCCATTATCACTTTTTAATGGACACCTCGCAGCCAATCAGAATCGAGGATTCACCCAGACCATGGTATAAGTCTGTTTAACTGCTAGCAGCTTCTCTAGTTGTAGCAACTTTAGCAATGACCGCACCATAACAAACAGCAGTCTATCCACACAACCTATCAAAAAGCCACTTATAGCCACAAATAATGTTCAAAACAGGGTCATCAGTAGACCAAACATCTGTTTGACCACTTGATTCCTCCAGGTCCAGCACATAAATAGACTCCACCACAGCGCTCCTTCTTCCACGTTTAGCCTCCATTTCCAGGACATAGACTCCACCGCAGCTGTCCCTCTTTCACTTTTCTCCATTTCCTTCAGCTTGTCCTCAAACTGATATTGGCGCCCATCGAAATGAAACCAGTAGTAGTAGTAGTAGTAGTAGTAGTAGTAGTAGTAGTAGTAGTAGTAGTTGTTGTTGTTGTTGTTAGATGTATGGAATGCTGTCATAGTGTAGGCTAATTTACAGGGGTGGAAAGAGTACCAAAAAAATCTACTCAGCCGTGTTGTTGTCCCGTCTGTGATGTCTCCTTACTGCCATGGTTACAGGTAGTTATGGTCGGCCAGTTTTATGTCTCTGTGTTCCAAACTTGTCCCGTCTCCATAGAGGACTGGTCTTTCCTGTGGAACCAAGATTCTGACCCCAGTCTGGAGCCAATCAGATTGACAGTTACTGGCACTAAGGTTGTCACCATCAGATGACGATATTAAAAAGATGGCTGTCCCGGTTGTAAACTGTAAGTAGAAGCTCCTGTAATCTTTTTATTAGGCTAACACTTTTTATATTTGTCACAATAAGTCACCTGCTGCTGCTATTGCGTTGAAGGGACAAAGTAGATGCAAGCTCATACCCTATATATTTTTTACTTTGGAAATGCTGTCAATAGTGTAAAGGCTAATTTACATTTTTCTTGATGTTAAGAAGACATTTTTCATGTAAGCAGACCGTGCTAACATCGGCTAACCGTTAGCCTGGTAGTTTCTTTTTAATTTATGTTTTTTCAGTTAGGCTACCTGTTTATGCGGAGAAGGGTTGTAGTGAATGACCTCTGGATTATGGATGCACAAATTACACATTTTCTGAATGTTTTTTTAACCGGCGTCCGTTAACCGAACCTTTAACTGAGTGTTGGTGATGGTAAATTCATGCAAAACCATAAACTGCTGATGTGCGTTGCCTTCAGGGACCCTTTTTTATCAAGAAGTCTCTGATTTTCCCTCTAGTCTAAAACAACTCTGTCTGGTAACGTTGTGTTATTATCTCATAGCGTGGTGAATGTGCAGGTCACAACTTGTCCACCAGAGAGTTTTGGAGTTGTTGGATTATGTAGGGCAGGCTATTTGATGAGTTTGATGAGGGAAACCAAAAAATCCCATGAACCTCCGTAGCGTAGCTCTGAGCAGCTCACGGCTCTGCTCCACCGTTCTAAAAATATTGTGCACCGACAATTAAAGGTAACGAACCTACTGCTATGACTATAGGGATTATGGCAATGGGCCAATTAGCCAAAATGTTGAACTATCCCTTTAAAAACCCAACAAACATAATTCGTTTTCAAGTGAAAATAACAAAGTAAAACGTGTCAGTTCACTCTGAACTCACACATCATATGATCTGTTTCCTTTACACACCTGAAGACAAACCAGGTGACAGAGAGAAGCCCATAATTATGGCTCTTTACTGTAAACTCATCATGGACCTTTACTGTAGCTGAGCCATGTCCAGTGTACACTTGTATTTTTTTTTTTTTTTGCTGAATGTCAGTTTCCAGAACACTAAGCCTGCTGTTGTCTCATTCATTCACGGTGATTAGCCTATAGCCTCTAGGCTGAGGCTCTATATAGACGTGTCGGCAGTGCACTTGCTGTTGCAGCAGATTTGAGGCGGTGCAGATTGACAGGAACCTGTCAGGGGCCTCCGTGCATGTGTGCAGCAAATAAAACACAACAGAGATCATTTAAAACACTGAGCCGAGGACATGGAGCAGAAACATCATGCAGCGCCTCCTAAACACACCAGGCCTGATGGTCGCTCGCTGCTCTGAAGTCGACCGGTCAAGATGTTTTAGTTTCTGTTTATTGGATTGTTTTCCCCAGCATCCTGGTTTTAAACCAAAGTGACAATGTAATAATACCTCATCTACTCAGAGATGTCGAGTAGATTTACTCAAGTACTCCGCTGAAGTACAACTTTAAAGTACTTGTTCTTTATTACTTCATTTTCACACATTAATGCATTTCCTTCAACTTCACCTCTGACTCCACTAATATTTACATTTATTTTTGGACATGATTTTCAATAAAAAAAGATTTAGTCAAGTTTTTTTTTTTTTTTAAAGTCATTGTCATTTTAGACCTAAAAACAAAAACGAAAACACTGCCATTATTTCTACTATTTTCTTCCCCCAATATTTCAGTCCTCACACCTTCATCAGGTGAAGTTTGCATCGCTGCTCAAAAATAGCATCATATACGAGAGAGAACTAGCAACAAGTGGAGGCTTATTATTGAAATGTTGTGATTAAAAGGGAGAATTTGGTCAATTAGTTTGGATAAGACATTTAATTTAATTAGAGTCATCAATGAAACATCTTAAATATGAGCCTGTTATTATTGTTTTCACAATAAAGTGTGATTTGGAGAAAAAAAGGGGAACTTCTCCTTTAATGACTGATAGTTTCATTCCATATATTTCCACAGGAGGGCGCTGTTGCATCAAGGGGATGTTCATGGATGTGAAGCTTGAGCAGCTGTGATGGAAACATGAGGGTGAAGATGAAGACGAAGGTGACGACACTTAAAGGGATAGTTCACCCAAAATTCAAATTTCAATCATTATCTACTCACCCTCATGTCGACTAAGAGCTGTGAGAATTTTCAGAATCCTCCGTCCCTTCTCTGACTTTTAAACAAGTTTAAAATATAGCCTTATTTCATTTTTTTTCAGAACATTTTCTCATGTCAATACAAGAGGGACATTACAGACGAGCAGTATGGAGGTATTTGGATGTTTCTTGGTGTGTCTTTTTGGACGAAGAAAAGTGGTATCCATTCACAACCATTATATGGACAAATACTGCTCTCCCGTACCCCCCCCCCCTCTGACATGAGGGTGAGTAGATAATGAGTGAGATTTGAATTTTGGCTGAACTATCCCTTTAAAGCACCAATAAACACATGTTCACCTGAAAACGAGGAAACAATTCGGCGTGAGACTGAAAACACGCTGTGCTGATGTCTTTATGACTGTTGCTGCTGATCCAAAGACAATTCAGATAATTTCTTTTTCATGTTCTATTATTTTATTGATGTTTCAGTAGATTATTGATCGGCTTGTATCAGAGCAGGAGTGGGTACGGACTAATCTCTGGATGATGGACGGTAATAAACATAAATAACAATAATAAACCTTTTGCCCTCAGCTGATTTCATATCAGCGCTGCGCTGCGTGACTTTGCATCTTGTGTGTTGCTCGGAAATCCTTCGCAACGAGATAAGACGTTCAGAGGCTCATCAAGAGCTATATTTAGATATGATTATCTCCTATTGGTTTTCTAGTTTCCCTTATTGATTATAGTCGCAGTAACAACTTCATTTACATACAGTATATCAAAACCTTTCAAAAGATAAAATAGAATAAAATCACTGAAACAGGATTAAACAATTAGAGAAAGAGCAGATGAATGTGAGTTTATAGCTAAGTTAAGATAAATAGCTCATAATAAGATTTTTTTTTTTTAATTCATGTAGGTGCAACACTTTTTGTAAAATACCATGATGGAAGATTAGATTTCACTTTGCTCATTGAAGCTCATCCATTGTTATTCACACAGTCTGTTTTCTTTATTTTTATCACTTTCTACATTTGAATTCATTCTGAAGACATGAAAACTATGAAGGAACTCATAGAGTTATGTAGTAAACACAAAAAAGTGTTAAACAAAGCAGTTATATGTTTTATATGTTAGATTTTTCCACTATTCCATTTTTTTTGCATTGATGACGTCTTCTCTCAGACTTCAGATTCAGTCGAGTCTGAGCAAACTGAAGACCTACCTTTTTAGCCGGGCTTTTATCGTTATAAAACTTTATCTTTTTTATTCTATTTTAATTAATTCATTTATATTCTATTTGATCCTATTACACCTGTCTTCTACTTCATTTTATCTAGTGTTTTCCCCATTGATTGAGTGTAATATATGTTCCCTATGTTCCTTGTTTTTATCATGGGAAGCACTTTGAGCTGCCTTGGGAATGAAAAGTGCTATACTAATAAAAACCTTGATTGATTGATTGATTGATTGAGCACAGAGTGAAGGTGAAACTCTGGGAAATCCTTCAAGACTAATGAGTGGTCAGATCAGAATCTGTTGGTGTAAAAGGAAAAACAGCAGTCTGGTCTGTGTAAATAACAATGAATGAGTTTCAAGGAGCAAAGTGAAATCTAATCAACTATTTCCATGTTTTGCATATTCTGTTATAAACAGTTTTCTTGTCTGTAACAACATCTCTGTCGTGGGTCTGAGTTTTTCCTCAGTGGATGTGAGGGTCTAAGATCAGAGGATGTTGTTATGATGCTGTGTAAAGACTTTTGCCTTGACTTGCCCACGGTAATCTTCCATCATGGTATTTTACCCATAGACTGTAAAAAACATGGACGTAGCATCCGTGACGTCACCCATTGCTTTTGGGGAGTCATCTTTGTGACTCAAATATGGCGGCCTGAACAGCGCCGTGTAGGATTGGCCGGCCGAGAACCTGCTCACTGGCCTCGAAGCAGCTGTCTAGGGACCGCTCCGGACCTGTCACTCAACGTTTCCGCGCCTTAATTGGCCAGAATCTTAACTTTCAAAATGGATTTTCGATTCAAAAGGATTTGATTCCTAATGATTTGTGCTTCAGTCTATCGGTGTGCAAAGGATCCTCATGATCGACAGTCTGCTTTACAAGACAGAATGACTAAAGTGTCTTTTTCACATTTATTGAGTTTTAAACATTTATCCACGCTTAGATGGAATTGTTGAAACTGTTGCATAAAAGCAATCTCACATAACTGCTTAAGTAACAACATTAAAAGTGCCTTTTCATTAAAAAAAAAAGTAGTGCAGTTAAACATGCTGCCTTTTAGATTCTAAGGAAACGGAGGCCGACAGCAGCAGATTAGTTTCTTTTTTTTATTTTTTAAAATCGATTTTGGGACATTTTATATCAATTCTGAATTGTATTAAATGAGAATTGCGATTCTTATGTGAATCGATCTTTTGGCACACCATTAGTTTTCATATTGACTGGTGGTGAACCTTATGTAAAACTTTGTCTTGTGATAATCAGAGTGTAATAACTGCGACTCGGTGACGTCGACTCTTCTATCTGTAAACCTGGGATCCTCCCTCGGTTATGGCTCTGCCGTCCAAAGGCCAAGGCAGCGCAGCAGGTTGTAGAAACTGTAAAACTGAGCCCGGTGTCCGTCCTGCTCTCAGTCCAGTCGGCGTGTGTCTGTGTGTGTGTGATGATGTCCAACATCAGGATCCTTGTGGCGCTGCTCGCCGTCACCGGCGCCGTTTCTGCTCAGGCCGACGTGGAGAGTCAGGCCGAGGCGTTCTTGAAGACGTTCGATGAGGAGGCCACCAGGCGTATGTACCAGTACTCCCTGGCATCATGGGCCTACAACACCAACATCACCCAGGAGAACTCAGACAAACTGGTGCGTGGATCCTGAACGCTGCTGAGTGAACAGATTGTTATGGCTGAAATGACCGATTTGCTTCATCTGTTTGTCTGTTTGTTTGTTTGTGTCATCTGCAGTCAGAGGAAGGGAAAAAATGGGGCGATTTCTACAGCCAGATGTCGGACGAGTCCCTGAAATTCCCCATCGACAAGATCAAGGATCCAGAAATCAAACTCCAGCTCATCTCCCTGCAGGACAAAGGAGCTGGAGCTCTGTCCCCGGCCAAGGCTGCACACGTGAGACCACCATGTTGCATCTAAAGCACCTGTTATTCATGTTTATAAAAGCTGAACCTTCTCAACGACTCACTACTTCTTCCACTCTGTCGTTCCTGCAGCTGAGTAAAGTCATGAGCGAGATGAGCACCATCTACAGCACAGCCACCGTGTGTCTGATGGACGACCCCACCAACTGTCAGACTTTGGAGCCAGGTACGATCTGTTCACAAGGACGATGTGGCTTCCTGCTACTGTCAGTCAGCGGCAGATAAAGCAGTTTATAATTAACACAGAGGAAAGGAAAATAGGTTTTATCAAAGTTGTAGAACAAAGGTTTTAACGAGATCCTGTGTTAACTTTAATGTTTCCTCTTTTTAATTTTAAACTCACACTGCAAAAACTCAATATCTTACCAAGAATATATAAGTTATATATAATATATAATATATAAGTTTTAAGTTAAAGTTAATTTTTAGGTGATGAGTCTTATTTTAAGTGGAAAGAGATTAGTTTTGACTAGAAATGAGACATTTTGACAAGAAATAAGACAAATATTCTTGGAAAGATTAGAGTTTTTGCAGTGCAGACTGAAACTGACTTAATCAGGTCCTTCTACCTGAGTATTTCCATTTAAACTTCTACTGTGTTGAAATATTTTCACAACATTTATTTGATAATTTAAACTTCAACTTTAAACTTCTCAAAGTCCAAAGAGGTAAAAACATCTAATATTTTAGTAAAACAATAAAAAGTAAGCCCAGATATGTCCAGTAAATACACAAATTAATAAATAAATACAGGTTCATGAGGAAGAAGTTTGTTTTAATCATCTCGCACATCTTCAGGAGACACCTGAAAAAGTAGAAACTAGAATATCATGTAAGCAGCATTTAGTTTCAAATATTTAGTTTTTTATTTTATTCCACAGTTGATGAAACCACAAATATTTACTGAAGTAAATCTTTATCTGTGTAAATTGCTCTTTTTATGCAGTGAATTTGTGTATTATCATTTCTTTTCTGACTCTGGTGACAACCATTGTTCTTTTTACATACAGGAGCTATTTTCATCTGCCTCTATAGGTTTCTACCTTCTTCACAGTGTTTACCGTTAAACTATTTTAAATAACTAAACTAAACTAATCCAAACATTTATCTTGGCTCACATCCATCTCTGTCTCTGACTCCTGACGCCTTCATGTGTCTCCAGGTCTGGAAAATGTGATGTCGTCCAGCAGGAGCTACGCCGAGCGTCTGCACGTGTGGGAAGGCTGGAGGAGGGAGACGGGGAGGAAGATGAGGCCGCTGTACGAAGACTACGTCGACCTGAAGAACGAAGCTTCCAAACTCAACGGTGAGAAGAAAAAGTTTATTTTATCAACATGAGAAAATGTGTTTTACGACGTGAACAATCAGCCGTAATAAAGTCTACAGATGTAGCATGTGGATTGATTGATCGGATCCTCTCAGTAACTTCCTGTTAAATCTGTGAAATCTGACTACAGTATATACAGGAAAAATACATCTGGACTCAAATGTGGAATAAACATGATTCACTTAAATTTTACATAATTCCTCACATTATTTAGAAGAAAAGCTTTTTGTTTTAAGATACTGTTTGTCCTGATCAGTGTTGGCAAAATGCATTAAAATTTGAAAATAGAAATAATACAGGAAAAAAAAAATCCATTTACATTTAATGATTTCAGAAGACAGTATATTTTTTATAAGTTCACTTAAACTCATCAACTTTTAATATTCATTATTCTTTCGTCGTTTCACCATTTGACATTTTCAGGGGCTTCAGTCTGACTTTTGTTAAAGGAGTAGTTGGCAAATTGGCCCATTGCCATAATCCCTGTAGTCATAGCAGTAGGTTCGTTATCTTTAATTGTCAGTGCAAGCTGACAATTGACAAGCTGGCTTATTCCTTCACCTGAGGAACAGGACGGACAATGCGATCTCCGCGATCACCCCCGTGCCGCCCCCGCCCCCGCTGAGGAGTTACTAGAGAACTCAGCTGTAATGGAAACACAACCAAACCGAGCCGAGCCGTGCCGTGCTGTACCGTGCCAGTGGAAAAGCGCCATTAGCCTCCGTAGCGTAGCTCTGAGCAGCTCACGGCTCTGCTCTGCCGTTCTTAAAATAGCTTGCACCGACAATTAAAAGTAACGAATCTACTGCTATGACTATAGGCCAAAATGTTGAACTATCCCTTTAAAAAATGGTGCAAATGACATAAAACCAACACAAATACAGAATGTAACAACAGTTTTTTTTAAAGATATTTCTGAATTTCTCATTATTTGTCACTGAACCTAAGAGTGAACTGACTGAGTCTGTGTTGCTCTCAGGGTTTGAAGACTATGGCTCCTACTGGAGATACAACTATGAGACGATTGAGGACAACGAGTTCAAGTACACGAGGGACCAGCTGATGGACGACGTACGCTCCGTTTACAAAGAGGTTCGTCTAAATCTCTGCACTTCTCTCCTCTTGTCTTTGACTCATTTAAAAACTCTCAACATTCACTTCTCTAACCGCACCAAAGACTTGAATGTATTTACACATCACTGTGAGCTGCTCAGAGCTACGCTACGGAGGCGCATGGGATTTCTTGGTTTCCCTCATCAAACTCATCAAATACACAATCCAACAACTCCAAAACGCTCTGGTGGACAAGTTGTGACCTGCACATTCACCACGCTATGAGATAATAACACAACGTTACCACACAGAGTTGTTTTAGAGGGAAATACAGAGACTGTTGATGAAAAACTGTCCCTGAAGGCAACGCGCATCAGCAGGTTTGCATGAATTTCCCTCTAAAACAACTCTGTCTGTAACGTTGTGTTATTATCTCATAGTGTGGTGTATGTGCAGGTCACAACTTGTCCACCAGAGCGTTTTGGAGTTGTTGGATTGTGTATTTGATGAGTTTGATGAGGAAAACCAAGAATTTGAGAATATGTTTTATTCTGTTTATTCTATTCTATCTTTTTTATTCTTTACCGTAAGAGAAAGTCACAGCAAATGTAATTGCACAGTGTGTATAATGACAATAAAGTTTATAGAAATATATAAACATAACAAATGCTAAAACACAAACTCACTTTAGCTGAACTCTCTCTATTATTTAACCTTCATTCATCACTTCCCCTCTGAGGACTGAGACTGGACTAAAGAAGAAATCATAAAAACAATGTTTTAACTATTACCAGATTGATTACTCTATACAAATTAGTTCAATCCAACATTCTCAGACTGTTTATCACTGATTTCCATTGATTTCCTTTATTTCCTACTAGAAACAAACTGCACATTTTTGTTATCTGAATCTCTGATATACAGTTTCTGCGTGTTGCAGTAAAACACTCTCAGTTGGACGCTTTAAAAGTTCAGAAACAACAATAAAGTCAGTGATTAAAACTGAGGTTTATTGTGTTTTCCCCACAGATCATGCCGTTGTACAAGGAGCTGCATGCCTACGTCAGAGCCAAACTCATGGATGTTTATCCAGGACACATTGATCCAGAAGGACCTCTGCCTGCTCACCTGCTCGGTACGTGGACCAGGTTCATCGATCACATGCATCAATCTGAAACATTAATCATTAACACGGCTGATATCACTGATCCTTCTTACTCTATCTGGATCTAAACCTTCTGTCACTTCCAGGTTATTCAATAAAAGTATTTTCACTGGACCAAATATACATAGACTAGAGAGAATCAATTAATGAGAAAAGTCTCTCTAATCCAAATGTAATTTACACCAGGCTGAAAGAGTAGTTCAACATCATCATAACTTATATTAAAATATGATTTTACAGAGCATTTAAAGTCCTGTTTCAAACAAATGTTCACTTGAAATAAGTAGAAAAATCTGCCAGTGAAAGCAAGTTTTTTTATGCTTGCAATGAGAAAGAAAATCTTGCCCCACTATCAGATTATTTCAAGTGAAAATCTGCTTAAAAGAAGTAAAAAGTGTCTAAAAACAAGCTACTTTTTAATGTGATGTTTCTTATTTTTAGTAGAATGAGATTTGACTAGAAATAAGACAAATGTTCTTGGTAAGATATTTAAGTTTTTGCAGTGTAGTTATGAAATATACTGTACATGTTCTTAAAAAGCTAGTTGAAATTTAACTTTGTCTCCCTCTGCTGTCGACATCTCATCACTACAACTTGGATCATATTACAGTTAAATATGAACTTTTAAGATGTAAATTGTTCAGATTATAGAAAGTAAAGATGTCTTTCTGACCTCTGGGTAAATATCATTTAGTAATTTGGTTGTTTAAAGGCCACAACACAGATACAGACTGTGACAGGGGCAAAATATCTTCCTTTAGATTTTTCTTTCTAACTCCTAGTTGTGAGGTCTGTTATAAAAACATGTGAGTGGAAAATAAAACCCTGTTGTTGTGATTGATCAGGTGACATGTGGGGCAGATTCTGGACCAACCTGTACCCTCTGTCCATCCCCTACCCCGAAAAACCAGACATCGACGTCACCAGAGCGATGAAGGAGCAGGTAGAAACCGCTCAGCATGGTTCTGTTTTAGAATATGAACTAACTAACACATGAGAGAAATGAAACATTAAAAAAACACTTAAAACCTGGAACTGAAATGTGGAACTTCAACCTTCAGGACTGGAACGAGAGTCGTCTTTTTGATGAAGCAGAGAAGTTCTTCATGTCCGTCGGCCTCTACGAGATGTTCGATAACTTCTGGGACAACTCCATGTTGGTGAAGCCTGACGATGGACGGAAGGTGGTGTGTCACCCCACGGCCTGGGACATGGGCAACAGAGAGGACTTCAGGTAAACCAACACAACTCACGTTCATTATCACATGCTTATTTGAAGAAGTCAGATTGTTATACACTGCAAAAACTCAAAATCTTTCCAAGAATATTTGTTATACTTATTTCTTGTCAAAATGGCTCATTTCTAGTCAAAACTAATCTATTTCCACTTAAAATAAGACTCATCACCCACAAAATGAACTAAGACAAAGACAAATATTCTTGGTAAGATTTAGAGTTTTTGCAGTGTAAGGTTATTGGCCTTTGACTTGTCATGAGGACAATAAATCCTCCACATACAAATATTAATGATAACCTTTTTATTAGATTTATTGGACAAAGACTGATTAACAGAGAAAACTTAAACCCGAGCTGCTCTTTGTCTCTTTGAGTTTTGCAGCTGTTTGAGTTGCTGCATGTGTTTTCCTGCTGAGTGCAGTAATCTGATCGTAGATCAGTACAGCAGGGGCCATAAATCAGAACATGCTGGAACAATGCTACTGCTCGATAATCTCTGAGTCATTCTGTCCTGCTGATAAAGATAAACAACAAGGTCTTAATGCTGTCAAATATTAATCAGAGGTTTTAGTGTCTGGAGTCGTAAAGTTTGTCCAAATCCAGAAGTCAGGTTTGGGTTAACCCTCCGGCTTTGTTCACACTCACTAGAGTTCCTATGTTATTGGCTGATTTTACTGCATAAAGTTTTTACCTAACATCACTTCTTGTCATAAAAATGTAAAATATCCATTCATTTTTTCATCTTTTAACCCTTTAAATGGCATTTCGTTTGCACAATTCTCCGAAACTACCTCAAAAGGAGAGAATTTTCTATATTATTATTATTATTTTTTTTTTTTTTTTTATGATGGCACCTACATCAACATGTGTCATTCAATTGCGCCATTGGATTGCAGTGAGTTATAATACGCCCCCTATTGGAGAATAAGAATATTACATGAAATTGCTCGTTTGGCCAAAAATGGGCAGATGATGGATCATTTTGTAGAAAACATTAAAATCTACAATTTTTAAGTGTTAGGTTTGGAATGAAGGACATTTGACCTGAATTGTATGATTATATATAATATAATACTGTAAATAACAAGGAATTCAAAATATATAGTTTTAATTGGCCACGATGGAGCCAACATGTACAGCTGGAGGTTTACAGTATATTATTGATATATTTAGAGAGCTGTCTAAGTGGAAAAATGAAAATTGAAGAATCCAGACCCCTGATAAATGTCATTCAATCTGCATTAAGTAAAAAAAGAAAAGAAAGTAAAAGTCCAGAGGGTTAAAATGACTGATTGAAACTTTCCACGTATGAAACCATGTCACTCCACCGATCTCCCCGAGTCCTCAGACTGAATTCATTTTTATTAAACTTCAGCGTCACGTTGACTCATCAGATCCGAGGCTTTTTATTGGTACAGTTGATCAGATACGGTATCTCACCACCTCGACTGTATCACATCATGTAACTGCTGACAGCAACACTTCTCACCCGCCATGTGTTCAGGATCAAAATGTGCACCGAGGTCAACATGGACAACTTCCTCACCGTGCACCACGAGATGGGACACAACCAGTACCAGATGGCTTATCGCAACCTGTCCTACCTGCTGAGGGACGGAGCCAACGAGGGTTTCCACGAGGCCGTGGGCGAGATCATGTCGCTGTCCGCCGCCACGCCCAAACACCTGCAGAGCCTGGGGCTGCTGCCCCCCAACTTCAAATATGACAAAGGTACAGCTGCTAAAATCTGTAGGTTTATTAATAAAAAATAATGGATTCATTAGTGACACACACAGTGACATAACAAACAGAGAGACAGGAAGTTCTACTGTGGAAATATGTATCTTTGTCTTCATCATGTTTACTCAGGTTATTTGTCAGATCCAAGGTAAATGATTCTGAAATACAGCAAGAACACGTTAAGAGTTTATATAAAAACTGGAATTAAAACTAGACACTGCAGGCTTTTTTATAAAAGAAAAAAAATACATGTAATTTTAAAGCAGAAGTAAGTGGTCCGGTCGTTTTCGCTAATGCTGCGTTCCAGGCAGGCTTTTGAAATCGTAAATTACAGCTTCAAGTCACAACTTACGACTTTGTAGCGTTCCAGGCAACCCACTCGTGTTTCTCCGACCTGTTTTACCGGTGAAAGTCACTATAACAGCCACTCGTAACTTCCGACCGGTGAACTCGTACCAGATCGAACTGGTACCACTTCACGGTCGGAAAATACGAGTTTCCTTGAACGCACCATAACAGTCCTCGTCCCTACGTCGCCACATTCACGGCGTTCCTTGGCTGCACACACAGCCCTGCATGCCGTTCTCTCTCCTCATTGGATAAAAACTGTAGGATACGATAAATGTTTTCTCCTCGGCTCAGAGCAGAGCAGAGTGACTGACAGACCCGTGTTTTGGTCCAAACACTCTATGTAAGTGATTGCTGTCGGAAGATATAACTATTTAAGACTTATATTAACACAAATATATCACTTACTTCTGCTTTAATGGAATAAAAAAAACAATTAAAGAAATACATAAATAAAAAATAAACAAGGACAGGAAACAGGGAGAGAACAGGAACAGACACACAGTAAACAGTCGTGTTGGTTGGGAGTCAAACCAGCGATCTCCTGCCTTGGGACCAAAGGTCATATTAATTGATTGATTGATTGATTTATTGTCATTGCACATGTTGAGAAAGTTTTCCTGATCCGACTAAACGGTTTTGAACAACACAAACTGAGGGTTTGATCCAGATGAAAACCAAGACTGGATCACGTGATCTGATCCGATCTCAGAATCCGTTTCTGGTTTTGAAACAACCCATTTTCCAGATTTGATTCGATCCGTTATCCAAAATCCAATTGGATTACTTTTGAACAACTGGGCCCCTGATGATCAGACACAGCAGCAGCTGCAGTCAGATCAGTGGAAAGACCCATCAACCCCCTCTTTTCACTGTGTTGCTTAGAGACGGAGATCAACTTCCTGCTGAAGCAGGCGCTGACCATCGTGGCCACGCTGCCGTTCACCTACATGCTGGAGGAGTGGAGGTGGCAGGTGTTCGCCGGGAACGTCACCAAGGACGAGTGGATGAAGAAGTGGTGGGAGATGAAGTAAGAACACAACGTCCACCTCATTCAAACAAACAAACTGTAGATAAACATGCAGCAGCATCAGCACTGAGTTTCTGTCTCCATGGTAACAGGAGAGAGCTGGTGGGCGTGATGGAGCCGATGCCCAGAGACGAGACCTACTGCGACCCCCCTGCCCTGTTCCATGTGTCCGGAGACTACTCCTTCATCAGGTACAGTAAGGCTGCAGCTGCTTATTATGGGATGTCTTCAGACTTCAATTCAAAACTATCATAAAGGTGCATTGATCCAGATCCAGGTGCAACTGTGGGTTAAAAAAAAATCTGCTCTTGTGTTAAAGTGTTGTAGTTTCTTTTATTCTGCACTGTACAAAAAAATCTGTTAATATTTTGATTGTAAATATTTTTCCTTCACTTTCCTTAGTCTAACACATCATTGTATAAACTGGACACATCCAGGCAACTATTTTACAGATTATTTTCACATTCGCTCCATACAAACTGCCACACGGGGGACACTACACTAGTATTAGGGCCACAATGACAAATAAAAAAAGTCACAAACTTTGAGAATAAAGTCGTAAATGTACTACTTTATTCTCGTAAATGTATGACTTTGTTCTTGAATTCTGTGGGTTTTTTTCTCTATGCAGCCCTAATACTCTGTTGTACTACACTACTGTACCTCAGTATTACATATATTATTATTTCACTATAAAACTCATCAGAACACAGCTCACCTGTTAAAGTCAGCTACTGTGATTGTTTTAGTCCCATAATGTTTATTTGTTTCTATTATCTATTTTATTTGAGATTTGTTTTAAATCTATATGTTCCTTTTAACTCTTTAATGTATATTATTACATTTTCATTTTCTATATAAATGTCTGTATCAGTATCCCTCCAGGGATCAATACAGTCAAACAGTGTAAAATGACAGAGCAACAAATTATTTATGTGAGAGGCGCTCAGTGTAAAACAGTCACCAACCTGTGTGTGTGTGTGTGTGTGTGTGTTGGATGCAGGTACTTCACAAGAACCATCTACCAGTTCCAGTTCCAGAAAGCTCTGTGCGACGCAGCCGGTCACACTGAGTCGTTGGCGACATGTGACATCACAGGTTCCAAAGAAGCAGGAACCAAACTGAGGTGAGAAAAACTTCCTGTTCCTCTGTTTCCTTGTTTTTGTTATTATGAACATTCCTGTTCCTCCCACATGAATCTCTTTCAATTCTTTTTTTTTAAATTTCTTCTGCAAACGATGGATGAGCAGAAAGGCAAATTAATTTCCCTTTGGGGATTAAAAATTCTATTATATTCTTGTTAGTCTAATAAAACCATCATCATCATTGTCCTGGATGTTTTGAACAGGGACATGTTGGAGCTGGGTCGGTCCGAGTCCTGGACCCGGGCTCTGAACACCATCGCTGGTCAGACCAACATGAACGCTCGACCTCTGCTCGACTATTTCCAAAAACTTCACGACTGGCTGAGGTCGGAAAACCAGAGGAACAACAGGAAAGTCGGCTGGAGGACAGACGAAGCCCCAGGTGAGTTATTGTGACTAAGATTAATGATTTATTGAATATTATTGTGTTTTCATGGGTCAGCTGTTTCCTCCTGTTTACAGTCACTGCGCTGCGTTAACCCTCTCCCACCTGGAGATTCATATAAATAGTAGAAATGATCTCCTCATTTTGTCTTCACTGCAAAAACTCAAAATCTTACCAAGAATATTTGTCTTATTTCTAGTCAAAATGTCATTTCTAGTCAAAACAAATCGAATTATACTTAAAATAAGACTCATCACATTTTAATAAGTAGCTTGTTTTTACACACTTTTTACTTTTTTCCAAGCATTTTTCATTTGAAATAAGTAGGAAAATCTGATAGTGAAGCAAGTTTTTCTCGTTACAATCACAAAAAAAACTTGCTTTGACTGGCAGATTTATTTAAATTGAAAATTAGTTTGAAGCAAGTGGAAACTGTCTAAAAACAAGTTAATTTTTAGGTGATGAATCTTATTTTAAGTGGAAAGAGATTAGTTTTGACTAAAATTGAGACATTTTGACAAGAAATAAGACAAATATTCTTGGAAAGATTTTGAGTTTTTGCAGTGTTGCTTTAAGTTTAAAGACAAGCTGAGCACTGTGTAATCTGTGACAGGACAAACAACAACTTTCCCGTTATTACTCAGGAAAACTTTGCGGTTTCTGTCAAAATTTCCCAGAGGACTTTTTTTTTTAAGGGAGTGGAAACAACCTATGGTTTGAAGTCACTGGTGTTTTTATATCAAATATTTTATACAATCAAATGATGTGATTCATTTACAGATTCAAAGTATGCCATCAAAGTGAGACTGAGCCTGAAGGCAGCTCTGGGCGACAACGCTGTGAGTGTTACAGATGTTATTATTACCGTGTTGTGGTTACACTGCAAAAACTCAAAATCTTACCAAGAATATTTGTCTTATTTCTAGTTAAATTGTAACTTTTAGTCAAAACAAATCTCATTATACTAAAATATAAGACTCATCACATGAAAAAAATCTTGTTTTTAGACACTTTTTACTTCTTTCAAGCTGATTTTCACTTGAAATAAGTAGAAAAATTAGATAGTGGAGCAAGTTTTTCTTTCTTATTACAAGCACAAAAAAATTGCTTTCACTGGCAGATTTTTCTACTTATTTCAATTGAATTGTCTTATTTTAAGTGGAAAGAGATTAGTTTTGACTAAAATTTAGACATTTTGACAAGAAATAAGACAAATATTCTTTCTTGAAAATTCTTGGAAAGATTTTGAGTTTTTACAGTGTACAGTATTATTTGATACTGAATATTAATATATGTCAATGTTTTTCAGTATGAGTGGAACAACAACGAGCTGTACCTGTTCAGGGCCAGCGTGGCGTACGCTCTGAGGCAGTTCTACAGCCAGAAGAACCAGACCCTCGACTTCACGTCAGTGTCCACTGACTGCATCAACATCAAAACAGGAAAATACTCATCTTTTGCTTTTTTCTGACTTGATTTTGTTGTTGTTTTCCCGTGCAGGGCAGAAAATGTCCGCACCTATGAACCATCTCCCAGAATCTCCTTCTACATCGCCGTCACCAACCCAACGGATAACTCCACCTTCATCCCAAAGAGCGACTTGGAGGAGGCCATCAGGTGAGACCACACAAATCCACTGCTACACAATATCCCAAACACGGAAGCTTGTTTTTGATTTAATCTGTTATAGCCTATAGAGTTAAATAAATAAGTAGTTTTATTTATATAGCTGCAGCACTTTTCATACGACAGGCATGGACTCAATGTGCCTAAAGCTAAATAAAAGCTTGCAAAGAAATGTCTTTAGTTTACTTATTAAGGACAAGTTAGTCATATTAATTACTTTTATGCAATAATTGAACCCTAATAACTTTGTTCATGACTCAACTTTGCTCTTTGCACTGAACTCAAGGTCAAACTCTTTGTTCATTTCTTCAGTTTATGACCAAACAGCTGTAAAACTGTCGTCCTCTGTGATAAACTGAGACAATGAACCAGGCGCGTAGGCAGGAGTGGGCCTGGCCGGGCCAGTGCCGCCCAGACGAATCACTGGCCCGCCCGTCCACGTTTCAGAAGAAGAAACTTTTAATTGATTAAATTAAATTAGTTAACCGATCGTTTTCAATGATGTTCGGTGAAATGTAAACAAAGCCGACAGTCATGTAGCGGATCTCTATTTAAAACGTTGGTGCAGCGCACTGAGCACATACGGGAGAGAGGAGGTGAAAAGAGACAATGTTACCTGTTGTATAATAGGCTACTGGACTCAGCATGTAGCACGAGACCAGTGAGTAACGAGTCAAAAAGCTGCAGACAGCCTAACTGATGACTGCCTCATCACTGCTCATGAACGCAGCTCTAACCCTAACCCCGGTGCTTCAGCACAGTGACGCTTTGATAAACACACCAGATTCACGCTGGTTAGTATCTTCCTGTAATTTAGCCGGTCGCTACTGGAGCTTAATTTAAAAAAAAAAAAATTAAAAAAAAAAAAGCGCTCATCAGCGAACAGCGGATCCTCCAGGCTACTACAGTTGATCAGCTGGCATGAGGTCAAGGCGTAGCTACAGACCTGTCCCAAGAAGAGTTTAAATCGAACGCAACTGGACTTGATTTTGTCTGGGAAGACGTTTCACCTCTCATCCAAGAGGCTTCATAAGTTCATGTAGCCTACGCATCCCAGCCTGGTCAGATGCGTAGGGTACAGGAACTGATGAAGCAAGTCCAGTTGCGTTCGATTTAAACTCTTCTTGGAATACTATGACCTGGACAAATGAGAATATGTACAGGCTTACAGACCTGTCACAGTCACAGGTGCATCTAGGCCTAATTTTTTTAGGACTTCAACCTCAGAGCTCTCTGTCCTCAGACAGTCTCTGAACATCACACAGGGACAATATGGAGCTGCTTGTGTGATTGGTTACTGTATGACTGACTGTTCAGCCGATATCTGCTCTGAGGTGATCAATGCGCAAGTGGTGCGTTCGTGGACCACAGCAGTGTAGGAATTTACATGCACAACAATTATCAACGATCTTAAAAGAATAATGCTCAGAGGGACGACCTTTTGTACAGGTAGCCCAAATTATATTGTTTACATAGGTACGTAGGCTACAGTTAAATACAGTTTATCATCATAGTGGCAGGAAAGATCATTAGGTAGCCTATCAAATATTGTGTTGGTCAAGAATAAGTTACAAAAAAAAAGAAAGAAAATGATGTGCGCTAGATGCACTGTCCTTCTGAGAAAAGATGGCCCATCCGATTTTGTACTGGCCCACCCAAAATTAAAATTCTGCCTACGCCACTGCAATGAACATGTTCAACACAATGATCCTAGATACAGAAGACATTGTATTTTGAATCTGTGCCAGATATTGTAGCTTCTGACCAACGCTGTACAGTACAAGATAATATCAGTATATATTATTAATACGTAAAGAATGTTTAAGGACAGAGTTCTGTTGAGACAGAAGCAGCTCATGAATAACATTTCTAATAATAAAATATGTTTGGAAGATTTGTGACTTGGTAAAAACTGATTATTTCTGGGTAATAATGGAAAAACCCTTCTTCAAGGGGTGCGGAGGAAATAATCCTAAAACGAAGTTAGCATTTATGTTTAGTTGTTTCCTGCTGTGTCAATGACAACGAACCTGTTTCCTCACTGATCTCAGGTTAAGTCGAGGTCGTATCAACGATGCCTTCCAGTTGGACGACAGGACGCTGGAGTTCGTTGGTGTCCCGGTGACTCTGGCGCCCCCTGTGGAGCAGGCGGTGGAGGTGTGGCTCGTCGTGTTCGGAGTGGTCATGGGACTCGTGGTGCTGATGGGAATCTACTTGGTCGTGTCCGGTATCAGGGAGCGCAAACAGTGAGTTTGGTCTCATTGTCATGATCATCATCACCGTCATCTTCCAATCCAATCTGTTTTTATTTACAGAGCACATTTAACAACCAAGTGCTTTTCAACAGAGGTGAAATAAATAAAATCAACATTAATTCAAATATAAATGAAATGAAATGGACAACAATAAGAACATAAAATAAAAGTGAAGCTGGGGGTTTGTTTCACATTACTTTAGCCCGAGTTATTACATTATACAAGTAAGTACTGATTACAAGGAAAAGTAACTATAGCATCATTTTTTAAATAAAATGTTCAAGTATGTCAAATTACTTGGACTTACCCCCCTGCTGGAGGAGATGGAGGAGAAGAGGCTGGAGGAGGTAGAGGAGGAGGAGACGGAGGAGAAGAGGCTGGAGGTGGTAAAGGAGGAGGAGCTGGAGGAGATGGAGGAGGAGAGGCTGGAGGCTCACAGGTGAGCTTGAAAGAATAAACATTATGGGCTGGTCGCACTGCACGTGGAACTGAAGCGCAGCGCCCTGGAGCGGAGGCAGTTTCAGATAGGCGCACATGTTAACCAGTCTGCTTGGTCGCACATCTCGCGCTGTGGAGTGCAGTGCACGTGGCTGCAGCACACGCCGTGAGCGCCGCTTTCAAGCTGGATAGACCAGATCGTACCAAACAGGAAGTCGGGCACAGAAAAGGCGAGAGAATCCGGTCAATTTTCTAAATAAAATAATTAAATGATGATTAAGTTGTTGCTTGTCCGTCTATAAATATTTGACCGTTGCGTGTGCACACGAGACGCACATACACACATGTTTAAAATGACGTGTGTATGTGTGTGTGTGGAAAACCAAGTGAATACGAGTATGGGCGACTACCGTCGATGCCTGACAGGCGCGAAGAGAGGAGGAGATGTACACTCCCAGTGCGACCAGCCAAGCGCCTGAGAAGGCGTGCGCTCAGTTTACGCGGGCAGTGCGTCCGGGGTGTTAGTCATGAGATTAAGCATTGTGACATTCTCATGAACGTAAATTAGCGTCTCTTTGGCTTTTTGTCACCAACTATAAGAGTCACATTTGCCCTCCCCCTTGCATACATTGCATTCTTAAAGGTATAGTAAGTAGGAATTCCCCCCGTCTAGCGGTGCAGTTGCATATCTGAACGTATTCTTGATGTTGCATTCAGGTGAAATGGGGCAGACGTCAGACAGACAACAGACGCTGCATGTAACAGATAAACAAGCCTCTATGGTGGTGCGTAAAGCGGCTGCCCCATGTATTGGTTACAGTCCTCAACGCAGGCATCCCCGGTTCGAATCCTGCATCGGGCAGACCTTTCCTGTCATTCCTCTCTCTCTGCCTCCCCCTTTCCTGTCTATCTCACTTTGTGCTATCAAATAAAGGCAGAAAAAGCCAAAAAACAAACAATACAGGCGTGACAATATGTTGTCATGGTGATGTCGTATTGTATACCTGACCCACGTTTTACCGTCTTTCTGACGGCCGTCTGTCTGACTGCACCTGAATGCAACATCAGAGCCTCCGTCCTTCCTCACACTACACAGTGGTGACAGTTTTAACAGGCGCTACCTGGAAAACTTTCTCCCCGAGCCGACAGCTCCGCTCAGTTTCCGTGGTTACCTACTGTCACGCTGCCACTCAAAGTAAAAAATGGCGATGCAACATGCGTTGCCCACTTATGTATTTGTAACAACTTGCAACAACTCATTCTAAGGTACGAGAAAGCTTTCATTTGTATGAGACTGTAATTCCACTTCAGTGAAATACGGATTTATGAAAGACATTTTAGATTTTCACTAATAAAAAACCAAATAAGTTACACACTGGGGCTTTAAGAAACAATATGACACAAAACGGACATCCCCACAATGAAAAAAAAAGTGAAAATTTTGTGAGTCCTCCATGCCATTCCTCCATTCTCTGAGTTACGGGGGGGTCCACACAGCAGTATTTGTCCATATAATGGTTGTGAATGGACACCACTTTTCTTCGTCCAATAAGACACACCAAAAAACATCCAAATACCTCCATACTGCTCGTCTGTAAATGTCCCTCTTGTATTGAAGCCCCGACATGAGAAATTGATCTGAAAATATTTAATAAGTCTATAGTTTAAGCTTGTTTGTAGCGGAAGCTCCCAGTGTCTCAGTTCACTGCCCTTCCTGACCGGCGGAACAATTTCTCATGTCGGGGCTTCAATATAAGAGGGACATTACAGACGAGCAGTATGGAGGTATTTGGATGTTTTTTGGTGTGTCTGTTTGGGCAAAGAAAAGTGAGCACCATTCACAACCATTATATGGACAAATACTGCTGCGCGGACCCCTCCCGTAACTCAGAGAAGGCATGGAGGACTCTGAAAATTCTCACAGTCCTTAGTCAACATGAGGGTGAGTAGATAATGAGTGAAATTCAAATTTTGGTGAACTATCCCTTTAAAATTGAGCCAAGGGGAAGTAAATACAAAAAAAAGATTGGTCCAAGGATAGAGCCCTGAGGGATGCCAAAAGAAAGCAGTGTTGAGGATGAGGTTGAGCCCCCTCTCCTGCAGATACTATGATGATTTTATATGTACTGTATATGTGAGACAATTTCTCTTCCTCTCTGTGTTTGTAGGAAAGCAAAGAAGCCAGCTATGGAGAATCCATACGATCTGTCCATTGAAGCACAGACCAACAAAGCCTTCGAGGACAGCGACGACGAACATACCGGGTTCTGATCCAGAGGGAAGGAGTCGTCAGTGTCATCAGATACTATAATAGCAAACATCAACACCACTAAATGTGTAAATGTGTAAAATTATTCATTTTTACCCTCATCATCATTATTGTACAGTGAATATTCCTGTAAAAATACACATACTAGTATTAATATACTAGTATTTCTCTACACATGAGGTTTTATAAGGAGCTCAGCTCAACATACACTGAAGGTTATTGTGCTGTTCTAGTTTGATGCATCAATAATGATTATTAAGAGTTTTTATAGAAATAGTGAACTTGTTTTCGTACCATGTAGTTCATATATAGTTTATCTAATGGCTTTTAATATAAATTGAATAAAGTGCAAAAATACAAATGAAAATATAATACTTCAAATTGCATTTCATACAAGTCTGCATTAAGAAAAAATATAATAGGATATATGCAATAACAACCAAATTTAAAGGTGCTATGTTTTTCCTGCAGCTACAAAACCAGCATTGAACACTAAAATCTGTTTGTACAAAATATAGAAGAAAAGTAACTAACCCTAACCCATCACTTCCTGTTTCATAAACACAGGAAACAAACGAAAACTAAACCAGAAAGTAGTTGTATATTGTAATAAATTTGTTGTAGATATTCAGAAATTATCAGTGTTGTATGACTCAAATTAATGATGGCTCAACAAAAATATGTTGTTCATATTACTGTTTTTTCCATTTCATTTATTATATAATATTTAACACCTTTCCCATTGCTTTTTTATTAATTTCACAAACAGGAAAATAAAATGACAGAAAAACAAACAAAGTATTATTCGGCTACATGTAGTCAGTGCTAAGTTATATTAAACTAACAGTTTCATTTATGGTTTATAACATGTTAATGTACATTTTTGCTGTATTTACATATCAGTATCACATCTGTACCTGTTGACATTATACAATCAAAGGCATTAATTATAAGTTTCATATTAAAGTTTGTGTTAACTGGATTCATGGACATGATTTACTGTATATCACAACTTTCACATCTAATGTTCATCAGAAAGTAGTAAATAAATAGATAAATGTAGCAAAAGGTTCATAAAAACATACACACACAAATGTTTAGACATAGTTGTATGATACATATCTACGCACTTCTGCAATAGCAGAATTCGACCTTTGACCTCCGTTTCCTTCACCGGATAAAAAGATTATTTAAAAAGAAGAAGAAGAAGCTTCTCTGGTGTTTTTCCTTCAGTTCAGCATCGCCTTCAAGTCCCAAATAAAACTTTAAAGCGTTAAAGCGACTCGGATGACTTCTGGATGACAAAGAGGAAGGAGTGCTCGTCCTGCTGCTCCGGCTGCTCGATCCTCACCTCGGTCTGTGTGTTAAGGATCTGGATGAACCAGCCGCGGTGCAGCGCCGACTCAAACGTCATGTGACGCGCCTGGGCTTTCTTCATGTAGAAGACGAAGGAGAGCGTGCTCTTGTCGTCCTTGGAGATCTGCTTCAGCCTCTGCTTCTCACACGTCTGCAACCACCACAACAAAAACACTTTCAGAGGCGGATTTGTTTGAGCGTCTTTACGCTGGCTCCCTGTTTAGGATACATTTTAAAGGGATACGCCAACTCTTTTTTTTTCGTGTCTTGCCTCACTCCTGAGTTCATGACAAGCAGATAGACACCATCTTTTCGACTCTGCGTGTAGTAACAAGGGAGATACGGGCAGAGCTGGCGCACCACTAATTAGCTTAGCTCAAGCCTGCCTCCACCTAAAGTCATCAGAGCGGTCAAATGCCGGTAAAGGGACAAGATTTGTCAAAACGGAGGGTTCAAGCAAAGACGGTTTATTCAATGTGGGTCGATTGTTGCCCGTGCATTTTAAAATATTGGGTTTTAATCGTTATTCTAATTTTTTCTTATATTATTATTATTAGTATTATTGTTGTAGTTGTAGTTTTTACCTCCACCCGTAGGAACACCCTCCCGTCTTCACAGCAGCACCTGAGGAAGCAGTTGGAGTTGGTGAAGTTCAGCACCACAGCAACTCCTTTGAACGACCTCCCTATGATGGTGGACTTGTAGTGGTAGATGGTGATGTTCTCTGGACACACACGCACAATAGATAAATGATCAAAACGCAGGAATCAATCTGAGATCCAACTGTCAGTAACTGTTTCAGCGAAGGAGGTGAAGCGGCTGCAGCTCAGACCGACTCACTGACCGGGGTTGGGGGAGGCGTACAGGGATTTCTGTGAGCACAGACTCCTCAGGTACTGGTGAGAGGCCACATGCTCCATGGAGACGTTCACCTGCTCCTTGGTCTTCTTGTATGTGCTTCCTCTGGAAACTGTAGGAGACACAGGGGTCATGAAACTCAATCATACCTCCACACTGCTGGTGGGTCAGGCATTTCCTGCTTTATTTTTGAAATTCTTTTGACCAAATGACTGAGTCTTGACTTCTTATTTATGTGTTTTTGTAGCTCTACCTTTCTTCAGCCTGAAGCTTGACTTGACTGTTTGATTCTGAACTGAACTGATCTGATCTGAACTGGTCGATTGTGAGACTTAAAACATGTCATTTTGCTGCAGGTGAAACTCTGTCGACTTTTTGCCAAGTTTCTGATCCTTCGTTTCAAATGTTTCAGTTCCACCAAAAACAGAAAACTTCTCCAAACGGACGGTTTCACTGAAGCAACTGGTCAAATCTCACAGGAAGCACAGATCAGAGGATCTGAAGTAGCCTACATTCAGCTGATTATATAGTTTATCAACTGTTGATGCTTTTACTTTGGAGTAAAAGTTGAAATTAAGTATTAAGTTATTTCTGGCTCTACTGTATATATAAGTTACATTGACATTGAATGTCTCACGTCTCTGTCTTGATAAAGACTGTCGGCCATGAGGTTTGATGTTACACTTCCACACAAATACTATATGAATGAATTAAAACATTAGAAGAAAAGAGGAGGTGAACTTTCTCACCGAGCGTCACAGTGCTGGATTCTGTCACCATGACGACGTCGTTGTACATGCATCCCACCCCGTTGCAGCCCTGACAGGGGCTGTTGGGGTTGCACGCCCTCCCTCTCACCACCGACACGCTGGTTTTCTTCATGGTAACAACCAGCAGATCTTTATCCTCTCCGTCGGCATCCAGTTCTCCTTTACACACGTCCTCCAGCAGACCTTCATCCTCTCCTCCTCCTTCTCCTCCTTCTCCTTCTCCTCCTCCGTCCCCCTCCTCCTCCCTCTGCATCTCCATGCTGAAGCTGAAACTCGTGGACTCTTTGGAGACGGGATGCAGTATGTCCTCGCCTGGAGACGGCGGCTCGTAGGGCTCCTTCATCCTGCTCGCCTTGTGCACTTTCTGAAGAGACAAGAACAAGAAGAACAAGAACAAGAACACAAGGGTCAGTGTCGGCTCAGAGTTTGGTGAAGTTTGTCCAGAACCATTGAAACATTTTGGACAAAGTGCGTCCAGACTTTTGACTGTCACTGTGACGTCGATCTATTTCTTCTGCATTCAGCATTTCATATAAATACACTTTAAACCTCCAGATCTGACACCAAAGTTCTTTACAATACAACAATACAATTATACAACAACAAAGATACAACAACACAACACTAAAATGACATAAAATACACATGTATGTACTGTAAGTAAGACCTCCCTTTGGTGTATGTTATATAACAAAACAACGAATCACCTACTCAGACTGACACCTTGAGACTCTGATCAGTGTGTGAAGCTCTTGAACTCACCAGCATCGGATTCCCGTCAGCCAACATCTGTGCCAACTCCTCAGGTGTGAGAAGCTGCAGGTCGACGCCGTTGATCTGCAGCAGTTTGTCTCCTCTCCTGCAACGTTTGGGATTTTACACGACAACATTAAAGGTCGGGTTGGAGATCCTGGAGAAACGCTTCCATCAGGCCTCATTTTATATACACAATTCAAAGCTTTGTCTCATGACTCATTCAGGTTAGGGTTAGGGTTAGGTCAGCACCAATCAGCATCGTCTTTTCCTTGGTTAGGGTTAGGGTACCTGATTAGTGCAGAAAGAGGAGGGTGGGACGGAGACGGCAGCTTGATTGACACATCAGGATCCAATCATCGAGAATGGCGTTCAACATGACTGGATGCTGTTTCTCCAGGCTGGTTCATTCCAGACTGTTCCCATTTTTGTGAAACAGCATTAAATGACTTGGTTGCAATCCGGTGTGGAGAGGATTTCAAGAACAAGATCTTGGGTAGAAGTCTAATTCTTGTCATTCACACCTTAGTTTAGAGATTGTAAACGAGATTATAAACTTTGCCTTGTTAGAAAGTGAAGGTATCCTTTGATTTCTGAAGGTTGATGCTTCTTTTCTTTCTTTGCTTTTCTTTCTTCTTTCTTTATTTGGTTAATGAGCCATAACTGTTTTTATTAAATTAACTTTTACAGATTCTTGTTTCTAAGTCCTTTCTGTTATTTCCTAAAAGCTTTTTTTTTTAAGGATTTGCGTTGGTTAATCAATTCTTTTTCAAGATTTTTACTTTCTTTTTGGGGGCGAGGTTAAATAAATCAAATGATTCTTATTCTTGATTATTGTTTTAATGCAGCACAATAAATATTTTCCAAGGTTTAAATTTTTATTTTTTATTTTTATATTAGATTAGATAATAATTATTTCAAACCAAACAAAATGATATCTTACATACAACATAACAAGATAATCCACAAGACACCATATAACCATATATTGAACAGGAACAAACACTAACAATAACAAACACTGTATGAAAAGGGGATGGAAGAAGCAAAGTTTACTGAATATATTTCCAACCCCAGACAACACACATGCAAAACACAAGGTCACTCTCCGAAACCCTTCATCCCCACAAACATCTCATCAGTTTACATCATTTATCTCCTCCCCGTTACACATTTCAAACACTCCTTTTCTAAACTTCCTTTTAAATTGATTAACATTTTTACTGAGTTGAACCTCTACATCTAAATTATTCTATAGAATAACCCCTCCAACAGATATACACTGTAAAAACTCAAAATCTTTCAGAGGATATTTGTCTCATATCTTGTCAAAATGTCTAATTTCTAGACAAAAATAATCTCTTTACACTTAAAATAACTCATCACCTAAAGATTGATGTGTTTTTAAATCATTTTCACTTGTTTCAAACAAATTTTCACTTGAAATAAGTAGAAAAATCTGCCAGTGAAAGGAAGTTTTTTGTGCTTGTAATAAGAAAGAAAACTATCAGATTTTTCTACTTATTTCAAGTGAAAATAGGCTTGAAATAAGTAAAAAAAAACAAGCTAAAACAAGCTACCTTTTCACATATAACTATGTATGTACTGTATGTATTATTCTATTTGTTATGACTAGAAATTACATTTTGACTAGAAATAAGACAAATATTCTTGGAAAGATTTTGAGTTTTTGCAGTGTACATACTTTTAAGAGTTGATCTTTTTTAGTTTTCCTCTTAAGTCATATCTTCTACAACCTTCCCTCTCATGAAATAATTTTTGAATTGTACTTAGAAGAAGATTATCTTTTGCTTTTTAAATGATTTTGACTTTTACCTGACAAACATTTTCTCTCCGGTCATCTTTTTGTACTTGACCACGTTTCCCACTTCGTACTGGTGCTTTCCCTCGTGGAGCTGGTGGACGATGAGCACGCCGCCCTGGACCGTGGATGCCTGAACAACAAACAAACAAAACAACAACTTCAATCAGCTGACACACAGACACACATCATCTTCTAACATGTTGCTGTGTTTCTGTCTCCCACCTTCAGATCCATGGTGCGTTCACTGCCGCTCAGACCACAGACTGAGGGCGACCCCAGGGCGGAGGCGTTTTTAAAGTTTTCACCGAGGCCGAGCTTCTGCTTTAGAAAGGGAAGTGGGACAGAGGAGCGAGGACACACTGACAGAGGAGGAACTGATGTCAGAAGAGGAACTTAGATGAAGATGAGTAAATCTCAGATTAAAAAAAGGACCCACGGTGCGGGATCAAGTCAGAAAACAGAACTAGAGAAAACAGAAATACAGAGGGACAAAGAGATTCAACTTTATTCTACTGTTATTTTATCACAATGACTGCGAGCAGCCTGGACAGTTAACGGACTCCGTCTCCACTTCCTCTTCTTTCAATAACAAATCCACTCACTGTTACTGTCAGAATATTAGCATGAAGACACAGAATCCTGCTTTTACAGTCGACACAGGAACCAGTGGAAGAAAATTAGTTCCTCAGAGACAACGGCGTATTATCAACAGGCCATGTTCAGTTTATTCAGTAAGCAGGTTGTTGTATCTCAGATTGAACACTGTATTCTACTGTATCTCTGTGATGTACTTGGACTCTACATGTAAATCTATGCCTGGACTTAGAAAATTATTATTTAAAAACAAACTAACTTCAAACTTTATTATTTATGTCCCAAGGGGCAATTAGTTTTGCAGCAAGACAGGAACAGACTCATAAAAAAAGAGTTGGGTTAAAAAATAACCCAATTTTAACCCAACTGCTGGTTCAAATAAGGACGAACCCCTTTTTTGGTTATTTTAACCCAACAGGTTGGGCTATTCTTTTTTAACCCAACTTTTGGGTTGAATATTCAACCCAAGAGTTGGGTCATGCTAACTACAATGTTGGTTTATTTTTACACTCTTAACCCAACGAATGGGTTACTCACTGAAAAATAACCCAATTACTTGAACAACCCAGGAACTGGGTTAAATTCATAGCCTATAACCCTGAAACTGAGTTACAATCTGGAAAAATAACCCCAAAATTTAACCTAACACCAATAACTCAGAAATTGGGTTATAGAGATACCTAACATTTTTTAGTGTGTATACACAAGTACATACAGTAGATACAGAGATGCCATAAAACCTTTTAGAAATGTTAAACATTTATAACTGTGAACCCTTGACGTCCGTGTTCATTTGTATCAGTTTCCTTCTCCACCTCGTTGATAATCTGCAGAAAAGCATAAAAGTCATGCCTGCATGTATGCATGACGCCGCTGAATGAAGTGGAATGGATAAAAAGCGTTGCATCACATCTGCTGGAACATTTCTCTTTGGTACAATAAGTGGAATTGAAGATAGCAGCTGGTGATCTTAGCTTAGCTTAGCACTCGGGTGACACAGAGGACAACAGACAGACTGACTCTGTGCTGCTCATGCAGGTTTGTCATAGGCACACACCTGTTGCAGGACTCGCTGTTCTACGGTAGTCAATTAATTTTTGGGTCATTGTCGTGCTGCAGACTAAATGTGCTGATCAGATCAGAGGCCTCTCGGATGGTATTGGGAGTAATGGAGAAGAATCTAAATATCTGAAGCACAGTACTTACGACTTTCTAGGGAGACATTAACCCTATATGTCGCCATTCGTATCAAATCTGATACATGAGATTTTCAGACCTCTACATCCTCACTGTGATTTTTTCCCCTGAAAAACCTAATGTATACAATCACATGCACAATGATCAGATACTCCTCCAGGGTGCAGTTATTTATGCACCAGCAGGCCTTCACTGGTTGTGGCTAGATGGTGTACATGAGCTGCAGGAAGTGACGAAGAATCTTAACAAAGAGCAAGTTTTTCTTCCATATTACAAGCACAAAAAAACCTGCTTTCACTGGCAGATTTTTCTACTTATTTCAAGTGAAAATTAGTTTGAAACAAGTGAAAATGATCGAAAAACAAGTCAATTTTTAAGGTGATGTATCTTATTTTTAGTGGAGAGAGGTTAGTATTAGACATTTTGACAAGAAAAGAAAAAAAGATTTGGGGTTTTTGCAGTGATAGGACTGGATTGGGTGATTCCAGAGTCAGTGCTCTTATCCGACTCATATCTTGGTCCATTGTGTTTATTATTCAAACAGCTGAATGGGAAAACTGGACCTGACCCTCAGACTGAATGACTGTGGTGACATTGTGGTGTTTACGCTCGTGCTCCAGTCAGTGTGAGTGCAGCACCTTCAGTGTTTTGATACTGAGATGAGCCGTGTTACTAAATTTATACGAGTGCACACTGAAGCTATTTCCAGCTTTTCCCAGTCGAGCCAGTGAAGCTAAATGTGTAGAGGTGGATTGAGTTACATGAGACACACACACTCTGGGTCTCTGAGTCCATACACTCGACCACGTTGTTTCCACGTCCGGCTGCAGGTTCCGACAGGTAACGTAGTGAAGCTTCGTTTGCATGAAGACTGTTTTTATATTGAATACTGATGTGAGAGTTAGAGAGAGAAGTTTCACTTCTGTAAAAACAACATTGTTCAAACTCTCAGATGATTAGTCACGTTGTGCTTGTTGGATGTTAAACCTCTTGTCCAGAGTCTTACAAACAGCTCTCAGAGTAGTTCATTTGACTAAAGTTTATGGTTTAAACTAAATGTTGTAAAACTAAAACTGGTCTGTGATGATCAGAGGAACTAAGTCACGAATCAACTTGACTAAGAAACAATAAAATATTTCATTGTTTTTCTTCTGTGAGAGCTTCAAGATATGAGTTTGTTTGTATCTGAGATTTAATTTAAAATAGAAACTGAACAAAACTTTGCACTGTAAAAACTCAAAATCTTTCCAAGAATATTTGTCTTATTTCTTGTCAAAATGTCTCAATTTTAGTCAAAACTAATCTCTTTCTACTTAAAATAAGACTCGTCACCTTAAAAATCAACTTGTTTTTAGATCATTTTCACTTGTTTCAAACTAATTTTCAATTGAAATAAGTAGAAAAATCTGCCAGTGAAAGCAGGTTTTTTGTGCTTGAAAGAAAGAAAGAAAAACTTATTTCAAGTGAAATTATGCTTGAAGTGTCTAGAAACAAGCTACTTTTCATGTGATGAGTCTTTTTAGTATAATTAGATTTGTTTTGACTAGAAGTTACATTTTAACTTGAAACAAGACAAATATTCTTGGTAAAATTTTGAGTTTTTGCAGTGTAGTTTGGAGCAGAAACTAGTTACAGGTCAAAGAACCAAATTTGTAAAAAAAGTAAAAGTTTCCTCACGCCTGTTTTTAACTGTGAGTCTGTGTGTGTGTGTGTGTGCGTGTGTGTGTGTGTTTCAGATGGTGCTGCTGGATGTGTTATTAATAGGGAGTGGTCCTCAGGCCTTGACCCTGGCCAGTTTACTGACCAATCAGGAGCCAGGACACTCAGACCTGGGACATGACCCCTCCCCCTCCCCCTCCTGTCCATCCAACAGAAGACGCTACAGCGACAGGAAGAAGAAGAAGAAGAAGGAGAAGGAGACAACAACTGGTAATTTTATTTACGTTGCATTGAAAACAGAGACATAACGATGAAAAACTATTATCCACTGATAATCAATCAATGGATCATTTAAAGCCACAGTTTCAGACTTACACACAGCTTGAGGCATTTTTATTTTGTAATATTTTAGTAACACTTTACCATAAGGATCCCTTAATTAACGTTAGTTAGTACATTATTAAGCATGAATTCACTGTTTACAGATATACACTGTAAAAACTCAAAATCTTTCCAAGAATATTTGTCCTATTTCTTGTCAAAATGTCTCAATTTTGGGGTGGCGTTTAGCTCACTGCGTAGAGCTGCCGCCCCATGTTGAGGCTCAGTCCTCGGTGCAGGCGGCCCCGGTTCAAGTCCTATGTCGGATGGCCCTTTGCGTGTCATTCCACTCTCTGCCTCCCCATTTCCTGTCTCTCTCGACTGCAGTATCAATTAACGGCAATAAAAGCCCAAAACATATACTTAAAAAAAAAGTCAAAATTTTAATCAAAACTAATCTCTTTCCACTTAAAATAAGACTCGTCACCTAAAAATGAACTTCGTCACCCTATTAAAATAATGGCCTAAGTCATTTTTTGGCGAAAATGAGTTTTTGGCCTAAATCATCTCCTGATAATGCTGGCCACCTCTGGTAAAAAAATCTTAATCCTTAGTTGAGAGGATCATGGTTTTTATGTCCTATAAGACAATGGCCTATGTCAAGAGGGTGACTTAGGCCATTATATTCTTGGCCTAAGTCAAAAAAGTTTGATTCTTTAGGATAAAATGTCTGACTTAGGCAATTTAACACTTGTGTGATTTTAACTTCCTGCATACACTGGTGCTTCACTGAATTGAAATTGAACGTTTTAAACTCAAATATTTCAAGTAAAATAAACGTAACATCTAATTTATACTCATTATCCCTCTTATTACATGGCTTACGACTTTTATCGATTCATAAATTGCATCATTAAGTGAATCTGCAAGTCTGGTCACTTCTCTGCTGTTTTGCTAACTTCCCTCCTGGTTGTGTGCATTTGATTTCAACAAAGCCTTTGATAATCAATCAGTGGATCAATGGATTATCATATTCAATTCAATTCAATTTATTTTTAAAATAAATTGAATTGAATTGAATATGATAATCCATAACCCAGTACCTGGGATGAGAATCAGCACCTCCAAGTCCAAGGCTAGGTTCTCAACCTCCAGGTTCTGTCTCAAGTGGAGGAGTTTAAGGCCCTGTCCCACTTTACCCACTTCCACTTGATTTTGACCCAGGCACTCAGTTTTGCACATCCTCATATAGGAGTAGTGTGTCCTAATGGGCTCTATGCACAGTTCCACTATTTCCTGAACTTAATGCTGCTCCTTTGTTTGCTTTCTTACATTATTGGACAAACTGATCAATCCAGGAGGATGGAGGCCACTCAGAACCAAGTGCTAGTGTTAAGGGAAAAGAAATGGGACTGGGCCTAAGTATCTTGGGGTCTTGTTCATGAGTAAGGATGGACTGCGAGAATGACAGGCAGGTCGGTGCAGCGGCTGCAGCAATGCAGTCGTGGTATTGGTCTGGTGTGGTAAAGAAGGTCTTGATTTACCAGTCCATCCATGTTCCTACCCTCATCCATGGTCCTGAACTTTGGGTCATGACTGAAAGAACAAGATCTCAGATACAAGTGACCGAAATGAGTTTCCTCCGCAGGTAGGCGGGGTGCTCCCTTAGAGATAGGGTGAGGAGCTTTGTCACCGAGGAGGAGCTCGGAATAGAGCCGCTGCTCCTCCACATCAAGACGAACCAGCTGAGGTGGCTGGGGCATCTGTATCGGATGCCCCTTGGACGTGTCCCTATAGAGGTGTTAAGGCCATGCCCCCCTGGAAGTAGACCTTGAGGAAGACCCAGGACACATAGTAGTGACAATAGGTGCGTTCGAGATGATCCAGGCCTGTGCAGAATCAATCGCCGGTGACCAGCACACAATGCATGCCGGTTAGATTTGTGTCCGACTTTCTCCCGACTCGCAACCGCCTGTAAGCCTCAAGGCATGATGGGAAAGTCACCGGATCATGAGCTGGTTGGTTCTTAGGTCTGTGAACACTACGTGTTGTTGTATAATGCTAGCTTATATGAATCTCATGTTGTACTGCTAGAAAATATTCACACAGAGTCAAACTTCTGTTCTGAGAACTATGTTGGTTATTTATTGGACACTTGCAATACTGCATAAGAAATAGTTCGGTGACTTCCTGTTTGTATTGACGATGGCTGGAAACCGTCCGACTTGACTGCAGCTTTTTGTCACCACCCCCTGCTGCTGCCGCCTGCTCTCACCAACCTTCCAGGCAAGGCGCAGTTCATCTAGAACGCACCCAATGTCACTCGGCTGGGTTGGGAACACATTGGTATCCTCCCAGAAGAGCTGGAGAAAGCGTCTGGGGAGAGGGAAGTCTGGGCCATCGAATTTCAAGTCGAAAAAATGTTGCTTACTAGGTTTTTTCTGTTCTTAAACGTGCCAACCAGGTAATTTTTGACCCTAATACGACACAGGAGTTAATTTAACTTTAATTTAACTTAATTGAACGTTTGTACTATGGAATGCTAGGGCACTTTAAGCCAGGTTTAAAGTTGCCTAAGTCACCCGAAAATGTTCGGAAAATTGCCTAAGTCACTTTACTCTTTAATGTTACATAATTAACACACAACGTTCTATGTATATCAACAGTCATCCACTGTCAAGGCCTTTTTGATTGAAATGATGAATGAATATCATATCCTCTGAATTTGGCAAAGTTTTTTGTTTTTTCCCGAAAACTTGAAAAAATGACTTAGGCCATTATTTTAATAGGGTGACGACTTGTTTTCAGATCATTTTACTTTCACTAATTTTCAATTGAAATAAGCAGAAAAATCTGCCAGTGAAAGCAAGTTTTTTGTGCTTGTATTAAGAAAGAAAAACTAGCTCCACTATCAGATTTTTCTACTTATTTCAAGTGAAAATCTACTGAAAAAAGTAAAAAAGTGTCTAAAGAACAAGCTACTTTTTATGTGATGAGTCTTATTTGAAGTATAATTAGATTTGTTTTGACTAGAAATTCCAAGTTAACTAGAAATAAGACACATTAGGAACACACAGGAAACACATTAATTAATGTTGCCTAATTATTACTCCAAGTTAGTAAGTTGAATAATGTAATTGGATATCATTATGTATGCATTACTCAGCATTAATTAACATATTAGTTTATATATCAATCAATGTTAATAAAGGGACCCTTATTGTAAAGTGTTACCAACAATTGATTACCAGAGGGAATGACATCTTTAATGTGCAACTTCGTTTAAATCATTTCGAGTCCCAATAATCAATCACTCTCTCATGTCTTGATGTGTTTTGACCCAGTTTCAGTCACAGTATGAAGACTTTATCATCATTTTAATCTCTGCCTCTTTTATCAGGGCATTTTGCAGCTTTTATTGTTTTTGGCATTTCAGCTCCTGATGTTAACGTCCTCTTCTAACTCTCGGTTTTGTTTTTCACAGTCTGTTTCACTTCTGAGTACACCAACTCAGCCCTTCATCAGAGCTACTAACTAACTAACTAAGTACAACTTTTATATGACAACTGCCGGGTCACCATTTGAGTTTTTATTTTTCAGTTAATGTTTTTTGTGTACGTCATTATTGGTTCTAGAAGTACTTACATAATTACAATTATGTATTACATTTCGTGCAATATCTACACACTTGGGCATTGTGCAATACAACCTGGCACTTTAAACTGATGTGCACTTATAGGAGCCTGTGCAATACAACTTGGTGCCCATGGACTTTAGCACTTTATCTCTCAGAAACTCTTATGGCCTCCCTACCCATGGAAGTGTTTGTCAGTATGTCAATATGTTTTATATCATCATCGACATCTTGTTGTCTACATTATTATTTTGTCTATATTATTGTGTGTACTGTCACTGTACTGTTTTTATGTTATGGGACGGAAATTAGCATTGCCGCTATCCAGTACATTTACATGTTTTTATGTTCATTAATGTGCACTGCCCCATCCAAATAAACAATCAAAGTAAACCATTAAACAGATGTTACTTCCTCCCTCTGTGACCTCCTGACTCAGGTCATCTGTTTATTTCATGTCAGTCTCTGCAGCAGCAGCGGCGGTGGAGCAGAAACCGACAGTGCTCCCTCCGCTGACTCTCCGGGTGGTCGATTCCTACGGAGAGTGGGCGGCGCTGTGGCGGAGTCAGTTCACGGCTCTGAACATCCCTCACCTGCGCTCACACACTCTGGTGCACACAGACCCGCTCAACAAGGTGGAGACACAGCAACACACAAAAACTCAAAATCTTAAATTAATGAAAATAAGACTCATAACATGAAAAGTAGCTTGTTTTTTTAGACACTTTTTTTTTTTTTTAACTTCTTTCAAGCATATTTTCACTTGAAAAAGTGGAGCAAGTTTTTCTTTCTCATTACAAGCACAAAAAAACGAAAAACCTGCTTTCACTGGCAGATTTTTCTACATTTCAAGTAAAAATTAGTTTGGAACAAGTGAAAAGGATCTAATAACAAGTTAATTTTTAGGTCATGAGTCTTATTATAAGTGGAAAGAGATTAATTTTGACTAGAATTGAGACAATTTGACAAGAAATAAGACAAATATTTTTGGAAAGATTTTGAGTTTTTGCAGTACAGGTTCAGAACCAGGAAGCTGCTTCTACGGCGTGATGACAGACCACCATGTGTGTGTGTGTGTCTCCACAGAAAGCTCTGCAGGACTTTGTGCTGAGATGCGACCGCTCAGCGGAGCTTCACTCTCTCCCCGATCAGATTTACATTCTGGATGAAAACGCGTTTTTCAACGACATGCGACTTGGGAAGAAGGAGAAGAAACGACTGAACGTCACCTCGACGCTGAAGAAGAGTTTGTCCTTCAGCCTCCCAGGAACCAGACTCAGTGTGGACTTCTTCAGAGACCAGGTGGGACGCAGAGGGTTGATGTGACTGCAGCTGATTTAATCTCCAGGTCTTGTTAAACTAATGAAGAGACGATCCTTTAAAGGGATAGTTCAACATTTTGGCAAAGGGTATTATCATAGTCCCTATAGTCATAGCAGTAGGTTTGTTACCTTTAATTGTCGGTGCAAACTATTTTTAGAACGGCGGAGCAGAGCCGTGAGCTGCTCAGAGCTACACTACGGAGGCTCATGGGATTTCTTGGTTTCCCTCATCAAACTCATCAAATACACAATCCAACAACTCCACAACGCTCTGGTGGACAAGTTGTGACCTGCACATTCACCACACTATGAGATAACAACACAACGTTACCAGACAGAGTTATTTTAGAGGGAAATGCAGAGACTGCTTGATGAAAAACTGTCCCTGAAGGCAACGTGCATCAGCGGTTTTGCATGAATTTCCCTTTAAGCGGAAAGAAACTAAAACCTGTGCATTTCTGTTTGTTGATGTCTGAATCTTGACTCAGGTGCAGAGATATGACCTGGACAAACTGCTGATCAAAGGAACGGTGGAGAAGATTGTCCCCGTCACCGAGCAACAAGAAGAAGAAGAAGTAGAAGAGAGGGATGATGAGAACGACAGTGTGAAGCAGTGGGAGACGGAGGGAGAGGTTCGGACGTCGAATGAAAGCAGAGGAGATGAGAAGAGGAAGGAGAAGAAGAAGAGAGTGAAGTATTTTGAAGTCCATCTGCAGCAGGACGGCGTCGTCCTGAAGGCTCGCCGGGTCGTCGTGGCGACGGGACCGACCCGGGCCCAGATGGCCAATGTCCCGTCGTGGGTGAGGAGCATCGGGGAGAGTTTCCCAGAGGAGCGACTGCAGCACACGGTGCAGCTGATGCATCACCTGACCAGGTCCCAACAGGAAGTGAGAGACACAGAGACGTCTCCTGGTCCAGGTGAGTCCACTGACATCATCACTGTCTCCTGTGACATCACTGCCTACGTTTACATGCAGTCAATATTCAGGTTCAGGTCAATATTACAGTTTCTGAAACATTCAGAAGAATAATGTTATTAGTGTTTACATGGTAATTGTAATCAATAGAGTGCGGAAGCAGGAAGTAACGTCGCCATGGGACCTCAATTCTTAAAAAACCTCCATGTAAGTGAACGGGAGTCAAAATTTTATTTCGTGATCCGATTGGATTGTGCCATGAGAAAAATATCTCATCGTACATTTCCTACGAGAAAAAAGTCATAACATTACGAGAATAAAGTTGTAAATTTACGAGAATAAAGTTGTACGAGAAAAAAGTTGGAAGTTTACGAGAATGAAGTCATACATTTGCTATGAGAAAAAACTCATTACAAAAATAAAGTCGTAAGTTTACAAGGATAAAGTCGTACATTTCCTACGAGAAAAAAAGTCATAACATTATGAGAATCAGATTTGTAAATTTACGAGAATAAAGTCGTAAATTACAGTACGAGAATACAGTAAAGCCGTACATTTCCTACAAGAAAGAAGTCATAACCCAAATTCATTTATTTTCGAAGTTCGTGATTTTTTTATTTGTAAATGTGGCCCTAATACTCCGTCATAGGTGTTTACCTGGCCGTGTACAACTGGGTTATTGTTAATATTCCGGCTATGAAATTGACTGCATGTAAATGTAGTGCCAATCACCTGTTACATCCCAGTCACCTGTCTTTGTCATGTGAGCAGCAGCTGTGAGTGTGATGATCCGTTCTGCTGCTGCTTGATGCTTCATGATATTGAACTGATTTTCTGCTTTCACTCGATGTCTCTGACGCCCTGAGTGGTTCTGACTCCTCATCCTCTCTGCAGCTCTGTCCTTCACACAAGCACCTTGTGCCTTATGATGTCTGTGTAGAGCTGTGTGTAGTGAGTGAGCCAGGCCAGAGAGTAATGGTAGTAGGTGGAGGTCTGACCAGCGCTCATGTCGTCTCAATTGCCCTGCAGCAAGGTGCCAGCCACGTGACCTGGGTCATGAGGAAGCACCTCCAGGTCTAGTGACAGTGTGGAACTGCATGTGGACCAAAGCATAAAAAGATTCAGCAGATACAGCTGTGCCGCCTCCTGCACACACGCGTCAGTCTCGGCTCTGTTCCTCCTGCAGCTGAAGCAGTTTGACGTGGGCGACGTGGAGAGCCTGGTGGGCCGCTACTCGCACGTGGAGCACGGCATCAAGATGGACGGCCGAGCTTATCTACGGCAGTTCTACAACGAACGCAGCCTCCACAAACGGCTAGCCATGATCCGCCAGGCCAGGAAGGGGGGAGCCGTCACCCCCGAGGCCTACATCCACCTGCAGCCGTTCATCCTCAACGGACAGGTGGACGTGAGGACCTACTGTCAGGTAATGGTGTTTAGGATGGAGGGGACGAGATGAGAGGAGATAAGACGAGAACATTAGACATGAGATTAGACAAGTTGAGACGAGGCGAGAAGACATGAGCTGAGATGAGATAAAACAAGGGGCGATGAGTTGAGGCGAGATGCAGCGAGACAAATTGAAATGAGATGAATTGACCCTTTGTTGGCCTTCTGATTGGTCTGCTGTTCCACGTGTTGTGCAGCATTCTAAGGTTGGACAACCCTGGGATGAAACCCTATGAAACCAGATAGGTAAACAGCAATTTTTTTCGGCAAAAATTAATTTTTCAATATGGTTAAAATGTGCCTGGGGTTCCTGTAATAGTACTCACGATATCTGGAACATATTCCCGGAGTCATCCCATTCCCCAAACCCAAGACATCAATACTTAGCCTATGTATATAAATCGTCTAGCAAACATAACATTACCGTTGCTAATGTCTTTTGAACTTTGTGAAGTTTTACGAGAACAAACAGGAGATCGGCGGAGATTAAGTTAACCCTTCCGTGACCATTGTTTGTCCAACCAAGCAACAGTAACCATGGAGGGCGGGACATAACAAAAAGTTTAGACAAGACAAGATGAGACGAGATGAGCTGAGACAAAACAAGATTCGAGGAGACTAGAAGATGGTTCATAAAAAACAACTGAAAGAAATGAGATTAGAGTCTATTAGAGATGAAACCAGATTGATTGGAATAAATCTGGAGAGATAAGGATGAGTGAGATGAGAAGATGAGAAGAGGTCAGATACCAGAAAGCCAGAAGAGATGAAGTCAGATGCAGTAACGAAAAATGAGGAGAGATGAAAACATTTATCAAAGATAATTTGAGATGATGTCATGTACTGTAGGCCTATAATGAGGACCAGGTGAGGTCAGCAAAGGTCAGATGAGGTCACATTAAAAGTAGCTTGTTTTTAGACAGTTTTTAAACTTCTTTCAAGCAGATTTTCACTTGAAATAAGAAGAAAAATCTGATAGTGGAGCAAGTTTTTCTTTCTTATTACAAGCACAAAAAAACTGCTTTCACTGGCAGATTTTTCTACTTATTTCAAGTGAAAATTAGTTTGAAACAAGTGAAAATGATCTAAAAACAAGTTAATTTTTAGGTGACGAGTCTTATTTTAAGTGGAAAGAGATTAATTTTGACAAGAAATGAGACATTTTGACAAGAATTAAGACAAATATTTTTAGAAATATTTTGAGTTTTTTCAGTGTAACCAATAATCCATACTGATCCATAATGTGCCGGTGCAGGTGAGCGAGGCCAGCTGGTGCTACAGGAACCAGGCCTGGAGTCTCAGCCTCAGCACCGGAGGACTCTGGACCGGGGACCGGATCTGGCTCGCCACCGGCTGCAAACTGGATGTGACCCAGGACCCGCTGCTCTCTGAGCTGATGGAGGAGTTCCCCATCCAGGTGAGCACAAGAGGAAATACACTTATAGGATATATACTGTGCGTATAGTGTTTGTGAAACATTTGGACTTATAAAGTGTGTTTTCCCTCTGCAGGTGCTGGACGGGTGGCCATGTATATCAGAGAGTCTGCAGTGGACGGACGGGTGTCCTCTCTACCTGATGGGCCAGTACACTGCTCTGCAGGTACGGGAGTCCACACCCACACACAGACAGACAGATAGATAGATAGATAGATAGATAGATAGATAGATAGATAGATAGATAGATAGATAGATAGATAGATAGATAGATAGATAGATAGATAGATAGATAGATAGATAGATAGATAGATAGATAGAACTTTATTCATCCTGAAGGAAATTCTTCTGCCAGGATTCTCCAAAGGAAAATGTGTGAGGGAGATAAATAGGATACAAAGAGGAAGTACAGCATATGATAAAAAGTATCCTACAATGTCTAAAATAATAGAATATGCTACAAGTGCAAAAAAAAAAAAAAAAGGCACGGGCTCTGTTTCCTCTAAGTTCAAACCCTCTGTGAATAACCTTGGTGTCATGTGACCCGGCTCTGATCTGGACCAATCTCTCATTACTTTGACCAAGGTGTCCACTTGATGAACTGTTCACATTAACACGCATTTGGACTGTGTGTGTGTGTGTGTGGGAGGGGAGGGGTGGGGGGGGGGCTGCTGTACTGTAACACCAGATTTGACTATGTGATCACATTTAGAGCTCTGCCCGGTCCGACACCTGCAGCAGGAAACTGCTGACTCTTTACTTCTGCTTTACTGTGTTTCCTGTTGCTCTCTGCTCGTATGTATTTATATTTCCTTTCTTTTATCGGCTCCTGTAAAGCACTTTGTGACTGTGACCATATAAATAAAGTTACATAGCCTATACTTCTAGGTGGGGCCTCATGCGGTGAACCTGGCCGGGGGACAAGCTGCCAGCATGAGGATCTACAAGGACCTGGTCCAGCAGCTGCATCAGGACGGAGCAGCAGCTGCAGACAGATCCAGAACGGAGGAGTACGTGGAGGAGATGAGAGGACTGCTCTGGCTTTAGACTCACACTGAGAAAATAATACAGGATATTATTAATTAATATGAATACAGGAGTGACTCATGGACCGTACCAGCACACATACATCATCATTATCATGCTTCTTTTCTACAGGTTGTTGCAAAAAAATATAATTATGGATGTATGAGATGTATTTTCTCTCTGATATTCTGATTTATATAATTTATATATTTTATGGCATTAAAACTGTATATTTAAATAAAAGGTCAAATACTTGTGTATGTTTTTCATATTGTACAACTCTCAGAGATAACTGTTCACACTGATCAGTCAGAGTCAGAGTGATACAGATGTGACACATGTGGATCCGATTTTATCTGTTTAAATTAAATAAGTTTACTATTCTGTTCACACACACGCACACACACACACACACACACACACACACACACACACACACACACACACACACACACACACACACACACACACACACACACACACACACACACACACACACACGTATACACTGCAAAAACTCAAAATCAAGCAAAGAATATTTGTCTTATTTCTTGTCAAAATGTCTCAATTCTAGTCAAAACTAATCTCATCACCTAAAAATTAACTTGTTTTCAGATCATTTTTACTTGTTTCAAACTAATTTTCACTTGAAATCAGGAGTAAAATCTGCCAATGGGGCAAGTTTTGTAATAAGAAAGAAAAACTTGCTCCATTGGCAGATTTTTCTACTGGTTTCAAGTGAAAATTAGTTTGAAACAAGTAAAAATGATCTGAAAACAAGTTAATTTTTAGGTGATGAGATTAGTTTTGACTAGAATTGAGACATTTTGACAAGAAATAAGACAAATATTCTTTGCTTGATTTCGAGTTTTTGCAGTCCACTGCAGGCCTCCGTAAGCCACGCCCCTCTGCTCATCCTGTGTGACTTCCGGTTTGTAATCTACCTGAGCACAACAAGGAAAAAGGCGGCGCGTGACTTTTCGTCGTTTAAAGAGTAAAAATCGATCAGTAACCGCGTCGGTGGTGAAGGTTTCAGCTCCAGGTCGGTGAGTGTCGGGTCATCATCTCACATCCAAGCTGTTGTCCATGTAAACTATCGAGAAAATAGTGTCAAAACAAAACTAAACACCGCGGTGAAGGAGCTGATGGCGACAGGCGACTGTGTCCGTGACGTCACCTCCAGGTAGAGAAATGTTCAGAGGTGAAACTGATCTGAGTCAGGACAGAGAGGACGGTCCACTTCAGAAGTCCTGAGGAGACACGGAGCAGCAGCTGCAGCAGATCTGAGACCAGCTGATCAGTCAGCTGATCAGTCAGCTGATCGATCAGCTGGTGTCAGATCGAAGCTTCCGTCTGCAGCAGCTGAGACTCTCCTGTTCAGGAAGAGGACGATCTGGATGTAGAAACCGAGGGAAACCCCAGTGAGACTGAGCTCCTTCCTCACAGGTCGGCTCGGTAACTATGGCAGCGAGACTCTGGACTGATGACGTAACTTCAGATCCTTTAGAAATTATTATTTTATTTTAATGTTTATTTAACAGGGACGATACATACATTGCCACAAAAAATGAAAAATGCGATGCATATAAGACGTCTAGCGTCAGCTAATGGTCAGTCTTTGTCCCTGGTCAGGCTGGAGAAGGATAAAAGATACTGAATACAATAAGTGCAATAATACAAATACAGTGAATAAAAGAGTGAATAGGTACCATGAATAAATAAACACAGATACAAAATTTAGATTAAGAAATTAGGCTACACATAATAAAGTGCTGTATTGACAGTGACTTGAGAGAAGTTAATATTCACATTTCTGCTGCTGCTTAAGCCAATGTTTAGCTTCAACACTAAATATCTTTACTTCTGTTTGGAATTTGGTTTCTGGTGGTACAGATTTCCATATATGCGTAGCCTACTTTGCACTGAAAGGGATGATGACCGAATGTTGTCCTGCATCTTCGAAATTTATAGTTTTGCTTGCTCATGCTCCTTGTCTTACAGTTGTCTGACTTGGTAAAAATCTGTGACATCGACACTGAGTTTGAGATGTTTTCACAGCTGCTGCTGGATGATGCAGATCAAAAACAAACCAACTTTATGTCTTTATGTCTCAGTCTGGACACAACAGGAAACTAGAACCTGGACAGACACATGGTCTCCTGCTGCTGCTTGACAGTGAAACTATTTTAACAGTATTTTGTTTTTTTCCCGTCAATTTTCCCCTATTTGCTGTATTTTGGTAAAATAAATGTATTATATTGCCACCTCTCCCCCTCCTTAAGTCACTTTGCACAGAACAGGATCTTTGCACTGACATGTTACTGCAGTTTATGTTATGACACATTCATCTTTCCTGATGTCTCTTGACTTGTTGGATATGCCTGTGTGTGTACGTGTTTGTTGTTGTTGTCCTGCAGCACGATGAATGTTCGTAAAGTGGAGAGAACAGTTGCGAGTGTGGAGCAGGCCGAGGGAGTCGGAGCTCGAGTTTGCCGGAGCATCGGCAGGAAGGAGGTAAATTATCATCCTGCAGGTAAATTCACCTGTAAAACTCTAAACGGCTTCATTATTTGCAGCTGAGGAACCTGGATCCGTTCCTGATGCTGGACGAGTTCAGAGTAAACAAACCTGCAGGTTTCCCCGACCATCCACACAGAGGCTTCGAGACCGTGAGTCGCCATGAGACCGACTTCATACCGCGTGTTAGAGACAGTTTAGTCTGCAGGTCAGTCAGTGGTTGTTGAACATGTTGTTGGATGAAATGACAGGAGCTCAAACATTTCATCCTTCTGTCAAACTTCTTCTTCTTCTTTAAAGGGATAGTTCAACATTTTGGTAAATTGGCCCATTGCCATAATCCCTATAGTCACAGCAGTAGGTTTGTTACCTTTAATTGTCGATGCAAGCTATTTTTAGAACGGCGGAGCAGAGCCGTGAGCTGCTCAGAGCTACGCTACGGAGACTCATGGGATTTCTTGGTTTCCCTCATCAAACTCATCAAATACACAACATTACCAGACATGGTGTTTTAGAGGGAAATTCATGCTATACCGCGTTGCCTTCAGGGACAGTTTTTCATCAAGCAGTCTCTGTATTTCCCTTTAAAACAACTCTGTGTGGTAACGTTGTGTTATTATCTCATAGCGTGGTGAATGTGCAGGTCACAACAGCGTTGTGGAGTTGTTGGATTGTGTATTTGATGAGTTTGATGAGGGAAACCAAGAAATCCCATGAGCCTCCGTAGTGTAGCTCTGAGCAGCTCACGGCTCTGCTCCAGCATTGTAAAAATCGCTCGCACTGACAATTAAAGGTAACGAACCTACTGCTATGACTATAGGGATTATGGCAATGGGCCAATTTGCCAAAATGTTGAACTATCCCTTTAACTTTGAGGTTGTTTCGTGTTAACACACACTGATCAGTCACTGCAGATAATAAACATCCATAAAATAATGAAAATCTATAAACCACATGATCAACACAGTTTTTTTTACTGCACATAGGTTTTTTTTTAAGTGCCTTTACAGAAAAAAACACATGAACTTCACATGTAATTTGCATGAGATTTTTAAATCACACATGGAATCATGTGGTTTTGTCCCAGTTTTATGTGAATCAAATGTGAACCCGTTTTCCACATGTGGTAACATGTTTTCCACATGTGTTTTACATGTTTACACATGCGGGTTCACATGTAATTCACATGAAATTGGGCCAAAAATGATTCTGCAGCTTTGTCTCTGCAGAATAATCTCTGAATCAAACACAATGATGGAAAAATGCATTTGAATCCTCACATCATTTATTCAGAGGATGTTACACACTGATGGACGTCAATAATTAAAGCGTGAACAACTTAAAAAAAAAAGCAGAAGAAGAGCAGGTTCTTTCTGACAGGAGTGAACTTCTCACTTTCGTCACCAGGTGGCGACAGATGAACTTCACTGTGTTTTCTGTAAATGATGTTGTAGGTTTGTTTCTGACAGAAACACAGTCTCAGCTGTGAAACGATGTGACAGTGTTGAGTTTGTAAAAAGTGAAGTTCAGGCCAGAAAAGTTTGATGTAAAAAAACGATCTCATGACTCATTAGGGAAAAAAAATTCCCCTGTTTTGAAACCGAGGAATCGCCCTTGTGCTACTGTTTCTGTGGGATCATTGATGCTTTTACATCTTTGTTTATCGAGATTCAAGGACTCAGTCTCCACCACAGTCCCAGGTCATTTAAACACACATTTATTAAACGTGAAGCGTTTCCACTCAGAAACAACATGAACTCACCTCAGATGACGAAGCTTCAGCGAGAAGATGTGATGGTTTAATGAAGCCGTGGTAAAACCTGCAGACAAAGCTTTGTATATATAGCTATTCACTACAATACTAGAAGTTCACTAGAAGACTATCAACAGATTCAATGATCATGATAATGATATCAGTAATAATAGGTTATCAATTAATTAATCTTAGATTAGTTTATTTTGTCTATAAATCACAGAGAGGAAGAGAGAGAGTTTGTTATTAGAACTGAATCAAAAACGACTCACTGCAAAAACTCAAAATCTTTTCAAGAATATTTGTCTCATTTCTAGTCAAAACTAATCTCTTCCCACTTAAAATAAGACTCATCACCTAAAAATTAATGTGTTTTTAGATCATTTTCAATTGAAATAAGTAGAAAAATCTTCCAGGTGTTTTGTGCTTGTAGTAAGGTAGAAAAACTTGCTCCACTATCAGATCTTTCTTTTTCAAGAAGTCTGCTTGAAATCTGCTTGAAAGAAGTAAAAAGTGTCTAAAAACAATGTGATGAGTCTAATGAGATTTGTTTTGACTAGAAATAAGACTAACACTGCTCTCACATTTCCATTGTAGGTAGGCTACAGCTTCCCTCTCCAAGCACAGACTTTTTTTTTTCCATCAGGGCTGAAGACAGCACATCCATCCAAAAAGGAGGGGGGTTGTAATTTTTGGAAAAATTGGCTTCTATTGACATGACGCTACTGTGTTCAGCAGCAGCAGCAAATGACATTTGCATTAGCAGCTGATTCCTGAGAGAAAACTGAGAGTGAATGTTGGACTTAAATTTGCGAGATGGACAGACACATGACTCATGATGAATGATGATGGTGATGTGTTAACACATTTAGATTTTTACTTCTCGTTTTGGGCCGATGCTTTTATCCAGAGTGATACTATAACTATAATTACATGACTAATTATTTACACTAGATATTTGAAGTATCTACTATTAATATATAACCAATTATTAATCCTCCTCGGGAAGTGTTTTAAATGTTCAAATCATTAATTGTCATCTAAGCCTCTTGGATCCGTGTCCTTAACCCAACAGGAAGTCAACCATTTTTATATTTTTGGTGCCCAATTTTCCACATAACATACACTTTTTCACAGTCATACGTACGTCAGTGTTTCCCTTTATAGCTCATTGCCCTGTGCAGCAGTTTGACAGCTAAAGAAAACCTGCACTCGGCCTTTTATCCATGAGTGACATGTCCTTTTTATTGCAGCTCTGCAAACTGACGGCGAGCTTCACCTATTTCTGATTAAAGTGGAACAATGTCTGGTTAAACGCTCTTTCCAGGCCCAGATTAATTAATGGAAAATATAATGTCTCTTCTTCTTCTTCCTCTTCCACCTCCCACTCTCAAACACTTCATCAGAATCTTGTTTCCACTAATGAATGATTCATGAGTGCAAACCACAGTCACACATTGTAAAAACTCAAAAGCTTTCCAAGAATATTTCTTATTTCTTGTCAAAATGTCTAATTTCTGGTCAAAACAAATTTTCAATTGAAATTAGTAGAAAAATCCGCCAGTGAAAGCAGGTTTTTTGTGCTTGTAATAAGAAAGAAAAACTTGCTCCACTATCAGATTTTTCTACTTATTTCAAGTGAAAATATGCTTGAAAGAAGTAAAAAGTGTCTTAAAACAAGCTACTTTTAATATGATGAGTCTTATTTTAAGTATAATTAGATTTGTTTTGATTAGAAATGACATTTTGACTAGAAATAAGAGAAATATTCTTGGTAAGATTTTGAGTTTTTGCAGTGAGGAGTTGAGCCGTCTGGTCTGGGCGGTGACTCCGTGACCTCTGATGGACGGAGCTCACCTGTCAGACGTTGATTCTGGTCGACGCAGCTTAAATGTCCCAGTGTGGGGTTTGACAGGCCCGGGCCGCGCTCCCAGCATGCCTTGCAGCAGGTGTGTTTGCTCACGCTCACATGACTTTCTGAAAGCACACAGCTGTGGAGACAGATCACAGGGCGGCTCGCTGCAGGAGCCCAGCTTCCCTCCCCGAGACAGATGTTCACCTCTGACCCCCGTCCTGTCCGGTCCGACCACTGGGGAAGAGACCGGGCCACATGTGCTCGTAGCCTGAGAGGAGCAGGGTGTTTACTTTGTTGCAAACACATCACCACCGTGACTTTATATTAGAGGTGTCAACATAATAAGAACAAATCAGTCGAAATGTAAAACACATCTGTTTTCTACAGATGTTTAGAGATGCAACTCATGATGAAGTCATGTGTCTGACTGTTGCTGCAGCTCTTAAAGGGGAATTACCGTTTTTAAGAATCTGGACCTTATTTCCAGCATAAAATACGATCATTTCCTCACCCAGATAACATTGGTGTCATTACAAGTCGTTCTGATGAAATGAGCTCCAGCCGAGAGCCGCGTATATCTGTATAATGGAGTCTACAGGGCAGCAGAATGCAGCCTCTAAATAACACATTATCTGCAGAGAAACTCCTTCATTTCACCAATATTTAGTTATGATAGGCTAGTGCTATTCCCCTCTGAGTCCGGGGTTAGCTGTTATCAACATCCAGGGTCTGTAGGTTGACCTACTGACCTCTGACTTGGATGATGTCATCTGCGCAGCGTGGTTTGTTGCTACCACTAATGCTACGGTTCGTTGCTGTGTGTTTCTGACTTGTCAGAACAAAATGAGCAGCTGGATGAAGTTCAGCTTCCACAGGCTTCCTCTCCTCAACCTGGACTCACTAAAGCTCTGGATAGTTGAGCTAAAAATGGACCTGAATGCCAAACTGGAATGATTATTAGAGAGGGGAATAGCACTAGCCTATCAGAACTAAATCTTGGTGAAATGAAGGAGTTTCTCTGCAGATATTTAGAAGCTGCATTCTGCTGCCATGTAGACTCCATTATACAGATATACGCGGCTCTTGGCTGGAGCTCATTTCATCAGAACGACTTGTAATGACACCAAAGTTATCTGGGTGAGGAAATGATCGTATTTTATGCTGGAAATAAGGTCCAGATTCTTAAAAACGGTAATTATCCTTTAATGATGCTTACACTGTGTGTGTGTGTGTGTTTCCACAAACAGGTAACATATGTCTTAGAGGGCGTCATGGCACATGAAGACTTCTGTGGACACACAGGACGACTGAAACCTGGAGACCTGCAGGTACGACACTGGTGATTATTGATTATTGTCTGATTGTTGCTAAGATAAATGAAACTATTGACACCACTGTTGTGTTTTACAGTCTGACTCTGTCCAACAGAAATAAAAGTACGACCCTCACATTCATTACCACCTGTTAAATCTCAACATAATAACATTATTAAAACTTCTCTCACAGACTGAATCATTGTTTTCTGTGAATCAGAAACGTTCAGACTCGAGACGTCTCGCTGCACAAACTCACTGCATATGCATCACAATGTTGTGCACTCACACTAATTGGATATCATGCCCTGTGGGTTGTTTCCTGTGTTTTTTAATGCAGTAAAGTCACATCTACACACACACAGGCTGCTGACTCAGCTTCAGTCTGTAGCAGCAGCACCACCACCATGTACACACACACACACACACACACACACACACACTGTGGCCCTGGACGTCACATGAGAGCTGCTGCAGATGCTCGAACTCTGTGTCAGATTAAAGTCGGCTTCATTAAAGGAAGTGGAGCAGACGTCGCGCCAACAGGGAAAAACTGTGTCAGCGGATGAATGAAGGAATGAAAATCTTTATTTGTGATCAAATGTTTTACTTTCATTTAAAGGGATAGTCCAACAGTCCAAGTAGGTTTGTTACCTTTAATTGTTGGTGCTATTTTTAGAACGGCGGAGCAGAGCCGTGAGCTGCTCAGAGCTACATTACGGAGGCTCATGGGATTTCTTGGTTTCCCTCATCAAACTCATCAAATACACAATCCAACAACTCCAAAAAGCTCTTGTGTACAAGTTGTGACCTGCACATTCACCACGCTATGAGATAATAACACAATGTTACCAGACAGAGTTGTTTTAGAGGGAAATGCAGAGTCTGCTGGCTGTCCCTGAAGGCAACACGTATCAGCGGTTTTGCATGAATTTCCCTCTAAAACAACTCTGTCTGGTAACGTTCTTAAATCTAACGTAGGCTATAAGAAATTAAGTCAAACTGGGATATTTCAGGGGATACAATATTACTGGAACAGATTCCAACACCAACAGTGGGCCCTGGACGTAGATGATCTGAATAAAAATTAATAAAAGGAGTGAAAATCTTTATTTTAAAATCACATTCAGTCTTAATAAATGAAAGAAAAAATTTTAACCTGAGTTGCACCTGAAATAACTTCAATAATGAACCACAAAGTTTGGAAGTTCCTCATATTAGAAGTTTCAGATTTAATGTTCTCTCTCTGTGTCTGTAATTATGCTCCGTCGTCTTGTGCATGTTTTATCCTGCAGTGGCTCCTGCTCACAGTAAAGACCCAGCAGCACGCAGCTATAAAAGAGAAAACCCAGAGGAATGACGAACAGTCACAGATGAATTATCAGTGGCCCAGCAGCTGTATTACAGCAAAAAAGCTCCAGACTGGAAATTTCCAGTTTGGCCCCTGAAGCAGAAGCCGTTAAAACTCAACTTCCTTTCATCCACTTTTTCCAATCACTACCTGAAAACAGCTCCATGTGCAATCAGATTTATTATTCCATCTTTTATAAACTCCACTCTTCAAACAGCTTTTTATGCCAAATACTTTATTTTTAATTAATCACATAACTATATTCAGAAAACTGTCATACGACTTTATTATTATACATCTCTTTTGTCTTGCTTCTGCTCGACGTTATTCACCAGATAACGTGATTAACTTTGTGTGATGTGATGTTTCATCCCTGTTGTTTCCATTTATTTCTCTTCACAGTGTTTTTCACTGAGGTATTTCTGTGCCAGGAATTTATCTTTTTTTTTTTTTTAAATCCAAAGAGGATAAAGTCTGTGACAGGTGCTGGAACTCCAACCACAGTTATATCCTAATATTGTTCATTCCTTATATGTTTTTCTTCTTCACGCTCCAGTTTGCATAAAGAGTGAGCAACAGTCTGTCAGTGGTGTGACTGTTAAAGGGATAGTTCAACATTTTGCCAAATTGGCCCATTGCCATAATCCCCATCGTCATGTAGGTTCGTTACCTTTAATTGCTGGTGCAAGCTTATTTTAGAACAGTGGAGCAGAGCGGCAAGCTGCTCAGAGCTACACTACAGAGGCTCATGGGATTTACCAGATAATAACATAATGTAACCAGACAGAGTTCTTTAGAGGTAAATTCATGCAAAACAGCTGATGTGCGTTGCCTTCAGGGACAGTTTTTCATCAAGCAGTTTCTGTATTTCCCTTTAAAACAACTCTGTCAGGTAACGTTCCGTTATTATCTCATAGCGTGGTGAATGTGCAGGTCACAACTTGTCCACCAGAGCGTTTTGGAGTTGTTGGATTGTGTATTTGATGAGTTTGATGAGAGAAACCAATAAATCCCATGAGCCTCCGTAGCGTAGCTCTGAGCAGCTCGCGGCTCTGCTCCGCCGTCCTAAAAATAGCTTGCACCGAGAATTAAAGGTAACGAACCTACTGCTATAGGGATTATGACAATGGGCCAAAAATGTTGAACTATCCCTTTAAACACGCACACAAACCATCAAACCACTGACGTTTCATTTTTAACCTGGAAAAAACCAGAAGAAAAGTCACAAGAGAGTGTTTGGATCAAATCTTCTTGTGGCTGTTGTGACGTTTAAATTCACTGTATCAGCAGAAATTCAGGGGAATTAACAGAATTACAGAAAAATGTCCCAGAGGCAGATTTCATCACCTTCCCTCAAGTTATTTGTCCCTTTAAAGGGATACGCCAACTTTTTTTTTCGTGCCTTGCCTCACTCCTGAGTCCATGACCAGCAGATAGACACCATCCTTTCAACTGTGCATGCAGTAAGTAGGGAGATAGAGCCATATTTTATACCTCTACTCTGCACTTTAAAACTGCGACACTAGCACTTTACATTAGACACTTGCACTTTACCTTGATCTGCTGCTCCGACTATAACTTTGATTGTAAAATACTGTGAAATGTGTCATGTGGTTGGTTGTATTATTGTTGTATTGGTTGTATCACTGTATTACTGTATTTTATAACTGAACACTGTATTGCTCTTAACTTGTTTGTTCTTTTATTTTAGCCGAGGGGGACTGCAATGAAATCAGGCAGTACATCTGCCTTTGTTTTTAAATGCTGATGTCACTGTTTTCACCAAATAAATAAATTGTTTAGAGTTGAATTGAATTTTAGCTCTGAGTGACTTTACCCAAGCAGAAATCAGCAGTCAGAAGCTGATGTCATTTTCCGTTTAGAGTTGCTGAAGATTTTCTCTGATGACTTTAGGTGGAGGCAGGCTAACACTACCTATACACTTTCAGCGTTTGAGCTAAGCAAATTACGGGCGAAATGTTGGCGCATCCCTTTAAAAGCAAACTAAAGATAAACCTTTTACATTTTTACCATACCTTACCCTTACAGCCTTCTACTTACAGGTTTTCCTGTTTCATCCTTTTATTTATCTATTTTAATTGTTTAGTCTTTAGTCTTCTCAAACAATTTATTGTTTAGTTATTTTTATTTATGTCCTTGCACTATTGCTGCTAACCCGTTCCTTTTATTTATTTGGTTTTATCTGCTTCAGTTTCCTCCTTTCAAGTACTAATGTGTGTGTGTGTGTGTGTTTGTATGTGTGGTCGTGGCTTTGGTTTTACTTCTGTTTTGTTTTGTTTGCGTTCATGGTGTAAAGTAGGTGCTACATTTTATTTCTATGAAGAGTGCTCTATACTGTAAATAAAGTCGGTAACACTTTACAATAAAGGTCCCTTAGTTCTACATTATTAAGCATTAATTAACTGTTTACAGACATATTAACAATCATTATTATGTCTTACTTACGATTAGGAAACACATTAGTTAACGTAGGCTATTAGTAAGAAGTTAATTCATGTTTAATACTCAAACTAAGTAATGATAAAAGTTGAATAATATGATTTGCTATCATTATGTATGCATTACTCAGCATTAATTAACACATTAGTTTATATTTTTATGCTTAATAATGTACTAACTAACATTAATTAAGGGACCCTTATTGTGAAATGTTACCATAAAGTCTGATTGATCGACCGACCGATCAACCGACCAGGACCGACTCTCAGGATGTGTCCTTGTTGTCCTCCAGTGGATGACGGCGGGGCGGGGGGTCGTCCACGCTGAAATGCCCGTATCCGAGGAGCCGGTGGTGGGGCTGCAGCTGTGGGTCAACCTGCCCCGGAGGCTGAAGATGGTGGAGCCGGCCTATCAGGAGCTGAGTAGCTCCCAGGTCCCCAGACCGAGCCAGGGAGGGGTCAGCGCCGCCGTCATATCTGGAGAAGCTCTGGGTGCAAAGGTGTGTGTGTGTGTGTCTGTGTACGTGAATGCATCTCCGTTCTCTGGAGCTGAATGGGATGTTTCCTTCCCGGTAGCTGCTGATCTCACTGATTTGAAGTTGTTTATTTTCTGTAGGATAAGCCCCTTGAGTTGTCACAACTTGTTTACATGGGGTCCTACACATGGGGTGCGACCCCCATTCCAAAGGACCGCCATTCCGAAAATTTCCGAAGGTCTGTCATTCCAGACTTCCGAGGGGCCGCCGTTCCGAATGCGTTTTATTTTGAAAAATTGACCAGATTCTCTCGTGTTTCTGTGTTTGACTTCCTGCCCAGCTTGACACGATTGCGCCGCGGGGACAGCCCGCCCTCCTCCAGAATTTCAGCCAGGTGCGAGTCTGTTGCAGCCACGGCGCTCCTGCTGAAAAATAAATGTCCTTGCTCTGTGCTTTGGTTGGGTTTAGGCAATGTAGAAAGAAGTTGGTTAAAGGTGTACAGAAAAGAACAATGAACACACTCTGGGTCATAAAATTATTGTCTATCAGACAATGTAGGCCAGTAAATCCGGGATGAAATGACAATGCAGGCGCACGAATTATACGTCAGCCTGTACACGTTTCAAAAGCCACTGATATTGGATCCATCGTCTGTCATTCAAACGCCTGAAGCACGCACGCACACACACGGAGCTCGGACTCGCCCCAAACTTTGAATATCCCGCCCGCTCGATAACGACCAATCAAATCCGTTGACCTTACTCTGGTAAACTCGTGTTGCAGCTCGGCACAACTCGGCGCGACAAACGGGACAAACGGCCATTTCGGTACACCTTTAAGTTTAGTGAAAAGATCAGGTAGAGGCCAAGAAAGTCTACTAATGTGCAGCTCCTCCAGGAGTCAAACCCTGATCTGACCGGAGGCAGATTCTAACCACCCACTACCAAAGCAGTTGCTGTAGCATATGTAGCCTAACCAGTGCCTTAATCATTTTAATGGCAGACTTTTTTCAGGTTCGGAATGGCACCCCTTTTCCATAAATAATTAGGGCCGGCATTCTGAAACATTAAAGTTTGGAATGGCGGCGCTTCGGAATGGCACTCTGGAACCCCTACACACATAACATCAACACAAAAGGAAACAAGACAATATAGTACAATACACCAGTGGTTCTCAACGGGGGGTCCGGGGACCCCTAGGGGTCCTTGAGAGATGTGAAGGGGGTCCCTGATTTTTTCTTGAAATTTTACCATTTTTTTCTAGAATTTTTTTACTTTTTTTGAAATTTTACCACTTTTTTCTAGAAAATTTGTACTTTTTTTATTTTGAACATTTTTTACGCAAAAATTTACCACTTTTTTTAAAATAAAATTTTTACTTTTTTTTTTCTAGAAATGTTTATATTTTTGTAGAAATTGGACCACTTTTTTCTAGAAATTTCTCTATTTCCAAAAATTCACACTACTGGCTTAATTTAAATTCTTCAGTTCTTCAGTCTCAGAACAAATATTTGTGTATTTCTGGTGTTTACTTCTAAATTTGGTCCAATGGGGGTCCGCAGCCTATTTTTTGTCAATTAAGGGGTCCTTGATGTACAAAAGGTTGAGAACCACTGCAATACACTATATTTGAACTGGTGTCCTGAGTTCTTAAGGCAATGAACCTCAAGTTATATCATTTTGATGCCTGATGTCTTAGCTAACAGCCTAAATGAGTGCCATCTGATTCATTGCCTTCTACTGCTGTAGCTAGCGCACTGGGGTTTATGCTAGCTGACAAGGGTGGGGTCAAGTGTAACACCTTGACAACCCTGTTTTCAGCAATAACAATTAGCATCACAGTTTTTACTTGTTTTTAATGAAGCAAGCCTACTCAGTGTTTTAGTACATACTTAGATACTCTATGGAGTAGCTAGCAGAGTTTTAGGCTACCTCAGGGACAACAACAGTGGGCTTCACTGCTCACTAGCTAGAATTCATTACACTGTTATGTTATCAAATTTACATGAGCTAATATGATTACTTGAGATAAGAAAACGTTTTGAATTAATACTTTATGTAGGGTAATAAATCTTTACTTATTTTCTTATTTGTGGTTGATTTATAGTGTGTTACACTTGAACCCACCCTGCGGTTCAACAGTAACATTTGACTTCTCTAAAATAAATCAACATTGTACTCTTTGTGTAATACATGGGGCTGAATAAATATATATAAATATATACTTGTGCAGGAGAATGATCCAATACCCACAGTTATTTGGTCCTTTGAACATAAATGCTTTTCTACCTATTGATTTACTGTTGTGAGGCCCTGAGAAGTAGGGATGAGTAAATTGCCTGGTTTGATAATTGGACGTAAGTTGCACAAAATATTGTTTTAGGTAAGGCGGGTAGTTAAATTTCACATTTAAATATAAATCTGTCGTCGGGTATGTAGAGGAGAGAAGTGAAGAGACTGGTACATTGAACAATGGTGAGTATGATAAGGACAATCAAGTATAAATCTGCAAATTCTATTGTAAACTTAGTTAAGAGGAGCTAGAACATGTTTAGAGGAAGAAATGTAGCCTACCACAACATCACAGTAATCTAATATTGGAAGGATCAGTTTCACAACCAGTCTCTTTCTGACACCGTTAGTAAAACATTTCCTGGACCTACAATACTATCGATATGTGTATCAAATGACAAGGTGGGATCCATCCATACACCAAGATATTTAAATTTGTCAACCGTCTGCAGAGGTGATTGTCCATTGACTGAGCGCTCGAGGCAAACAGGAAAAAACGACAAACAATGAAATAAACGTGTGTGTGTGTGTGGGACAGAGAGTGTGTGTCTTAACCACAGCATTTGACCAGTGTAAGTGTAAAGACGTGTCTGTCTGAAATTAGGAAACAGCAGATCAGCAGATTGCCACTGTGTGTGTGTATTTATATGATTGCGTGTGGAGATTATTTCAGGAAGTGAGGAGTGGTGACAAACTTTGACCTACAATGACGTTAAGACGTTTGTAGGGTTACTACAGGTCACATCACAGTGACAGTTTTATATTATTCTGTTAAGGATCAGATTCAGGTTGACAGTGAGTTTGACCTAGATCTTCCGTCTCTCCACATGTTCTTGTTGTTGTTGTTGTTGTTGTTGTTGTTGTTGTTGTTGTTGTTGTTGTTGTTGTTGTTGTTGTTGTTGTTGTTGTTGTTGTGCGGAGATGCTGTGACCTTCAGTGTGGAGTCGTTGGACAGGGATGAAGTGAAACTGACTGGGTCACAATGTGAATGTGATTATAGAACCAGAGGAAACGGATTCAAGTCACTGAGCAGAAACATTCACAGTCTCTATGAGCAGTGGTTTAAAGGACGATTCCGGGAAAATTCAACTCTGGGCTGTATTTTCCTAACATTTTAGGTCTAAAAGAAAGACTCTGAAGATGTTCAGTGTAATTGCTCCTGTTTTGCGTGTCTGTCCCCGCATCGCCACGGCAGCGATGAATGGGAGCGGATTGAAGTTCTGCTGCTTAGGCTGTTTACATCCTTCAAAGCCACAGACAGTGTCAGATGACGACTCAAACAGACACAACTACTGCAAAACAGGAGACATTAAACTGAAAATCTTTACATTCCTTCTTTTAGACCTAAAATGTTAGGACAATACAGCCCAGAGTTGAATTTGCCCGGAATTGTCCTTTAAAAACCACACACTCACACACACACACACACACACAAGTGGTATAAGTCACCGTGCGTGTGTGTGTTTATTATTCATCATCATTCCGTAATGACCGGACCGGCTCGGCCCGTTTCACTGAGCTACTGGGAAAACTCTGAGCTTCAGAAGTGGTTTCCTGTCCGTGCTGCGGTCCGGAGCCTCGCCACAGTCTTCACACGCCATCGGTCCACTGAGACTTTCCCTCTGGACTTCTTTTCTTGTCCTGACATGCAAATTGTGTCTCAATCCAGTGAAGGTGTGGCCCTTCACAGTTGCCGTAGGCCGGCAAGCAAACGGCTGTGGAGGGTTCTGAACTCTGAGTCACCAGCTGTGCCCACTTTACTTTTACTTTTCTATCTATCTATCTATCTATCTATCTATCTATCTATCTATCTATCTATCTATCTATCTATCTATCTATCTATCTATCTATCTATCTATCTATCTATCTATCTATCTATCTATCTATCTATCTATCTATCTATCTATCTATCTATCTATCTATCTATCTATCTATGGGTTAGGGTCATCTGGATTGTCAAACTTTATCTATACAGGTGTTATAACCCTTTTCTGTGAGGTCGGTTCATTGGTTCCCAGGTAGTTCATTAAGGCATTGCCTTTATCGTCATCATTGATTTTAATATTATTTTCCATTTCTACTTGTAATAATAAACTAAAGTTTCGCCCTTGGCTTTACACACGCACATACACACACAGACACACACATTCTTAAACCGCACTGTTTCTGTTTCTACTCGAGTTTCAGAGGAACAAACCGACCAGTGTTTACTGTGAATAAAACCGAATGACTAATTTATGACATTTTCCAAGTAGTTTTCCCTGAACCACATCATTCTGTGCTGATACATCCCTCTGTCATTTTATACACAAACTGAAACCACACAGACCTCAGAGAAAAAGCAGGTGCTTTCATTTCCTCTGCCTTTACTCACTTTCTCCTCCGTGCTTCCTCTTCAGCTCTCAGAGTTTCTTTAAGGTCACTCTCCATGAAGTGCAGATGTGCGGTGAGCTCATGCGCCGCCATGTTGTTAAATACCTCGCACACCTGGTGAATGTCTCGCACAAATAAACACCCACAATAATAATAATACACAAAACAGTTTGAGCCGTGGAAGAAACACAAACTGCAGGAACTACCAGAGACGGATTCTGGCATCGTGTCTGAGGATGATGATGATGATGATGATGGTGATGGTGGTGATTGTCTATACTGTTTGAAAATCACCATGACGACGGTCACTACTCGTGCCACACGTGAATAATTTTCTGTTTGATGCAAAAACGTTGAAAGTTTGTGGCTTTGTGTGTGCGTGTCTTTTTTTTTATTAATCCCATTTATGGGAAATTCACTTGTTACAAGTAAACAACAAGCAAAAGTAAGAATAAAATAGAACAGACCAAAAAAAGATTCATAGACCAGAGGTCTTATATACAATATACAGTATATTGTATAAAACTCTGCTTTATGTTAACCTGGGCTTATAGTGCCGTGTATAAATGTATATCGTTATTGTGCATGCAATACTATTCAAATAATACATAAGTTCATATATTCATGTTGGCTGTTGTGCTTCTGCCATTTATCAACACATCTTGTCAAGGTCAAGGTCACATTTATTCATAAAGCACCTCAGAAACAACCTATAGGTTGACCAAGGTGCCTCACATAAAATAAATAGCAATAAAATACTATTTAGAAAAAAGTACAATTTGAAACAAAGACAGAGATAAAATACGGTGGCCCTGAGGTGCAAATCACAACAGCAAAAGAGAAAACACAACAACAAAAAGAAAAAATACGCAAAATTTGTTGTTGTGTTTAGTAATTTGTTGTTGTGTTTTCTCTTTTAAAGTTTTAAGCCTGGGAGAGAAAATGCGTTTTAAGAGAAGATTTAAAAACAGGTTACCTTATGCCAATGTCTGTCAGCTGCATGATGACCTGTAGAGCTACGTTTGCATTCATGGTCTTGGTGTGTGTGTGCAGGGATATATCACTGTGGGTGTTTTTAAAAATATATTTCCATATATTTATTTTTATATAGTATGCGTATATAGTATACGCACATTTTTTGCATATATGCATATCTTTTGCAGAATATTTTAATTAATTCTATTTTATTTTATTATGTTTAAATTCTTAATTCTACTTTTATCCCTCCCTTTAAGCTATTTTTGGTTCCTTCATGTTTGCACCTTTGCATTTTTAAAAATTGTCTAAGCAACAAAACCTTTGCAACCTCCCTGCAGTTCCCTTGTTGAAACTAAATAGATAAGAAAATGAACTATTTCAGAAGAAAAATGTGTTGTTTCCTCGAGGAGAGAAATAATGTTACACATAGAACAATGAATACAACCTGATGAAGATGGATTGGTGGTGTTAAATGTTTTCTGACGGTTGTTCTCCTTTCCAACAGTCCAAGGTCTTCACGAGGACGCCGACCCTGTACCTGGACTTCAGGCTGCAGCCGGGGGCCATTCACACACAGCCGGTCTCCCCAGGTAGGAGCCGTGACTCATCACCATAGTAAATGAACTACATGTGCAAGGTCGGTTGAATGCATTAATGTTGCAGATGAATGATTTAAAGTGTCAATAGCTCTCTTTGGTTTGCTGGGGCTATTTAAAAAAAAAAATTATTCCAGTAGGCTACTATCCCAAACCCAGTGTTCACCACGTCACACACTCACAGGAGATGGTCGACACCAAACACAACTGCAGCCATGGAAATGGTTAGCCTAACGGGTGGATAAACAATAGTTCACTGATTAAAACCTTATGATTCGTTAATGTTAATAAAAAGACAAAAAAAGTCTCAGGTTTAACACGTTTTCTATGTTTTATGTGACGTTGAATCCACACAATGTGTTGGTGGCTTTAAAGGATAATTACAATTATTTACTCACCCAGATAGCTTTGGTGTCATTACAAGTCGTTCCGACGAAATTAGCTCCAGCCGAGAGCCGCGTCTACAGTATATAATGCGAAAACACGGGGCACGCAATGCAGCCTCTAAATAACACATTATCCGCCACAAAACTCGTTCATTTCACCAATATTTTGTTATGATAGGCTAGTGCTATTCCCCTCTGAATCCGGGCTGACCTGATGATGTCATCTCCAACCGCTGTCAGCTCATTCTGATGATAATGATTCCGCTTCGGCATTCGGGTCCAATCCAAGCAGGTCAACCTACAGACCCCGGATGTTGATAACAGCTAACCCCGGACTCAGAGGGGAATAGCACTAGCGTATCATAACTAAATATTGGTGAAATGAAGGAGTTTCTCTGCAGATAATGTGTTATTTAGAGGCTGCATTCTGCTGCCCTGTAGACTCCATTATACAGATATACGCGGCTCTCGGCTGGAGCTCATTTCATCAGAACGACTTGTAATGACACCAAAGTTATGGGTGAGTAAATAATTGGATTGGATTGGATTTTATACTAGAAATAAGGTCCAGATTGTAAAAAACGGTAATTATCCTTTAAGATCTAAAAACCATCTCAGTGTAGTTTTCTATCTCCTCTCTCAGCTTCTCTCTGCAGCTCTAGTAACAACAGGTCAGTGTCAGCCAATCAGAAGAGATGAGGTTATGAGACTCTCTTCTGATTGGCTGGCTGTTTTCTGAAGTGAGCCAATAAAAACAGAGCAGATTTCAGAATATAACGCTCAGAGAAACCAAATCCTGCAAGTTGTTGTTGGATGGTGGGTCCAGGTGGTGAGAGGGTGGGGCTTTGTTGTGACATCACAAAGTGACAGGAAGTCCTGACATCTGGTTTTAAAGCTCAGTTTCAGGACTGAGGCTTTGATACTTTCACAGTATTAAGATAGAACCTAGATCTGATGATGAATAATCAGAACAGACACGTAAACATCACTTTTTACCAATTAAAATCTTTACTGCACATAAAATAATTATGAAATCTCCCTGTGTCTGACAGGATGGACTGCTTTCATCTACACTTTATCAGGATCCCTTCATATCGGTGAGTAAAAGGGAAGCCGACTTGACATCCCGATTTAATTATTATTGCAGCTCTGCAGCCGGAGCCGGTTCATCATGGAAACACTCTCCAGTTGGATGTGTCACTTTCTTTCCTCCCTGCTTTTCCTGCTTTTATGTCTACGTTACCAACATGCGTGTATGTGTGTGTGTGTGACTTCAGTCCAATCGCAGCCAACAGGGCCATGTGTTCCACTTTTTTTTTTTTACAATCTGGACCTTATTTCTAGCATAAAATATGATCATTTCCTCACCCAGATAACTTTGGTGTCATTACAAGTCGTTGTGAATGAGCTCCAGCCGAGAGCCGCGTATGTAATGGATAATGTATAGTTTGGAGGTTGTTATGGAGAAATAAACCCCTTCATGAAGAATTCCATACTTCCTGTCGGGGTCCGACCAACTATACATTATCCTGCTTAGAACACGGCTTACGAGTAAAATGACTAATTTGAGACATAATGTTGATCAAAATACGACTTTAATCGATTTTTAATTGCATCATTTAGCGAATCTGCGAGACTGGTCACGTCCGCTGTTTTGCTGATCCTCCTCCCGGTCGTGCATATGAGGCCTTTGATAACAATCAGTGGATTGATTGATTACCATACACGTATGTTATGATGTGTGTGTTGTGTGTAGTCGTATCGGTCATAAACAAGAGTTTCTCTGCAGACAATGTGTTATTTAGAGGCTTCATTCTGCTGCCCTGTAGACTCCATTATACGGATATACGCGGCACACACCAAAGTTATCTGAGTGAGTAAATGATCGTATTTTATGCTAGAAATAAAGTCCAGATTGTAAAAAAAAATGGTTATTCCCCTTTAAAAGTCTGATGGATTCAGACTGTCACTACATTATGATGTGTTGAGGCTTCAGACTGAAGGAGTTCAACCTGAGATGTAACCAACAATCACTGGAAAACATTATGTTACACCACGGTGTCTGATATATGACCAGTGTTGAAGTGTTTGGCTTCGTGCTGTAAGTGAAGTATGTCCTGTTGACCTTATTTATAATGTGAAGAAATATATTTCCTGCTCTTCTGAATGAAGGTGGTTCCTCGCATGAAAAGCCCTTTAAAAACCGTTTTCAGAATTTTGTTGTGTTTGACCAATTGGAAACCTGTTGTTTTCCTTGAGAATTCCCCTGTTGATATTCTTTCACAAATTTTTCATTGTGATTTGTCTCAGGCTCCGTCAGCAGAATGCAGGCCTCTAAATAACACATTCCATCTCAGAGGTGCAAAATCCAATCAGATGTTTTGATGACATGAGAGGATGAAAAAAAAGGCTGCTAAGATTAAAGAAGTTATTTGAATGTTAAGACTCCGGCTCTACATGTAGTCTTGGATAAATCAGAACCAGCTGCCTCTGATGAACGGCTCGACCACAAAGTGGAAGTGTCTGGTTTTCTCAGAGTTTAGTGTCAGTCAAAATGAGCAGCTGGATGAAGTTCACCTCCACAGGCACACACACACTCAACCTGGACACAGCTAAACCAGATAGTTGTAGAATCAAACATGCAGGTGCCTTTAATTCTACTTTCTGACACTTTAAAGGTAGCATTCAACAATTATCATTCAAACTGGGACCCCGGATGTCTGATAGTAGCTAATCCTGGATTGGGGAATGTTCAGCTGCTCTTCATAATTAAAATATATTTCTCTGCAGACAATGTGTTATTTAACAGTCCCTGTAGACTCCATTATACGGATCCAGCGCACACACCAAAGTTATCTCAGTGAGTAAATTTCCTTTTTTCTCTAGAAATGTCCAGATAAAAAAAAATTTTTCCCTTTGAAAAGTCTGTTTCAGACTGTTTTTATCAGTTTATGACTGTGTTGATGGCTTCAGACTGAAGCAGTTCAACCTCAAACCTCTGGACTCCATCTATCACTCTGCTCTCAGATTTATTACCGGGGAGAGATATGACACCCATCATGCATCCTATATGAAAGAGTTGGTTACTCCTCCCTCTCTGACAGACGCATCAAACACTGGTATCTGTTTATTTTCAAGGCCCATGGTAAACAGCCCCAATACTGTACATTTCATCCCTACTAGAACGGCGCTCTGAATCTTACTGAATCTACTAGTTTGATTTCTCTTCAAGGGATAGTTCAACATTTTGGCAAATTGGCCCATTGCCATGAGATCGCCCTTTCATAGATAGGTTAAACCTTTTTTTTCAAGCTTTTTTATTTTTTGAATGGTTTGTTGAGCAAACCTGTTGTTTTGCTCAGAATTCCCCTGGAGGCTTGATTTCTTGGTTTTCATCAAACTTTTCAAATACACATTCCAACAACTCCGTCATTACACTGGACAGGATTGTGACCTGCACATTCTCCATCACTATGAGATAATAACACAACGTTACAACACAGAGTTGTTTTGATGAAATTGAGAGGATGCAAAAAAAGGCTGCTAAGATTCAGGGACAGTTTTTTGAATGTTCTGATTTCCCTCTAAAATGACTTAGATAAATTTCAGAACCAGCTGTTGATGAACAGCCGCCATTACCACAAAGTGGAAGTGTCAGTTCCCGGTCAGGCAGCTTGGGCTCTGTGTGCGGGGCGTTTGAATGCAAACGCCAAGACGTGGACCTTTTTTCTTCTGTAAATATGTCTAGGAAGGCTCAAGGACATGCAGGTGCCTTTAATTCGACTGTTCTAATATCAGCAGAATTCAACAATTATCATTCAAACACAGCCCCTTACTGCAGGAGGATTGACCCATGTTCAGCTGCTCTTCTATATATTATTACAGCCACAGCAGCAGCTGCCAGCGATGCAGCCACAGCTCACCTGTTGCTACCTGGCTGCTCTCCTTTTTCATCGTTACCTTCACATTGTGGTTATGGTCTGAATATCTCACTGATCCCTTCAATATGACGTGATGGTCATCTAAAAGCCAGTGTAAAATATGTCCGACCCAGCCGGAGCTATGGCAATTTTGACCATAAATCAGAAACCTGTAATTGACGTTTTTCTGGTCATCAGAGGCTGATAAATAAAATATTTTTGAATACTGTATCTTAAACAAAGCACAAGTCGTTGTTGTTTTTATTCATGTAGCCCATCCACTTGATTAAATATCCCGCTGCTGGCTTGTAACGTCAGACGCATCAAACACTGGTATCTGTTTATTTTCAAGTCCCTTAAACTCTAATCTTTCCTGCTAATCACTCAAACAAAAGATTAATTCCTAAATTAATATTGGTATTCATGTAACATACCTTAATCAGTTACTGGGGGACACTAAACATCACCAATCCAGCATATTTATGACGCTGTCATAGAGAATCAGTTCAACATTTTGGCAAATTCACCCGATGACATAATCGCAATAGTCATAGCAGAGGTTCGTTACACTTTATTTGAATTGGTGTAAGGATTTTTGGAAATGGGCCAATTTGCCAAAATGTTGAACTATCCCTTTAAGGTCCCATTTGTACATTCAGAGCTCGGTAAATCAGCCTTTTCTTTTGATGCTCCAGATTCATGGAATATTCTCCAACACGCTTTGGGGCTGGAGATTATTCTCTCTGATGCTGAGTTGAAATATTTGGTGTCCGATTTTTGTAAATCGGACCACAATTGTTTTTCAACATAATTGATAATACTCTGTTGTTGTTGTTGTTGTTGTACTCAGTGACCAACAAGTTCAAATAAAGGTTTAAAAAAGAAGCCCACAGCGCCACACGCCCATCTTCACCTGCATGTGCTCTGTCATTGGCTGGGGAGAACAAACAGACTCTGCCCAGAAAACGTCCCGACTCCACCAAAACATCCAAAATACAGACACAGTCACCAACTACACCACTGCTACAGATGTAGCCTGGATCTGCAATTAATTATCACTAATGATGCACATGTCAGCCCATTAACAGCAAGTAAACAGGTCGAGGATAAAAGATTAACTGGTTCCAAAACTGAATGAGTGTTGAGCGTCTTCCTGTTTCCTCCAGGCCCGGATGAGGAGCAGCAGGCGGTGGAGGCTCATCACACTGTGGTGTTTGGGGACGGAGACGGAGTCAAAGTTGAAAACAAGGTGACAAACTAACTCTAACCCAAACTAGTACTAAACACCTTCACTCCCCTTTATGGAAAGCTGAGACTAATTCACACCATTAAGTTTTAATTTTAGGCCACAATCAGCTTCCTCTGTCGTTTCATGTTCTCGGCAGCACGTGGAGCTGTTTCGCCATGGTAACAGCGCCACACAGAAACAAGGAAACAAGTACCTTAAAGGGGAATTGCCGCTTTGTACAATCTGGACCTTATTTCTAGCATAAAATACGATCATTTACTCACCCCGATAACTTGTAATGACACCGAAGTTATCTGGGTGAGTAAATGATCGTATTCTATGCTAGAAATAAGGTCAAGATTGTAAACAACGGAAATTCCCCTTTGAAACCAAGACAGGACTATACCTCCTTCTTTTCCAGCTTCACACGTCACTTCTTTAAGTTTTCCCGGTTCTTCTTGTTTTCCCTGGGTCCCTGAGTTTGTTTCTGTGGTACAGCAGCGCCTCGGTCACAGATGTTTGATGTGTTGTGTTTCCAGAAATATGAACTCACCACAGATATGTAATTGCACAAAGTTTGCGTGAGTCTGTCGCACAACAAAAAACAACTTTAAGTCACCTCAGTCCTTCCCTTTGTGTGTTTTCTGTTTTAAAGTAGTAATGGTGTCAGAGCAGAGGAGGTTTTCGTGTCTCCATTCAGAAAAGTTCATCGTGATGAGCTTCATGTCTCTCTGTAATACACAACGACATCTGTTACAGTCACTTAATCACGAGAGGGAGTTAGACTGTTGGACTGGAAATCCACACGGCTGTGATCTGATCACAGTTTCAGCTCCGTGTTCGTTAACGAGCAACAACTAATTAGGATTTGTTCTTATTCGTCATCATCAACACATTCTAGTTTTGTTTCTGCACTTGTCCTGGACAGTACACGTCTTTTAATTTTTTGTTTTCTTACCTTTGATCAGTGGCGTGCACAGACTTTTTGAAGACTGAAAAAAGCGCGTTCTTGCCACTGAAGAGTGCTTTAGCACACATTTTTGCTGCCATGAGGGCACTTTAGCACAGGTTTTGGCTCCTAGAGGGCACTTGTGTGCACGCCACTGCCTTTAATTGAATCAAAGACAGATAACAACCATTAATGGAGGCTGAAGCTAATTAACAGTTAATGAAACACCTGTAAAGTGGAGAAATCCAGCTCTCTCATCCAATCGCATGGCTTCCTCTAAAACAGCTGTTGTGTTGTGTTGCAGCTGGATTTGTCTGAATTCAGATGTTTTCACAGCTGTAAAACTCTGTTAACTCCTGATAAGGATCTTGTTAAATGTGTTTTACCAGTGATTTCTTCAGTTCCATGTTGAATCTGGCAATGTTGTGCTTCACGTTTAGTTTAACTGACTCAATAGTTTTGTTGACCTGAATCTAAACTGTTGCTGCTCGCAACTTAAAGGGATACTTCACCCAAAATCGATAATTCACCAATCGTTTACTCACTGTCATGCCAAGGAAGGGTTTGGAGAACTTTCAGAGTCATCAAAATGCTTTTGGAGGAGTTCCATTATATCCGCTTCATATAATGGCAGCGGATAGAGTTTTTGAATGGTCCAAAACACACACTATGAAACATCCAGATACTTCCATATTGCTCGTCCATACTGACCCAAGTGTCCTAAGGGCGCCACATGGAAAAGTTGTTGGAAAAAAACTAAGCTCACAGTGGCTGTTGATGTTTGTGCGCATGCACGAGATTTGCTGCGATATGTTCGTTCGTCGTTGTAAACCATTGGATGCAGCCTATGATGTAAACATGGAAGAACATCTCGTGCAACCACTGGGAGCTACTGCTACAATAAGGATAAAAACAGAGATCACATTAATTAAAAAAAACAAATTTTTTATGTGGCTTCAGGACACTTGGGTCAACAGACGAGCAGTATGGAGGTATCTGGATGTTTCATAAGCCGTCTTCCCACTAAAATTAGCGGGTCGACGGGTCGTGATTAACTGATTTCCACATAACAAATACAGTTCTGCCTCTTATTCCCTCCTCAGGGCTCTGAAGTTTCCCACTTTGTGTTAATTGCTGGAGAACCGATCAAGGAGCCGGTGGTTCAACGTGGTACGTCATCCAGTTATTATCTTCACCTTACTAACCAGAACTCAAGTCAGTCTCACTTGTGAAATCATTTTTGTTGTGTTGTGTTGTGTTGTTTATTCGCTTCAGGGCCATTCGTAATGACCACAGAAGAAGAGATCGACCAGGCGATCAGGGATTATCAAGGTGGAACAAATGGCTTTGAAAGAGCGAAGAACTGGAGATCCAGGATCAGAGACTCTGTCTGATCCGTCACCAACACGGCACTGCACTCCGTGTCCCTGCTGGAAACTATTGTTAAACTTGTTACAGAAACATATTCATCAGACATTAGTTTGTGATATTCCAGCACAAAATTAAGGTTATGAGGCATGTCTCAGATTTTGCTTCTGGTACTTTCCAGCATCTGTTTTAACTTGTTCCACATCCCAGCTTCATGTGGAAGTGAATGACATGCCCCATTGTTAGCACAGTGCTACTTTACCCCCCCTCTCGCTCCTTCCCTTGTTAAATCTCACTCCTGTAATAACTCTGCTGTTATGAAATCCTGACAGCTGCACATTGTTATGAAGATAATTCAGCGTATAAAGTCAAAGTCAACAGTTTACTGTACCACAAACAAACTTTCCTTCAGATCCAGCTGCTGCAACAGCAACACAGCCGTCAGCCGTCAGATGTGACACGACCTCAGGAACCAAAAACCAGCCAACATAAAATATTGTAAGAAAAAAAAAAAATGTTGTTTCATGTTTAATCAATATTATTATTACTGTTGTGATTACAATGTTGGTCCTGCAGCCAACAGAGCAGATGTTCTGGCTGCTGCTGCATCATTTACATAGAGATTAAAGGTAAACTCTACAGATCTGTAGGTTTGTTGGTTACACTAAATTCAAACTGGGCCAAGTCGAGTAATGGATGGATGGATGGATGGGTGGATGAATGGGTGGATGGATGAATGGATGGATGGGTGGATGAATGGGTGGATGGATGGATGGATGGATGGATGGATGGATGGATTAATGGGTGGATGGATGGATGGATGGATTAATGGGTGGATGGATGGGCGGGTGGGTTTGGTGTCAGTGGGACAGGGGTGGTGCTGGCATCCTGTTTCCTCTTCACATGTCACGGAGGTCTGGATCACATTTAAACCACGTGTTGGTGCTCGTTGGCTGCGTGTGGCTCGGCAGCTCCAGAGGAGGAGAGAAGAGGAAGAAGAAGAAGACACTGACACTGATCTGGGATTTAACCGGACACACAGAGGACGAGAGGACGCGAGCAGATAAAGACACTTTGAAGCAGACATAGAGACAGATGCACTAAGGCTTGTGTGTGTGTGTGGCCTTAATGTCTCTGGACAAAACCCCAGTAGCATCTGGAGAAGTGAGGTGAGACAGAGGGAGTTGGGGTTAAACCTGGGATCAGCTGAGGGAAACCGGACAGATTCAGATTCAGGAGGAGGAATATTTAAAGAGCTTTAAAAAGGAGTTCGTTCAGAAGCAGAAGAGAAGAACATCTTTCAGCTTCTTCCACTGATCGAGCTTCTCTTCAGGATCCAGTCCAACAGGAGGAGGAGGAACTTGTTTTAAAGCCTCTTTAGCCTCCTCCATTTGGCTCAGGTCACGTCTGGCTCACACACACCGATCAGTGTCAGAGTGTGTGTTGCACATACTTGCACTGACTGAGGAGACAGAGAGTGTGTGTGTGTGTGTGGTCTCGAGGAGTCTGACTGAGAAGAGAGAGAAAGAGAGAGACAGTGGGTTGTGAATTGACGCTGCTGCTGCTGAGAGTCAGTCAGAGAGCGAGCAGAGCGGAGCCCGGAGGGATGAGGGTGACCATGAGGAAGAGCCTGTGCAGACTCTCCTGTCTGGTGACTCTGGTGGTGGAGCTGAGCTGGATCAACGACGTGCACGGCCAAGGCGTGCACAGAGAGGGAGGCAGCCGGGTGAGTTGTTTGTTTGTTGTGTTGTTGTGCAGCTTCTTGTCTTCTTGTTTCTTGTTGTTAAAGGGATACACCAACATTTTTTTTGTGTTGTGCCTCACTTCGAGTCCATGACCAGCAGATAGACACCATCCTTTCGACTGTGCGTGCAGTAACAAGGGAGATAGAGCCCATAATTAGCTTAGCTCAAACACTGGAAGTGTATGGGTAGTGTTAGCCTGCCTCTTACCTGAGCTGAAATCAGCAGTCAGAGGCTCTAAACTCTGTAAATATATCACGGTATCGACATTTTTTAAAAAAATTGGCGAGAAAATAGCTGTTTAGATCAGCAGTGTGTCGTTAATTTGTCTAAATACCAGCTTTTGTTCAGACGAATTTGCCGCTACTCAAGCTAGCCGTTGTGACCAACGCACTTCTGGTTACTTCCACAAAATAAAACACCCGTTGCCCTTTACATACAGAAAACCATGACGATAGAATTTGTGCTTTTACTTTGAAATAGGAAGCTAACCTACCCTCGATGTAGCTAGCTTGAACCAAAATAAACCGTCTTTGCTTGAACCCTCCGTTTTGACCGATCTCGTCCCGTTACCAGCATTTGACCGCTCAAGATGCCTTACCGGAGAGTTTTGTCAGCTCTGAGACCAAGATCGGCCCGCTGGTTTCCGTTTAGAGTTGCTGAAGAGTTTCTCTGATGACTTTAGGTGGAGGCAGGCTAACACTACGCATAGACTTCCAGTGTTTGAGCTAAGCTAATTATGAGCAAGACGGCTCTATCTCCCTTGTTACTGCACACACAGTCCAAAGGATGGTGTCTGTCTGCTGGTCATGGACTTGGGAGTGAGGCAAGACACACACAAAAAAAATGTTGGCGTATCCCTTTAATCACTGCACTCGAGCTACTGCTGCTGCTGCTTCACACTCACATGTGCTCCCTTCAATCACTGCAGTCGTCATGTGCTCGCTGTATCTGCGTCAGAGACACAACTCAACCACTTCACTCCTCTTCTTCCCTCTTGTGCTTGAATCAGTTAATAATCAAGACATCATTCATCACCATTATGCTCCATTCTCTCTCCACTCTACCTCTCTTTCAGCTCCTGTCATCCCTCCCTCCTCCTCCTCCTCTCTCTCTGTTTCTCATTACTTGGTCTTTCCCCTCTGGTAGAAGCTGCTGCTGCAGAGGGGAAACCTCCCTGTTTTCTGTTGTTTCTGTCTGATTTAAGTGGAAGCAGTCATGGGGCCAGCCTGCCCCACCCACCCTTTGCTCTCTCTGCAGCACACTGAACACATCAAGGGCTCAGATCATTACGGTTTGTCCAGAGTAAATAAAACAAAACACTGGTTCAGACAAGTGCAGGGCTGTGCCTCCGCCCTCAGCGCTCGGCCGGCAGAGAGGCCGAGGCAGAAACTACCCTCCGGTTTCAGGCTTTTTGATTTTTCCTGCCTGGGAATTTCTCCTCCACTTTTACCAGACAGATCACACCCTTGGCTCTATTAACATTTCAACTAGTTGAAACCAAAACAAAGCTGTAAAAATCCTTCACATGGTGCATCACTTTAGATTTAGTGCTCGATGATGTCACATTTCATTTCATCATCAAAAACACAAAGACAACAAAAGGACAAATTAAAGCGCTGAAACTCTGAATCCAATCGATTGTGTTATTCCAGTTTGTTCTGGTTTTACGTCATCGTGGGAACTTTGCTGCTCTGTGGAACCATGACAGGTGGTTTTAGTCTTCTACTCCGGCCCTGAGTCACAGCTTGTGTGTGTGTGCACATACCGGACGTCATTCCTCTTGTGTTTATACAGCACTGAGCAAAGGGTTTAGGTCCTAGAAGTAGGGTGAAGATGTTTTTGTGAACAGTCTTTATTTATGGATGAACTTAATCGGAAGTTCAGTCAACAGAAGAAACTGAATCAGATCAAAATCTGCTTTGTCTTTCAAACAACTTCTCCTCCAGACTCCTGCTCACAGTTTTTTTTAAGGTTCTTGATTGGCGGCTTGTTGAGGCCTCTCAGAGCCCGTCCACATGGGTACGGCTTTCACTGAATCTGAATAAGTATTTGATCCTTTTGGTGTTTCATCCAGACAGAAACGGTGTTTTGGTGGCAGGGTGAAAACAGTATATTTTGGAAACAGGTCCCAGAGCGTCATTTAGACGCCCAAAACGGATCTTTAGTGAAACGTTTCCCAGTCAACATTTAATCCACTTCTAATGTTTGGAGTTTGAATCCAGCAGAGAAGCTTTCTGTCTTCTTCTCTGTTACTGCTGTTGTGTGTGTGTTGTGTGTGGTAGCGTTACAGTGCCACACGGCCCTGGAGGACGTACCACAGCGTTACGGCGCCACGCGGCCCTGGGGGACGTACCACAGCGTTACTGTGCGTTCACACCAAAAGCTTCCAAGGCATCAAAAATGCTGGAGGGTGCACTTCAAACAAGACAGCTTCCAGAACGGCAAATATTTTCAGCTGCTTTGGTCACTCGTCACATGACTGACGTCAAAGTTCGATTGCGTTGCAAAAGTTAACCATTCTCGTCTGGTGAAGCTTTGGAAGCGCGGTGACACCAGTTTGGTCGCACGGTGTCGCCTGGCTCTCATTGAAAATGAATTGACTTCTGGCGTTTTGGTGCTTTGGAAGCTTTTGGTGTGTGGCGCACAGTTACAGTGCCACACACAGGCCTGGTAGACGTACTACAGCCTTTAGAGTCATGTGGACCGAGATATTTCTGGAAACGGTGCCGTGTTTACAGAGATTTATTTTCCAAAACAGACAAGAGAAAGATGGTTTTAGGTGAAGCAACGTTTTTGTTGCAATCCCAGATCAGGACTCTGGGGGGGAGTAGGAGAAGGATCTAAACATCTGAAGCACAGTACTGTACTATGTTGTTCAGTAGACGTCAGACTTCAGACTGAGCAGAGATACAGAGGTGTGAAGTCAGACCAGAGCAGACAGAGCTGCAGCTTCAGCTGTTAATTATCACACTTTTTTTTTTATGAGTCTGACATCACGTCACATCAAGTCAGTGTGAGGCAGAAAAAAGGACGATGACGATGTTTAATGTTGCTGCAAATATCTTTACTGTCTCTGGTCTGTGTGTGAAGAGTGTCAGCGGCTCCGTTAGCAGCTCCGTGAGGCTGTAATGTAATATTTACCAGAGCCGTGTCCTATTTTTAGAGCTCTACATTTCATCACCAACATAAATTTATCTGCTTTAGTGTAATAAATAAAAATCTGAAGAGCAACTTGAATAGTGTAACTGTGCAGCTGTGAGTGAAGAGTTAGATTAACAGAGATCAGATGAACGATTTTTGTGTAGCTTGAGTTGGTGGGATGTAGAAAGTTTTTCAGCTTTTTTTTTTGTTATTAGATTCTCTGACAAATTTACATTTTCCCCTGTTGTTGGTCCATGACGGAAAGTGAAGGGATCACAAAGTTAATATCAAACCTAAAAGTTTTTACCTCAACATTTGTGATTATTTCTGTTAAAATCCAACAATATTTGAAGGATGGTTCCTTCTGAACCACCAATGTCCACCTCATGGTGGTGCTACATCCTGACTCTCCCAGTCAGGATGCTTCACTCGCTCTCCTGAAACCAGTGTGTTGAAATTGTTCTTAGTCTCTTTTATTTATCTCTTTATCAATTTGTTTATAATGTGAAGAGAAGCAAGTTTCATTGCCTGGTTTTTAAAGGGTTCTGGAATCGGTTCTGTTACCGGTTCTGGTACTGGTACCAGTTCTGGTACTGGTATTGGTTCTGGTACCGGTCCAGTTCTGGTACTGGTTCTTGTACCGGTCCAGTTCTGGTACTGGTTCTTGTACCGGTCCGGTTCTGGGACTGGTACTGGTTCTGGAATCGGTTCTGGTACTGGTACCGATTCTGGTACCGGTCCGGTTCCGGTTCTGGTACCCGTTCTGGAACCGGTTCTGGTACTGGTTCTGGTACCGATTCTGCTACCGGTTCTGGTACTGGTACCGGTTCTGTTACCGGTTCTGGTACCGGTCCGGTTCTGGTACTGGTTCTGGTACTGGTTCTGGTACCAGTCCGGTTCTGGTACTGGTCCGGTTCTGGTACCGGTCCGGTTCTGGTACTGGTTCTGGTACCGGTCCGGTTCTGGTACTGGTCCGGTTCTGGTACCAATTCTGGTACTGGTTCTGATACTGGTTCTAGTACTGGTTCTGGTACTGGTACCGATTCTGGTACCGGTCCGGTTCCGGTTCTGAACTGGTTCTGGTTCCTGGTTCTAGTACTGGTTCTGGATGGATTCAGAGAGGAAGGATAGAGGAATGGAGCAGTTCTGGAGGGACTGGTGGGGATGGAGCAGAGAGGAAGGATAGAGGGATGGAGCAGAGAGGATGGAGAGAAAGGGGGATGGAGCAGAGAGGAAGGATAGGGGGATGGAGCAGAAAGGAGGGATAGAGGGATGGAGCAGAGAGGAAGGATGGAGCAGAGAGGAGGGATGGAGCAGAAAGGAAGGATGGAGCAGAGAGGAGGGATGGAGCAGAGAGGAGGGATAGAGGGATGGAGCAGAAAGGAAGGATGGAGCAGAGAGGAAGGATAGGGGGATGGAGCAGAGAGGAGGGATAGAGGGATGGAGCAGAGAGGAAGGATGGAGCAGAGAGGAGGGATGGAGCAGAAAGGAAGGATGGAGCAGAGAGGAGGGATGGAGCAGAGAGGAGGATGGGAAAGGAAGGATGGAGCAGATAGGATGGATGGAGCAGAGAGGAAGGATAGGGGGATGGAGCAGAGAGGAAGGATGGAGCAGAGAGGAAGGATGGAGCAGAGAGGAGGGATGGAGCAGAGAGGAGGGATGGAGCAGAAAGGAAGGATGGAGCAGAGAGGAGGGATGGAGCAGAGAGGAGGGATGGAGCAGAAAGGAAGGATGGAGTAGAGAGGAGGGATGGAGCAGAAAGGAAGTATGGAGCAGAGAGGAAGGATAGGGGGATGGAGCAGAGAGGAAGGATAGAGGGATGGAGCAGCAAAACAAAAAAACACTGCCTTCAACGTTTGGTGACCTCAGCTGAGCCTCAGTGAGTTTCTTCAGGATTGTGTTTCATTAGTTTTTTTCATCTAATCATTGTTATCATAAAAAAGAGTTAAAACATGTAATTTCTTGAACCTGATCCCGGTCGTTGTCTTGAACTCCTCTGAGCTGCATGTATATTACTGTAGAGTTTAACAATGTCAGTCCAGTTCTTCTCATCTCATCTCAGTCATGACAAAATGTGATTGAAGAACAGATTTCATTTTTGACCAACCAACCAGACAGACAGGCAGACAGACAGTGCCATGAGGTGAAGGTGACTGGATGCTGTGACTCCTGCAGGTGATGAAGCAGTGGGAGAGGAAGGTGCGCTCGGCCTCCAGCCTGGATGAGCTGCTCCGACTGGCAGACTTTCCCGATTGGAAGTTGTGGAAGTGTCGCCTGCGGCTGCAACAGCCGGAGGCTCCGACGGAGACGCTGTCCTCTCCGCCCTCCGTAGGTTCACACCGCTCTACGCGCTACGCTGCTGAGTCCTACAGCCTGGAGATACTGAAAGGTCCAACATCAAAACACCATAAAGAGAATGGGTCCTGTTCGTGTTGTACAGAGGCTGTGGTGTGAACACCGTGTTTCTCATGTGCAGCCATAGATGAGGAGTGGCAGCGGACTCAGTGCATGCCCAGGGAAACGTGTGTGGATGTGGCCAAGGAGCTCGGCACCGAACCCTCCATGTTCTTCAAGCCGCCCTGCGTGTCCATCCACAGGTTTGTCTGACATGAAGCCTCAAATTCAGATTCAACACTCTGATGTTCCTGTTGTTCCTGGGTCTGACCTGACCCCACGTCAGCGCTTATGTGTTGTTTCTGCAAGAAAAGACAGGTTTGTGTGTGGACACGGGTTTTACCTTCTGCCAAAATTAGCTCCAGCCGCGTATATCTGTATAATGGAGTCTACAGGGCAGCAGAATGCAGCCTCTAAATAACACATTATCTGCAGAGAAACTCCTTCATTTCACCAATATTTAGTTATGATAGGCTAGTGCTATTCCCCTCTGAGTCCGGGGTTAGCTGTTATCAACATCCGGGGTCTGTAGGTTGACCTACTGACCTCTGACCTGGATGATGTCATCTCTGAGCGCTGCACGGTAGTGATGTGTCGGTCGTGAACGATCCGGCTCTAAGAGTCGGCTCTTTGAAGTGAACGACGGGAGCCGGCTTATCAACTAGTGCATTCCAGCACGAGCCTGTGGCAGCACGCCTCTCTCTCCCTCGCTGGCACATAGACAGGTAGGGTAGTGACGGTAAAAGGCAGAGTGTAGATTGTACAAGGTGGAAATCTCATATGGAGCAGACTCGGCTCCACAAACAACCTGCAGGCACATGAGAACTGTTCATCCAGTAAAAAAAAGTTAGTCTGGAGCTCTGGATGGGTCTTTGTTTTTTATAGGCCTACTTTATAATTTATTTTTGTAGAACTCTGTTCAAGATTGAGTTTGATCAGTAGCCTAAATAAAGGCATATAAATGATAAATATTTGATATGAAAATAAAAATAAAACATTTCACATTAGTAATTAATTTTACACATTTTTGCATTTTTTGGGGGTAAATATACTTTAAGCAACAGAAAATCTGAGGAGCCACTTGGGAGCTGAAAGAGCCGGCTCTTTTTAGTGAGCCGAGCCAAAAGAACCGGCTCTCCAAAAAGAGCCGGAATTCCCATCACTGCTGCCCGGCTCATTCTGATAATAATCATTCCGCTTCAGCATTTCCATTTTTATCTCAACTATCCAGAGCTTTAGTGAGTCCAGGTTGAGGAGAGGAAGCCTGTGGAAGCTGAACTTCATCCAGCTGCTCATTTTGTTCTGACAAGTCAGAAACACGCAGAAACGAACCACAGCGTTAGCGGTAGCAACAAACCACGCGGCGGTCAGAGATGACATCATCCAGGTCAGAGGTCAGTAGGTCAACCTACAGACCCTGGATGTTGATAACAGCTAACCCCGGACTCAGAGGGGAACAGCACTAGCCTATCAGAACTAAATCTTGGTGAAATGAAGGAGTTTCTCTGCAGATAATGTGTTATGTAGAGGCTGCATTCTGCTGCCCTGTAGACTCCATTATACATATATACACGGCTCTCAGCTGGAGCTCATTTAATCAAAAACGGAAATTTCCCTTTAAGGAGTCGACCCTTGTTGTTTTTTTGCTAAGACTCAGATGAGAAGACTGATCAGCAGCAGTTTATCTCAGCTTGGCATCAGGATTGGTAAAAGATGAAGCAGCTTCCTGACTCTGTCTAAATCCACCTGATCCTCTCTGTGGAGGTGTAACAGAGAGTCTGGGTGCACTCACTCACCCATAAAGGATGTACAAACCCGACTGCCAAGCGGTTATTGATCTCTTGGCACAACGGTTTGCATCGTTGCTCGACACTTGGCTCGCCTGCTCACAGCAGCTTTCCTCCAATGGTCTGGGCTCTTATATTTTACTAGGTTAGATTCAAAGGCTTGGAGAATAATGTGACACAAGAACTAGATTTAAGAACCTTATGAATGTTATGCACACCAAAGCTTCATCATAGCAGCAAAGGATGACAGATGACGGGAGGAGAACCCTATTGAATTCAATTAAACCATCTTTATATGCACAGAAACATCATGAACATATTAGGAAAACCTCCTGCCCTGATTTTAGACTTTTTCAAGGATTTTTCCTTAGCTCACTGTTTCCGTCTTTTGTTACCATGTGGCTGAATGTCTGACATACTGTGACGTTTTGAACCATGCAAATCACTTTACCCAGATATGATCTGGTTTCTCCCACTGACAGGTGCAGCGGTTGTTGCAATCTAGAGGGCGTCACCTGCAGAAACACCACCACTGTGTATGTGAATAAAACTGTGAGTGAAACTGATTTAAACTTTTACATTTTACTGTGATCTGATGAGTTTGAGACCAAACAATTTTTTTTTACTGTATTTGTCTGTGTGTTTCAGGTCCTTAGTGTCTTTCCCTCCAAGTATGTACCTGAGCCTGTGCTAATTAAAGTAGCTAACCACACAGAGTGCAGGTGCATGGAGCCGGCCATCATACGACGAAATGCTCAGCCTAACAGGAGCAGCGGGTGAGTCCAGAGCCTCGCCCTCATCGTCTCTCAGATCAAGTTTTTGTGTTTTTCCTGGTGCTATTTTCTGATCTAGCTGCTCTGATCCGTCTCCGTGCAGCTGCTCCCCGATGGGCCAGCTGTCGGAGGCCGGGGACTCCAGGAGGCTCTGTGCAAGTGGGCTGATCTGGGACTGCTCCTCTGACAGATGCATACCTTACCCCTCCACTACGCCAGGTCTGTGTGTGTCTTTGTGTGTGTAGTGGGGTGTAATTAAAGCAGAAGTAAGTGATATATTTGTGTTAATATAAGTCTTAAATAGTTATATCTTCCGACAGCAATCACTTACATAGAGTGTTTGGACCAAAACACGGGTCTGTCAGTCACTCTGCTCTGCTCTGAGCCGAGGAGAAAACATTTATCGTATCCTACAGTTTTTATCCAATGTTTCGAGAGAACGGCATGCAGGGCTGTGTGTGCAGCCAAGGAACGCCGTGAATGTGGCGACGTAGGGACGAGGACTGTTATGGTGCGTTCAAGGAAACTCGTATTTTTCCAACCGTGAAGTGGTACCAGTTCGATCTGGTACGAGTTCACCGGTCGGAAGTTACGAGTGGCTGTTATAGTGACTTTCACCGGTTTGGTTTACCTGGAACGCTACAAAGTCGTAAGTTGTGACTTGAAGCTGTAATTTACGATTTCAAAAGCCTGCCTGGAACGCAGCATTAGCGAAAACGACCGGACCACTTACTTCTTCTTTAAGTCTATTTGCTTAATTAATGAACCAGGATGCACAACGTTTCAGTTGGTGCTTTTTCATGTCCTGATGTTTCCCCCCGATAGAAGAGACAACAAGGACTTGATGTAGCTTCAGTCAAATCCACCGTTTTATTCCCATCAGCATTAAACACATGTTCTTGTATGCAGGCTGAACAAGGCATTAGTAATCAATAACAGATCTGTGTTTTAACCAAACTTGTATTTAACCTCACATAAAGAAAGAAACATGTCAACGCTTCAAACATGTTAAATATGATCATTTACTCAGCCAGATAACTTTGGTGTCATTACCTTGCTGATTTCATATTATGATTTTGAATTACTGTAGCAGTAATAGAATCCGTGTACCCAGCGGATTCTATTATTGAAACGTTTAACAAGAGATGAAGGGTAAACATACGTGATTAAAAATGTATATTGAAAAATACGCCATGATGATAATGATAACATTGGTGCGTGACACCCGGGGGTCAAAGCCAGGGGCGCACCACTGCTTTCCCAAGAAGGAGACTGAATGGGAGACAGATGATCAGCCACCATGAATGGTTAAAGTTTATAGTTTAATGTTGATACAGCTCAAAACACATTTTCATATCATAGTATCATAGTATTACTACAAATTGTATTGAAACTATAAGATGTGTTTTGAGTTGTAACAACATTAAACAATAAACTTGAACACTTTGAGCAGCAGGGCTGCCTGGGCTGGGATGCGAACTGGCGGACCCATGGTATAAAACTAAAGTGCTTAACCTCTAGACTACCACCACTACCACACCTAGCTTGCAGTACAGATACTATATAAAATATAGCCTGTTAATATCAGATAAAAAAAACATCTAAATTACGATAACTGTTTCTGGGATACTTATAAAATAAATTATACCTAAATATGCTGGCGTCTTAAATAGGTGATTATTCAGATAGCTGACTAATGGCGAATTGCAGGTTAGATTAAATGGCGATTAATTGCCCATAGGTGTGAATGAGAGTGTGAATGGTTGTCTGTCTATACAGTATATGTTAGCCCTGCGATAGACTGGCGACCTGTCCAGGGTGTACTCTAGCCCAAAGTCAGCTGAGATAGGCTCCAGCTCACCTGTGACCCTAGTGCAGGATAAGCAGTATAGAATGAGTTTTACAGACCACAAACAGATCATATCGGCTCCCTGCCCCTAGCCTGGTCGCGCCCACACTAGTCTCTAGTCTGGCCAACCGTACTATTTACTGGATTTCTGTCTCCCGAATTTTCGGGAACTCCACCCTATTTTTCAAGAGCCAATCAACGTTCAACGTACAGCAGTAGAAGCTTCGACACCGCCTATTCTGGCTTCGACCAATAGCAGACCGAGGCATTTGAGGGGGGCGGGCAAACCAGGTTTGAAGGATGCACTTTGAGAAATGGATTCTCTTAATGTCTTGGCCAGACCCAATGCTGAGTATCAACATTGGAAAGTCGTGACAACCAGGCTAACCTGCCCCTACAGAGCACTAAAAAATGAACGCACCCAAAGCGACATCCGTCACGTGATTGGCCACAGTCTAGCTGTCTCCCTATTGGCTGGCGTAACACAATATATTAAACTCAGGGCAGGTGAGCTTTGAGTCTGAGCAGGCTCCATGACCTGTGAGCACGTCTGTGTTCCGAGTGCGTGCACTTAGATCCGAGTGCGCAGAGATTAGACCTGAGCGCGCAGAGAGTAGATCTGAGTACGCAGACATTGGCTCTGAGTGCGCACAGGGCACACTTGAATGCAAGCAAAATTTTTGTGTGCAAGAAGGAGAAATGTGAGCACAGACATGTGATTTTTGAGTTTGAGCACACATTTTGAAAGAAAGCAGCAGACATTTAAATGTGAGCACAAAATGCGAGCATGAGGAGAAAAAATCTGAGCACACTCAAACTCAAAATCTATGCTCTTTATTAAAGATAGGATAATTCTTTCATAGAAGGACATATGTCACAAGACAGACAGCAGGGCAGACAACAGTGGTATCTGATTGATTGATTAAAAACCACAGAGCTAGTAGGAAATAAAGATGGTGCACATGGTAAATGTGATTTCAAAACACACTCTGATGATAAAGTGATGAACTGATGAACTGTATGTTGTAATGATGAGGTCATTATTTACTGTCTCTGTTCTTCTTCTTCCTCCTGCTCAGAGTTTCCTCTCAGCTCGTGGATGCCGGACTGTGAGATCGATGTGGATCGCTGCGACTGTCTCCCAAAACCTGCACCCACTCTGCAGCCGAGGCCGATCCATCGCTGCCACCTCAACTCTTCCATCTGCGCCCAAAAACGTCAGCGTTTCGATCAGAACTCGTGCAGGTGAGAAACACGCAGCTGTTTGTACTGTACTGGTTTTATTTAATTACTTTGGGCACAAAGTCACAGCCATGATCCCTCTTTCATCCACAGATGCAAATGGCCCAAGTAAAAAAATAAATCAAATCCACTGGGGGAATAAATCTGACAACCTGCTCACCAAGGATGTTTGGAGGCAGAGAGAATAGGCTCATAATTTATTTACAGTCCTATTTATGCTGATCACTTTAACTAATTAAGATGATATTAACTCACAAGACCATGTTAATTGATTTTTTTAACATGCTTACCTTCTGTCTCAATCAAAGTGTCAAGTTTATGTTTTGTACATTTGTTCTTTGTGCACTGAACATGTAGTTTACATTAAAAGATTATTTTTTATAATTTGAATTTGCAATTGTTTGGATTATTTCTTCAAACTTCATACACATGACAACTCCCACATGCAACAACTGGCAAAATTAAGTCAAAAAATGAACAATACTGAGTAATTATAATCTTGTTTAACCAGAAGTGTATTGTAATTTGAGGCCACATGCAGAGTTTATAAGAGTATTTCCTGCTGTGTGCAGGTTTTCATGGTTTAATTACAGTCTGAAGGGATTTCAGGTGTTTCTGTGACTCGGCTACAACAGGAAAAAGATCGATTTAAAGCCCCAGTATGTGAGATTTACCCCCATCTAGCGGTGCGGTTGCATGTCGGCACGTATTCTTGCTGTTGCGTTTACGTAAACTCGGGCAGAAGTCAGAAAAACAACAGACGCTGCATTTAACAGGATAAACAAGCCTCTATGTAAAGAAACAGTCCGCCAGCACGAGGCAAAACAATACAGGCGTGACAATATGTTGCCATGGTGATGTCGTATTGTTTACCTGACCCACGTTTTACAGTCTTTCTCTCGTCGAGTAAAATAACATCCAGGTGGTTTGCCGACGGCGTCGGCGTCCTAACTTAAAACCCCAAATAATCACAATTCAATAACATTAGACAGTCTCAACTAATGCCTAATAAATCACTGATAACTGAACTGTCTCTTTAACAACTACTTGTATCTCTCTGGTTTATGAACCACTCTTCCACTGGAGGTTCTCACAACACTCTCCGGAGTGTCTCTGGTTGCTGGTCTGTTTTCCTGCTGGCACCATGGAACTCCACGTTGAGGGGCTTCCCTTCCATCCTGTGACTTCAGAGGGACCCCATCATCTGGTGGGCTCTCGGATGTGTCCTCTGGCCATGGCGGTTCCAGCACCGTTGAGGAATCCACTTCAGGTGGAGGTGTAACTGCGTTCTGGCACGCCTGCAGCACTTGGCTCCATAGTCGCTGGACCCAAACAGGCACCACATCACTGTTGTATGGCTTGGGCCGATCATGATGCATTATCTTTCTGCGTTTCCTTCCCCGAATCTCATAGAGGACAGGACCTCGCCATGCAGGAACAATCAGGGGGCCCATCCCAGGAGCATGGAGCTTGGGGCTTTGTCCCTTCTTCTCAGTGTCATTCTTTATGTGAACCAAATCTCCGACACTGTAGGAACGTTCTCCTGCCTGAACATCATACGTCTTCTTCTGACGTTCTTGAGCCACACGCAGATGCTTGTCCCAGGTCTTTTGGCTCTGGTCCACGAAGCACCGGATCATGTGCAGCAGGGTTCTATTGAACCTCTCCACCTGTCTGTTGGAGGCAGAATGGTACAGGGTGGTCTGTGTCTTTGTGACCTGCAGGAGCTTGCATACACTCTTGAACAAGGAGCTCTCAAAATCCCAACCCTGGTTGGTGTGCAACTCGAGGGGGGCTCCAAACTGGGCAATAAGGTTGTGCACAAGCCTCCTGGCTGTTGTCTCTGCCCCTTGATCCGGAAGAGGGAAGGCTTCAACTCTGGTAACACAACAGTCTGCTCCATCTGTTACCACCTTGGAGGGCACAAGTTCATCACCAATAAAAACTTTGCCACGGGCGTAGACGACAACATCGTGGGCCTTCATCAGATCATATCCCAGAAGAACAGAGTCACGTATTGGGGCCACATGCACATTCCAGTCTATCAATTTGGATGCAATTTTAAAGGTGACCTTCAGCCCACATTTTGCTCTCATGCCATCCCCCATCTAACCCTGATCATTAAAACACATAGAACCAGAGAGTGGATCTGCAGCTGCATTTTCTTCATTCACCACACGGTGGCAGAGAAGATAAAGACTTCCTCTCCATGTTTTTATTTATTTAAAAAAAAAAAAATCTTCTAAGTGTCATCTTTGCACCGCTGCATCTTTGAGATCCAGGTGAAACTCTTTCTTCTGCAGACAGTGGACTGGACTGTAAACACAGCTCCTGATAAAACACCACTGTCACTGGTGAATGTGTTTGCTTTACCGTTGTTGCCTGGTGAGTGAATTGATTTCCAGTCTGGTGTGTTCCTATTAATCCCTCCCCCTCCTCTGTGGTGCTGGTCTATAAACTACAAACATTAAAGGTCTATATGTGGAAGTCCTTGTTGGCATCAGAGTGGATTCACCTTCATAATGGTTACATGTACAAAAGCATGATTTTTTTTTTTTTTTTTAAATAGAGCTGCAGAGGATGCTTTAGGCGCCGTGTTTCTAGCGGTGACAGCGCTCTCAGCTTTCCCAGCGCTTAGCGCTCTCTCCCTCCCTCGTTAGAATGCCGCTGTTGCTAGGTTACAACCTACACCCGTATTGATGTTCATTAATGTGTATTGTCTCTTTTAAACAAAAAGAAAATAAAGGAAAAAAGCAGTCCAAAGCATTAAACTCATGTTACAGTTGAAGAAAAACAGAAAGAGTCACCTAACACAAGATAAGATAAGGTACACTGCAAAAACCCAAATATGTTACCAAGAATATTTGTCTTATTTCTAGTCAAAACAAATCTCATTATACTTAAAATAGAAATCATACCATTAAAAAGTAGCTTGTTTTTAGACACTTCTTTCAAGCATATTTTCACAATAAGTAGAAAAATCTGGTGGAGCAAGTTTTTCTTTTCTTTTCTTCAAGCACAAATTATTTCAAGTGAAAATTTGTTAAAAACAAGTGAGAATTGGGGCGGTGCGTGGCGCAGTGGTTAAGGCAGCCGCAGGCGTCCCCGGTTCGCGTCCCGCATCGGGCAGACCTTTCCTGCATGTCATTCCCCTCTCTCTGCCTCCCCCTTTCCTGTCTATCTCTACTGATCTATCAAATAAAGGCATAAAACGCCAAAAAAATATACATATAAAAAAAACAAACAAACAAGTGAGAATTATCTAAAAACAGGTTAAAGGTCCCATATTCTGCTCTTTTTACTCAATTTCACTCAGCTGTCAGACGTCCAACTAAACTGTATTGTAAATGTTTTGCCCCAAACTGATCTGTGGTCCTGAATGTGGGCTGTCTAAAAGTGGCTCCAATGAGCTCTACTGAGAACAAGCTGTATCTGTGCAATCTGTATGAGCAGCGTTTCACCAGTCGCTGGGCTGACTGCAGAGTTTTTTTTTTTTTTGTTGTTTGTTTATTTATTTAAACAGGGACAGTGCACAGAAAACACATTAATCCTGTAAAACAAGAGAAGATGCTCTGAGCCAGGTTATAGCACAATTGCTAATTTCCGCCTGTAGTCCCTGGGCAGGTATTAAGAGGACAGATACAATAGTTAAAATGGAATATGAAAATAATGAACATTATGTTTTTTTAAAAAAAAATTTTTTTTACACCTTACAAGGAACAACAACGCCAGGCCATGGAAGTGCACAGCAAAGCCAACACACACTCTCTCCCACTCTCATCACACATCCAGACACACACAACATATTCCAAACCACCACACTCACACTCACAACCAGACACACACACACATGCAGCTCAATAATGTGTACAAACTTGTTTACTCAATAGCCAGCGCTTTAACAAGCATGAGAATATGTGAGGGTTTGTACATGAAATGATTTCTGTGGGAAGGACATTCCACTGACTTGTGGCCACACATGAAAAGGAAGAGCTACCAAACTGAGTTTTTCGTTGATTAATACTACATTCACCCCTCGTTACAGATCTAGTTGTGCGTGCTGTGTTTTCGGAGCAGAGCGACACAAACTTTTTCAGGGGGGGGGCATAAGCGTTGTGAATGATTTTTTGAATTAAACAAACATTTGAGTGTAAAATCAAGTTTTCAAAGCTCAAAATATCATATTTGGCGAGCACATGGCAATGATGGTAATGCCGTGGTTTTTTGGCATGGATCTTAAGACTACTTTTGTACAATAATTCTAATGGTTTTGTAACTGTTTTACAGGCCTGAGACCAGGATGTAATACAGTACAGAAAATGAGGATTGATCATTGCATTTAAATATGTGCTTGATGCCTCACGGGTGAGAGAATTTCTTATGTGCCTAAAATTTGCAAAATTATATTTCAGTGTGTTGCTCAGCTTTTTGATATGCCCTTTAAAACTAAGTGTTGGGTCTAATGTTACCCCCAAATATTTGAATTGTTCTACATGTTTTATTTTTTGCCCATTCACTATGATGTCTGGGTAACTTTTAAGTTTACACCTATTTGTAAAAAACATGGTTACGGTTTTTTCTACATTCAGCGTGAGGCACGAGTTATATAACCAATCACTGACCTTGTTCATTGCCTTTGTTAATTTCGCAGCCACCTCCGTTACATTTTTCCCGTGAGTAAACAGAACAGTATCATCGGCATACATTATGGTGTTAACATCCTTACAGACAGAAGGCAAGTCATTAATGTATAAACAAAACAGTAGCGGCCCTAAAATCGACCCTTGAGGGACTCCCAGCGTGGACGCTAGGGATGGAGATAGTACACCATTTACTCGTACACACTGGTGTCGACCACTTAGGTAAGATTTCACCCAGTTTTGTACATTGATGGAAAGTTCATAGTTTTTTAATTTATGTAACAGCACCTCATGATTTACTGTATCAAAGGCCTTGCGTAGATCAAGGAAGACTGCTCCCACCACTCCTCCCCGATCTAGGCTGGATTTGATTTCCTCAAGGAAGTAGCAGCAGGCGGTTTCAGTAGAATGTTTCTTTCTGAAGCCGAACTGCATTGGGTGTAAAAGGGACTTAGAGTCGAAATGTAAAGTTAGTTGGTTGGCTACGACTTTTTCAATGACCTTTGAGAAGGCTGGGAGGATGCTGATAGGTCGGTAGTTGCTGACCACCTGTGTATCACCAGATTTGTACACAGGGGTGATTATAGCAGGTTTAAACACACTAGGAAAAATACTCTCATCGATAGATTTATTTATAATCATGACTAAAGGTTGTATAACGGATGCCTTATGTTGTTTTAAAAATACTGTATCAAGACCATGTATGTCTTTGGCTTTACTATTTGCCAGGGTTGAGATAATCTTTTCAACCTCAGCCACATCAATAGGAGATAGCTTAAAGGCCAATTCATCATAGGTCGAGGACTGCAGAAGTTGGGGTTTTGGAAAAGTACAGCTCAATTTTTGTACTGAATCTATAAAATAATCATTAAAACATTTGCCAACAGTATGGTCATCATTCTGGATACAGCCGTTTATCTTAAGCTCAACACTTCTATTAGTAGATTTCTCCTTTCCAAGTAACTTGTCAATACTCTTCCATAATTTCTTACTGTTTCCTTTTGCGTCACTAATAATATCAAGAAAAAAGTTTGCTCGGGCCTTTCTAAGTTGTTGTGTAACTTTATTTCTGAGACCTTTAAATACCAGGTGATCAATACTTAATTTTGATTTCAAAAACTTTTTGAGTGAAGCATCTCTTTTCTTCATTAACTCCCAGAGGTTGCTATTAAACCATGGTAAGTTTCGTTTTGAGGTTGTTTTTTTGCCCCTAATTTTTGTGTATTTCAGAAGAATATCTTTAACAGTTGACATAAAATCAGTACAAGCATCCTCATATGGCATATTACTAATGGTGTCATTCCAGTTTAATTGTTTTATTTCATTTTCAATGAGGGCCATGTCTTTTTGGGAGATAAAAGGCATGCTTGGTTTTTCCCTCATTGAGTTTCCATAACGTGCTTTTGTCAACTTTCTAGAGGCCAGAGTGAGGTTATGATCTGATAACCCTGTAATGAGATTATAAATCTTTTTAATCCTGTCTGGCTTGTTTGTAAAAATTAAATCTATGATTGTTTGAGAGGATTTTGTTATTCTAGTGGGTTTGCATATCATTTGAGTCATCTGAAAAGTTTTGGTAATATCTTTAAGTTTCTTTCTGCGTTTTTTATCCTGCCAATTTAAGTTGAAGTCACCCATAAGAACAACTTCGGTTTTTTCATGATGTTTGAGGATAACATTTAAACAGTCAAAGAAATCATTTGTAGCAGTGGGGGGGCGATAAACTGCAAAAACAGTGAAGGACATCTGAGGGGATAACGTGATTTTCACCCCCACGCATTCCAAAGTATTTTCAGGAATAGCGATTTGTTGACTTTGAATACTGTCTTTCACATATATCAGAACACCTCCCCCTTTTCCTTTACTTCTATCACGCCTATACACATTATATCCTGGGACAGTGAGGACAGATGAGGGGGTTGTAGGGGTCAACCAAGTCTCTGTGAGGCATAGGTAGTCGATGTTGGAGTCCGTCAGTAAATGTTCAAGTTGCTCAGTCTTGGAGATAATACTTCGTATATTTAAATGTCCACCAAAAATGCCTTTTGGTTTCATTTTTGCGTCCCACAACACACGTGCATGATTTACAGTCTGGAGCAGTTTCATTTGCTGTTGTTTAAGGCACGAGATGGCTTGTGTAGGTTTAGTTGGAATAAGTCTGCTCTGAGTGTTACCTCGAAAATGCCCTGGTGGTTGTAGTGGTACCAGGGGCCTGCAGGGGGAGCTAGGAGTGGAATGAGTGTTGGGAGAACCTGTTGCAGTGACCGCAGAGGAAGGAGTTGGTGCTGTGTGTCGTGTGTACAGTCAATTAGTGGATGTAGCGGGCCGGACGGCTTGCAGAGTGAGGTCAATATTCAGAGACAGAAGACGGGACCCTTTGTAATTTAAATGAAGACGGTCTCGTTTGAAAAGGTCCGGTCTATGGAGGAAAGTGGTGAAATTGTCCACGTATGGAATGCCAGCACTGTTACAGTAGCCTTTTAGCCAGACATGCAGCTGGCGGAGTCGACTAAACTTGACGTCGCCACATGATGGAGGGGGGAGGGGCCCGGAGACGACGCACCGCTTGTTCAGCTTAATGATGTTATCAATAAGGCGAGAGCAATCGTTCCTGAGCTTTATGGACTGTTGCTGTTTGAGGTCATTATAGCCCCCCAGATGAGCCACAACAGTATGACAGGAGGGATGATTTTGCAGAAGCTGAGGAATATTGTCATTTAATTGGTTTGTGCAAGCACCGGGATGACATGAAGTAACACATCTGTTGATTTGGACATGGCGGACCATGGAGGATCCGACCAATACGACAGGAGGGCTTATTGGATGGACATCTGCGGGCAGACGAGAAGCCAGTGCTGGAGGTGGAGGTTGAGGATTCTCGGCAGCGGTCGAGGGCTGGGGGCAGTTTGGACCGTGAGGACCACCGGAGTGAATTGCCCTGCGCACCGCCTCCTTCACAATCATGCGCCGGGAGGAGGTGGAGGCGGACGAGGACCTGGAGCAGGAGGAGGACTTTCCCTGTCCCATAGGGGACCGGGCAGGTGCCCGGTCAGTGCTTGCCGTGGGTGAGAGTTGAGTAACAGCTGTCCCGACAGGCGCCGCTGCAGGTGTTGCGGACGCGGCACTGCGGGGGTTTGCCGGTGCGGCGGAGCAGACAGCTGACTGGTTAGCCGCCGCCTCTGGTAGAGTGACAGCTGAGGGCCGGGCGGCTGACTGACCGACACTCGGCTCCGGAGGAATGGCAGCAGCAGGTGCTGCAGAAGCAGCAGACAGAGGCCCGTAGCGATTTGATAGCTCCAGGCATGACTTTGACCTAGGAGCCGAAGATTTTGTTTTGGCTCCTCGGACCACTACCGACCAGCGAGGCAGAGGTGCAGGTCGGCTAGGAGTGGAACAGAAGACCAGCGGGGCCTTTGGTTTGGCTCCAGCCGTGATCCAGTCAGCTTCAGAGGGAACTCGGACAGCCGCCGGTGGGGAGGGCGGTGAGCAGTCAGGTGGCCGCGGACCGGCAGATGGATCCCAGGGGAGTGTGTCATGGAGCGCCATAGAGAGCGAGGAGATCTTTCGGGACTGCTCGTGGGCCACATCCATGAACTGTGACAGCAGTTCATGCAGGACCCGTTTGCTTTCCTCATTCTAGGAGTTGGTAGGCTCAGGGAGGATCACTTTAAGTATGTAGAGACCAGAAAAAAACTGTTTTTCATAATGGGGACCTTTAATTTTTAGGTGATGAGTCACATTTTAAGTGGAAAGAGACTTGTTTTGACTAAAAATGAGACAAACATTCTTGGAAAGATTTTCAGTTTTTGCAGTGTAAGATAAAATGCCTTTATTTTCACAGTATTTTTTTGTTGTTGTCATTTTTCTTCATCATAAAACAGAAAAATGGTACTCAACATATAACAAAGAATGAGGTAGGTAGAATAAGATAAAGAAACAGATGGCATGTTATATAAGATAAAGTTCTTGTAAGTGGTGGTATACAGTAGTCTATGTGTATGATATGAGCAGATACGTATTGTGCAACATTCTGTTGGTGCATTTTTGTGTTGACCTGTGTCTCCATATTCAGATATAGAATATGGTTATATAAACCATAGTCTGGCCTACCGGAAGTGCTTAGCTGCGATTAGCCTCTGATTGGGCGGAACGAGCCACCCGGCGGAAGTCCCGCCTCTGTGCTGCAGTTTTTAAAGTCCCCCCGGAAAAGGGAAACATCAACAAACAACAACAGGAACAGAACCGTGGATCTCTTATACATCTGTGTCTTGAATTGAACAGAAGATGAAATGTCCGTCCGCGGTTGCCGACCGCCGTTAAACCGAACAAAAGAATAAATATTTGTCAACGGTTGCCGGCCGTCGTTGCACCGCGGACCGAAATCCAGTTTCCAACCGGCAATATTTTGCAAGCGCGCCGTTACTACGGCGTTGCTACGGCGCCAACCAAGGCGATTGTGATTGGTTGAAAAAATTCCAAACGGCCGGAGCGTTTTTTTCTCTTATCGCAGAATCATAGGCGGAGCAGCCAGACTCTCCTTCTTCTTTGGAGGAGAGTCTGGCGAGCGAGACTATATAAACCATGACAATAAACCAGGCAAATAAACAACTCAGCATCAATTCAGTCAAATCATATTGAGAAGACAAACAGTTTTTAATTCTAATTTGGCCTGAAATTAAGAATTGGCTCACAGAAACCTACAGATCGAAGTGAGCCGAGTCATCCCAGTCTTACAGCGGACGAGGACAACAACGACGATGAGTCACAAACTCCAGGTTTAGCTCGCAATTTCTATATTTTCACCGTTATGAAAGGCGGCTTTACATTTTCACTCCCTATTGATGATTTCCTTTCACTTCTACAGTACCTGGTCATTTAAAGAGATGGAGATCGTGTCTGCAGCATCCACACATTGTTGGTTTTACAAAAGGCCTTTTTGCAGAATGATTTCTTGGCCTTGAGTCTCATTATTTCCAGCCGAGAAACGGTTTTGCACAGAACTGCATTAGACCTGTGGTAAACGAGGTCAGACTCAGTCTCAGATCCAGCGCAGAGCTCTGCTGCTCAAACTCTGAGATTTGACATTTAAAACTCACCTTGTTCGTCAAATGAAATGTATACAGGACACAGCACTCAGACGACCAGAGAGCTGAGAGAAAACACAGGCATCACCACAGAGACGGAAAACATCAACATATTCAGGAGTGAAGTGTTGACTTGAACACTGAGGTATACTAGATGTGTAATGTGTTGTGGGTTCATGATTTAAAGGACACACGTGATGGTTAAAACACGTGCAACTTCTATTTCGTGGTTAAAATTGCTTAAATTGACTGGCTGGCTCAAATGCTCACTGATGAGAACAAAAGTTTTAAAGCGGAACGGTCTGGATGTGATTTTACTTCTTTACCTGATATTGTATAATTGTATCTTTTTGCGGCAGGACCCCCTCGAAAATGAGATGATATGATGGGCTATCCTGAAATTCAAATTCAAAAGTGTTTTTGAGGTTAATGGACCAGACGGATCAGACAAGAGGGTGATACACTACAGTCTGGAGGATCTGGACTGAGAGAGCATGGTCACCACTGCACTTTGATTTGGTGTGAGTGTCTGGTGATCTGAACGGTCTGGATGTGATGAAGGGGAGTTTAAAGGTCTGTGATGAAGGGCTTTAATGGACCGCGCGCACAATGTCGTGTGACGCACTTTGCAAAGTTATGGTCCGCTCACTTCCGGTTGTCAACTTTATCTTGCTGTATTTAGATTATACCCAGGGGGCAAAGCAAAAAAACAGACACGGAGCGTTGTAAAAGGTTGTCCACCAGAAATGATATCTAGGACCTTCAAGGATTAAAACCTGGGTGGACAACCCGGTCAACTAGCTGCAGGAAAGCTACGGGGTCCAAAGCCCCTCTTCTTGGGTTATTTTGCTGGCGAAAGTATGTAAATGCAAATATTTGGGTATTACAATGGCATAAATAGTCATACAACTATAAAATTTGGCAGAGAGTATCTTGACACATAGGGGAAGGCAAGAAAAAAAGATTCTGGGGTTTACTGCAACTTGATTTTAAGATATCACCCTCAACCTGTCCGCCTGACAAATTTCATGGAAATTATTATTTTTCAGCACTTTATGGAGAACATCATGTATATAGAAACTTTCTTTAGTTCATAAGGTTCCATTTGAGTCCAAGCTAGCCTTTCTACTAGCTACTGGAAAGCTACAGGCTGTCTCCAAACAATGCAACACCTGTTGTGAAAAACTCCATGTTAACTGGCCCATTAGAATACATGGTATTCCGGGATCTCCCCAAAGTGAACAGATAGAGAGAGAAGACCGTTGGCCACAGCAAGTGGAGGTTTTGAGATAGAAAGGCTATCTTGGACTCAAATGGAAGCTTATGAATTAAAGTAATTTTCTATATAAATGTTAGGTATAGATGTCCTCCATAAAGTGCTGAAAAATAATAATTTCCATGAGAATTTGTCAGGCGAACAGTACTTTTTTTGGTCTTTTTTGGGATGTTGAGGGTGATATCTTAAAATCAAGTTGCAGTAAACCACAGAATCTTTTTTTCTTGCCTTCCCCTATGTGTCAAGATACTCTCTGCTAAATGTTATAGTTGTATGACTATTTATGCCGTTGTAGTACCTAAATATTTGCATTTAGATAATTTTGCCAGTAAAATGAGCCAAGCTTTCCTGCAGCTAGTTGACCGGGTTGTCCACCCAGGTTTTAATCCTTGAAGGTCCTAGATATCATTTCTGGTGGACAACCTTTTACAACGCTCCGTGTCGGTTTTCCAAAAAAATGGGACTTTGCCCCCTGGGTATTACAACACTTTTAACTCTCTCATCCTACATTCATAGATTTGTACATGTTGTTAATAGTATAGTCAGTTCAGTTTGTATTTATAGCTTTAATAGTCGAGGCGTTTTTAATCATTCATTGCATTTTGCTGTACGCTGCTCGGAACGCCACGTTCAATCGGACTGAGTGGCAAAACCTCCCTCAACGTGCTGGCGGATAGCACGTAGCGGTAGACTCATAAACTGGATAAAATATCTTATATCAAAACAAATTGATGTCAAAAGGAATGGACAACAACAATACTGTAACACACAGTGTGACGGCGGTACCTGCAGAGTGACAGACTCACTGTTATTGTACAGAGCGACAAGATTACAGCTTTACTGTCGTCCTGACAGTGACTCCCGACGCGTTGCTTTTATTCTGAAACTGTAGGCTAGGATGTGTTAGAGGACTAATTTATCTGTCTAACCATCATAGGTATGACACCTGAAACTGTAAACACAACTGCAGATCGAAAAAAATTACTGCTCCAGTGAATTTACTTTCCGTCATTGACAACAAGTTCTTGAATGTAACTCAGTCAAAGTAAGACGTATCCTCAAGATTTTGGGCAGTTCTGTTAGATCATGCATGCTAGACATGTCAGACTTGTTTTTAAACTTTGGCCACTCCACAGCGACTTCCGAGTACCGTGACGTCATGTGCATACCCTCTACTGGCTAAATGAAAATGAAAGGCTAAATAAAATTACATACAACTTTAATTCTACATTCCTGTTTGTACATATTGACTGTGTTTACATGCACTTCAGTACCGGGTTAATCAGGTTTTTTAAGTACCCCGTTTTTGTGTTTGTGCATGTAAACACAATTTTCTGATTCCAGAAATCAGGATAAGCTCATAACCCGATTTTGAGAAACCCTATTTTGCTGCCTGGAGGACTCCGAAAGAAACCAGGATACTGGCGCATGTAAACACAGTACCCCGATATCTCAGCCAGCTGACGTAATTTCCCTTTCTTTTAAGTTATATAACATGGCAGCATTTTTAATTTGTAAATTTTCTGACCTACATATTTCCTAGTAGTTGCGCTTCCTGTTGTAAACAATAAACATGAAACACACGTAAGACGCAGCAATCAGAAACCTGTATTTATCATGTATACAGGGATACAGAATAACTGGGTTTCATGTAAACACTATACCCCGAATTTGGTCAAAAAACAGGGTTAACTTAGCCTACTGGCTAAATTAATAAAAGCACCATCATGTTTATGAAGAGGGCAACTAGCTAATAAGTTAGTCAAGTTGGAAAAAGGACGAGGCCAAAAACGTAGAGAGCATCGTCTGAAGAACCACCAGGCTGAAAAGTAAAGAAGAGTGCGCCATGCACAATAGCTTTAATACTTGACACATGGCTGTGAATTACATAACCAAACTAAAACTGAAGTATTTAAAAAAAAATGGAAGTAACTACCGAAAGGAAAGATTTGTGTCTTCAGATCTGGGCCGTCAATCATTTTCTCCACGGTGCAAAAGGAAAAACAGCATATCTCAGTTTTTCCTGTCAGGACTCTGCAGCTGCAGAATCACAGCAGAAATACTATGTAATTTTCCCCAGTGGAGCCCAGTGGGAAGCAGGCAGGCAATTTTATTTGTATCCTGTTTATACAAACAGTTTGTCTCAAAGGGCTTTACATCACATCCTAACAACATAGGTGTTACAGAACACAGAAAACGATGTGTCCGTGCCTCAGGACGACGCTGCATGTAACGGAGGTCTGCAGGTGTGCCACAGTCATGAGGAAGTGACGGGTTGTGGCGGTAGCGGTGCCGGAAGTAAACCCATAAAAGACGTACTAACCAACTTGCCAAGCGGCTGTCAATCTCTTGGCGAAGCGGTTAGCATCGTCGCCGATCGACCCTCGCTCAGGACAAGTCCAAACCAAACAACATCGGTCACAAGTCTTGATTTCCAGCAATGGAAGATTTCAAGTCACAACAATCAAAGTCCAACATGGTTCATTTGTTCTGGTTCCTTCCAGACCCGCCACACATGGTCGTCATGGATACAGAGTAATCAACATGTGTCTAATTGTTGACTTCACACCTGATGCGTTCAGGGACCAAACTGTCACAGCCTGCTCTCTACACTACGATATTTTCTTCAATGAAAAATGAAACAAAAACGTTGTGAATGTTTTTGATGAGTTCAAAGAGGATTTCCACCTTAAAGGGTAATTGCTATTTTTTTTTATAGGCTACAATCTGGACCTTATTTCTAAAATACTATCATTTCCTCACCCAGATAACTTTGGTGTCATTACAAGTTGTTCTGATGAAATTAGTTCCAGCCGAGAGTCGTGTATCATAATGGAGTCTACAGGGCAGCAGAATGCAGCCTCTAAATAACACATTATCTGCAGAGAAACCTGGATGATGTCATCTCTGAGCGCTGCACGGCTCATTCTGATAATAATCATTCCACTTCAGCATTCAGGCCCATTTTTAGCTCAACTAGCCAGAGCTTTAGTGAGTCCAGGTTGTGGAGAGGAAGTCTGTGGAAGCTGAACTTCATCCAGCTGCTCATTTTGTTCTGACAAGTCGGAAACACACAGAAACTAACCGTAGCATTAGCGGTAGCAACAAGCCACGCCGTGCGGTGCTCAAAGATGACATCAGGACAGAGGTCAGCAGGTCAGACCCCGGATGTTGATAACAGCTAACCCAGGACTAAGAGGGGAATAGTACTAGCCTATTATTAGTGAAATTAAGGAGTTTCTCTGCAGATAATGTGTTATTTAGAGGCTGCATTCTGCTGCCCTGTAGACTCCAAACGCGGCTCTCGGCTGGAGCTCATCATCAGAACGACTTGTAATGACACCAAAGTTATCTGAGTGAGGAAATGATCGTATTTTATGCTAGAAATAAGGTCCAGATTGTAAAAAACGGCAATTCCCCTTTAACTCTTTATGATTTCCACCTCAACTCAGCTCCATGTGTCCTTTAGCTCCAGCTACGCTAAGGGAGACCTAATGCTGACTCAATTGTAACAGAGGGTTACAGAGTGATAATAAACATCATCAGTGGAGGATGGTGACATTTCACTCGTCTGATGAGCTCTGATTGCTCCGACACTTTCCATCTGGTCGCTTCCCCTGAAAAGGAGGACAGCGACCACAGGTGGATCAATACACTGCACGTTAAAGACACACACGCACGCACACACGCACGCACGCACACACACACACACATACACACACTGACCTTTAAAGCCACTGAGGGGCTCAGCAGGGCTGGAAGTCCCTGTGATGATGATGATAGATGGTGTCACTGTGGCAACAGGTGACAGAAAGAACAGCAAAGGCTTCAACTTTTACATTAGTAGAGGATGCTAACGCTGACGATACTCAGTGTTTGCTTGAGGGTTAAATTAATGTTTTTCTGAACTTTTTCACCTAAATTTTTTTTTAAAAGTTTGTTTGTTTTTTATAGCCGCCCTCATATTTCCATCTTTGTTGTTTTTGTTCCTCACACAGAAAACCCACTGCTCCCTCAGACCTTCGATGAGGAGACTCTGATTGAAACATTTCATCAGGCGACTGAATAGAGACAAAGCTTCAGACAGTCCAGTGTTACTCATCATCAGTTTGGCTGAAAAATAATCATCCAAAAACTGAAAACTACACGTGTGTGTGGCCGCCATTCTTGTTCTATTATTGAACTGAATTCTTAAGAAATAGATTTAGGTTCATTAACAGACACTGGAGAGATTTTATTTCCATTTTTATAGATTTTTCGAAGGCCTTTGATACAGTTCAAGTTCAAGTTCACTTGTATTTATATAGCACAGTTAAAAAGACTCGTGACAGTCGTACAAAGTGCTTCACAGAGCGGAGACAGACACAAAAACAACACATGTGCAAGAAACAAGATGACATGTGTGACACAAATGTCCTGTCACATGCAAACCAATCCTGTGCACCCTACTTGGCCAGGGGAGTCACTGGTTAAACAACAGTGCATATAGATATTTAATTCAAAACTAGGATCCAAGAATAGAAGTGGTGGGTCCATGGATTCCAAAGGCCAAGGAGAAAAGGTGCATTTTGTAAAGTGCGCTTAAAGATGTGACAGTGGTGGTCCTGTCACTATGCCTCCAGTTGATCCTGTGCCCTGGCTACTTGGCCAAGGGGATGTCCCTTTGGCCGACTGGTTAGCGCGCATGACTCCGACCCGGGAGTCTGGGGTTCGAAGCCCGCCCGGGTCCCTCTTCACCTTGCCACACATGCATGCCATCACACATTCTCACACACAAATGTATGTACACATACAAACACAAACGTGCACACCTACAGTAGTCATAAACAACAGTGCATATAGAAATGTAAACAAAACTAGCCAAGAATAGAAGTGCTGGATCCAAAGGCCAAGGAGAAAAGGTGCATTTTTAAAGTGCGCTTAAACCTTTCCATGGAACCCGCATGTCTAACATGTAATGGCAAGCTGTTCCATAGTCTGGGAGCAGCCACAGAAGGCACGATCGCCCTTAGTTTTTAATTTTGATCTCAGTACATCCAGCAACAACTCACTGAATGACCATAGATCTCGGGCTGCATTTCGGATTTGTATAAGTTCTGTCAGATATAGAGGAGCCAGACCAGTTAAAATATTTTAAAAAATAACACTTTAAAATCAATCCTATAACGGATGGGAAACCAGTGGAGGGAGGCAAGAACAGGCATGATGTGTTGATGATGAAAGGCGAGCAGTAGCGTTCTGCACCAGCTGCAGGCGGCGGAGCGAGCTCTGGTCAACACCAAGATAATGAATTACAGAAATCAAGCCTACTTGATACAAAGGAATGGATAACTCTTTCCAAGTCTCCAGATGCGAATGGTGTCTCCATGCAAAGTCCCGATTGTTATGTGAATTAGAAGTGTCCCTGTTCTGGTTGGATACTTAAGGGAAAGAGCAAGAACCTCACTTTGAGTTGATCTGCTTACCAGAGCTCCCACACATCGAGTGTGTTGCAGTATTGTTACCATTGGCTATACAGTAGTCTATTCATTTTGTACATCACAATGAACTGGAATGTTAACCCTTCATTTCTAATATTGCCTTATTGAGACTTTTGTTCTAAATAGTTAAGAATCTGTTATGGTAAGTTTCATTTGGTAACATTCATACCTTTAACCTCTGAGTTGAATAGAAAAGATTGAGTATCATGTCCTTTAACTATTGAGTTATATTTTATGACCTCTGAATATCTCAACCCAGGTGTCAGGGCTGTTCTTCCATGTTAAGAAGGTCACTGAATAGTTTAAGTCTATATCTGCCATCCCTGAACTAAGTCAATCTAAAACATCTTAGTTACTGTATATGGTAAGTTTCACTGGGCGCTATTTACACTCTTAACCTCTGAGTTGGACAGACAAGATTGAGTATCATGTTCTTATACCTCTGAATTCTTCAACCCAGGCATCAGGGCTATAATTCTTCTATGTTAAGAAGGTCACTGAATGGTTTTAATAATCTATACCATCACTCAACTAAGACTGATTCCAGATTTCTTAACAGTAGAATTGATTCTTAAAGGGTTTATATTTTTAAATGATTAATTAACATTTAATTTCACCAATGTTATTTTAAATGGAGTCAGATTAAAGGAGTATTCACTTTACTTTATTTTGAAAACCTCAGTTTAACACTGGAAAGACAAGACACGTATTGGGGAGATATTGTTCTATGTCTAGATATTTCCTCCCCTGCACTGCCAGTGCTATTGGCTTGAACTGGTTAAAGGCAGCAGAGCACAGGTGGGGCTCAGAGGGGTCAGGGGAAGCAATAGGTGTGACTGAACGTAAAGCAGTGATTTTGTCAATGAAGAAGTCAATAAAATTATTACAGAGAGCAGGAGTAGGTGTTACTGGGTGGATATACCATATACCGTCGTAATATACCATAGAGATCTGTAATTTGTCCTTCTTCCATTTTCTCTCAGCACGTCTGCAGGAACGCTTTAGAGAACGGATAGACTCATTAATCCAGGGTTCGGAAGAGTTTACTTCTGGTTCGAAAAGGAGCAATAGAATCAAGTATGGCAGTGCAGTTGGAGTTAAACAGAGCTACAAGTTTCTCAGGACGGAGGGGGGTGTATTCATTCAAAGATGAATTAGCAAACTCCTCAAAGGTGGTGCAGAACTTCAGAGAGGTATCTGAGTGGACCATAATGCATTACTGCTAATGACTAATATAGGATTCTGCTGTTAGTTGGTTTTCTAACTATCTGTCAGACCGGGCTCAATGTGTTCAAGTTGATGGTTGCTCCACTGATACCCTGGCTGTCCACAAGAGGGTGCCACTAGGCTCTATGCTGGGTCCTCTGCTTTTTACAATTTAAATAAATGTTGAAACTGCACATTTCCATTTTTATGCCGATGATATTTATTGTTTTGGAAGCACTGAGTTGACGGATGTAGACCACTTGCAAGCTGCTTTTAAAGAAATAGAAGCCCAACTCTTGTTGTTCCTTAATGCAGATAACATGACATGAATGCCTGCTCTACCTCTTTGCATATGCTGGATGCCATTTGTCATTGTGCGATACATTACTGGCTGTAAGTCACTCATTGCACTCTGAATGCAAAAGTAGGCTGGTCTGTCTTGGCCTTGCTTGGAAAAGAGATTTTTTTTTATTATCTCAAGCAATCTGCCTGGTAAAATAAAGGTAGATACTAAAAATAATATGTAGTTTTGTGATTTTCTTGTTTCAATGTTGAGACATACATGAACTTCTTCCTCTTTGATTCATTTCACCATTGGAAATAAAAAAGACCCTGTATCAGTTCACTCACATCTCCCCTCAAAAACAAGATGGGGTTTATCCAAATAAACAAATTTCACACATGTTGCACACTGTCATCACAGTTGTTTTTTTCTCCCTCTGTCATGGCACCATCAGCTCTGACGCACGTCCTTTTTCCTTGATCGTCATCATCATCATCATCATCATCATCATCATCATCATCATCATCATCATCATCATCATCATCATCATCATCTTCATCATCATCATCTTCATAACAGCTTTGAATGTTGTGGGTCTTTTCTGCTGCAAAACCAAGATGACGACTGTTGAAGGTGAGAAGTGTCGTGTTTTACCTTTTAAAGTGTATTGTTACACATTTGACATGTCCAGTTCACCTGGTGTTCTGCAGTTAAGTCTATTTTCATATTAATTTGTAGAGAAATTCTACTGACATAAATATTATAAATGATGTAAATATTTGAAGCAGAGAAATCAAAACCAACGTGATAACCACATTTGAACATTTCATGACCTCATCATATACATGATATGACATTTGCTGTTTAAAATCCTGCAGGTGTGAACCTCGCTGAAGCTCTGACAGTCGTTGCTATGGTAATAACATGTTTTAGTCTAAATGGATTTTCATAGTAACATTTTTCATGAATGTGGCTCATCTCATGGTGACATGATGATAGGCTTTTAAAGTCAATGATTGGTGGTAGATTCATGGCCGTAGCCAGCTATGAGTGTCACCGAGGTCTGGACCTATAGGTAAAAGTTTCTGTGTGAAAAAAATAAAATGAAGTGTGACAAATCTGCAAGAAAGTAAGAAATCCGAAAGCCGGCAAATGCTTTTTCAATGCACTGTATTTAATGGAGAGTGAACAATATGTTAAAAGGCTGAAAACCACAGGACAAGTCCTGCTGGTCAGTGATGTAAGGCTCAACCAGCAGGTCACCTCAACAGGTCTAATAATATTAATAAAAAGTATAAGTCTACTTTATATAATTGTGGGTCAATTTGACTCAATTATAGAGGAGTCCAAAGTGATTCACTGATAAATCATGAACTTACTGTGACAATGATTTTTTGTTTTTTTTGCATGGGGTGAAAGATGAAAAAACTAATGATTGACACTACTGTACCGGTCTGGAAAGTGTTACAAAGACATTTCTAAAGCTTTGGGACGCCAGTGAGCCACGGTGAGAGGCGCCTTTATCCACTAAAGGAGAACGCTAAGCTTAGAACAGTGGTGAAAACCTTCCCTAGATGGCTGCCATACAATGAAAAAATAAAATAAAATTAACATTTAATTAGTTCCGGACCCCTCCGGACCTCACCAATTTCAAAACCCTGGCTACGGCCCTGGGTAGATTAGAGATGATATGAGAAATTACATTTATTTATGCAATGGTTGTTTGCAGATGATTTTACTTTTGATCCATACCCACACTATGGAAAACTGCCACCATAATCCAACCCAACCACTACCGCCCCATACATCCATCATTATGAAATATCTGAAGAGACTGCTGCTGAACATCATTCTCCTGGACTCCCTCCAATTTGCCTACAAGGCAAAAAAGAGGCACAGAGGATGCTGTGGCCTGCCTGCTGCACCTCCTCCTCCAGCATCTGGTCTCCCCAGGCAATTTCGCCAGGATCCTCTTCGTGGATTTCAGCTCTGCCATCGATTCTCTACAGAAACATCTGCTGATCCAGAAGCTACACCATTTCAACATCCCCGCTCATCTGATCCATCTCATTCACAACTTCCTGACCGACAGACTGCAAGCAGTAAGGGTGGGCTCAACCACATCCCCTGTGCTCACCATCAACACCGGGGTCCCACAAGGATGTGTGTTGAGCCCTTTCCTGTACATTCTGTACACCAATGACTGCCTCAGTATTTCACCCACCACATCATATCTCAAATACTCTGACGACACAGCCATCCTTGCACTCCTCTCAGACAACCAGTCACCCATTTCACCAAATGGTGTACAGACAACCATCTCCAAATCAATGTCAATAAAACTAAGGAACTACTGTTTAGCCCCCCATCACCCCAGCACCCCACCATCATAAACACCCAAACAGTTGAGACGGTGGACACTTTTAAATATTTAGGAATAACACTGGACAATAAACTCACACCACGGACATCCAAAAAAGAAGTCAGCAAAGACTGTCAGCTATCCGCAAACTTAAAGGACTATGTTGCACCCCACCTCCTGTTGTTACTTTACCAAAGCATTATCCAACCCATCCTTCTGTACTGTTCCACATGTTTCTTCACCCTGCTCTCTGTCACCAACCGGACCAAACTCACACGCATCACAAACACAGCTGCTAAAATCATTGGTCTCCCCACACCCAACCTTACAGAACTAAATGCTAGATCAACCGCTTAGCTAACTCCATAGTCCAAGACACCACCCACCCACTGCACCAATACATCACCCCACTTCCCTCAGGACGAAGGTAGAACCCTCAAGTTCAGGAGGGCTCGTCTAGGGAAAAGCCTGATCCCTGCAGCCATAGCGGCCCTGAACAGCAGGCCCCGCTGATCCGTCTGTCTTCATTGATCACTGTGTCGTCATGTACTGTATGTGGTCACTGGTGCTGTGTATGTTGTCAATTACTGTTTCTGTATACCACTGTTGTCTGCCCTGCTGTCTGTCTTCACACATAATGTCCTTCATGTATGTGCAGTCTGTGAGGACAATTTTCCCCGTGGGGCCAAATCAAATATTTGACTATAAGACCTGCTGAAAGGTTTTGTGTGTCTGAATTTCGATGTGGAAATCAAAAGTTGTCTATTTCAGAGCACAGATATATAACTGTGCTATTTTCTCTTGAGTGTTAAATTGTATAAATGCACATTAACACACCTGTTGTTGTACACTCTTTTTTGTCCCTTACGCCCCAGGGAGCAGTCAAAGGGAAACAAAATGAAATGAGACATCACAGAAAATGCACTGCAGCAAACATTCCTCCTGAATTCCTGCAGGAGGTAGATTTATCTTCTTTCAGGATTTATGCTGAATTCTTACAGGATCCATTCCTGGCCTTAAAAAGTATTTTAAAGCGACCTTCTTCTTCTGAGGAGTTCCTGCAGAAACTCTGCAAAGGAATTTTAAACATTTATTTAAAAAAAAAAGTGCTTTTCTTCATCTTAACTTGTGTTTCTATCATTCCTTAAACTGAGAAGATAATAACTAATCCATATTTACATTCCAGCCTTTCCACAGAATGAGCCCAACCATAAAGTCGACATGTTAAGTAGAGGGTTGAGGCCGAGCAGGACAGAGATTTGACAAGGCACTCACACCACAATTAAACAAACATTATCCAGGCTGAATTATACACCAGCGCGCTGCAACATGGGCACCATCCTCTCCCTCTGTGAAGCACCAAATTAGGACATTGTGTTTGTGTGATATGGCAACTGTAAATCTGGCATGTGACAGTGCAGAATAATCACGTCCAGCGAACACAGCGGTGCAGAAACTATGTGGTGTGTGTCTCTGTGTGTGTACACAGTCAACACAACTGAGACCATAAACACATGAGGATCACTGTGTGCAGTGAGCAACACAGAGAGTGATTCACACTAATCTGCCATTTTTATTGATTTTTTATGATTTGTTTCGAGCTGGTGAGATGAAACACTGAACTTTCTGTCCGTTTAACATAAATGCATGAATATGAACATAGAACGTGTTGGCTAGTAAAAACCAGCATTACGACCCACACATGATTTCTAACTCAAACATTCACATCCACTGTTTATTTTTCACACAATTAACTCAACAACAGATCACAGTAGGCTACGGCTCTGTAAGTTTCACAGTTAACACGGCAAAAGCAACATGATGTAGGCAGAATATCACACATACCAATACTCTGTAGAATATCCAGCAATATAACATGAACAAACAACATATGAACACCATAATAGAATCCAATTTCATCTGGTTCTGTGAGGTTTCAGGGACGTTTCTCTCTATCAAACACTGACACTGGTTTCTATTAGCGGTGATTAATGTTCAGAGAAGGAAAATGTAATTGTCGTCAGTGAACTCTGCACAGAACAAAATCTAAACTTCGAAAGTGACACTTCATCACATAATGTCTCATAGTTATCTCAGCCTGAGCTTCATAACTGGGTTATAATATCCTGCTGTACAATTACTCCTTCTGCCCATGCCTCTTCCCCTCCGTCTTATCACATGCACTGTAGGAGCATACATCGAAGCCAAGGTACTCCATTTCCACTTTTATTCACTTGGTGTTTTGCTCTTTTCATAGCTTTCTCTCTCATTTCTTTGGTTGATGTTTCATGTACAATTTAAAGGGATACACCAACATTTTTTTTCGTGTCTTGCCTTACTCCTTACTTAGTCCATGACAAGCAGATAGACACCATCTTTTCGACTGTGCGTGCAGTAACAAGGGCAGAGCTGGCGAACTGCTAATTAGCTTAGCTCAAACACTGGAAGTGTATGGGTAGTGGTAGCCTGCCTCCTACCCGAGCCAAAATCAGCAGTCAGAAGCTGATTTCATTTTAGCTCTAAACTCTGAAATATGTCAACTTATCAACATTTCAAACATTTTAAGACGAGAAAGTAGCCGTTTAGATCAGCAGTGTGTCGTTAATTTGTCTAAATACCAGCTGTTTACTATTTTGTTTGAATGCAGCACTCAAGCTAGCTGTTGGCAAACAGGAAGATCCCAAAATGACTGCCCTTTACAGTACAGAAAACCATGATGATAGAATTTTCCAAATTGAAATAGTTTGAACCTGATCTGTTTTCAAAATAAATGATCTTTCTTGAACCCTCCGTTTTGACCGAGTCCTGTTACCAGCATTTGACCGCTCAAGATGCCTTACCGGAGAGTTTTGTCAGCTCTGAGACGAAGATCGGCCCACCGGTTTCCGTTTAGAGTTGCTGAAGAGTGTTTCTGATGACTTTCAGTGGAGGCAGGCTGAAACTGCACTTCCAGTGTTTGAGCTAAGCTAATTATGGGGATGGATCTCCTTGTTGCTGCACGCACAGTTGAAAGGATGGTGTCTATCTGCTGGTCATGGACTCAGGAGTTAGGCAAGACAGGTAAAAAAAAATGTTGGCGTATCCCTTTAAAGCTGCACCATGTGCACACCCTGCTGTCTTATCAACCTTGAATGCAGCACAGGGCTGAAGGCAAACAGGAAGATCCCAATGACTGTGACAGCGCTGAGGATTTTCCAAATTGAATAGTTTGAGCCTGATCTGTTTTCAAAGATAAATGATCTATCTTATATTTGAAGCTGAGATAGAAAGACATTGGAGACCTCAGAAAGTCTTGGATGGATTCAACTTTTTAAAAATGAATAATGGCAGGACAGTCTTTTGAACAGAGACCAGGAAAAGCTCAGAATATGACATTTAACTCACAGGATCTGTCTCTGTACAAACCTTTTTCCTGGGTTTTACTTTGCACAGTGTCAGATAAATGAACATCACTTAATAAAACAAATAAAAAACACTGAGATTTTATCCACATCACAGAAAATTCAGCTCCCAAGACACAAACACTGTTATAATGAATCTCAATAAATTACACTAGGCTACACACTTACACTAAACAAATTTAGTTGTAATCTCAGATTTCACTGTGAGATCATTGTTATGAGGCTGGCATGTAAATGTCTTCACAACTATAGTGCTGCCATCAGAGGTTTGATATTTAACAATTATGTCAAGTTATGGATCAATGTCAAAAGGAGTCAAAATCTCTGTTTGTAAAATACTTTGGTCTATGGTCAAATATCTGCAGATACAACATTCCCATCAGCCTCAGCTGCTCTTTGTGTATAGTGTTAATCAGTAAAGGTTAAAGGGACAGTTCAACATTTTGGCAAATTCGCCCATTGCCATAATTCCTATAGTCATTGCAGTACAGTAGGTTATTGGTGCAAGCTATTTTTAGAATGGCGGAGCAGAGCCATGAGCAGAGCTACGCTACAGAGGCTCATGGGAGTTCTTGGTTTCCCTCATCAAACTCATCAAATACACAATCCAACAACTCCACAATGCTCTGGTGGACAAGTTGTGACCTGCACATTCACCACGCTATGAGATAATAACACAACGTTACCAGACAGAGTTGTTTTAGAGGGAAATTCATACAAAACCACTGATGTGCGTTGCCTTCAGGGACAGTTTTTCATCAAGCAGTTTCTGCATTTCCTTCTAAAACAACTCTGTCTGGTAACGTTGTGTTATCATCTCATAGCGTGGTGAATGTGCAGGTCACAACTTGTCCACCAGAGCGTTGTGGAGTTGTTGGATTGTGTATTTGATGAGTTTGATGAGGGAAACCAAGAAATCCCATGAGCCTCCGTAGCGTAACTCTGAGCTATACACCAACTTTTTTTTTTTTTAACTTTCCGTGATTAAATTTCCAGATGTGACTTGAAACTGAAGCGAAAACAACTGCATAGATTTTCACATAATCACATAATGCTCACAATAAAGAGTCAAATATTAATTATATGACATTTAACATAACAACATAACAGAAATAAGACTCAGTGTTTACTGCACAGTTAGTTTTTTCTCACAGCAGTGCATCATCATCATCATCATCAACGCACACAGACTCACACACAGTCCTCCTGACAGATCTGTTTGCCGTTGACGACGGTCAGACTGGCCATGGAGTAGTGCGTGCTGCGGACAGATGTCACGTGTGTGTTGAAGTGTGTGGGGCTGTGTGAGGAGCATCGCAGCATCAGACAGCAGCAACACAGCTGCTGGTTGAACTGCTTCTTGAAGCTCTTGCTCAGCAGGTACAGGGCGAACGGGTTGAGGCAGGAGTTGGTGAAGGCCAAGATACGAGCGACCACGCTGCACACGAAGTGAACCATGGACGTGTCCACCTGCAGAGTGAGGGTGGACAGTCAGGAGACAAAACATCTGACTGTAATGTTCCTCCAGATGTTTTAATTCAATGTGAAACATGTCTCAGTGTGTTATTACTTTATAGGACACAATCTGCAAAATCTGACATTTAACACTCATTTACATAATAACCAATTTGATTGATATTGGTACGTGGTCATAAACAGCAATTAAAGAACCAATGAAATGCAATAAATGAAGTCATGCAAATGATTTCTAACATCTAATAGAGGTACGAATCCAATCAAATCCCTCTTATTTATAGAGCATATTTAAAAACAACCAAGTTGACCAAAGTGCGTTACACAGACATAGTGAGACAAGAGTGAGATTGTCTTGGAGCATATCGAGACATTGAGGTCCTTGACCTGTGTCTCAATTTTCATGATGATACGAGTTCATGAAAGACTTCAAAAAGCTAAACATATTTTCTTGGCGAAGGATCGATAGTCACCGCGACGCCACACAGACGCCATTGCTCATAACTGTACAGCATTCATGATATAGCTTCACCAACTAGTTGTGCATGTTTTGGAAGTAGAATGAAGTTGATGGGGTCAACTATGTGTCATCAGTACATGTAAAAGTTACCACTGTTACCACTAGGGGGAGCTGCAAGGGGCTGAATTTTTGTAAATTTTTAGGGGGCGCTGTTGAGCCATTCTGCCCTGCCCATGTCAAACAACTTCAAAATACAGACATTTTCACCAGTCCCTACGTGCGTACGAAAAATCATGCGTTTTCGACTATGTTCAAGGCACCAAATATGAGTTTTATAGTTGCTAAGAAGAATAATAAAAAAGATTGGAAAAACAATAGGATCCTTGCCAACGCTTGTCGTCACTCGGGCCCTAATAAAAATGCAAATAGTTTTGTGAAATAAAGAAAAACGGACCATAAATCTGCATTAGACTCACAGATGAACAGTATTTATCTCATCTACCTGGGAGTAGTGGTAGGAACGGTATAAGTAGATGACGTGACTGGGAAGCCAACACACTGCAAAGAGACCAACAAACACCAGCACGGTCTTCGCCAAACGCTTCCTGGACTCAACCTGTGAGTTATGAAAAAAACAATTAAAGTGACATTAAAGATATCATTTTATATTTCTGCAGCATTAACTGTGAAAAATATGAGTAATGATCGACTCACTGGGGTCATGTCATTGGTGTTGTGTCTGGACACTTTGGGGGTTATATGCAAAATGAATGAATCTTTATTTCTAAAAAGAAACTTGGCTAATAAATCTGTATTTCCAAGTGTAAGAAAAGATTTAAACTAGCTCCTTGTTGCCTTTAATTTAACCAAAAAAGATTTGTGGAAACTAGCGTCCTTGTTGTCCTCATTTAATTTAACATTCAAGATAAATGCTGGTCTCATTGATGAAATGTAACAATTGTGGCATTAGTTTGTCGCATTAGTTTGGTTGAATTAAAACACAATAGCCTAGAGCTAAATCTGGTGTATTTACATTTTTAAGATATTCATTAATATGCAGAGTCCCGTCACAAATAAACAAATAAATGAAATGAAATGAAATGAAAAGTGAAGCTTCATGTGTGTTTTGGACAGAGGAGCAGCGCTGCCTGGGGGTTCTGGAGCCTACACACAGAAATCACCACATTTACATCAATAAATAAATGTTGAACTGCATTACATTTTATTTTATTTTATTAAGTTAGCGTGGTTTTGAATACAGGATTTGTGGCAAAAGCTCGTCACGTCTGCTTATGTGAAAGCCAGCAGAGACTACTGATGATGATATGTGACTGTTGAAGTGGTGTCCCAATTCGTAGGGGTTGACTTTCTACCCCTACGAATTGTAGCTCTGTTTCAAGGGGCAAGGGTTAAGGGCTTGGGGTAGGGATGAAAATTGGAATTGGAATTGGGCCTAACCTGTCGTCTTGCGTGCACGTTGCCCTCCACAGGCAGATCAGAGGCGCTCCTCATCAGGCTCTGGGCGATGAAGGTGTAGTACACAGAGATGATCAGCAGGGGGATGACGTAGAAGATGAGGAAAGAGGCCATGGAGTGGATCCTGGGGTGCAGCTCCCCAGCGTGGGGGTACGGTGCGCAGGTGACGAAGCTCTCATTGGTGGAGGTGATGTTGAAGGTGTGCAGGTCAGAGAAGACGGCCTCGGGGACGGCCAGCACCAGGGAGAAGAGCCAGATGAGCGCGGCCCGCAGGACGATGCTGGTGGTGGTGCTGGAGGTCTGGATGTCCAGCGGTTTCACGATGGCCTTGTACCTGACGGAGGATGTCAGGTGAGTCACAACAGCGTCAAGTCAAACAGGTGGGATTATGGTTTTTCATCACTTCATTTTGTCTAATTAAAGGATAGTTCAACGTTTTGGAAAATTGGCCCATTGCCATAATCCTTACAGTTTTAGCAGTAGGTTCGTTACCTTTAATTGTCAGTGCAAGATAGTTTTAGAATGGCAGAGCAGAGCTGTGAGCTGCTCAGAACTACACTACGGAGGCTCATTGGATTTCTTGGTTTCCCTCATCAAACTCATCAAATACACAATCCAACAACTCCAAAATGCTTTAGTGGACAAGTTGTGACCTGCACATTCACCACGCTATGAGATAATAACACAACGTTACCACACAGAGTTGTTTTAGAGGTAAATACAGAGACTGCTTGATGAAAAACTGTCCCTGAAGGCAACGTGCATCAGCAGTTTTACATGAATTTACCTCTAAAAGAACTCGTTTTGGTAATGTTGTGTTGTTATCTCATAGCGTGGTGAATGTGCAGGTCACAACTTGTCCACCAGAGCGTTGTGGAGTTGTTGGATTGTGTATTTGATGAGTTTGATGAGGGAAACCAAGAAATCCCATGAGCCTCCGTAGCGTAGCTCTGAGCAGCTCACGGCTCTGCTCCGCCCATGGAGTCCCCTTGACTCGAACTTGAGTCGCACTTGAAGGACAATTCCAGACGAATTCAACTCAGGGGTGTATTTATCTATCATTTTAGGTCTAAAAGAAGGAATCTGAAGATTTTTTTTTAATTACTCCTGTTTTGCGGTAGTTGTCTGTCCCCGGATCACTACGGGAGTTCCGCTGCTTAGGCTGTTTACATCCCTCAAAGCTGCAATTTTTTTCCACAGACAGCATCAGATGGCTACTCAAACATGCACCAAGAAGTTTATTTACTTCAAGCAAGCCGACATGCTTGTAAAACGAGATCCAATTCAAAGTCTCCCAGAGTCTCGCGCGAGAACTGCTGGTGTATTCAGGTGCAGTTAGAAAGTTACCGTTTTTGTCATAAACACTTGAATATCGACTCTTGACTTGCTAAAAAAAAAATAACGGCGCACGTTTGAGTAGCCACCTGACGCTGTCTGTTAAAAAAATGTACACTTGAAGCAAGTCAAAAGTTGATATTCCTGTGTTTATGGCACAGATGGTATCTCCAACTGCACCTGAATGCACTGAGGACGGAAACTGGGTCTCGCGCGAGACCCCGTGAGACTTTGAAAGAAAAAAAAAACTAAAGAACAAAAGCAATGAAGATAAGCTCAATAACATAGCAATGCAAAGATATGTGAATAATATCGGAAGGAAAAAATGCTAATGGGTGAAATCTGTTGATCAGACCCAGATCTGACATGTCACAACTTTTCAATACGCATCTGATCTTTTATAGATGAAGATGTTTTTGTTAAAAAGTCCTAAATAGTTCTATTTTCCGTCAGCAATCACTTACATAGAGTGTTTGGGCTGAAACCCGGGTCTCTCAGTCACTCTGCTCTGCTGTAAACCCAGGAGAAAACTTTCCTTGTGGGATACAAGTGTTATCCAATGAGGAGAGAGAACGGTATGAAGGGCTGTGTGTGGGGACTGTGTATGTACTGAGGTGCGGAGCCATGTAAAGCTTTGTAAACCAGGAGCAGAATTTTGAAATCAATTCTGCTGTTGTTTTAGAGGTATCAATTCTTCAAACAGGTCGGAAAAACACGAGTTACGGGTTACCTGGAACACTACAAAGTCGTAAGTCGTGACTTGAAGCCGTAATTTATGATTTCAAAAGCCTGCCTGGAACGCAGCGTTAGCCAAAACGACCGGATCGCTGACTGATGCTTTAAGCACTTCTCTTATGCATACCGTATATGAAGGAGGAGTTATTGATTTCCATTCGAGTAAAACCAGGCGTCTAGCTAAAGCAAGTTTAACGTTGTCTTATCATTCATCTAAGCACTATGAAACGGTTAGCATCAGACCAGGTGAAGTTAGGAGGAATGAGAAGCTTCATCAAGAGCCTGGTGGTTATGACGAATATTAACATATTAAAATCCAAGGCTGATGTAAGCCATGGTAGTTGTGACTCTTTAAAAATATCAGGCATAGAACATATTGAAGACTCTATCAGGGGAGGAGATAGACTCAAAAGACTCCTGCAAAGAGAGTCATTCTGGATATATACATTAAAGGCCACTCAGTATCCAGGGTTGAATGGAGAACTCGACTTTTCTCCTTTTCTGTGAGTGTACTTTGTATTTTGTGACTATTGGTGTTTTGTTGTCCTTTAAGATGGACTCTGATGACGGTTCCTCAGTCTCTTGTTAGGCTCAATATTTATATTGTATGCATTTTTGATCTGTTTAATTGATTATGTAATGTTTAAATGTTCAATGCTGATTTATTGACTCTGTGATTTTATTTTAGGAGAGTCTGCTTGTCATTGGCAGGTCTGACTGATTAGGTCATGTGAACCTGCTCACACTGAGCAGCTGTTTGCAATCAGGCCTACCTATGTAACTGTTGAGACTGACAAACATTTCACTTTTGTCCCTTTGTCAATGAAATGACTTGTTTTTAATAGATTTAGCCATGCACTAATAAAGGCATTTTAATTGTTTGTACCCTCACGAGTGCCTCGGTCTTCTGTCTGCAATATTAAAATCCAAGTTGAAGTCTGTTCAAAAGCAACAAAAAGGTTTTGACAAAAGGCTGTAAATTGCTGCTGTCCTTGTTCCAGTCACTTCCATGTTAGTTTATTTCATCTTTCTTCTCTTGTCTGTATAATTAGTGTGTATAAAACACATTTGATTCAAGGACAGTTTGTTGGAGCTGCAGGCAAACCTGTTTATCGTTTGAGGAAAACCTTCTGCAAGTGTTTATTTTTCTTTTATCAATGATGATGATTATGATTTATGGACATTTATTTGAAGAAGTTGTCTTCAATGGATAACATCCTCAACACAACAATACAACACATACCAATACAGCTTCCCACATAGAAAACCTGTTGCACTTTGCTCCACTTCTCTCCTATGAACATGAACACAAGATTATATCTTTAATATTAATTCTAAATGTGCCTTCGACACAAAATATAATATTATTGCTTGTGGGTCGGTGCTGGGCCCCATCAATAGTAAATGAGGTGGACAACATATATGTTTATACATTGCTTGTGGTGTCCCCCAGGGGTCAGTGTTGGGCCCCAAATGTTTCAGATAGCTATGGAAAAAAATAAAGACACCACTTCAAAATGATCAGTTCCTATGGTTTTACTATTCATAGCTGTGTCTCTGAGTAAAATGAACACTTTTGTTTCATTCTGTAACCTACTGACAACATTTCTCCCAAATTGGAAATAAAAATATTGTCATTTAGAGCATTTATTTGCAGAAAATGGCAACATGTCAGAATAACAAAAGAATTCTGGTGTTTTTAGACCTTGTATAAAGCAAAGAAAACAAGTTCATATTAATTTTAAAACAACACAACACTACTTTTTAAAATTAGGAAGAGTTTAGAAATCAACATTGGTGGAATAATCCCAATTTTTAATCGAAGCAGTGTTTTTTATTCATTTATTTATAATCTTTCTTCCTCATTAAATCTGATTTAGTTCAGGTGATGAGCTCAGTAGAGTGAGTTGTGCTTGTGTTGGAGTTCAATAGACACTGGAATTGATGGCTGCCATACATGTAGAGAAGCTGATCCATTAACAACATTTTGAAGTGGCCTCTTCAGTTTTTCCAGATAATGTCCTTTTTCTCTAACACATTTGTGACATCATACCTATAGCATTCAAAATAACCATAAAAGTCTCAGTTACTATTGAATTAATGGATTAGTTTTACCTGTGTGTAGCTAAACTCTGCACAGCAGTGATGTATAATTCACAGGATGTTGTTATGTCGTTGAATGTCACTAACAATGACAGTATATCTGAAAATAGAGCAGCTATTGAGAAACAGTGTCTAAAAAGCAAACAGAACATTTTACACACAGATTTGAAGGTGTGCATAAAAAAATAATAATAACAATCATGGTGTTGTGAGAGCTGTTCTGTTTACACTGGGATGTTTGTCTCTGGTGTTTTTGGAGAAGGCGACAGAAGGTGGTGATGTGCAAAAAAGCAAAACATTTGTAATCTTCTCCCACTTGTGACAAATTCACTGTTTTGTTTTTTGTTTTTAAAGAATTAGATTGAAGCGTTTATGCGGAGCCAAGAGACACAGCTGGAACTATTGAGGTGAAATGAATGTAAGTGAAAACCCATCAACGCTCACTCCTTCAGACGGCGCTTCACTTCGCGTCCTTCTGCTGCAGCATCACAATTAAACTTATTGATTGATAATAGACAGAGAAGTTCATCCAACTGAATAAAGTTAACCCTCTGCCTCCCACACACTCACACACAATCATTACATCGTAATGTGGAAAAAACTGTCAGCACCTTTAAGTGGGAAATACTGCTGCAGACTGACTGTAGCAGGAACAAGCTCATGTGCAAATGGTCTCTCCTTCTTTCTTCCGACTGTGTCACTCCTGCTGATCCGATCCACAAGGAACTACACAACATCCCAAAATACAAAGAAATGTCAATCATGTCAGCTGCAGTTGTAGCACAACGATGGTGTTGTTGTTTTTGGTTGAGTTTGGTTTTTGGGGCGTTGAACTATGAAGAGTCGGAGAAGCTGTGAAGCTGAAACTAATTGGGTTTTTTTGTAATTCTGCACAGTGTTAAGTTCAGCTGGAGCTGATTATAAACACACATCTGTTGCATTTGGGAAACGGCTGGTTCGATTGACTTTTAATTTCTGGAAGAGTTCAACTACAAGGAATAATATATTTGTGGCCTCTTCTGTATGACAACAGCCACAAAGACTATTGTGCTATTTAAACCTTAAAATGACTGTATGGACTTATTATATAATTATTAATCCCCAGAGGACAAACTGAGAGCAGAACCTCACCTGTTCACGTTGACCTGGGAGTGAAAGGTCATCCTGTTACACCTATTTCCAATTGCAAAATAAAAGCATGGCCAGTGACCTAATTCATAAATATACTATAATAAATAATTGTACTTATACACACATGCATCTATCTCATTAACCCAAAATAGATTTCAAAATACTGTTTACACAGCATTAAATGGTTTAGGGCTAAAATACGTCTCTGACCTCCTGTGTCTCTGTTTAATGTGTATGGGTGGGTGATGTAATCGTGTGTATTTGTGTATCTTGAGGTTGTGTGTTTTCGTACAAGGGTGAAAACAAGTTTCCTGTAAAGGACAAATAAAGCTGAGTCTGAATCCTTCTCAACTATGAGCCGTCCAGACCTCTCAGATCATCTGGTGCTGGTCTTCCATCTATACCATGGGCGCTACCAACTCACAGCTGGGAGGGGGGTGGTCACACACACAGTTTCCCTAACAAATGAATTAAACTATAGAATTAAATGCAAGATAAATTGGAAATAACAAGAGAGGGATGCGTTAACAGCTGGGGTTCTTGTATGTCACATACTTTTATATATTATTGGGGGGGGGGTATATGGTGGTTACGGCCTTGATCTATACCTAGAGTCAGAGGTGAACAAGACGAGGCAGCATTTAGCATATGCACCCACTATCTGGAACAAACTCCCCAAATTACTGTGTGGAAATAGACAGACTTTTTTAGTTGTTTCATATAAATCTTGCACCTTCACTGTGATGAGGATGAAGTCAATTAAAATTCAAAAGTTCTGTTTCCTTCTCATTTCTTTTCATCGGGTTTCTTACACCAGCAGGATGTCACAGTAAAAAAAGAAAGTGACACCAGTTAATGAGGACTGAGGCTGAGAGGGATGGAGATGTCAGAAGTGAAACTGGTGCAGGTGTTAGACGTGTGTGATAAATGTAATTACCATTCACATGGATTTTAATGTCAAAGGTTTGAAGTCGTTCATTGACAACCAATAAGTGTTGATTGATTCTGGCTTGGTGCCTCACGTGTCTACAGCTCTCTGTCCGCGCAGCTATTATTACACTCATGATCGATCCATGATTAAATATTTGCAGGTTATTTAAATTTTAGTGATAAAAAAAAAAACAACAACATCTGGTGTGTCCGTGGCTCCACGTGGCCTGGAGCTCGAGTCTGTGCTGCGTCAGGACAACATCTGGATGTTATGGAGACTTTACCTCCTTTTTCTTCAGGTTGTCAACATGAAGATGACCACGATTGTCTGCATTTGTGTAAGAAGTCTAGTATCCTACCTGTCAGCAGAGAGCGCGGTGAGTGTGAACACGGACACTCCGACCGAGGTGAGCTGGATGAAGGGGATGACTTTACAGCCCACTCTGCCGAACAGCCACTTCTCAGACAGGTAGCGGCTGGCGTCCACCGGAGCGCAGGTCACCAGCAGCAACACGTCTCCGAGCGCGAGACTCGACATGAACAGATTGGGGACGTTGCGGCTGGATTTCGCGGAACAAAACGTCTTGATGAGCGTAATGTTGCCCACCAGCCCCAGCACGCTGATTAGCCCGTAGACCGAAGCGATGGCCACGCCGGTGAGCCACATCGTCCGTGCCGAGGTTTGGAGAGCTGTGACGCTGCGCGACGCGTTTGGCTGCAGATGCTCCATCACAACCACCGACGGACAGACGGACGGACGGACTGACGGACTCACAGATCCACTGACTGACCGACTGACTGACTGACTGGCGGATTAACGGACAATCTGAAAGACAGGAGTTCAGTTTTGCAAAATAAAAGTTCTAAAATAACTGGCACAACGATGTGGGAGACAAACACTTACTGCTGAGCAACTTCAGAGCAGCCGAGTGTGCGTGCTTGCATGTGTGCGCGTGTAACTAAACAACACCAATATTTGTCTCTGATTTGCTTTTCAGAAAATCACAATGATCAAAATCATATTTCATTTCAGTTTCTGTTTTCCTTGGATGTTGTTATGATGCCATGTAAAGCCCTTAATTGAAATAAAACTGCCTTGTCTTCTAATTTCAAAATGAATTGATTAGGACAGGAAAAATAAGTTTTCTTCGTCCTGCTCCTTTCCATGCATGGAATGTGTACAGTAAATTATAATCTGTTATCATTTTGTCAGTGATGTATGAACTGAAAATGTCCATAGAACAAATAAAAATGAAGTGATAATGTAAGTTTTGAGTTATTTTCCTTCATACTGAGTGTCTGTATTGGAAGTCTAATTGCACTTGTTGCAAAGGGAGAAGTTAGAGAATTCAAATGAATGTTGTTTGTGTTTATGTAAAACTCTTAAAGACACATATATTGTATTGTAATATATTATCATATGTGTCTAATATGAGCAGATCTGAGTGGACAGCCGTGACCTTGACGAGATATGTGTGCAATAAAAAGTTCAAGAAATTAAATGTGTCATCTTAAAGGTTCAGTGTGTAAAATGTTGGTAAAACCGTGACCCCCAGCGTTCAGATTCTAGTTTGCAGAAAGTTGTGAAAGTGACGGTGGCCTTCGAGGACAATACAACTTGTTTACCACGACTATGACGACTGAGTATTTTAGGAGCATGGAGCGATGAGGTGAAGATCAAAACCATTTTACCATATGTCTGCTGTTTCCTCCTCCTCCTTCTTCATTGGTTTATTTATGAACGTGAAACTTTTGAAACATACTTTCTAACTGGCTGGATTTTCCCTTCAGGCATATATAAAAGAAGAATTATAAAGGTACGAAAACCAAACTGATCTTATTCTATAGTGATTATACACTTACACTATTAAATTCATGGATAGTATATTCAGATTCTAACAATAAACCTTGTTAATTATTACACTCACTTCACAAAAAGCTGAATTTACAACAAATTCCAACAGATCAGTTGTTTTTGCACCCAGATGCACAGGCCCTGAGCTTCCTGTGAGGTCAGAGGGCATTAAACCACCAGAATGTAAAGAAGCTGCTGTCATTGTTGTTTTCTCTGCTGCAGGCCCCTGTAGCGCTGTTTACATATCTGAGTGGTTGCCATGATGAGAATGCTGAATATAAGAGGTTGTGTGTGTGTGGTGGAGTATCTAGCATCGACTCAATGCTAATGTTTTGCAGGAGTAATGTTGTGAGGTTGAGATTTTAATTGAGATCTATTTTTTTAGTAGTAGATTCTTGTGCTAATATTTATGTCTATAACATCACATATTAGACTACTAAGTTTTTGCTAATGAGAATTACATTTTTATCATTGTACAAACAAAAATTAATCTGTTAATCCTGATTGTAAAACAACACAACAGTGAATACTATAAAATAAAACATCACTGAACAGCATAGATGTATGTTTAGTTTATGGACTTACAACACACAAATTGACAGTTTTAGAATATTTACAATATTGTATTATTATACTTACCCTGTAATATGGTTAAGACAGTATATAATAATAAATATTATTTACATAGCACATTTAAAGGGATAGTATCAGATTTTGGCAAATTGGCCCATTGCCATAACCCCTATAGTCATAGCAGTAGGTTCGAAATTCATGCAAAACCGCTGATGCACATTGCCTTCAGGGACAGTTTTTCAGTTTTTCATAAAGCAGTCTCTGTATTTACCTCGAAAACAACTCTAAAACACTCTGTCTGGTAACATTGTGTTATTATCTCATAGTGTGGTGAATGTGCAGGTCACAACTTGTCCACCAGAGTGTTGTGGAGTTGTTGAATTGTGTATTTGATGAGTTTGATGAGGGAAACCAAGAAATCCCATGAGCCTCCGTAGCGTAGCTCTGAGCAGCTCACGGCTCTTCTCCACCGTTCTAAAAATAGCTTGCACCAACAATTAAAGCTAACAAACCTACTGCTGTGACTATAGGGATTATGGCAATGGGCCAATTTGCCAAAATGTTGAACTATCCCTTTATAAATAGGGTTACAAAGGGCTTTACATCATACAATATAAAAGAGTGAAGCAAATATAGTGTAAAACTTATAAAAAGGCAATGCAGGTATAAAAACATCCTCTGCCCTCACATCCATTCTCATCTTGTACTGTAAAAGTGAATGGATTCACTAGATTCATGGTGAGAATCAGAGACTCAGACCTGATAATAATGTACGAGTCCTGTGGTTCTGCAGGTGTTGAACCAGGTTTGACCACACGATGGTGCCAGAGGGAAAGTTAAAGGCTCATCTGAGTTATTGAAGCGTGTCATTAATGTGTTTGCGGTGTTCATCGTCATGACAGATGCTGCGGCTTTTGAATTCATGTAATCATTTAGATACTCTTGATGTTTACACCACTCTTATCACCTATGAAGCTGAATGTTATTGTGAAGCAAAGTGTCCACCTCATGCTCCAAAAGCATCTGAGACTGAGTCATGATGAAATGTCATTGGGGGCGATGGCATGATGGAGGTGTTTTCATCATCTGACTGCTGTAATTTACCTGATACCCAGAGAGTTTCTGCAGAGACTTAGGCGTCTGCTGACTCTCAGGATAACAGAGCATCACAGGTACCAGAGATGAGAAGGCGCTAACAAGCCATTAGCAGACAGAAATGATCCATGGTTGAAGTACTCGCCAGCCGAAACAAAGGCAGAAACAACGATGACCGGTCAAATCCAGCAGGGTGTAATACGCCGTGGAGACAGAACATCTCTAATCCCCGCTGATCTCTGTGAACTGCCAGACTCTTCCCGTGCTTTAATTGTGTGAGGGAGCAAATGAAAGATGTCCTGCGGTCTGGAGTTATTGTGTGCAGGTGAGATAAGACTGCTGAGAGCACAGGGGATGAAATTGGTTATAGTGTTAAGCACAGAGCAAGAGGAGAGGATGAGGGAAAGAGAAACAGAGTGTGGTAAAAGCACAAACATAGACATAGGTGAATGCAAGCAAACACTTATCCTGTGTGTTTACCCTTTTTTAGAGCTATGGTTTTGTGAAAATACAATAAAAGGAAGTTCATCATTCAGACAAGGAAAAAGGTTTCTCAAGTCTGAAATGTCACAGAAATATCAAGCCAAACTCTGTGGCGACACCAGCTGTGATCAATACTCGGAAGTGTATGGTAATGAGCGCACAGCAGGAACAGACAGGTTAATTACAGGTTTTTACAGCAGTCGCCACAAAACACTGACAAATAAAAAGAATAAACCTTCAGAGCCTCCAACACTTTAGATTAGATTACGAACAGTTTCGTGTCCCTTTGCAGAAAATGAGATTCGCTTCATCAAACATAGTGAAAATCTACATTTCTTTATTACACACTAAAAAAATGTTGGGATATCTCTGCAACCCAATTTCTGAGTTATTGGTGTTGGGTTAAATTTTGGGGTTATTTTTCCAGAGTGTAAATCATTTTCAGGGTTGTAGGGCTGTGAATTTAACCCAATTCCTGGGTTGTTCAAGTAAGTGGGTTATTTTTCAGTGAGTAACCCATTCATTGGGTTAAAGGTGTAAAAATAACCCAACATTGTAGTTAGCATAACCCAACTGTTGGGTTGAATATTCACCCCGAATAACCCAACCTGTTGGGTTAAAATAACCCAAAAAAAAGGGGTTTGTCTTTATTTTGAACCGGCAGTTGGGTTAAAATTGGGTTATTTTTTAACTCAACTGTTTTTAGTGTGTAGTTTTTTTTGTCTGTTGTTTTTTTTATTTTAGTTAAACTGATGAGAATTTGATGGACAAAGTTCACAGTGACATCACAAAACACTTGCCCACAACTGATATGATAATTATGTGACAGTTTAATACAGTTTTCCAGACATGGCTGGATGTTGATCTTGACAGATGACACTAAGATCATGTCTGATAAGTGTTTTTGATTCACACTGCAGCCCTGCTTATAACATGTTAAAGTTAGTTATGGTAAAATAAATATAATCCTGATTTCATACGTATTCTGCTTGTTTTCATAACACAAGTCTTTTCATATGAGAAATAAGTGTACAAAAGTGATGATGTGATGCAGCTGATGTTATTGAGGAATATAATTCTTTTCATGTTTTGTCTGCTCAGGTGCTTTTGAGTTTCCTGTGGTCACAGCAAAACAATATATTCTATTATGCAAACCTGTCACATAAGACCTCATAAGGAACTATAGAATATGTCAATGGATGATACAAACAACCAAAACTAACAGGGATTTGGTATCTGTTTCTTTAACCTTTGATATAACAAACACATTTACCAGTATCAAAAATAGGAAAATGCCCATGCACAGCGACAGTCAAGGTGCTGGTATAGTGTGGCGTAAGAGTACACTAAAAAAAACCACAATGTGGCAACATACTGCACACTAGACTGTGTGAAGAGGATCTATGGTTTATTGAGCAACGCGTTTCGCAAAAGGCTTCTTCGCGCTCGTGTTGAGACCAGGAAGTCTTGGGATTTAAAGCTCGAAACGGTTCTCAGTCAATCAATTTACATAGGTAATGTAAAGGTGCAAATGACACAAATGATTACAGAACGGGAACTGTGTATGATTGGACTAGAACACTGGAAAAAGAGAGTAACAACACGCATAATGGAAGCGCCTCCTGATGGCGGAATATGGGTTTTGCAAAAGTGCCCAAGAACTGACAACTCTGCATTGTTGGGGAATGAGCAAGTGCAGTATTTTCCATAATTTAAGGACATTTCTAGATCCCCCACGTTCACATTAACATTAACAAATAGGCAAGTAAAAAACAACAACAAAACAGTTTTCTCCATGAATGTTTCAAGCTACATTTTATAATAAACAAATTATAAGTGTACATTAATATTACCAAGACACCTAAAAACAAAAACACGGCAGTTTTTTATCAATTTACAAGCAAATGGGCAACACACATACACTGGAGTGAATGGCTTTTCTGGGCACTTTTGCAATACCCATATCCTGCCACTTGGGGCACATAATGCTCCATTATTGTTCAAAATACATATGATTATGTGGCTGAAGCAATAAAGCAACTAAATAACGACACATTCTATCAGCCACTGTCAAAAGGTTATTTTTCTATTGATTGTACATTTACCAGGATTGACTGACTCATTTTCAGACTTTGGATGCTGCCTCCTCATGTTTTGGCCCTGGTCTGTAAAAGCCTTTGTACCCGACTGTGTAAACAGAACCACTGAACTACATTAGCTCTGCGTCTGGCATCAGCATTGGATCCATTTCCCCTGCGCTGATGACAGATACAGGAAAAACAACATCAACTACACTTGGGAGAATCCTTGCTGACTGGAGAAAATGAAAGTCTTAGTGATGGAGGGAAGGATTTATGCATTGACTCTGCTGTGTCTGGGTGAGTAAGATTAAGATATACTTTATTGGTCCTTGACAGGAAACTTGTCTTGGGCATGAGTGCTGACACAGACGCATCTAAAAAAATCACACATACAGTGAGCACATTGTCCTCATACACTTGCACATACGCGCATACACACGGATATCACAATTACACACGGTGTACACAAACACATCGCAAACATATTACAGAGCATATCCTGCATGGTGTAAACTTGTATAATAATAGTGCACACCCAGAGAACCACAGAAAGTATGGTACGCATGGAGCACATAGACAACACGATTAGTAAATAAAATAAAAAATAAATAAAAATGAAAGGCCTGAGACCTTCTGGACCTGACGAAGGTCTCAGGACCGAAACGTTGTTCAGCTAAATAAAATCTTTGCAAGTGAGGACAGTGTGCGGGAGCTTTCTCTCACGTTACTCGACCACCCAGGTCTTCTACGCACCTGTCAGTCCGTGCCGGTGTGCACAAGTTTCAAACAGGTTCCCCAAAGTAAGATATAAGGTGACCTGTCTCGCTGGTTTGTTGTTACAAAAAAAAAGAAGAAAAAGTAGAGAAGGCCCGCATATTTTCTTGAAATTACAGTTGAACAGTTCCTAATGTTTGTTGTTTGTAATGAAAATGAAAATCTGCCGTTACAACCAACAATTATTTTCATTATTTTCTTTAATAGTACCACTAGCTTTCAACAGGAATCTTCAAATCACAGTTGAATGTTTTTATATGGTAGAAAAACTTTATTTATCTATTTAAGGAGGACAGTGAACATTAATAAACATAAATGTAAAGGTGTTAAAAGCCATTAAAATGAACAACAAGGTCACAAGGAACATAATTCATAAAAACAGGAAACACAAAAATCAGCACAGGAATTAGAGCGTATCCAAACAGAAGCCAGCAGACAATGACGCTAAAATAAGAGACAATTAACATGACACTACTAAAAAAAAAGCAGCAAATCTAAAAGAAAACAAAAAAAACAGGATGTATAGTGCAATTAAATAAATTGAGGTGAGATTAACTGTTAATGATGAATAAATAGGATGGAGGCGCAGCAATGCAAAGACCAGAACAGGGTTTTTTGTTGGAGTTGTGCTATGATGGATTGAGAAACACAAACAAAACCAAAAATGTAAATGGTAATAATCAATATGATTGAATCATTGACAGTGTTGCCTGGAGTTGATGCAATACAAGTGAAAATACCACAGGAGCTGTATGAGCATTTAGAGGGCGACAACGTCACACTGCCCTGCAAGTTTACACCTGCCACGCCCCGAACCCCAGTAGTCATCATCTCGTGGTCCACTGTGACTGATACTAAAGAGGTCAGTACCCACCTACCTAGCCACTACAGAGATCAATTTAATGCTAAACATTGACAGCAGCTATTTGTTCTCCTCCTATTTTAATGTTCCTCTGCTGCTCCTGTTGTGTTACAGACTCTGATCCTCACCCACTACTCTACTCCTGCTGTTACTGACATCAAATCAACATATGAAGGCCGAGCGTCAATAGACGTTGACATCCTCTCTGGAAAGGCCAACCTCATACTGTCCTCTGTTACAGTCAGCGACAACACGGTTTATGAGTGTCGTGTCCTGATCCCAGGAGATGACGAGGGGAAACCAGCCGATACTACTCGTCTGGTGATTCTAAGTAATGTTGAATTTGAAACTAAAGAAGCTGTGGTCACAAGATAAATTCTTTCATTGTCACTTTTAAGGACAAACGCTCACACTTGCTTTCTGTTTCTCTTTTTCCAGGGGCTCCGTCCACGCCCGTCTGTAAGATCCAGGGCGTGGCAGAGTACCACCAGAACATCAACCTGACCTGTGTTTCTGAGGCGGGCTGGCCACGACCCACTTACAGGTGGGAAACTCGTGATGTACGGAACAAAGCTCGTATTCTGGACCCCAGAACCACTCAGAGTAAGTTTCAGTGGGACAGAACTATCGATCATGTATAAAAATGTGTATACCTACGATGAACTCAGGCCTAAGGGGTAGATGTTCGTTTTCATATTTGGGAGTTGAAAAATCCCAAACAGAATCACTTATTTACTGCCTTAACAAACACTCCATATCTTTTTATTAGGATCATCAACATTCAGACAAGAAAGCAGATGAGACCAGATTATAAAATTTGACTTGTTGTATGGAGTCCAATTCTGACAGCGACATTTGCGTGTCCAGGCATCAGGCAGGGCAGCAGAGACTGTATGTGTGTGTAAACATAGCTCTTATTTCACTCTAGTGTAAAACTGCACCTTTGAATCAACAAATTCACAATAAAACCTGCAGGACATAATAAACAGTCGCCATTTAGTACAAAAGACGAAGTAGCAGTTGGATTTCTTTTATAATCTTGAAGATGTTTTGTGTTCATCTAAAAACTTGGTGTTGGACTCAAAGGTATCTAACCTTCAGTAAAGTGAAACGTCTGTAAGAACTGAAGACGGAAAGAGGAAATATGAAGGATTTTTACCTTAAAAGAATAGTTCACCCCAGGATGATATTTCACTCATTATTTACTCCCCCTCATGTCGACTAAGGGCTGGGAGAATTTTCAGAGAGAATTTTCAGAGTCCTCTGTGGCTTCTCTGAGTTACAGGGGGTCTCAGCGTAGCATTGTCCATGTAACGGTTGCAAATGGACACTGGCGGTCTTCGTCACAAAAAAAAAAACACAACAGAAAACATCCAAATACTTCCATGCTGCTGGTATGTAATGTCCGTCTTGTATTGAAGCCATGAAATGCAAAATTGCCCTGAAAAAAATGAAATAAGTCCATATTTCAAGCTTATTTGCAGCGGAAGCTCCTCTTCCTGGTCCGCCTAAGTCTCGCGGGATTTGGACGGACTGGTAAGAGGAGCTTCTGCTGCAAATAAGCTTTGACTGACTGGCAAGCGCGCATGACTCTTACCCGGGAGGTGTGGGTTCAATCCCCGCCCGGGCCCTCTTCATCTTGCCACATGACAAATAAGACCACACAGACATACATGGTAACATGGTAGATGATAAATAACCCTATCCACTGCTCCATGGATTTATTTCTCACTGGCCTCTTCGTTGGAAACAGATGCACCTGGAGGAGAGGAGGGTTAGAGACTCAGAGGAAGAGACACCACACCTGGAGAGTTCAGGTTTAAAGCAGAAGTCAGCAGAATGTTTTAGTCCTAAATAGTCCTATTTTCCGTCAGCAATCACTTACATGGAGTGTTTCAGCCGAAACACGGGTCTCTCCTTCACTCTGCTCTGCTGTAAACCCAGGAGAAAACTTTCCTTGTGGGATACAAGTGTTATCCAATGAGGAGAGAGAACGGCATGAAGGGCTGTGTGTGCAGCCAAGGGATGCGCGTGAATGTGGTGACGTAGGGACGAGGACCAATAGATCCATGACGAGGGCGGGGGCTGAAGTTATGGTGTGTTCAAGGCAACCGGTAACTTGTGTTTTTCCGACCTGTGAAGTCGTATCAGTTCGATCTGGTACGAGTTCACGGGTCGGAAGTTACAAGTGGCCGTTATTGTGCACTTTCACAGGCAACAGGTCGGTAAAAACACGAGTTATGGGTTACCTGGAACGCTACAAAGTCGTAAGTCGTGACTTGAAGCCGTAACTTACGGTTTCAAAAGCCTGTCTGGAACGCAGCATTAGCCAAAACGACCGGATCACTGACTTCTACTTTGAACTCTTGAACTTGATGACAATCATGACTGAGAACGTCCTCAGATAACCAGCAGGAATCATTCATGAAGCACCTTGCACTTGTATCTTTCTGAGCAGTAACACTGTGGTAGTAGATGTAGATGATGTACAGTAGATGAAGGTGTCGATGTGTTTGTTTCAGGGGAAGGAGTCCTGTCTCTCTACGATATCTCCATCCACACAGCAGGATATTACATCTGCACCTCTGCCAACAAGGTCCGCTCTGCATCCTGCAACATCACCCTGGTTGTCAGGCCACGTAAGAAAAAACTTCCATTTTCATCAACGATCTAGAAATGTAGCAATCCCAATAAATACCATTTTTCTTTGCAACAATTTGTTTTAATGTCCACTCACCTGTTCTGCTTTTCCCATCTCCTTCGATCCTGCAGCCAGGGTGTTAATGTGGCTGACTCCGGGTGATTTGTTGTCTTGGGGATCAAACTGAACACATCAACAACCTTCTCCAGCATGTTTCTGTCTTTGTATTCATCATCAAAAGTGAATTTAGGTGTAAAAGAAGTGAAAGCTCATTTATTGCGTGTTTAAAATTCAAATCTTACTGGGAGCTGCTGTAGCCTATTTACTGTGCCAGACTGTTTTAACGTTGCTATTCCACCTCATGTTTCAACACTTGCTCTAAATCAAATGGAATATAAATAATGCATTTCCTGTGAAACATGTTCAGGTGAATGTGGTTAAGGCTTTAGACCGCAGCACTCAGCGTACGGCAGAACAGGCCATTAGACAAACACTCATCGTTTCCAGTCGTTCTGTAAAACCCTCAGCATTAAAAGCTTTTCTACCTCCTCTTCTAATGGAAATAATTACTTGTTGGAGCAGAATTATCAATGTTTTTCTGTCCATCTGATGAATAAAAGTGACAACAGTCCCACGCTCACAGCTCTGTTTTTGTTTTCTGACAACAATCTGGATGTTCTGCTGCCAGTATACAACCAAGAAGAAGAGTAAAACATTGAATTCACTAATAATAATAAAAATAAAAATAAATAAAACTGTTCAAACACAATTGCATATGTCATGTGCATATAACCCATCTTTTTTTCACAACTGTCTTTAACTCTGATGATATGAAACAATAGAAAACAAACTGACACATTCTGGTGTCTACCATTCAAAACTGAACTGACCCCTGTGCCCTTAAACCGAATATTTGAATTCTAGAGAGTGAATTCAGAGATCTAATCCAGACTACATAAAATTAAGACAAAAAACTACTACCTGTCTGCATGACAGACACAAATTCACCACAGATTTTTATGGCAACAAAAGTCAAACAAACTTCATTTTTATTCAACATCTGTCTTTATGAAGTAAAATTAAAGTACATTTCAGAATAAAAGCAACTCTGAACATTCTTATGTGACTGTATTCTATCAACATAATGTGACAGTTGAGGTTCCCATCACTATGCCTCCAATTGATCATGTGCCCTGGCTACTTGGTCAAGGGGATGTCCCTTTGGTTGACTGGCAAGCGCGCATGACTCTTACCTGGGAGGTGTGGGTTCGATTCCCACCCGGGCCCTCTTTGCCTTGCCTCAATAAGAATTCATATTTCTTTATAAACTACCCGTTATTACTCGACACCCCCCAAAAAAAACAGGCCAATCTGATGTGGAATTTCAGAATAAAAACTTTTTGAACTTTCATATTTCACTGTATGTTCTGACTACATTAAGATTCATATTTCTTAATAACTACCCGGTATTACTCCAACCATTCAACTTCAGACTGGTAGTACTAGACCTCAGGATGACACCCAGAAAAAATCAGGTCAAACTGATGTGGAATTTCAGAATAAAAGCCCACTGAACTTTCATATATGACTATTAATACATATATATTCAAAACATTTTGATGATACAGTACAAAGGCCTTTTTGTTGTATTGATCTTTATGCTTCATACTAAAAACTGATATCTGTGACTTTCTTACTCTGGTGTTGATTGATGTGTTGACTGTAGCTTGTCTGAGAGTTAGTTTTACTGGTTCATCTTTGCAGCAGCACCAGATACAGTGTTGTTTCCCATCCAACAAGTGGCGCTATAGCACAGCACAGAGACATACTCACTCAAGACAAGAGACAAATTCTAACCATGAGCCTCAGCCTTACTTTATATTATGTTACAGGTTAAACTATATGCATGTGTTTGTGTGAATAAAAACAACTTTCATCAATCAAAATATGTTTATTTATCACATACCATACTAAGAATACGCTGTGTGGACCAAAATAAAGCAAACTATTATTCATTTGCAGCTGGGCCAAACACCAGACGGAGGCCTACCCAGTTTTATAATAGGTCCTATGTATAATATAATACTATAGCCTATAATATATATACATAGTACATAGAGAAATGTTGGCACTAAGCGAAGCTAAAGCACATGCAGAGTTTGAACTGCGCCAAAAAAATATCTCCACGTGCTCTGAGCTTCAGTTGTGACAAAAAAGGGAGTGCAACAAGATGGAGCCTTACAGTATACTTCCCTCCTTCTCCTACTTTGCATGTGTGTGCGCGTGTGTGTTTGTGTGTGTTGTGCCTCAGGTGGTGAATACTCGTCAAACCTGTCTGACAGGACCAAATGCTTCTTTTGTTCCACCAGCAGCACACATCAGCTTCTCTCTGAACTAGAAACAGTGAAGTGTTTGGTTTTGGCCTAAAACGCTTCTCACCTTTAATCTCTGCTGCTGCAACATGATGCTGCATGGAGATCAGTTTAAAATGTGTGTTCAGATAGAAAGCTGTAGAGTTCAGAGCCTATGTGTGATTTTGAAACAGGCTCTGAAGTAATTATAGACCATGACAGAACCTGTTGGGAAATCGATCCGGGCTCTTCACTCGTGGAAAACGCACCAGAGTATTTATGAACAGTCAGATCTAAAGGTCGGACCTGGTGGAGGAGAGCGCGAGCCCCGACACGTCAGGAGGGCGCAGCAAGAATGTTACCTGGAAAGCAGGAGCGCAGGTGATTGGCTGAGAGCGCTGTCAGTCATTCAGAGGCGGCGGTCACACCCAGAGGGCTCATCACAGACGCATACACACGCACAGGCGCTGTCGGGTTTCGATGCAACCGCGCACCGGGCGTCTCCGGTTCCCAGTTTCTGCTCCGAAAAAACAGCCACACACGGAAGAATAATTTACTAGTGGTTCGAGAAGAAGAAGGTCTGAGTTATGGAGGGAAGGATTTTGGGTCTGAGTCTCTGTCTGGGTGAGTTTCCCTCTGATTGGTGACATTTATCTGTTCAGCGCCAGACGCAGACGCAGCAGCAGCTGCTGCTGCCACACCTGTTTGTGCAGCTTCAGGATCAGGCCTCGTTAACCTGGTCACAGGTGACCTGTCGCTTTGGTTTGGTGTTAAAAATGGAAAACATTATATTATCTTTAAATCCTGTTAATATGTTGATCTGTACATATTTCTTTAACTTTAGTAATCTCACAGTATAGGTTCAAGGTTTTTATTGTCAATCCAACCAGACATACAGCCAACTGGGGTTTGTTTCTAATGGCGGATATATAACTCTGGGATTGGTTACAAAAAAGCAATTTGGCCACATTTTTGACTAGGGTAGAAGCAACTACTATAAGATAATATGCTTGTTTGTTTGTTTGTTTATTTGTTTGTTGGGCAAATCCAAAGGTATTCAGTCTCCTTAAGTGGTCCAGGAAAAGACAGAAATAACCTCACTGCAAAAACTCAAAATCTTTCCAGGATTTTTGTCTTATTTCTTGTCAAAATGTCTAATTTCTAGTGAAAACTAATTTCTTTCCACTTTAAATAAGACTCATCACCTAAAATTAACTTGTTTTTAGACCATTTTCACTTGTTTCAAGCTAATTTTCACTTGAAATAAGCAGAAAAATCTGCCAGTGAAAGCAAGTTTTTTTGTGTTTGTAATAAAAAAGAAAAACTTGCTCCACTATCAGATTTTTCTACTTATTTCAAGTGAAAATGGGCTTGAAAGAAGTAAAAAGTATTCTAAAAACTCTTTTAAAAAGTACGACTATGTTTGTGTATAAATATACTTATTTGAGGTATAATGAGACTTGTTTTGACTAGATTTTCTTGGTAAGAGTTTGAGTTTTTGCAGTGCTGTTAAAATATGGAATTCCTTAACAGTCAGAGAAAACAAGCTGTACAAATATTTTTCAGCTCAAGAGGATGTATAAGCAAAAAGTTATGGATTTTTGATTTGTAAATTGTTGGCTGTAAACCGGTTATTATAAGTTCCATTTCATAAAATGAAAAAAATGAAGTATGAAACCTGGAACTACCTTCAACCTGTTGCTGTCTGTCTGTAGCCGACTGTGTGTGTTTGTGTGGGTGGGGGTGATGAGTCGGTAAAGTTCACCTGCTGAATCATTCACATTAAAGGCTCATCCGTGTGATTACATCTTTGACAGTGTTGGTGTGTGGCGTTGGTGCCCTCCAAGTGAACATCCCAGATGAGGCGTATGAACACGCCCGGGGCGACAACATCACTCTGCCTTGTACCTTCCAAAGTAGAATACAAACCACGGCTCCACTAGTTATCATCTCATGGTCTCTGGAGGGTGTAGAGGCAGGTGCTAAAGAGGTCAGTATCTATCTATCTATCTGTCTATCTATCTATCTATCTATCTATCTATCTATCTATCTATCTATCTATCTATCTATCTATCTATCTATCTAGATCCAAAAATCGATTGCAGAACTTGTTGTCTTCCTCTTTTAATGTTCCTTGTTGTTTAACAGTCCCTGATCCTCACCCACTACACAAATCCTCTCAAAACTGACATCAAATCGATATACGAAGGCCGAGTGTCCCTGGACGTGGACGTCAAAGCTGGAAAGGCCAACCTCAAGCTGTCCTCCATCACACTTGCTGACAACAAAGTTTTTGAGTGTCGTGTCCAGATCCCAGGAGACGACGAGGGGAAGTCGGCCGACACTGCTCGTCTGGTGGTTTTAGGTAAAGTTGTCATTGTCATTTGTCATTTGAGATGAATTATTTTATGATTATTATGATCACTACTACATCTTATTTTTATCTTGTTTTTTCTAGTGGCTCCATCTAAGCCCATCTGTGAGATTGTGGGTAAGGCGGAGTACGGTCAGAACATCAACCTGACCTGCCATTCTGAGGAAGGCTCTCCAACACCCCAATACAAGTGGGACAGTCGTAACACTCAGAATGTGCCTCGAAGTTTTCCCTCCAGAAATGTCGTCAGTAAGTATTAATGTTCAGCTTATGACAAAACTATTGATCCTGGAAGAAAGTCCTCTTTGCATCACAGAAACGTACAATAAAACCTTCAAACACTGGCTCCTTGCACATTCCAGAAGATGCACACAGCAATAAAGTTACGTCAACATTGATGTGACTGACTCTTTGTCTTCTAGATAAAGGTGTTCTGTCCCTCTTCAACATCTCCCAAGAGACATCGGGGTATTACATCTGCACCTCCAGCAACAAGATCCGCTCTGCTACCTGCAACGTCACCCTCGCTGTCATGCCACGTGAGATGAACCTTCTGTTTTTCCATGATCAAGATTCTCAATTCAATTCATGTGTCTTTAACAGTTATCGATTTTCAATATCCATTCATGTGTTCTTCTGCAGCCTCCATGAACATCGGCTCCACTGCAGGAATCATTGGTGGTGTTGTTGCTGCTTTGATCATACTCATCATCGCCATCTACTGCTGCTGCTGTCGCAAGAAGAACAAAGAGGAGGAATATGCCATGGGGTAATGCTTATGCCCAGACTAAACTTACTTTTTTTTACTAGGAGCACAGTGGTCCTGAACTTAAAGGGATAGTTCACCCAAAATTCAAATTTCACTCATTATCTACTCACCCTCATGTCGAAGACACACCAAAAAACATCCAAACACCTCCATACTGCTCATCTGTAATGTTCCTCTTGTATTAAAGCCCCGACATGAGAAATTGTTCCGCCGGTCAGTGCAAATCAAGTGAGATTTGCACCGACACAGGAAGAGCAGTGAACTGAGACACTGGGAGCTTCCACTACAAACAAGCTTAAAATATAGACTTATTTAATTTTTTTCTGAACAATGTCTTTAGGCTTTAATACAAGTGGGACATTGCAGACGAGCAGTATGGAGGTATTTTGATGTTTTTTGGTGTGTCTTTTTGGACGAAGAAAAGTCCATTCACAACCATTATATTGACAAATACTGCTGCGCGGACGTTCCGTTACTCAGAAAAGCCACGGAGGACTCTGAAAATTCTCACTCTTAGTCGACATGAGGGTGAGTAGATAATGAGTGAAATTTGAAGTTTGGGTGAACTATCCCTTTAAAGTTTTAGGAGTACAAGCAAAAAATGTAAGGGCGCACACAGTAAATCGACTTGCAAAGCAAATATTCACATTTCCTTTTCAGTCATGATCTTCACAAACATTGGCCAGATACCTGTAATGACAGATTTCAGAGTCTTTGAGTAGCCCTTTATTTACACTTTTTACAAATAAAAGAAAGAAGCAAATGTATTGGTTTCAAATGCATAAGTAGAGGCTTCAGTCTTCCAGTACAAATGTTTTGTGCATGGAACAAGGAACAAGTGGTTGTACATGAATCAGCTCCTTCACATGCAAAACCGAAAGAAGTAAGTAAATTACATAGCACTTTTCATAGCAAAATCACAAAGTGCTTTACAACAAGAAAAGAAAGCAATACAATACAGAGAATCTCAACAAAATACACACAATGGCACAAATACAGGTAACTTCACAGAGGCCCCCCAGCACATCAACATCAGTGTCTAAAAAGATTTTTTTTTTTAGTTTTAAAGGGATATGGCAACATTTTTTTGTGTCTTGCCTCACTCCTGAGTCCATGACCAGCAGATAGACACCATCCTTTCGACTATGTGTGCAGTAACAAGGGAGATATGGGCAGAGCTGGTGCACCGCTAATTAGCTTAGCTCAAACGCTGGAAGTGTCTAGGTAGTGTTAGCCTGCCTCCACCTAAAGTCATCAGAGAAACTCTTCAGCAACTCTAAACGGAAACCGGCGGGCCGATCTTCGTCTCAGAGCTGACAAAACTCAGAGACGGTCAAAACGGAGGGTTCAAGCTAAGATTTGACACACTGCTGATCTAAACTGCTTTCTTGCCTAAGAATGTTTGAAATGTAGATAAAGTGATATACAGCGAAAATGAAATCAGCTTCTGACTGCTGATTTTGGCTCGGGTAGGAGGTGGGCTCCACAATTGAGCTAAGCTAATTACGGGCGATACGGGCTCTATCTCCCTTGTTACTGCACGCACAGTCGAAAGGATGGTGTCTATCTGCTGGTCATGGACTCGGGAGTGAGGCAAGACACGAAAAAAAATGTTGGCGTATCCCTTTAAAACACATAAAAAGAGCATTACAATAGTCAATGCAAGATGAAATGAAGAAAAGGTTTGATTTTTAATGCCAGAGTTAGGGCCATTTGTGGAAAGATAAGCTACTATTTCTAAATGGTGTAGCCTTCGGTCCACTGGAAGAAATGATTTATGGCACTCCGACTGGAGGAGACAGCACCTGATGAGGCTATAAATTAGCATTTAGTTGTTGCTACAAACTGAGCTCAATTTCATCATCATATTTTCATCCTGGCTGAAAACACAAAAACTCCTGATATCATATCTAACCGTCTGACTGTTGTATGTCACATTTCAGAGCCCGTGGAGAAGAGTTCCACGACAAAGAGCCGGCGAGGGACAATGGCCGGCCTGACGGGGAAGACGCTGCAACTATTGACCGCCGTGACCGCTACGAGGAACGGAGCGAGCGCGGCTATGATGACCGGCGCAGTGACTACGATGACCGGCGCAGCGACTACAATGACCGGCGCAGTGACTACGACGACCGGCGCAGTGACTACAATGACAGGCGCAGCGACTACGATGATCGCCGCGCAGACTACGACGACCGCCGCAGCGACTACGACGACCGCCGCAGCGACTATGACGACCGCCGTGACAAGTACAGTGATCGCAATGAGCGCTACGACGACGACGACCGCCGCTACAACGACCGCAGAGACCGTCGCAGGGATGATGACCGCTATGATGAGCCGTATGACGACAGACCACCAGTGCCAAGCAATAAGCCGCCAAGGAGAGACTATGACGACTAAGACGTCCGGCCTGTACCGAATGTCCTCCAGCTTGAATTTAATTTCCATTGACTTTTTCCAACTAGCTGCCGGTTACTTCACACTCAAGCTGTGACCTGGTTGGCTCAGCCAGCATTTTTGCTTCAATGGACTTTTAGCTGTGACATAACTGGCAAAAAAAAAAATCAGCTGTTCTTATTCCAGAGTTAAAGGGATAGTTCAACACTTTGGCAAATTGGCCCATTGCCGTAATATAGTTAACTATAGTCATAGCAGTAGGTTCATTACCTTTAATTGTCGGTGCAAACTATTTTTAGAAAGATGGAGCAGTTGGTTTCCCTCATCAAACTCATCAAATACACAATCCGACAACTCCAAAACGCTCTGGTGGACAGGTTTTGATCTGCACATTCACCACGCTATGAGTTAATAACAGAACGTTACCACACAGAGTGTTTTAAAGGGAAATTCATGCAACACCGCTGATGCACATCGCCTTCAGGGACAGTTTTTCATCAAACAGTCTCTGTATTTCCCTCTAAAACAACTCTGTCTGGTAACGTTGTGTTATTATCTCATAGCGTGGTGAATGTGCAGGTCACAACTTGTCCACCAGAACGTTTTGGAGTTGTTGGATTGTGTATTTGATGAGTTTGATGAGGGAAACCAAGAAATCCCATGAGGCTCCGTAGTGTAGCTCTGAGCAGCTCACGACTCTGCTCCACCGTTCTAAAAACAGCTTGCACCGACAATTAAAGGTAACAAACCTACTGCTATGACTATAGGGGTTATGGCAATGGGCCAATTTGCCAAAATGTTGAACTATCCCTTTAAGAATAATCTGCTTTTTACATGGTTGAGAGGTGGAACAGGTTTAAGGTGGGGTTGATTATCACTACCTACAGATGTGATGCTAAGCACAAACCTGGGAGGATCAGCGGGGGAGGGCCAGGTGACCAAAGCAGTGGCCACAAAGCCTGCTCTGTTTTTTTTTGTTGTTTTTTTAACAGGAAGTAGGTGGGTGTGGTCACATTATAATCCATCTCTGCCCTGGGGGGAAATCTGTACCTTAAACATACAAAGATTTGGAATTTAACAAACATTTCACAAATCCCCAAATGTGCAGGCAAAAAACAGACTTAGGTTGAAGTGTCCAAATTAAAAAATCAAATTCAGTACAATAACAGAACAATGGTGTTAATGGCTTTTTTTATGTACATGTGTGTTGTATTTTAATTTTCCGAGTGAAGTTGAATGTCTTTCCACCATTTTTTAATAACTAAATCACACTTTTCTGTGATGACAGAATGGGACGCTTGCGTTTAGTTTGACTGTTTGATGTCGGCCGCGTAAGTACAAGTTTGCTGCAGTTCAGTCAGGTTTGGTCACATTCTGAAGTCAAGGCAAACGTTTGCTGTCTGATGTGTGGAAGATAGATGTGTTTGTTAGCAAGATAATGTGTAATTTTAGACTTTAAACAAGGGATATTGTTAATGTTACAAATGAATGCAAAGCTTTGTGTCTTGTCTTGATGGTTTCTGCTCTTTGCTGTAACTGGTGTTTTCGTAACTTTAAAGGAAAGGATGCTTTTGTCTTTTACACTTACTGTATATCTGTTTACTGAGTTAGTTAGCCAGGCTTATCTTATATTTATATTTAGTGTAGAAACAGGAACTGAAGCATTCATATTGTCCATTCTGAGTGGTTTCAGTTTCTCTATTTTTCTTTTTCTTCTTTTTAAACCACAATTTCACAGAAACTAGAACTTCCACTCATTGTTTCCGATTAATAATGCTTCCACAGATCTGACACATTTTAATTCCTTTTAAATGAAAATCATGATTTTGATATGACCAAACTTTTAATATACATAGTACATAACCTAATTTTTACCATGTCAATCTGATTTTTCATAATTGTGGCATTATATTCCATTTTAAAATATTGTGTAAAATAAAAGTGATTAAACTGAAGCAACACTGAGTCTTGAACACTAGATGGCAGCAAAACTCCAACTGACCAATGTAGTTGTCACATTGTGTTGTGCTATTAATATTAACTTCTTTATCATTGTTGGTTTGGAAATAACTGAAACTTACATGTACTGTATTTTCTTTCTATCTTTCTTTTCTATCTGTCATTTAAGATATTAATGTCTAAGTTGTATTTAACCAACCTTGATACTGTTGCTGTAACCTGAGGTATTTCATTAGGACCTCTATGTTTTATGTAAAATTTAAGAAGTCAAGCACATGTCAATAAAGGTTTATTCCTTTTAAGTATAAAGAGGCAGAAGAGACAAACAGCATGAAAACCAGGCTTTAGAATAAAATAAAAATGAAACTCAAATAATTAAAAAACCTTTTCACAGGAGCATATAGGGGATTCACCCTCACACACACACAACACAGGAAAAAACTTGAACAGCGCTTTGGAAATACAGCCAAGGTTTCCCAATAAAATAACATGAACTAGGGGGCGTATGTCTAAACTTAACACACACACAATTTGGACAAATGAAATATTACTACATAAAGCATGACTTACAAGAATGTTAAAAAGTCGAGCAAATGCAGAATACACTTTGATTTATAAACAGCAAATACTTTCCTGCATTAAAAATAACTTACATTGCTTCATCATCATCATTGAACTGACCTGGCATATAATATGTTAGAGACAGGCGTCTATATGGGACAGGCTTTATTATTATATTATTGTTTTCATTATTATTAGGCCTATTAATTTCAAACAATTCTGATGCTCAGCATTCATTAATCTGCACCAATTACACTTTTTCTAAATAAATGTGTGCTCCGGCCACATAGACTGAACAATACTATCCTATACCAGCTCTTCCCTTGGCTTAGTCATCGGGAGGGGCTGAACACGACCGGACAGGGTTTGGATCGAAAACATTCTATCTTGGATCAGACCAATTGCGGGGAAAAAAAATCAATAATTATAATCCAGAATAACATCAATGAATTAATGCTGTAAAAGCCAAGATGTTAATACAGTACCACCAATTGATAATTATATTTTTTTACCAGACCTTTTTTGGCCACGGGCCCTAATACAACAGCATTAACTTGGTACTTTCGCCACTGGTCAGGGTTAATGTGTGATGGAGGTCCTTCTCCCTGTTGAAGCTGAAGTGGAGCAGTGGGAGCTTGATCCAGCACTGATAATAATAATTAACTTTATTTATAGTGCACGTTTTCATACATAATAAAAAAGTAGCACAAAGTACTTTACATGTTTAAAAGCCACCCCCACCCCATCCCACCCGACCGCAGCCCACGAAAACCCCCACCCATAAATGATGATGATGGGAAAGTTGCAGCTGGAAACCTGTATGGAGGAGGCTGTTGTGCCCACTGATTATGCGCAGGGTATCCATACCCACTTGAACCTGGGGGTAATGGATCAGGTCCAACGTGGAAAGTAGGGGCAGGGAGGACGCTGGAACTTGGGCCCCCAGCAGCCCCTGCAGGAAACAGCCCCACAACCTCTTCACCCTCAAAGTTAGCAAAGCCAGCAGGAATGATGACCAGTGGAAACAGGACCTCTGGATCAGTGGCAAACCTGATGTCCAAGTATACCTGGGAAATGGAAACACATTGTTGAGAGGTTGTGTTACTTCATATCATAACTGTATTAGGCATTGTGCTCTGTGATCTTTTTTATTTTCTAGAAGTTTGTAATTAAGGACATGATTTGTCTGTGCTACAATGACAAAACCAGAGATAGCTGTAAAATTAAAGGGATAGTTCAACATTTTGGCAAATGGGCTCATTGGCATAATCCCTATAGTCATAGCAGTAGGTTCGTTACCTTTAATTGTCGGTGCAAGCTATTTTTAGAACGGTGGAGCAGAGCCATGAGCTGCTCAGAGCTACGCTTCGGAGGCTCAATGTTACCAGAGTTGAGCAGACAGAGTTGTTTTATAGGTAAATTCATGCAAAACCGCTGATGCGTGTTGCCTTCAGCGGCAGTTTTTCAGCAAGCAGTCTCTGTATTTCCTTCCAAAACGGCTCCATTTCGTAACATTTTGTTATTATCTCATAGCGTGGTGAATGTGCAGGTCACAACTTGTCCACCAGAGCGTTGTGGAGTTGTTGGATTGTGTATTAGATGAGTTTGATGAGGGAAACCATGAAATCCCATGAGCCTCCGTAGCGTAGCTCTGAGCAGCTCACGGCTCTGCTCCACCGTTCTAAAAATAGCTTGCACCGATAATTAAAGGTAACAAACCTACTGGTATGACTATAGGGATTATGGCAATGGGCCAATTTGCCAAAATGTTGAACTATTCCTTTAACAATTCATTCATTCTTGAGTTGACATAAAATCATTTAAAAACTGCATAGCATACCTTGACATAATAACTATTTGAGAGGATGTCACAATTATCAATTGAGTAAAAGACATCATCAGGAATCTTCAGTTGGCAGACCACAGTTTCTTCTGGTTTTGCTGAAGCTTTCCCCACACATTTGTACAGACATCTGTCAGTACATTTGGAGACAGTAGCAGTAGCACTGAAGACTGTTGTCTGATGTAAACTGAATTTGGGCTTCACAGATTTGGATGTGAGGTTATGGATGTTGGCAACAACAGACACAGTGTCACCTAGAGACCATAAATAAATGTTTATATACTAATTTTACATTGTATGATGAAGCAAAACAACATTAATAACCTGTGTCTTGGTAGGCCTATGGTAACTGTGCTAACATTAAAGGGATATTTCACCCAAAACTGAAATTTCACTCATTATCTACTCACCTCTCATGTTGACTAAGGGCTGGGACATGCACTGGAATGGACTGGGACATAACTGGGAAACTTCTCCCAGCCCTTAGTCGACATGAGAGTGAGTAGATAATGAGTGAAATTTCAATTTTGGTTGAACTATCCCTGTAATATATGAACATCTTCCATTTGACTTAGCAATGAAACAAACTGTTTTCTACTACATTTCACATTGATTATTTTTAAACAGATGCAAAGGTGACTTTACCTGGAAAGTAAACTCTTCTGTTAACAGAAGCAGACAATCTGACCTGTCCTTTAGAAAAGAGTCCCACCTCTTTAATCACAGTATTAGTCTGTGGACACTGGAGCAAATGATTAAAAAAAACAAACATAACTTTTAACAAGGACATAGAGAAAATGCAATCATCTCACTAGCAACATCTGTAACTATCCAGGTGGAACTTTGTCACATTTCCCTCAAACTTCCTTTCTTCCACTTTTAGCCACCACCTCTAAATCATGTCATCTGCTCTATTTCTCTTTGTGTAGAAAATGTAGCCTATATTTTATAGCATTAAGTAATATACTTGAAGTTCATTTTGTTAAAAGAAAAGTTCACCCCAGAATGATATTTCACTCATTATCTACTCACCCTCTTGTCGACTAAGGGCTGGGAGAAGTTTCAGAGTCCTCCGTAGCTTCTCTGAGTTACAGGGGGTCTTGGTGTAGCAGTGCATGTCCATAAAACAGTTGCAAATGCACACCAGCGGTCTTCGTCACAAAAAGACACACTAAAAAACATCCAAATACCTCCATGCTGCTCCTATGTAATGTCCCTCTTGTATTGAAGCCCTGAAATGCGAAATTGTCCCGAAAAAAAATTAAATACCGGTTAGTCCATATTTCAAGCTTGTTTGCAGCAGAACAAACAAGCTTGAAATATGGACTTATTTAATTTTTTTTCTGGACAATTTGCAACTGTTTTATGGACATGCACTGCTACGCCGAGACCCCCTGTAACTCAGAGAAGCCATGGAGGACTCTGAAACTTCTTCCAGCCCTTAGTCGACATGAGGGTGAGTAGATAATGAGTGAAATATTATTCTGGGGTGAACTATTCCTTTAAGTATGCTTGAGTATAAGTGTAAGTAAAAGTATAGCAAGTATATGGACCATGTATTTGTAGCGTACTAGAAAGTATACTACTGTAATTTAAACTTCTTTGTACTAAACATTTTAAGTTTATAAAAGTATCCTTACAACAAGTACACTCATCTATATACTCCTAGTGTACTAAGTGTATACTTATAGACCACATTTTAGTTTATAAAAATATACTTTATAAGGTCATTTTAAGTTTACACAATACTTTCAAGTACACAAGTACACTCTTCTATATAGCCTACTCCTAGTGTACTAAATATATACTTCACATACATTTTATGTTTTTATCCTCAACAGCAACACTGAGTAATGAAAAACCACATATTGCCGTCCATTCTTTTTATAGGTTGTCTAGGGTTTGAAGTTGAACAAATATACCATTCCCTATGACATATAGGCTATATTTAATATTTTTCAGTAGCAACAAGCCACTTTAACTATTAGGAATCAAAACATTTACGGTCATTATGAACATGATGGCACTAGTAGGCTATTAAATCTGTAACCTGTAGCCGTAGCACCCCACTTACCATTGTGTCCTGTTGCTGTGCTAAGGACTTTGACACAAAACACAGGGTCTTGGTATCGTGAGAGGGAAACCACCAACTCCTGGACATCTTGGCTTCAAGGGTGTAAACAATGTTTCCATGATCCCCCTTAAAGGATGACGGCATTCCTCTGTCAAACGGAACCATAGTTTCAGCAGTTTGTAAAATCAGACAATGACCTTCCAGTTGCCTACAGATGCTGGAAGTTGACCCTTACTCGTCTGGGAATTTCATCTTGAAGTGTAAGTCATGGACCCCTGGGGGGAGCACAGTGCCTGCAAGAGAAGTGTAATTAAATTACTGGCGACATGACACACTGGTGTGGATGCTGCAGCATTCATGGGCAATAGGCTACATTATGGCAAGCAGATCTAACATTTAAAATCTAAGTTTGACTATCCGTAATTAACATTGTAGATATCATAGTGTCTTTCTGACTTGTCCTAACTACATTTTGAATAGTTGGATTTTTCATTCAAGATATCTGCAATTCAGTTTTGCCTCGTCAAAAAGAACATTTCAGATATCCACGACAAGCTGCATTCTTCCTAGGACAAATGACGTCACTTTTGCCATTCATGTTTATGGGGGTTTGTCATTACAGACATATTTACAATTCAGTTGCAGATATCTGCCATGTGAATTACGGATATCTGTAACTGAATTGCGACTATTCCTAATTCCAGTTTGAGATATCTACAACTTCATTTTGCCTAGATGTAGATATCTGTAATGACAAACCCCATAAACATGAATGGTTAAAGTGACGTAATTTGTCAAAGGAAGAACATAGTTGTGGATATCTGAAACAACAATTGTTGATAGGAAGAATGTTGTTGCGGACATCAGAAATATTCTTTTTGACTAATCAAAACTGAATTACAGATATCTGCAACACATATCAAGTCTGGCTTTTAAATGTTAAAATGGCTTGCCATAATACATCCATAATCATAGTTGATGAAATAATACATGCGTAAGTTAAGAGAAAAAAAAATCACAGCAGTTGTAGCATACCCTCATTTTCTGCGACTAAGCACTGTCTGACTTTGCAGTATCTCCTGTGAGCAGAGAATACCATCAAATAGCCACTTATGTCCTCGGCAAATCTGACGCACGCTTCACCTTTGAGTTTCACGATGAGACGCTTCACTTTCGTCTCTCTCGACAAAGTTATAGTGACTCGGCCCGACACAGTATCTCCTTCAGAAAAGGTGTCCTTTTCGTTAAGCGCTTCATAGGTCACGTTGAACTGCTTTCCCCGAAACATACCTCACCTGTTGCTTCTCAGCAGTAAAGAAGAAAATGGTATTACAACATCATTTACAGAAATACATGTAACAAGGACACATAAACCACGGGCTGCTCAGGGCACCACATCCTCCCTGCACACATTCACCCACATAGCGAAACTGGTCTGGCCCAGTCATGGGCCACACAACCCACTTGCACTTGGCCCACATACAGCAATGATAGTGGAGCAGACAAAAGCAAAATTTGAGTGGAAATTATTGATTGTGCAAATTATGATACAAGCATGAAATGTGGTGTATTTGTTCTCAAGAGGCTTCTGGTCAAATTTGTCCGATTGGACATTTGAAATTCCAAGATGGCGGCCATTTTTGAAGATGGCTGCCAAATTAGCCTCATAAATCGCCATGTTTAAATCATTTTGTGTAGTTTTTATTTTATTGTATTGATCTTGGTATCAATTCCTATATTTTCAAGTCTGTTGAGTTGGATTTTGTGATTTTTATATATAGGGTAGCACCCAACAATTTAATTTTGTAAAACCTTTGATTTTGAGGAATTTTTGCCCAATAAATGAATACATTCAACTCAAGATGTCCATCAAATGTTTAAACAAAATCTTAAATTAGGCTATATAGAAACAAGTTTAGCAAACAATTGTGTTATTTTTTTTAAGAAGTCCATAAAGTCTACAGTACTGCTGACTGGGGGTGGACACAGAGAGGAGAGAGATAGTATGGCATGTAAGTACTTGTCCCCTTTTGGATTTCTTACTTTTTTGCATATTTGTCAGACTTAAATGTTTAAGATTATCAAACAAATTTTAAAATTAGACAAAGATAACCCAAGTAAATATAAAATATAATTTTTAAATCATTTCATTTTCTAAGGGAAAAACTATCCAAACCGACCTGTGAAATAGTAATTGCCCCCTTGTTAAAACCACATTTTTAACATCAAGTAGAAGTCAGTAGTCATTGTGCAGGCTTTTATCACTACACCCCATATTTCACAGCAAAGTGTTACATGAGAGGATTTACACTTACGCTGTGCACTCCCTGTGATACACTCTTAGAAATAAAAGTGCTACAACCATGTAGGTTCTTCGGCTTGTCCTCATAGGAGACTTTACAATAAGGTTACCTTAATTAACGTTAGTTAGTACATTATTAAGCATTTATATATAAACTAATGTGTTAATTAATGCTGAGTAATGCATTATGTGACAGTTGAGGTTCCTGTCACTATGCCTCCAATTGATCATATGCCCTGGCTTCTTGGCTGGCATGCGCGGATGACTCTTACCCGGGAGGTGTGGGTTCATCCCCACCCGGGCCCTCTTCACCTTGCCACACATACAAAATGATAACTAATTATATTATTCAACTTTTAATTTATTAAGTAACTTTGAGTAGTAAACATTAATTAACTGCTTATTAATAGGCTACATTAATTAATGTGTTTCCCAACACTGGTTAAATATTGGACAGAACACATGCTCGGTTATTTTGACCCAACAAGTTGGGTTGGTTTCCTTAAAGGTGTACGGAAAAGAAAACAAAAAATTAGTGTAAAAACTCATCTATCAGACGACGTAGGCCAAACTTTGTGCAAAATTCTATTTTTGAGTAAATCCAGGATGAAAGTGTGTATTTTGTTGTTGTTTTTTTTCACATTGGAGTATACGTCAGCCTGTACATGATTTAAAAGCCACTGATATTGGATCTGTCATCCATCATTCAAACGTCAAAACACACACAATTGGGTTCATATAACCCAATTAAGGGTTCACTTTGACTACACCGCTGGGTTATTTTAAACCAATCACGTTGGGTTGGTAACTGAAGCACTTAATTAACTATATTGTGGCAGACTAGGGTTTTATTTAACATAAACTTAAATAGAGAATAACATTAGATCTTGTAACAGCTCCTGCACTTCACACACCACTAAACTAGAGGGAGAATGCTGTTTGTTATCCTCAGAACACACACGCGAATTGCACACAAAGGAAGGGAGACCACTAACAAAAAAGATACCTTCACTTATGGTGTCAAAGTGCTTATTTCAATAACAGTAATTGTAAACTGAGTAGAACATTGAAATAGTAAATTAGTGTGTAGAACAGTATCACTAAAGATTGTGTAGCTGATGGCGATATTTAACAGAAATAACCTAAATTTGAATCACAAAACACTGTCCCAAAGCATGCTGGGAATTTCCTCCCACCCAACGTCAACCCAACATGTTGGGTTGTCCGAAATAACCCAACACAGTATGGAAATTACAACCCAACAGCTAATAACTCAACCCCCAACGACAATAACTCAGTAAATTGGGTTCTTAGATTACCCAACTTAATGAAAACAACCCAATTCAACTACCCAACAGTCTCAACCCAGCTGTTGGGTTGAAAAAATAACCCAACATAATGACTGTTAATATATCTGTAAACAGTGAATTAATGCACACCTGGCGAACCTGGTTGAAAATCACTGGCCCACATCTGGCATCCAAAACATGGGCCACATATGGCCCATAACTCAGCCAAACTGTACAATTTAAACCATCAGTCCATGAACCAGGAGTTTGCAAGATTAAAAATGGTCACTCCATGAACCAGGATACTTCACATTCTGAATTTGTTGTACTATACATTCCCTGCTTTCTTTTCATCCTTGTCATCCGGGCACCATCTCTGTCTGGCCATCCATCTCTATTTACAGCAGCTGAAATATACATGCACAAATGGTTTGAAATTTTGTATTATTGGGTAATAAGGCTACTGGTATTTTATTAAAATTGATCCTGATGACAACATTCTGGTGTTTTGTTCAAAGAAAAAGTGAGCACACCCTTAATGATATCAAGTCTAAATTGTATAGAATAGATAAATCATTATAATATTATGTTGTTGTTTTTTCAGACTCTAACACTACAGGTAGGCTATCAAGGCCAACTTACCAATGTGACAACCCCAAGTGGTTGTTTGTGTGGTTGTTGCGTGGGTGTGGCGTCCCTCTCGCTTTCCTGTCTATTTGTCACAGGTTGATTCATCATGGGCCTCCGGTGTGTGTCCCCAGAGGGCGGGGCCACGTCATTAAAAGCCATGTGGGGAACGCACCCTGCAGCTCACCTGTTGCTGTCCTCATTTTAGTTTACACCCAACACTCATACACAGCCATGCACCCACACACACCCCTGATCGCTCTCACTACAGATATAGGTCATTGTTGGTCTTTGTTAAATCAGATGTCAGATGTCAATGTCAGAGAACTGAGCCAGTTCTGACACCAATAACAACATTTCTTAAAGGTGTACAGCAAAGAAAACTGAGTTTGAGTCCACTCTGGGTCATAAAATTAGTGTAAAAACTCATCTATCAGACGATGTAGGCCAAACAAAATTGTATTTTTGAGTAAATCCGGGATGAAAGTGTGTTTTGTTTTTTTTGCATTGGACATGCAGGCGCATGGATTACAGGTCAGCCTGTACACGATTCAAAAGCCACTGATATTGGATCCGTCATCCGTCATTCAAACGTTTGAAACACGCACACAAACGGAGCTCGGACTCGCCCCAGACTTTGAATATCCCGCCCGCTCGATAACGACCAATCAAATCCATTTTCCTTACTCGAGTAAACTCGTGTTGCAGCTCGTGACAACTCGGCGCGACAAACGGCCATTTCTGTACACCTTGGGACCATGACTGTATACCAGGCGGCTGTGGCTCCCCCAGTCCGCATGTCGAAGTGTCCTTGGGCAAGACACTGAACCCACACTTGCCCTCTGATGTGTCATCGGATGTATGAATGTGTGTGAATGATTAGCTTCCAAAGCCTGTCTGCGAACAGCGCTGTATGAATGTGTGTGAAGGGTGAATGCGACCATTACATTGTAAAGTGCTTTGAGTGGTCCAAGTGACTAGAAAAGCGCTATACAGTAAGTGCAAGTACCTTCAAGGGGAGATAAAGTCTGCTAACCGCTAGCTTCTGTAGCCTAGTTGTAGCAACTTTAGCAATGACTGCACCATAACAAACAGCGCAGTAGCCTATAACTACGGATCCACTATCAACTGATCAAAAACCAGCTTATAGCCACAAATAATGCTCAGAACAGCACCAAAACAGTAGGGTCTCTCCCTCGACGCAGGGGGTGGGGTGGGTGCAGTTTCAGCCGACGCGACCCTGCTCAGGCATTATTCATCATATTAATCATTTTTCTACCATTGCAATGAGTCTGGAAACATTATTTTAAGGCCGAAAAACTCTGCAATGTCACTTTAAATTATTATAACCCCCTACCCTATATGTAGAACTGCTGGACTGTCTGGGACCATGACTACAGCGCTCTCTGCTGGACATTTACAGTCACTGCACTACTCAGCACCTTCATTCTGTCACATTTACACTTAATCATGCAGGGTCAGGGGAGGGAGGGCGGAGCCAATCCCAGGAGATCCCAGCATGAAACATCTAATCAAACCTTCCTTCCTTGAACAAATCTGTTCCCGCCCTCTATCTTTCCTTTCCTTCTTTCCACAATTCTTTCCCCCTCCCTTCCTTCCTTCTTCCTTCCTTGAACCAATCAGTTCCCCCTTCATCTTTCTTTCCTTTTCCCTTCCTCTTTTCCACAATCCTTTTTCCCTCCATTCCTTCCTTCCTTCGTCCTTACTTCTTCCTTCCTTTTTGACTCAATCTGTTCTCTCCCTCCTTCTATCTTTCCTTCCTTATGTCCCTTTTTCCCTTTCTTCTTTCCCTTTGTCCTTCCTTCCTTCCTTCCTTTCATCCTTGACCCAGGAGGACAAGGAGGGTTAAGTATTGATGCATAAAAATATTTAATTAGGGTTTTACTCAGTGTAGTTTACATCTCCTTTGTCTTTTGACTGACATGAGGCCAAACACAGTAACTGTTACTGAAACTCACCAGTAAGTTCATACGCTGATGGTCAGTGAGTGTTTTCATGAGCTGACACACACATCAGGTTGATTGGTTACTCTAATATGTGTGTGTGTGCCCTTGTCCTGTGCTGGCTGGATTGACAGTACAGAACTACAACCACTAGATGTCAGTCAATGACAAAACCTGTGGGTCATGGGATGTTTTTCAACCCTTGTATTGGAGGTCTGTGTCTTCATTCTTTATTCACTTCAATTCAATTATTAAACATCAGAAATAAATCAAATGAACAGTCTTCCATTGAAACATTTCTTGATGTGTGACATGCAGTGACAGTGACATATTCTCCTGCTGGTTCTTCTCCCAGAAGAATGATTTTGTCTTGTTGGAGGGTGAGGAAGTCTGGGATTTTTTCTTCAAATTTGGGAAACAATTCTTCTCTAATATAATAATATAATGTCTTTTGGGACAATATGTGAGAAAGTGAGTTTCTGTCTCTACTTCTCCTGTTTCACAGTGGACACAAATCTCTTTGTTCTTTCTAGCCATTCTTTTTTATGGCGACCAGTTTCAATGGGTCAAAGTCTATTTTGTAAAGGTTTGCCTTTTTGGGGGATGTTTTATTTGTATTGGGCCGATTTAAATTCTCTATCCAGTAAATTATAACATTGTAATTTATTGATCATTTGAGTTTTTGTTTTCCACTGTTTGCAATATTTTTGTTATCTTTGTCGATTAGTTTTATTTGTGTTATGGCGTCATTTTGACTTATCACTCTGATTTCCTCATTTATCCCGTTCCAGATATTAGGGGGGTCGCTGTTCTGGAAATGTCTCACCGGGCGGAGTTCACATTTTTCCAGACTGGCCCAGGGGGAGGATAAGGAAGTACCGGGAGGTGGAGTCACCTGAGTTCCGTGCATCGTGACGTCAAGTCTGCCAGCACTTCCAATTTGCCCATTTGGAGACACGATCTCAAAAAAGTGTAACAATCAATTAAGGGAGTGAACAGACTTTTTTCACCTCCAGGTGTCATAGAAAGGCCACAGGAACACATAGGACCAGTACAGAGCCAGTAGAAAGTGGATTTTGCATAATATGGTCCCTTTAAAGGGACAACGAGGAGTTTTGGAAAGCAGAGTGTTTTCTACTACATTTCCCATGAGCCTCCGTGCGCACGGTGAAATTCTTGGACCGGCGCAAGACGGACGTCTAGAATGTTTTCATTCAAGAAGAATTGAAGTCAGAGGTTGGAAGACGATCAGATACCGCCGTAGTTCTGACCATAAACGGTGATTCGGCGGCTTTATTCTCATGACTTCCGCTTCACCAAGCTGGATCTGTGACACCGCCTCCTGCTGCGCCGCCACACCCATATTGGCGGAGCGCGATCTGCCAATCTCCCGACTAGACTTTGCGCCAGTCTGCACTGCTTCAAACTTGCAATAGACCGGCTGCACTTCGGTTCGCTGCCTGCGCTGCGCCACCAAACTAGGGCTCACGATCTCAAAAAAGTGTAACAATCAATTAAGGGAGTGAACAGACTTTTTTCACCTCCAGGTGTAGAAAGGCCACGGGAACACATGGGACCAGTACAGAACCAGTAGAAAGTGGATTTTGCATAATATGGGCCCTTTAAAGGGACAACGAGGAGTTTTGGAAAGCAAGGAAACACTGGTCGGTTTTCATTCAAGAAGAATTGAAGCCCAGCATTTCCACCACCGCTAATAATAACAAAATAACAATAGAGACAAAACAATACAGGCCTATTTATATAATATGAGACTTTTTTATTGTTGCAGAATTTTTGGTTGAGAAACTCCTCGTTGTCCCTTCAAAAGGGGGGATTGGCCTAGCTCTGCTCTGCAGCCGTGGTTTGGACAGTTTCTGTGGACTATATGTTTACAGAAATCATGATGCACCTTTGCATTCTCTCTCTCTCTCTTTCTCTCCCTCCCTCAGCCAGAATGCTCCAGTAGGTTTCTCAGAGCTACATATATTTGTCATGCTAATTCCAAAACAAGTGGGAGTAATTAATTGATTGGGGGCATGAGGCCTTTGAGGCACGACTTTCTCTGCTCTTCAGACATCTCTCCTGGGACCCAAGTGTTATTCTTGGCTGCAAATTGGACTGTTTTGCTGATTATCAACATCAACTGCTGTGAACAGTTGGCTGAAGTGTAGCTGAGCTTCGGTCTCTCACTCCAAGGGCAAACACCAGTATTTGCTGTTGACATATCATAATAATTGAGTTTAGGAGGAGGCTGCTGGCAGATGAAAAATATCAGCCCTGGAAATACGGCTTTAGGGCCAAAAGGAAACGGGCTAAAGGTGTAAACAACCTTTTATCATGTGCAATTAACAAGCAGCTATAATAAATCACAGCTGCTCTGGGTGTCACATATATTAATGACTCTCTTTCTTATTGGAGGAATTAATTATTTACAATGCACAGGCAGAGAATGAAATCCCACAGGAAGAGTTTGAGTGGAACAGAGCTGCAGGAAGCGTATGATACACTGTTATCTGTGTGTGTGTGTAGGAGGGGTGCATTCGGACAAAGTGTGAAGACGACTCTCCATGCCAATAAAACACCATTAACAACAGAGAACATATAGGCTGCACAGAACAAAGAACCTGAGAACAAAGAACAACCTCTCTGGGTTAGAAATGTGCTGAGCAAACGTTTCTATAACAGTCAGATTCTAATGAATGGGTGAGTATTTGTAGAAGTCCAGGTGTAAAGAATATCAACATTGTTTAAAGTCAAAGTTTTCTCTGCACACAGACATATAGAGTAGGAACTGGACTGGCCTAGGGGATGAACCCTGATCTGGGTCCGCGCATCAGTGGTTTTGTATGAATTTCCCTCTAAAACAACTCTGTGTGGTAACGTTGTGTTATTATCTCATAGCATGGTGAATGTGCAGGTCACAACTTGTCCACCAGAGCGTTGTGGAGTTGTTGGATTGTGTATTTGATGAGTTTGATGAGGGAAACCAAGAAATCCCATGAGCCTCCGTAGAGTAGCTCTGAGCAGCTCACGGCTCTGCTCCGCCGTTCTAAAAATAGCTTGCACCGACAATTAAAGGTAACAAACCTACTGCTATGGAGATTATGGTGATGGGCCAATAAAAGTAGATAGTATTGTAAATCTAAATACAGTACTGTAAAACAAAAACCTCTAAAATGTCTTGTTGTCCAGCACGGCCAACAACAAACTGACTAAACTCATGGCAAACTGAGCCCAGGGCCTCAATGTCACATATTTATTCATGAGCTGTAAACACATTACAGAGTGAAGCAGCATCGAGCAGAGATGGTGAGAGCTGGCTGAATCACATTAGGAGAAGAGAATCTCCATAGAGCAGAGCACTGCAAGGGTTTGGGATCTGAGTCCTGCATATCACGTGGAGAAGTGAAAAGGCAAACACGGAGAAGATATAAGTGATGACAGAGACACGAAGTCTGTGAACAACATCTGTACTACAACAACCATCTTCATCTGTGTCTGCAGAGAACCGCTGCTGCATAAACTGGAGTTAATCAACACACACTGATCCACAGCAAAGAAGAGCTGAACCTTAATCCTGAAGATAACCTCAACCTAATCCTAATTATACTTTAAATCCTACATCAAAAGTCCTCACCTTAAATTAACCTCAGTCATTAACCTGCTCCGTTCAGCGGTGGAAGTGGTGAAACTGTTGGCTGCTGTGCTTCACATAGCCTACTGCTGATGGTTCCTCCATCTGCTCAGTAAACGTTCAACTTCAACTGGAACTGAGTTATGGTCATTTAGGACCTGAGTCCTGCATCTCATTCATTATTATTGTTTTGTATTATTCATTCATGTATGTATTTTTCCTTACTTCCATATATTTACTGATTAAACATTTACTTTTCTACTTATTTTTTGTTATTGTTTAATTATTCCCTATGTTCTTGTTTTTAACCTAACAAATTTGGTTTTTGATATGTGGGTGAGGTTTTTATACCCTTTTGGGTTTCATACCCCCCCTTTGCACATCCCAGTCATGAAGAGTGTCCATGCTGTTTCAAAATGATATATTCGTGCAAAATAAATAATTAAAAAGAAAATAAAAAAGGCATCTGATCACAAAACAAGAAACGGTTCTTGGCTATCAGTGTGACAAAGGAGCAGAGTGAGGAGTAAACTGTGAAGCTCTGAGTTTGGCAGATCAGCCTTTTCTGTCAGATATTGGAACTCAGTACCAAGCGAGATCAGAGAGATTAGCACCGTTTTAACTCCGACTACTTTTAAAACAACTCTGTCTGGTAACGTTGTGTTATTATCTCATAGCGTGGTGAATGTGCAGGTCACAACTTGTCCACCAGAGCGTTGTGGAGTTGTTGGATTGTGTATTTGATGAGTTTGATGAGGGAAACCATGAGCCTCCGTAGCGTAGCTCTGAGCAGCTCACGGCTCTGCTCCGCCATTCTAAAAATAGCTTACACCAACAATTACTGTAAACATAACGAACCTACTGCTATGACTATAGGGATTATGGCAATGGGCCAATTTACCAAAATGTTGAACTTTCGCTTTTGTATTGTCATGTCTTAACATTGCCATTTTATTGTTGCTAGTGTAAAACTTTGTATTTTTTGTTGTCTGAAAAGGCTGTTTTTGTGACGATTTTTTTTATATTAGTTTGTATTTGTATGTGCTTATTTGTTTTGTGCTAGTATAGTGTTAGCTTCCTGTCTCAGCACTTCATGTTCTCTGTTCCTGCTCAGGGACTACAGCTAGTAGCTAACTCTGTTAAATTAACAAATAAATAATGAATAACAAAACTCAGCCAATCAGGAGGTTGGACCTGAGGTTTTGTCTAGTGTGCATTTTTAATTTCTCCTTGCTTTCTGGGATGAGTAGGGCCTAATAAATACAATACCTAAATTTCGTCTTTGTACAGTAAGTAGTTTTTGCAAAAAACGATGTCCTCATATGAGGACACTGGGACTATCTTAACAAAATCAGTGTCCTCATATGAGGACATTGGGTCAAAAAACAATGAGTCCTGCTGTATATAGAATACAGTGACATATGGAACTTCAAAGGGGTTTTATTCTAAAATACCACATCACATTGGCCTAATTTTTCTGAGTGTCATCCTGAGGTCAAGTACTAGGCTATTAGTCTGAAGTGGAACGGTCAAATAATAACGAGTAGTTTTTAAGAAATATGAATCCTCCTGAGACCCTGCATCCTCATATTAGGACATTATTTTTGCCTTTTAGCACCATGATACTCCATTTTGTAAAACTTTGACATATTAGCCACATTTAGGGACACTGCCTGCACCATCTTGTGGTGATATAACAAATTATACCAATTTCTTTGAAAACAACATGGTACTTTATGACATAACATAGTCCCAATGTCCTCAAACGAGGATGTGACATTTATTGATGTCCTAGTCTGCTACTATTACTAAAATGTGTCAAATTTTAATGCCATTTGAAGACAGAGACATTGTTGTACATGAATACACTGGTTCCACTCATAAAATTTGGATTTAATTCTTACCTTTGTCTCTTATCTTCCGGGAACTGCCATAGAAGGCTCTGGCTGAAATTCCCGCCATTTTTTTTCCCACAAAGAAATTTGTGTAATTTGTGATATCACCATAAGTTGGTGCAGGCAGTGTCCCTAAATGTGGCTAATAGGTCAAAGTTTTTAAAAATGGAGTATCATGGTGCTAAGAGGCCAAAATGTAATGTCCTCGTATGAGGACGCAGGGTTGGCTGGCTGACAAGCTCTCTGGACGGGGTGGCGTCTCCGTGACGAGCTGCTGATCTGCTCCACAGGTGGAGGCTCCACCGCGGAGCTTCACTTCTCCGAACAACATCGGAGCAAATGTCTAAGCCGTAATTTGGATAAACCGACCGCACATTGGGGATCTAAACAGCTACTTTCTTGCATGAAAAAATATTAAAACCGAACAAAACAACGTAATAACAGCGCTACAGTGAGAAATAAAACAGCTGCCGGTTTCCACAAGATGCATTCTGGGAAACTTCATAGCCCTCGGTCATAGCCCTCGGTTTGTAGTGTGCCCATGAAAAAATTTCCCTTTTCGAGGGTGAGATAGCCTATAAACTTCCCCTAACCCTCGTCTGAATGAGTATTAAGGACAGCCCTACCACTTCACGTGAACGCGCAAAACGAAGGGTTAGGGCCAAGGGCGAGGGCTAAGGGGAGAATTGGAATTCACCCCATAGTTCACTCCCATCTCCAGATTCACCACTCTTGCCTTGCACTGCAGACCCTGTTGAAGTGTACACTCTCATCCATTAAGTGGTGCTAAAGAGCATGTTGTAATGTTTGAAGGCAGATAATGGCAGTCGGCAGAAGTAATACAGTGTAGAAATGAAACAACATAAGGACACAAAATAACTGTTTTTATCTTGTTTTTTAACACAAAACAAGATAAAAATGTAGTATGGTTGTTGTTGACTCGATCTTTAAAGGTGGCATAACTTTCATTTCATTAGTCTTGTTGTTTTCAACCTTCTATGTCATTTTTCTTAAAAAAAAACAAAAAACTACTACAACAATCTGATGAGTGCGCGGATCAGACTCATTTTCCCCTGTCTGAGTCGACACATATCTGACATCGACAATCACAGCAGCTGTTCAGTGATTTGTCTCTGGTTTTTATCAGCTGCCAGCTGGTGACATGACTAATGGAGCCGCAGCTGCAGAGAAACAGACACCTCTTTCTCTTTACGTTCTTGTTAATTAGAAACTGTTTATCTTCCAGTACACCTTGATCACACACAGGAAAATACAGACACACACCATTTAAGTATTCATGATTTGAACTCAGCCAGTGAGGATGAGAATGGAGGGAGGGATTGCTGTGGAGAAACATGGAGACTTTGAGAATGTCTGTCAGGCTGTGGTGCAGATTCAGAGTCTCATCTGTTGGACAGACAGTCCTAACTTGTTGTGCAACAAGTCCTGGCCCGGGGCCATGAGGTTGATTTATGGTTTTGATAGAACTGTCTTAACTGTTGATGATGCTTGTGTTGAAGTATGTGTTATGTTGTGCGTCATGTCCACGCAATTAATGAAACAATTGTGTGCTATGTATAATGTCTCCAAGAGCAGAACTACAACCCAGCCGGGAATGGCAGAGTTGAGAGATTCAATCAGACACTGCTTAACACGTACCCTTGAAGTAGACAAACAGAGTAAACGGCCTCCCTGAGCTTTTGCAAGCTTACAACAATACTGTACACAGTGCAACAGGCTTTGCCCCTGCCTATCTGATGTTTGGCCGTCACCTCAGGCTTCCAGTAGATGTTAGTCTAGGGGTTGCTCCCACTCAGCTTCGCCAAAACACAGTAACTTGGGTCAATGAACACCAGGTTTCAGGACACCAACTGAGCCAACCGGTGTGTCAGATTCGCTACGACGATCAGCCCGTGCAAATTTAGGCCAACCACCTGCCCGCTAATAGGCCGTAGCCATTGGCAGACTGCCAAGGTTAAACTGTGGGAGAGTGTTATGTTGTGCGTCATGTCCACGCATTAATGCTGACTTTGTATTGTTTTCTCTTATTGTCGTATTTTGTTAATTGCACGTTTATTTATCTATTTTTGTGTGTTTTGAAGTTTCTTTCTTTGAATTTACATGTGTGGCAAGGTGAAGAGGGACCCGGGCGGGCTTCGAACCCCAGACTCCCGGGTCGGAGTCATGCGCGCTAACCAGTCGGCCAAAGGGACATCCCCTTGGCCAAGTAGCCAGGGCCCATGATCAACTGGAGGCACACAGTGACAGGACCACCACTGTCACACATGCATGAGTTAAAAACGGACAATTATGATTTGAAGCATTGAATGCAACCTCTGACCAGCCAGCCACCATCGGCTGCCGCAACAAGCCCCACAGACTGATTGATAGGTGGGCCAGGTAGCCGAATGTGTGTGCCTTTTTCCATTTTTTTCAAAGACGCTGAAGAAAGAGGAGCAGCGCAGTAGGGGAGACCACAAGGGCCTTTTTCTTTTTCTTTTCAAAGACGCTGAAACAAAGGGAAGCAGCCACAACGGCCGTCCTGAGACTCCGGCAACAGTGTATCGAAGGCGTTTGGACGTGATATGGCAGAAGTTGGAGCTTCTGCCAAAAAGTCGTGAGTTCCTGATCGATGCACTGTTAGCTACAGTCTGAAAAACCAGAGAGAGTGTATCCTGTGTTTGTAGAATAGACTGCTGCCGGCGTCTCCTGTGTTTCAGGTCCACGGCGTCGCTGGGGGGAGCTACAGTCAAGTGGAGGCCGTGTGAGAGCGGTGGAAGCAGCACAAACAACAGAGGACGGAGGACGTTGGCTCGCGGTGGCTACTCAGCACGACAAAAGAGACTATAGGAGGACAAAGACTGGAGCGTGGTCGTGAGCTGGACTGCACTCACAGAAATGAATCATGGTAGACTTTATATTTAAGCATATACATCTATTAGATTTTATTTAAATTAAATATTTTTTAAATTTATGTGTTGAAATTAATTATAATCTGTATAATTCTGTCAATTCTAAAATATATTAAATGTAATTACTTAATACATATTACCATGGTTTAAATAATCAAAGCTGTGAGACAAACAAGATTCTTTTATTTAAAATGTATGTGATTGGTTTGCATACAATGCAGGCTGCCAGTAAGTGAAAACAGGAAATGACATCAGGAAATGACATCCTCATTTTCCACTGGACGCCATCTTCTCAACTCAGACTTAATGGTGAGTAATCCGAGTCATCCTTTGTCTTCTTGCATCAATCTGTGTATTATTCGTGCAGTTGTATCGCATTACATTAATAGCAATTCACCGATGATTAAATCTGCGTATCTCGTGATGATTGTAAGCAGTTTTATCTTGAGGCCTACTACCTCGTGCACTGGCACCCATTAGCTAACGTTAGCTAGCAATTCACTAAATTTCGTGCTGTATCCATGCATGCCTTAGATGAGATAATCGTCTTTGCGTTTTTTTTTTTATTGCAACGCCATGTTGAATGTCTTGCCCAACTTGTACTATCAAAATAAAGTGCAAAAACACACATTTGGATTGAGAGATGTAAAAAAAAAAAAAAAAAAAAAGCGTATTTCTCCCCCACGTGGAGCTGTGCAGGTGTGTAACTGCTGACTGCAGCGGGGCTGTTCCGTCACACACCGGCCGCCAGTGAGAGGGGGGCGGCGGCGGCGGCGGGGCTTGTTACAACCAAAAACGTAATAACGGCCAATAACGTAATAACTGCCAATAATGTAATAATTTTGGCCATTTCAAATGTAATAAAGCCAATAGTGTAATAATGTGCCAATAATGTAATAAAACTTTTGAGCCAATAGCGTAATAACTTTTTGCAGATAATGTAATAAGGCATTACATTATCGGCACCAGTTATTACATTTTGAAAGGTTTTTTTTAATACCAGGCCAATAACGTAATAACCAGCCAATGCCTTATTACATTATCGGCAAAAAGTTATTACATTATTGGCTCAAAAGTTTTATTACATTGTTGGCACATTATTACACTATTGGCTTTATTACATTTGAAATGGCCAAAATTATTACGTTATTGGCAGTTATTACGTTATTGGCCGTTATTACATTTTTGGTTGTAACAGGGCTCAAAGCTAAAATTTTTGAGTCAATAGGAGAAATTTATTGATAACAGAAAATACAAATGGCCTAAAATTTCTGATCTTGTAGAAGGTTGGGTGTGTGGGTTTTTCAGTAGTGCTGTAGATTATACATGCACTTTGAAAACTGATGTTTTTGTAGCCACGTGGAACTTGTTTTTTGTTTGTTAATAACATAATGTAACTGACTTACTGTTCTTTGTATTCATTCACAGGTGCTGTGTTAATGTGGCCATGCAGATTGTGTGACAGTATATTATCTTCAAGGTATGAGTTAATAAAACACTTCAGGCTAAGACATTTCCACCATGCCCGCACATGCAAATATCCCTGTATATATGTAGAGTGCCCTTGTACATTCACAACCTGGAAGAACCTTTTGACTCACATATACCGAGAACACAAAAAACTAGAAAAAGCAGTTGCTCAGACATCTACATTCAAATGTCAGACGTGTGGGAGTGAAGAACTTTCAACTGAGAAAGATTATTTTAGCCATACTTATCAACACCTTAAACATTATGAAATGTGCGGGCATTTCCACCATGCCCGCACATGCAAATATCCCTGTATATATGTAGAGTGCCCTTGTACATTCACAACCTGGAAGAACCTTTTGACTCACATATACCGAGAACACAAAAAACTAGAAAAAGCAGTTGCTCAGACATCTACATTCAAATGTCAGACGTGTGGGAGTGAAGAACTTTCAACTGAGAAAGATTATTTTAGCCATACTTATCAACACCTTAAACATTATGAAAATGTGACATGTATGTTTGAAGGATGCACTTTTCAGACACATATATATGGTACATTTAAGACACATAAAAATCGCAAACATACTCCGCACAGTATATCAGATTTTAAAGCAGCTGTAGTCAAGGTCACCGCTCAGTCTGCTAGTCCTGATGATGGGCCCTCATCCTCTGCAAACCTAGATGATGATCAGTCAGATGCAGATAGTGATTTTGATAATTCAGAGGACCTTCCTGAACTTGTAGAAAAAAAACTTGCCTCTGTTATATTGAAATTAGAAAACGTTTTTCATGTTCCATCTATAGCAGTAGATGATTTGGTTGAAGAGCTACACTACCTGCTGAGTACAGTGTCTGAGCCGATAACTTGTAGCAGGCTTTCAGATTTTTTCAAAAACAAAGACATTGAGGTTGATGGTGTTGTTGTTAATGAATTAGCCAGTTTACTGTGTAAATCTAATCCTTTGGTTAATGCACTGGGGAAAGGTGGTGCACTTTCTACAGCGTATAAGAGAAAAGAATACTTAAAAGAAGTGTTTAATGTTGTGTTGTGCGTGTCCTCCCGTGTTTCAGTCGTGTCGATACCACGGAGCTTTACAATGGCTTTCTCTCGTTCACTCAGTTAACAATTCAATGGCGACAGCCAGCTGCTGTACAGCTCTCTAGTCTTGCTCAAGGACACTTTGACATGTGGACAGTCAGAGCTGGGATTTGAACCTAACCCGCCCCGATTTAAGTCTGTCCTGTCTCTGTTGTCTTTTACAGATCAACTTGGAGTTTATGCGGCTGACAACTGTACCACTGACCTCAAAATTTTTGGGGGAACTTGACCGCCTGACCAATGACCTGGTCAGGGTTTTCAACAGTAAAGGGGGAGCTGCAGGAAAAAAAATTGAAGCCATAATGGCAAAGATGGAGAATGTAAGTATTTTTTTTGGTCTAACCCAGGGGTGGCAACCTCATACGCCGTTTAATTTGTACAAGTCAAGGGCCAGACTGATGACTGATACATGTGCATGTACATGAGAACTGAGCCTATAAAATCAGCTTCATGTAGCAGTTTTATTATTTAGTTTTATTTTAAAATGGTTCAAATTCATTGCTGCTGAATATATCTGCAACATGTGATTTGGGGGGACTGGCAGTGGAAGAGCTGCACAACAGACACTGGAAGATAATGCTACAAACAAGGTTGAAATGTGGACTTATTTCATTTCAACTTCATTTTAGGGTGAACTATCCCTTTAAAAATGACTGTGTAGTGAACAGGCTCAGACCTGGGTGAGCTTTAATGGAGTGCAGTGAAACCAGTTGAGTTTAGGATGGTCAAGGAGTGAAATGTTAGTGGCTTGACTGGCCTCAGCACATACGTGTTAGTGTGTATCTGACAATGACCAGCATGAAGACATCAATGTGAGGCGTGATTGCATTTTGAGATGTCTCAGCATCTACTTCTGTGAAGACCTGGACACATTGGTCAAAGAATACGTGGTAAGTTTGTCATCTTTCTTTGCTTTCTGCCAGATGTAATTAATTCCCCTCATGTGGTGTTCATGAAAATGTGGGGCATTGGGTCACATTGACCTTGACCAATAGTTCATCATTGAGTCCAGTGGGTTGTTTGTTTCGAGTAAAAAATTCCCTCAAGGCAATGGTGGTAGTGCTGTCACTTGTAGGAAGTAAATTCAAATGGTCCGGAGGGGCCTGAGGTGACGAGACAAATCCTGGCACCTATGCGTCTCCAGTCTGCCAGAAACAATTCTGCCCCAAACAAGAAGGTGAGTACACAGAAACTTGACAGTTCTCATAAAGCAGCAGTTATGTAATTGACACTTGACTGTTTTGGAAATGTTATAAGAAATGCCTTTCAGATTATGTTAGTACAGTTTTAATTCTTGATTCTGATCAGCTTGATTCTCCTGTGTGTGTGTGTGTGTGTGTGTGTGTGTGTGTGTGTGGATGGGTTGGTGGGGGTCAATAGGATGAATGTTGTGGACTCTCAGCTTATGAGCTTCAACGCCTCAAGAACATCAGAGAGAGGGAAGCCTTCTTATCGTCCTTGATGTTATTGGAAGTAAGTGGACATGTTGACTGGAACTCTCACCAACACAAGATTGATCAACTGTCTCTCTCTCTCCCTCCCTCCCTCTCTATCCTATCACACTTTTCTTTCTTCCTTTCTCTGTCTGACTGTCTCCCTCTTCTCTCCTTCTCTCTGTCCTGCCTTCTCTCTCTCTCTCTTCTCTCTCTCTCACACACACACACATCACACACAGTGTAACTTCACACATGCATAAAGCATAGGATTTAGGTTTACAAAGATAATGCCATTCCTGTCTTCATCCTTTACCATACCTTGTAGTATATTCAGGGCTGATATCTGTGGAGAGAAATAACGGGATAATTACCGTCTTTTTTTCTGTCAAAAGGCAGCTGAGGATCTGAGACAGACCAAGTCAAAGCCAGATGTAAAGAGGTAAGTCATAAAACAGTGTGGTAGTGAGTAGGCTTGGGCGATAGGACGAATGTATCGCCAATCGACCACCGGCTGAGTCCGTCACGGTTGATTTAATTTTTGGCGATTGTCTGGGCGATTTTTTTTGCATTTTGTTTTGTCAAATTAATGGTCTGCCGCCACAGAATTCAACTCTAATTTAAATGGAGCACAATTCAAAGCGTGCGTAAATTGGATCTGGCATCTAGAGTTATGTAATAGGCCTATGTTATTCACACAGATTTCCGACGAGTCTCTCACTAAATATGGCAGTGATGGCAGAGATGAAAGCAACGTCAGTTCATAAATCATATTAAGAGAACTAGACAAAAACTTAAGTGCAGTTGCAGTTACAAGGACAGGTAGCCTGTGTTATCCCGTTCTCCCACCTGTTTGCTCAGGCTGTGTGCGGAGACGTCCGGGGGGGCGGGGGGGCAATTAACCAACAGAAATATGATTTATCCACCTCAGAAACATCATACTCAAACTTTTATAACTTGAAAATATACTAAAAATAAGGCCGAAACGAAAAATACTATTTCGTGCCGAGTTAGTGCTGAAAGCTCGCCAGCTCTGACCTGCCCTCTGCGCAGCTGGCTCACTGGTCAGTGGTGCACAGTCCATTAGCTTCACCATGCCTTTTAACTTCATACTTTTCATAATTTTCGATTTGATATGTGCACATTCTGTTCAAATAAAACGCTTTATGCCATAAAATATAATATATAATATAATTTTTATCTACATACCATAAATGCATTTTTATAAAAGTACTTCGGCTTTCACGGGAAGATTTTCAATCCAGTAAGTAATTTTGACAATAAAGACCACAGATGTCAGAGAATAAGGGGAAGGCAAATTTATTCAAACAGAATAAACATTTGCTCCACAAAACTCACATAGATAAGGATAAAAACTATGGATTTGTGGCCTTAATAAATAACTGGGAACAAAGAATAAGGCAGTTTCGGGCGAGCCTAAAACGCCCTCAAAGCTAAAATCACTAGCCACTGTATTGCTTTAATAAATATGCACAAATAACCATGGAAAATATAGTGCAAAATCCACACAACAAAAATAAGACTAAGATAAAGCTATTGTTTAATTAAATAAGGAACAACAATCAAATATTTTTTTGTGCAAAATAGCCTGATAACAATGCCGTTACTGCCGTAACCACTTTAGCTGTTTAAAGCCTCTTGTAGGCTATTGCTTGAATAAATAGCCTATGAACAAAGAACAATTGAAAAAATTAAGTGCAAAAATCACACAATCACATATAATAATGTCCCTTTCCGCTGTGTCTATAACGCTCTTCTTCGGAATAGCTTAAGGCAACACTGAACAAAAATAAAGTGAAAATAAATCAAACAAAGTTGTAGCCACCTTCTTTCCCTGTGCAAAAGCACACAGTTTTACAGATTTTTCGAGAGGAAAACTAGCATATTTACCTTGTCTGGTTTAAGCAAAGTGCGCATATGGTTAACAATATTTCCAGCCGTGCTAAACACCCTTTCTGACGGTGTGCTTGTCGCTGGTATGCACAGATATTTCCGTGCCATGTTGGACATTAGTGGGAAGCGCTTTTCGTTTTCTTTCCACCAAGTCAGCGGATCATCTTCACCTTCAATGACATCTTCACTTAGATAAATGTCCATCTCTGTCTCTGCCATCTGCCCCGGGGTGCGGCGACTCTGAGGCCGCCTCACTGTTCCCAAGAGGCCACCCAGTGTCTTCTTCACTGGCTGTTGAGGCGCTTCATCTCTCTCCTCTTCCTCATCTTCCACCCGAACACGCACCGCTGGCCGCGGGCCGGCTCTTTTTTCTGACCAGAACTCAGCCATCTCAACCTGGAGTTTAGTCTTGATGAAGTCAAGCTGCGGTGCGGTTACATGATTTCCCTTGTAACGAGGGTCGAGCAAAGTGGCTGTGCGCATCAGTTGCACGGTTCTGTCATTGTCATATTTTTTATCCAGCTGCGCCAAAACCTCGTCTTTGATCACCTTTGTCATGTTGGCATCTTCTTCCTCCACTTTAAGAGCAGTGTCTCTCAGATGATGGAGCATCGGGATGAGGGAGGATACAGTCACATAATTTTCTGCCGACAAAATGTCTGTAAAATCAGCGACTGGCTTCAAACCAGCATTCACCGCCTCGAGGACACTGACATCTTGCCATGTCAAGTTGGGGAGAGAGCGCCGGCTCTTGTCCGCAGCGAAGACACGTTTAATGGCCGGGGCTTGTTCCAGGACCCGCTGCACCATCTTCTGTTTTGTTCCCCAGCGAGTTGGACAATCCTTAAAAAACACACCAAACACAGAAAATACTTATGCTGATGCCGTTACTGTATCTTGCATGCAACGTGTCACATATTGGCATAGCGACTATAAGAAATAATTAATGTTTAAATATATAATATTACCGTTATCAGGGAATGTTGTGGCAGGTCAAGTTCCTCTTGGGCCTTGCGCAGCTCCCGTCTCCTCTGCCAGCTGTGCGTAAAGGATGCGTTGATGGAGCGGCATACACCAAAGGCTTGGTCGGTTTTTTCTTTATCCTTCTTCATGGCATTATTCACTGCCACGTTAAGGTTGTGTCCAAAACAGTTAAGCCATGGCCAATCGAGTTCCCTAATCGCACTGACAATGTTGGCTCCATTATCAGTTGTAACACAAGACACTTTTTCCTCTCTGATTCCCCATTCTTGCGCGCACTCTTGCAGCTCTTCAGCCAGGACCGCGGCTGTGTGGTCATCAGGAACATATGATGTTTCCAGACATTTCGTTTGTAGCTCCCAGTCTTCTGTAATGTAATGCGCAGTCACACTCATGTAGGGGACCATGTTTGCACTTGACCACAGGTCCGTAGTCAGTGCGACAAAGTCCGCTGCCTCCAGCTCTTTACTTATTTCTGCTCTGACTTTGTTGTAGAGATCTGGTATGGCGGTTTTGACAAAGTATTTCCTCCCAGGAAGCTCATACTGCTTGTCAAAGGTTTTAAGCATTTCCTTGAAAGAATCCTTCTCCACCGTGTGAAAAGACATCATATCTTTGGCCAGATATCTAGACACAGCCGACGTGCACTACGTCCATCTTGTACTGCCCTTCGGATATTTGGTGGATTTGGCAAACACACTGAGGAGTTTCGGCTGGTGAAGCGTGGTTTTTCCAGTGGCGGCGGTTGAGGGAGCCGCAGCTCTAGGTGTTAGCTTAGCATGCTCTTCAGGATGGTGTACTCGCAAATGCTCGTGCAAATTGGTAGTGTTAGAATCTTTTGCCGGCACCACTCGCTTGCACAGTCGACATACCACCTGACTTGTGTCCTGGGGCTTGCCGGTTGCGTCTGGCGTGAATCCAAAATAATCCCAAATAGGGGATTTTGTGTTCTTCTTAGCAACCAGCTCTTGCTCCGCCATATTGCTGGATCCCGACACATGCGCTCCGCCCACGTGTCATAACTGCCGAATATATCGTCAACCGCCGATTTAAAGGGTGACGGTGGCCGATTGGAAATTTTTAACCTATCGCCCAAGCCTAGTAGTGAGGATACTTAGTTTTTTTTTTGGCTGTTGGGACTGATTCTATTCTATTCTATTAAGGATTGATGGGTTAGGGGAGAGAAGGTCAGGATAGGAAAAGATGAGTTAGGAGGGAGGGAGGGCAGCACGAGAGAGGGTTGGATAGGAGGGGTAAACCTTACCCTATGAGAGGAGATTAGGAGAGATGGTGGGGAGGGTAGGAGTGAGGGGCATTAAGTTTGCCTCTTCCCTACTGTCTTTTCGCCCTACTTTGGCTCTTTGAGATATTGGTTACTTATGAGAATGTTTTCATAGACTCACAAATCTCTAAATGGGTTCCCGGTCCTGTATTTTTTTCTTTTCACATTTTTAAGTTGGGATGTTTCATTGACTCCATTTTATTGTGGCAGGTCAAAGGCTTCATTGGAAAAAGTGCACTCTTCCCGCAAATCATTGCGTGTTGAAGCACAAGGAGGACTCAGAGGAGGACTAACCTCTGAACATGTAAGTTAGTCTCTTACTGTATGTTTCACATGCACCATTAATTATTCACTAAATTAATAATAAAGGATTACCTAAGAGTATTAATTTAAAGCAATGAGACACGACATGCCATTCCACAAACATGGTAAAGAAGCTGCTTTAAAAAAAAATCACATTTAAATAGTTAATGGTCGTTGAATGTAACTCATTTATACATAATGTGACTTTTGGTTTTGTTTTCCAGGCTTTTAGGGAGTCAGTCATCTTGAGGTCATTGTAACCTTGAACTCCATCCCATTCTCATGAACGCTATATCTACAGTGCCTTAAGGGAATTTTTTCAAATGAACATGCACTTGGCCTCAATGATGAGATGCTTAGAATTTGGTGGTCAAAGGTAAGGATGACACAGCTCATTGTTCTCTGTTCCCTCCATCTTTCAGGACATTGAATGCAGTGAGGCCAAGGAAGATGTTGCGGGGACAACCATGGCAATCTACACTGTTGAGAGAGCTGAGAGCGATGATCATGATGGTCCTGTCTATGCTGATGTCGGTGTCGTCCTGGAAGGAGTGGAGGTTCTCCACAACCTCCAGAGTATTAACCATGCGTGCGTGATGCTTTATGGATTAATCTATGCTCTTAATCTGAGCTATCCAAAAAGCTTGAAAAACACATTTGAAGCGTACCAGAAGATCCTGATGGACCTGGATTCATCTAAACTTTCCGCAAAAGTGCGAGCACTCAAACTGAAATTGCTCATGTGACTCTTTTTTGGGTCCATACACACAGTCACACTGACCAAGAAACGGTGTACTTCAAGGAAAATCTGTTCTCTCAAGTGATGAGTGATGTGTGAATCTTACAGATGTGTGATAATGTATTGAATGTTGTTGAGCCTATAGTTCTAGACTTAACCCTCCTGTTGTCCTTCTCGGTCAAACTGACCCAATCTGTTCTCTTCCTCCATCCTACCCTCTTTCCTTCCTTCCTTCTTTCTTTCCTTCCTTCCTTGACCCAATCTGTTCCCTTCCGCCATCCTTCCGTCTTACCTTCCTTCCTTGACCCAATCTGTTCCCTCCCTCCATCTTTCTTTTTCCTTTCTCCCTTCCTTCCTCCTTTCTTTCCCTTCATCCATCCTTCTGCCTCCTTCCTTGATCTAATCTGTTCTCTCTCTCACCTTCCTTTCTTTTTCCCTTCCTTCCTTCCTTCCTGACCCAATTGACCTGATCTGTTCCCTCCTTCCATCTATCATTCCTTCCTTCTTTCTCTTCGCCCTTCCTTCCTTGACCCAGGAAGACAACAGGAGGGTTAAACAAAAAGTTTGAAGGTCCTTTCAATATATCCCATTAATGCGATTGTTGTGGCAGAAACTTGATTCTAGTGAAGTGTTATTGATAGAGTTATTGAGTTATAGAGTTATTGATACCCACAGAGCTGTCACACTGACCAAGAAATGTTACTTCAAGGAAAACCCGTTCTTCTCAAGTAATGAGTGATGTGTGAATCTTACAGATGTGTGATAATGTATTGAATGTTGTTGAGCCTATAGTTCTAGACTTGAAAAAAAAATGCAGGTCCTTTCAACAATCCCATTAATGCGATTGTTGTGGCAGAAACTTGATTCTAATGAAGTGTTATTGATAGAGTTATTGATACCCACAGATGTGTCACACTGACCAAGAAATGGTGTACTTCAAGGAAAATCTGTTCTCTCAAGTGATGAGTGATGTGTGAATCTTACAGATGTGTGATAATGTATTGAATGTTGTTGAGCCTATAGTTATAGATTTAACCCTCCTGTTGTCCTTCTGGGTCAATGTCCTTCCGCCATCCTTCCCTCTTACCTTCCTTGAACCAATCTGTTCCCTTCTGCCATCCTTCCCTCTTACCTTCCTTCCTTGACCCAATCTGTTCCCTCCCTCCATCTTTCTTTTTTCCTTTCTCCCTTCCTTCCTCCTTTCTTTCCCTTCATCCATCCTTCTGCCTCCTTCCTAGACCTAATCTGTTCTCTCCCTCATCTTTCCTTCTTACCTTCCTTCCTTCCTGACCCAATTGACCTGATCTGTTCCCTCCTTCCATCTATCATTCCTTCCTTCTTTCTCTTCGCCCTTCCTTCCTTGACCCAGGAAGACAACAGGAGGGTTAAACAAAAAGTTGCAGGTCCTGTGTTGAATAGAGTTATTGATACCCACAGAGCTGTCACACTGACTAAGAAATGGTGTGTACTTATGGGAAACCTGTTTCTCTCAAGTGATGAGTGATGTGTGATAATGTAAGCAATGTTCTTGAGCCACTAGTTCGAGATCAAAAAAGTACTGCCATTGTTGAGGCAATTAACTATGCCTTTGTTCCATTGAGTATGGTGTGAAGAGAAGCTTTAATGGTAATAAATTGATTGAATCAACAAGGTGATCTGATTGTATGCATCATTGAGATGTAGAATTTCAAACAAATACACAATCATCTTTTGTTAATTTTTTTTTATTTATAGTCATACACAATCATCTTGACTAAAAGAAATGCATTGAATATGAATCGTAACCCTAACCTAATAGAAACAAATTATTAGATATTAATCATAAAAATACATAAATCTAATGCATTTTGATTGCATATAAGCTAATTGTTATGTATCTTAAACACATACACGTTATTCATCTTGAATAGGTAACCTAATTACTATGTAGTTCAAACAAATATACTTCATGTATTTCAAATATATAATCTGAATAATATGCATTTAAATTCAATAAATTATATTAATACTGAATACATAAACCTAGGGAATATGCATTTTAAATGAATAGGCTTTATTACACTGATGCATATGGATCATGTAAAGTTTATTAGGTTGGGTTAGGTTAAAAATATTAAAAAAATTAAATGGAACTTTGTTATTAATTATTTTACATACATCTTAAAAGTTAGGGTTAAATATTTCTGAGTGTGTTGAGTTTTAATATTGTACTTAAACTTATATTTAAAAAAAAAAAAGAAGAAGCCCCGTTCCTTTTTGACGTTGCACCATTACCTACTCTTCATGGCCTTGTGAATAAATCTATTCTGTATAAATTGACTCTTGTCGGGTGATTGAGTACTGCTCACCATTGTATAAAAAGAACTTACATTAAGTCAGTGGTATATAGAAATTTTGAAATAACTACAAGTATCTGAAAACCACCCTCTTTACATATGATTCAGATGTTCATGTCTCCCTGAGGAGGGAGTGTAATAGCTGGGATGGTCAGACAGAAGGTGGTCTCAGACAGCAGGAGTAGGGAGGGAGGGCAACAACAGCTGCTGCAGCTGGAGCTCAGGATCATGGATACACTTCCTCAATGTAACCACGGAAACCACTGTGTCTGAATGAATGATTCAAATTTCCACCTTCTGCTCAGACAATAAACTAAGACGGCAGATAATACATGGACAGAACAACGTAACAGACCCACATTAACACAGATGCTGGTTAACACTGCCTGAACTAAACCCTAAACCCACAGCCATGCTGGCAGCTAGTGTTCAGTAGACACCCGAAACAGGAGCAGTGAGCAGTCCAGATAATGAGCTCAGTGCAACACTGCAGTAATCTGAAGACCACTGCTGAGACTTAGGGCTCCATTAACCTATCAATCCTCCAGCTGGGGGTCCTTCACCCCTGGAAGTGCAGGCAGCTGAATGCAGCCTCTCATTGTAGTCCATCCCGCATTCAGTCACGTTCAGTTCAATTCAAGTCAAGTCATTTGTTTCCATGATGTGACGGAGAGGCGGAGCAGTGCGTCCTCTCATCAGACTGTGGACGTCACAGGAGGGTGAAGGACGTTGCAGGGTCACTACATTTATTCCGCTCTGCTCCACAGAGTGCAGCCATCACCATCTCATACATAATTCACAAGCAAGGTTTCAAACTCACATTCAGCAGCGGCTCGGAAAAATAAGGTATGTTCAAATGATCCCACTAACATACACACAGCGCATGCATGACAACCTGGATTGAAGGTTGTTTACAACTCACAGCCATCAGGGTTCCATTAGACTGACCATTCCAGTGTCCCAGAGAGGAACCTCCCTTTAGCGCTCTAATGAGAACCACTGTAGCGGACCCTTGGTTCCCAAAGAATGAGGCATAGAGTTTCATACGGGTGCTTAAATGGAATTACATCACTGTGATGGCCACAGCCACACATGGTGATATCTGCCCACGCTCTCATTTCATTTAATCATTCTTTAAGTTGATTTGTTTCCAGTTGAACAAATGAGTTGCAACATTGGTTTTGTACATCATTTGGAGTGCACACATCAATACTGTATGATTTACAGTTTGTATTAAAGCAGATATCTGCGGTACGGCCGTTTCGGCTAATGCTGCGTTCAAGGCAGGCTTTTGAAACCCTAAGTTACAGCTTCAAGTCACAACTACGACTCTGTAGCGTTCCAGGTAACCCGTAGCTCGTGTTTTTACCGTCCTGTTGTCTGTGAAAGTTCACTATAGCGGCCTCTCGTAAATTCCGACCCGTGAACTCGTACCAGATCGAACTGGTATGACTTCACAGGAAGGAAAAACACAAAGTACGAGTTTCCTTGAAACGCACCATGAGTTAGCAGCCCCCGCCCTCGTCAGGCATCTATTGGTCCTCGTGCTCCGTCACCACATTCACGCGCATCCCTTGGCTGCACACACAGCCCTTCATGCCGTTCTCTCTCCTCATTGGATAACACTTGTATCCCACAAGGAAAATTTTCTCTTCGGGTTACAGCAGAGCAGAGTGACGGAGAGACTCGTGTTACGGCTGAAACACTCCATGTAAGTGATTGCTGACGGAAAATAGGACTATTTAGGACTTATATTAACAAAAACATTCCACTGATATCTGCTTTAATTATTGTTTCTTCTTTTTGAGTTACCTGGCTGGAGGGTGGTGGCTCTAAGGGGAACAAAAGGCGTGGCCAGCATGCAGCACCTTTATACAACAATCGGCTCAATGGGACCAAACCACCTGTTGTGATGTCGGAGGGGGGGGGGGGGGGGTTGGGGTTTGGTTACTGGTGTTTGTATTGTGTTGCCTATGTTGTTCCTCTCTTTGTGTTATATTTGGTTTACCCAAGTTAGTGTAAAATCCCCTTGTATCTCATTGAGGTCTGTTGTTTCAGTTGGTACTTTATGATTTGCCAGTTGGTTTATAGTTATATTAAGTTGACCTCTTTTAGGGCCCAAATCCTGAGTTGTAAATCTGATTTTGTTGTTTTTTGGGGGTGAAATAAAACCCACTTTGCTTTTTACATATGAAGAGTTCATTTGCAAAAGCAGATAACTCCGTTTTTGCAAAATTCCAGAATCTTCATTTTTAATTTTTAATTTACATAGGATGATATCAGTAAAACCAAAGTTGAGTGACTTTTTGATGTAACAAAAAAGACATATCTCAAAAAAATAAAGTTTTATTGAAAACAACACTATGCAAGGAATAAATACATAGCCTAAGCTCATTTTTTTCAAAATGGCACTTATCTGCTTTTGCAAATGAACTCTTCATATACATATCAATTTCATTTCATACAATGGTGTGCACATAATACATTTATGTATACAAACTTTGTGCAATATTGGACACACATCTGCATGTGCAATCGTGTGCTATGGGATAGTGCAATTTAATCAAGTCAAGTTAGTCAATCCTGCACTTTATTGGGGCATTGTGCAATTAAATTTAATTCAATCTTGCACTTATGCACTTGTAACTTTAGCAAACAGCACTTTAACTAGCACTGTAGCACTTTATAACTTCTCAGTCATCTCTCTCACCCACTCTCTTAACCGTCTTTGGTCAGTTAACTGGTAGTCTATGTATGTTGTTCATATGTTTTGTCTAAGATGTCAATGTGTTTTATTGTCCTAGTTCTGCCTCTTGTACTTTTTACCCTTTGTACTTTTTATCGTCATTGCTTTTCATGTGTAACATCAACCTGCCAATGGGACTGGGGATGGAAATTAGCCACTTGGCTACAATCCCACATTTTTACATGTCAATGTCCATCAATATGTACTGTTCCCATTTTTAAAGAATAAATAAAATCTGAATCTGAAATCTGAGATTGTACCTGTGTTCTGGTCCTTACTGCTTGGTCCCTGACAATCACTAGAACAAGATTAATATCACTGACTAAAACTTGATTAAAATGTCATCAGTTTTCGTCGACTAAAACTAGAGGAAAATAGTCATGGGTTATTCTGACTAAAATAGAACTTTAGTCAACTGAAATTTGACTGGACCAAAAAAAAGAGCATGAACTTGGCTGAAACTAATAAAAACTCAAATGACAGTTTGACGCAAAGACAAGACTGAAACTAAAATTAAAACAGGCCGCCAAAAACAACAATACTTGGCAGTCTGTGCTGTTCAACAATGATAAAAGGAATGATTAACATGGAATTAGCATTTTTCTTTTAAACAAAGACAAGACCAGCGAATACAAACTTAGATTTTCTTATGAGAATTGTGTTCTGTTTAGTCATCTGAATTGTTATTGCCTTTCTAATCAAAAGATTAATTTGAAAATAAAGATGTACTTTACATTTGGATCAAATCAAACGCTTCCCTCCACCATCCATCCTGTTGCTGTAACATCTATAAAGTATTTAGACGGGACAGCAGATGATTTAACTCAGCCGGGAGAGAGAGAGAGACATCTATTGAAATTCAGTGCCTTTCATCAGCGAGGGCCTATCGCTGCGCCAGCGAGTCGGCCGCACTAAAGTGTCTGTGGCTCTTCAGGTTATTGTGTGGAACAGAGAGGGAGAGATTAAAGGACTGGTTATTACTGCTGCAGGAGATAATGACAGGAATATATCTCCCTCCTCTCTCTTATCATTTCACCTTCATTTGCCGTCCCTTCATCCGTCGAGCTGCTCATTCCAGCTCCGTCAATGTCACACCTTAACTCGCCGCAGGAGCAAAGTTCACGGAGGAGCTGGGTTCTGTGACTTTCTGCAGGTGAACATGATCAATAACTGCACTGACGTCTAAGAACTGATGACCATGATACAGCATGGACAGGACTTAGTGTGAGCTTCACTTTGTTCAGATGTGATCTTTTAAAAAAAATTTATTAAAGGGACAAGTAGGAGTTTCTCCATCGGCAGAATTAAAAATTCTGCAACATTAAAAAAGTCTCATATTAATTTGGATGAATCTACGTTACCAACACTTGTTAATGGCTCGTTAAATATATTGTTTTGTCTCTATCGTTATTTTGTTATTATTAATGGCGGTGGAAACGCTGGGCGAGCCGACCAACTTCATTCCCTAGAACTTCCCTTACTGCTGTTTTTACGCCGCTGTTTGATAGCTCCGCCATGTTTGTTGTAGGTGAGTCCAGTCCATGTAGTGATGTTTTCAGGCCCTGATTGGCCAACGTGCCAATCACAGCGGCGACGCTGATTGGCTCGGAAGTCAGACGATTTCTGGCGAAACGGTTACAACGGGGATGAGGCCAGACTCCCCCTGTGAAATGAAATGAAATGCATTTCCGGGGGAGGCTGGTTTACGAGGCTAAGAGAGAGAGAGCACTGAGCTGGGCTGGGGTTTTAACCTCCTCCAGGACTGAAGCCAGGTGCACTTGATCATCCTCATCACCGTCATCAACTCCTGCAGGGATGACGGGTAAAGGCCAGCAGGGCCGTGACACAGACCAACAAATCCTGAGGTTCAGGAGATCCTCTGCCATCAGACTGTACAAGAGCTCAGACAAAGGCAGTGGCTCACGATTGGACTCCCCAGTGGTTTATCATATGCAGGACACCTGAATTTCCCCCTGGGAATAAATACCTAAAAGTATCTAAAAATAGAATGTGGGAAGTGGGAACCCCCTGGGATGAGCCCCTTTACACTCAGACAGCAGAGCGAGAGAGTCGATACTGCAGCAGAGATGACAGGAGATGTCGGGCGGGTCGAAAAATCCCAGCAATAAAGGCCAGCGGTTCAGCGCAGCCCCCGAGCCTCGGAGGGAAGCTGTCACTGTGGATTCAGGTGAGGAGCCTCCTCTCTGCTGCACCCTCCTCTGTCTGCAAAACGATGCGAGTGCTCAACCCTGTTCACCCCGCTCACCCTCCTCCTGCTCTTCACAGCTGCTCTCCACTGGTCCAGGTCCAGCCGTGTGGAAAAGCCATGCAGGTGTAAGTGGGTTCTGCATCTGTTGGCAAAATATGATATTTATCCTTATGTTCTCATCAGTGTGATATAAGCTATGCCTTTGTAAGAAGACTGAGCCCTTTATATCTGGGGAGAACTATATTTCAAACCAAACCCTGGCTCTATAGAGGGCATTTATGTCACCTCAGGGCCACCGTACTTTCTCCTAGACAAAAGAGGAAGAGGGGTATTCAGTTGGTTGTAATAAGTAACCATGTGCCACTAGATGGCACTAACTCCCGCAGACTGCTTCTTTACAGTTTTTTTTTCTTTTTTTCCCTATGACCTGGTTTTCAATAGTACTTTAAAGTTACCAAAACTGTTGTAAACTAAACACAGAAACATTTTCAAAAAGTTTACATGCATCAGCTCAGTTTTATAGAATAGACAGAATATTGTATTGGTCTTTTGCAAATTTGTTTTTAACCTCTCCATTTTTCTTTTGTTGGGTTTAGTCAATGAATGAATTTTGTTTGTGATTGCCAGAATTTCTGCAGTAAAAAACTTTATTTGTGTGGCAGAGCAGGTTGCTTATTTATATTTTACTTTTTTTTTTGTATTTGGGGTGTAGTACCCCTTTTGTATTGAGGGTGTAGTAGCCCCTCCTCCTACTTCCTGCTGACCGTGCGTCACCGTCCTCCTTTATGTGGATTGCGGGGCAGCGCCTGGGGCAACTGGACCATTTCATTCAGGTGTGCGCCTCTTGATGGGTGGCGTTACAGTCCCATGCTTGATAGACACTGGATCCATGGTGTCCACTATAACAGAGCATTTTGCACCTTGGGGCCATGACCGCCTCCAGTCTTGTCTCTGGCTCCAACTTCGAGCAGCTAACGGCTTGGCAATCCCATACATTGGTTACCTTGAGCTGCACGTGACACTGTGTGGCAAGGTATTTCATGGGTGTGGGATATTGGTGGTACGAGATCCTCCTGGTGCGTCAGCTTCTGTCCCTGGGATCTTGGGGATGAACATCATCCAGTGGTGTTACCGGGAGCTCTTTGGGGCACATGGTGCTAGATTGTTCAGCTGGTTCAGTTCTTGAGGCCCTGCAACAACGTCACCAATCCACTACTTCACGGTCGAAGGACGTCTTTGGTACAGCCAGGGTTCGAGGCCCACAGTCAGTGTGCTTGCCTGGTGGGGTCATGCAGTTCATTGCAAGCACTTGTCCAGAACAGCCGTCCAGTCCAGCTGTGCTTTTTGAGCCCCAGGCGCCTGGACTTCCAGCGGGGCTTCTTGCTTCTCCTTGTCTTGTCCAAGTTGTCCGTGGTACCGCTTACATCCATCCATCCATCAATGTAGGGACTACTGAAGTTCTCCTCTACCCATGCACCAGCCTGGGTACTCTCAGCCGTGCCCAAGTCGTGGGTTTACCCACTGGGATCATAGAGGTGAGGTCGACCACGGCTACAGTTTCTTCTTGTACGGCTGGTGGCCCTGTGCAGAATGGATTAGAGGAGGTGGACTTGTCAGCTTTGACGGAACAGGACCAAGCCGAGGTGCGGTCTCTTTTGCACAAGTATAGCTCTCTCTTTTCGGCACATGATGGTGACCTGGGCTGCACCAAGCTCATTTCCCATGACATACCAGTGCTTGATAACATTCCTGTGCGACAGAGATACAGGCGCATTCCGCCATCGGAGTACGAGGAGGCCAAGGCCCACATTAATCAGCTTTTGGAGGCCAAAGTGATCAGGGAGAGCAGAAGCACCTACGCTTCCCCGCTTGTTTTGGTCAGGAAAAAGGACAACATGTGTGTGGACTATCGCCTCCTTAAAGCGATATTCCGGCGTAAGTGAAAGCCACGGTCAAACACACCGTAACACCGAGTCAGACCCCCCCTCGAGAGATCAATTTCCCCGACCGCTATATTCACGAGTTCCACCAACTTCAGAAAAGACCGCACGATCGCCACACACACGGCACTCTGCGGATCCACTGTAAAAAACCGCAAAACGCCACTTTTAGCCACAAATAATGCTCAAAACTGCACCAAAGTTCATCAATAATACATTACAGGGTCCCAGCACGTAGGACGAGCCGTCAAACATCCGCTAGCTTTACCTGTTTTCTTTAGCTCCGCTGCACTCGGTGATCCACTCATCAGGGCTTCTCCACCAGCAAGCGGCTCCAGGAGGAGAAGTAGGTGAGTTGTGTCTGCTGAAGAAAACAGGTAAAGCTAGCGGATGTTTGACGGCTCGTCCTACGTGCTGGGACCCTGTAATGTACTATTGATGAACTTTGGTGCAGTTTTGAGCATTATTTGTGGCTAAAAGTGGCGTTTTGCGGTTTTTTACAGTGGATCCGCAGAGCGCCGTGTGTGTGGCGATAGTGCGGTCTTTTCTGAAGTTGGTGGAACTCGTGAATATAGCGGTCGGGGAAATTGATCTCTCGAGGGGGGGTCTGACTCGGTGTTACGGTGTGTTTGACCATGGCTTTCACTTACGCCGGAATATCGCTTTAACAGTGAGACAAGGAAAGATGTTTTTCCTCTCCCTCGTATAGAAGAGAGTCTTGATGCCCTCTCTAGTGCCTGTTGGTTTTCGACCATAGATTTGGCCAGTGGGTATAATCAAGTCCCGGTAACGGAGCAGGACAAGCCTAAAACAGCCTTTTGCACACCCTTTGGCCTCTTCGAATGGAATCGAATGCCATTTGGGTTGTGTAATGCCCCAAGTACCTTCCAGCGACTGATGCAAAGAATGTTTGGAGACCAACAATGTCAGTCTCTTTTTCTATATCTTGATGACATTGTTGTGTTTTCATCCTCCATTTCCCAACATCTGCAGCGCTTGGAAGTTGTCTTGAGTCGCCTGCAGAATGAAGGCTTAAAGGCCAAACTGGGGAAGTGCGCTTTCTTTCATAAAGAAGTCGGCTATCTTGGGCATGTCATCTCTGGGAACGGTGTTTCTACTGACCCTGCAAAGATTGCCAAGTGCCAACATCCCCGCCATGCATCAGAACTGCGTTCATTTTTGGGCTTTGCAAGCTACTACAGGCGCTTTGTAGAGGGTTTTGCTAAGTTAGCAGCTCTGCTGCATTAGCTAGTAGACGAGGTAGCCGGAACATGGTGCAAGAGAGGACAGATGCAAGATATTTGTTCTGCATGGACATCACAGTGTGAGGAGAGCTTTGAAGCTTTGAGGGCAAAGCTGGTCTCGGCCCCAGTCTTGGCAAATGCGGACCCGCCCCTTCATCCTGGAGATTGACGCTAGCCACAGTGGTCTAGGAGCCGTCTTGTCCCAAGACCAGGAGGGTAGCATTAGGCCAATAGCCTATGCCAGCCGAGGTCTCCGTCCAACCGAGTGGAACATGTCTAACTACAGTTCCATGAAACTGGAGTTTCTTGCCCTCAAATGGGCCATGACAGAAAAGTTTCATGAATATCTGTTGGGTCATAAATGTGTCATTTTCACTGATAACAACCCGTTGAGCCATCTGCAATCTGCCAAAGTGGGAGCCACTGAGCATCGGTGGGCTGCGCAACTTGCTGCTTTCGATTTTGAAATCAAATATCGATCTGGCCGCAGTAATAGAAATGCTGATGCACTTTCTCGGCAGTATGTCTCAGGCTCTAGTTTGGTTGAACAGGTCCTTCCAGGTACTTCAGTTCCAGCTGCACTTCAGCAAGCTGCGCATCCGAACCCAGTGGTGGTCCCGGCAATCCAGTCTGTAATATCTGCCCTTCCGTCCCACTCTCCTTGAGACATTCGTTCACTGCAGGAGTCTGATCCCCTCCTACAGGAAGTCTGTGTCTTTTGGAGGTGGCAAGTTCGGCCGACCTCAGTGGAAAAACGAAAATTGTCCAAACCGGCCTTGGCCTTGCTGCGACAGTGGGACCACTTGGTGGAAAAAGATAACATCCTTTACTGCAGAGTTTTTCGTCTCGATGGTGGGGAGGAGAATCTCCAGCTAATCTTGCCAGCTTGTTTGAAACAGGAAACATTGAGGCAGCTCCACTAAGCACACGGCCATCAGAGGATTGACCGGACGACGGAGCTGGTACGGGAACGATGTTATGAATGTGAATGTAACCGATGTCAGATCACAAAGGACTCCAGACTGTTTGCGCACAGCTTTATGGGGCACTTGCTGGCTTCTCAGCCCAACCAGATCGTGGCCATTTATTTCACAGTCTTGGAGCCTTCCAGCACCGGTTTGGAGAATGTTCTCATTACAGATGTATTTAGCAAATACACTGCGGCTGTCCCGACCCGAGACCAGCGTGCATCCACTGTGGCCCAGGTCTTGCTTAACGAATGGTTCTTTAAGTTTGGTGTACCAAGCCGCATCCACTCCGACCAAGTTCGCAGTTTTGAGAGTGCTTTGATTCAGCAGCTCTGTTGTTTGTATGGGGTGGAGAAGTCCCGCACCACCCCATACCACCCTGCAGGGAATGGACAGTGTGAGCGGTTCAATCGAACCCTACACAACCTCCTGCGCACCCTGCCAGTCTCATGAAAACAGGACTGGGCTGCCAGCCTCCCACAGGTCCTTTTCTGTTACAACACCACAACTCACCAGGTCACAGGAGAGTCTCCTTTCTTTCTTATGTTCGGACGTGAACCTGGGCTCCCTGTGGACTTCTTGCTGGGTCAAGTTCACGACCCTGTACCGGGGAAAGTACAGGATTGGGTGGCTGAGCATCAGATTTAGGGTGGCTTTTGAGGGGGCACATGATCGCTTGTTGGCAGCTGCTGGTCGCCGTAAGGAGCGGTATGATCAGCGGGTCCAAAGTGAGCCTTTGACTGTGGGGCAGCTCGTTTACCTTCGAGACCACAGTGCTAGGGGGCGTCATAAAATCCATGACATTTGGAGTTCTGTAGTTCATCAGGTGCTCAGAGTGCCCCGTGGACCACGGGCCGTGGTGAGGGTGCAGTCTACACCATCGCTCCAGTTGACAATTTGGAGAAAGCGAAGAACGTACATCGCAACATGTTGAAAGTCCAAGTGGGGCCTGTTATGGTTGCTCCTCATCCAGTCCCTCCGCCACCTCCGCCACCAGCAGTGCCAGAGGGTAACTCGTCCAGTGATGATGATGATCTATGGATGTTGGTTCCTGAAACCCTGTTGCCATATGCTGCAGTTGCAGCCGGAGACCCGAGGCCCACAGGGCCTGATTCAGACTTATCTGTCTTTGAGACACCTCGGGTACAGGAACAACCTAGCGTCTCAGCTCATCCTCAGCTCATCCTCCACCTCCAGTCGATCCCGACAATGCTGGACAGCCAGTCTTTCGTCGAACAGGTCGCGCCACAGCTGGCCACCATTCTAATGTCCATCATCTTCCACAGCCTGTTGGTCGTAAGAGGTTGTTGAGCCACCAAGGGCAGTGTCCAATGTCCAGTCTGCTTTCCACCAGCCATGGTGTTAACCGTCCTGACCTTTTCTTGAGGTTCATCGCCGGGGCGGCAATGCAAAAGCTGGGGGTAGATGTGGCAGAGCAGGTTGCTTATTTATATTTTACTTTTTTTTTGTATTTGGGGTGTAGTACCCCTTTTGTATTTAGGGTGTAGTACCCCCTCCTCCTGCTTCTTGCTCACCGTGCGTCACCGTCCTCCTTTACGTTGATTGCAGGGTGGCGCCTGGGACAATTGGACCATTTGATTCAGGTGTGTGCACTCCTTCGGTCTCTCAGTAGTAGACTTGGCGTCTGTGGTGTGGCTGTGGTGGTGTTTGTGCAGCAAGGCAACAGGCCAGTGCATTTTCATACCCTCAGTGAGTTGGCCTGTCTTCTGGCTGGAGATTGAGTGAGGGGAGAGTTGTCCTGGCAGTGTGTGTGTGTGCGCAGCCCCGTGAGCCTGGTAGATCTGTGGGATCTGGTAGATCTGTGGCGCATGCTCTGCTGCGACACCTCAGTCTGTTCCTTTGTCTGTGTCTGTCACATCTCAGTCCTACGTCTTTCATGCTCACCCAAAACGTCAAACGTCGTGAATTTTTATTTTGTTCTTGTTACGCGAAACAAACATGAATACCATGGGAATAACGTTGTGGATCGCACTGGTCATCGTACAACTGATTTACATCCCCCTCCGGGGATGTACGATGCGTTCAACGTGGAGGTGCACAGAGCGAGCGGACTCACCTACTCCAGGGAAGATCTTCTTCGAAACGCAACCGCCAGCACCTCGAAACCGACTGGGGTAATCCCAGCCGAGATCCAACAGAGGCGAAGGAAGCGTGGAAAGCGTGGAGGAGCACGAGCCAGGCTACGATGGCGTCCCTTCAGGCTCCCACTCCCCTCGGTTGTGATGGCTAACGTGCAATCCCTCCGGAGCAAGATGGACATCTTACACGCCCGGTGCCGGATGGAAAGAGCCTTTCGGGAAGCTTGTATCATCGCTCTTACCGAGTCCTGGCTGAATGATTCCATCACTGATGAAGAGGTCAGCCTGGATAACTTTGCCCTCATCAGGGCAGACAGGATGAGGGAATCCGGTAAGGAGAGGGGCGGCGGGATCTGTGTTTACATCAACGACCGGTGGTGCAATAACATCAAAATACATGGGAAAGTGTGCACACCGGAAATTGAGATGCTGTCCCTCTCCCTCCGTACCTCCGAAGGGAATTTCCAACGCTGGTGTTCATCTTTGTTTACATCCCGCCGAGCGCTAACAGCAGGAGTGCGGCAGAGTCATGCGCGCTAACCACTTGGCCAAAGGGACATCCCCAGGGCGCATGATCAATTGGAGGCATAGTCACAGGACCCTCAACTGTCACATTTGCTTTGAATGCATTAGTGTTACTCTGTATAACACCTTCTGAAAGTGCACTCCATAAAATCCCATCATTTGGCCTCCAGTTACCTTTATAATATTAAGTAATAATAAAATAAAATTAAGTAATAAAAAATAATATTAAGGTTTGAGTCTATGCATTTTGTTTTATTCATGTTCTTTCATCTTTCGTGTTCATACTGAGTTTCTTTCATCTTTCGTGTTCATACTGAGTTTCAATCAACTGCTTATTTCAGTTTTCTTTAGAACAGTCAGTCTCCCATCTACTTCTAACTTTTTGGGTGTGCCAGATGCCTCTGTGGGTGGCACTGGCACGCTACCTTTGCATTGCTTGCAACTCTAAAAATGTTATTCATTTGCCAAAATGCCCTTGGCTTGGCTTTATGACCTTTTCTCAGTGTGTCTACTTGAAGTAACTGTGACATCGAACTAGTTAAACAACCCAGTTGTGGAGGTGACTTAAATGTAGCCTGACTCTCGCCAGACCCTTGTAGTTCTGCAAAGCTCCACCAGAGGCGCTACGCTCAGCTTCACACAAGGGTCTGGACTCGAGGGCAATGCAAACCCCTTCACGGGAGCAAAAAATAATGAACCATACAGGATCGCCGGGCGGGACTTTCGATTCCAACAACAATGGCGGCTCGCAGCGAGGAGTGCATTGGCATTGATTCTGCTATTTCAACTGTTTTGTCGAATCTATCGAATATTAATTCTTTGAAAAATGAGTAGAGAACGGTTTTGAAGGCATTTATTGGTAACAAGGATGTTTTCGCTCTTCTTCCGACCGGGAAGTGGCAAGTGGTTTATCCAATCACATACAAGGATTTTTTTACAAGGCCCCGCCTTCTGAAATACATCGCCTATGGAGCAGTCCCAGACCCTTGTGTGGAGCTCAGCGTAGCTTTGCGGAACTACAAGGGTCTGGCGAGAGTCAGGCTAACTTAAATGCGCTTCTACTCAAAAGAGTGGCCTTCTGGATTTATACTTTAGACACTTTGTCCACAAAAGGGTTAAACTTTGATCTGAGTCCTTTGTGATTTTCTATAGGAAAATGTGATTCCTATGTGTTATTGCTGCTCAGACTTGCCATAGTATAGATTGGTTGTTACTGGGATTGATCCGACATTCTTATGGATGTGTATGTTATGGATGTGTATGTTAGGGCAGTCAAAATTAACTTTGCTATTCGCTTACAATTGGAATTTTAAAAGAAATGAGAAGATTTGAGTGTGGAAACTGACAAACTTTAGCCTTAGCAATGATGCATCAAAGTCAACCATAGGCGCCGATTCCGTGGGTGCTTCGGGGCACGAGAACCCACTGAGCAGGTTGAGCACCTGTTCTCCGTGCCGCGCCTCGGCCCCTCAGCTGTGTCTGTGGGTATGTGTATCGTGTGTAGCCTGCGTGAATGTGTGTATTAATCTCTCGCGTGCTCTGTTAAGATGAAAAACACAAATCGCCGCAGAGCGCGAGCCTGGCACAGAGGTGCGCGCTCTGGCGCATCTGGCGACAATCGGTTAATGGGGCCGAAAGGAAACTGGCTCCGCCCCGCGGCTATTTCGCGTCTGACGTCTATGTTAAACTCACGTTTTTATTGTAGGATCCGCCCCGATGTAACTACAACAACATAACACAAACTTATCTGACAGCTCTCACTTCCTCCTCTGATCCTCCTCACTCACTCACCTACACAAAGACACAGACACACCCTACCTGCTCATACCACAGAACTTCATAACTTCAAAACAAGAACGTTACTGCGGGGTTGCTACAATATTTTCAGTTGTGCGGTATAGGCTATTATTTATTAATAATGAGCTATAAGTCCCATTACGTGGCATGATATGTGCACCAGTGTTTGTAGAGCCCGGTTTGGGGGGGGGGGAAAGCATAACTCCTGAAAACTTTAAAAGCATTGTGTGGAAAAATGTTGATCAAGAAACGATAACATCCAGACAAATTGTCATGGAAGTTATGCTGTAAGTCGTTGAAGTACCACTCAACTACGAGCAACATGAGCGCACACCTCCATTCAATGCATTACTCGGTGTACGCAGTACTGTTAGCGACTGAGGAAGAGCCACGGTCAAAACAGGCAGGAATAACATAATTTTCACCTCCCTCCTTATCTCATTGTCTGCCAGCTGCTTGCCAAGAGGTGACAACGAAAAGCTGACTATCTGCTGTGTTGTCTGGGGGGACAGCTCTCCATTCCGACGCACCTCCACTTCGACACCCCGCTGTTCCGAAACACCGCTGTTCCGACAGCCTCCGCTCGTGCTGACAGCTGACTGAGGGAGATGCTTTGGTTGGGCTTAGGCAATGAAGAAAGGAGTTGGTTAAGTTTAGTAAAAAGATCAGGTGGAGGCTAGACAGGCTAGAAGCAGAATGAACGTTAGGTCTTTATGTCATTAATATGAAGTATTTGCTTGTTTTGCAGTTTATTATGCACATGATCCGTTTCCCCCAGTAGCCTTTTCGAAATAGCGGTGTCTTTAGAAAAAAAAGAAAACCCCGCTATTACGACGAATGGAAGTCTATTGTCGGAAAGGCGGGGGTTCGGAAAGGCGGGGTGTAACCGTTGTCTGGAGTTGAGTACTAGTGACTGGTCCCTCATGGAGCAGGTGAGAGCGGTGCTTAAGCCATTCAAAGTGGCGACTGAGGCTTTATCAACGCCCCGATTCCCAACCGCATCAGCATTCATTCTCCCCCTGAAGGTTGTTCTTCAATCACAACTACAGACCTCCACTGACGATCCAGCTGCAATCCAAGAAATTAAAACAAAGATTTCAGACAATTTAGGAAAGCGTTATGGGCAGGACAAAGATGCCTTCATGTTGCTTAACTCTGCAAGCTACCTTGACCCACAGTTCCACCGGCTGGTTCACTCATTTTCATGTCATTTTCTGTTGCACTTTGTCTGGCCCTGCTGTCTCACACTCCTCTCTCTGTGTTTCCGCAGATCCACCGGAGCGCCATCTCTCTGCACCAGCCGCCGCCTATCGTCCCTACGTCAACACATTCACGCGCATCCCTTGGCTGCACACACAGCCCTTCATGCCGTTCTCTCTCCTCATTGGATAACGCTTGTATCCCACAAGGAAAGTTTTTTCCTCGGTTTACAGCAGAGCAGAGTGACTGAGGGCAGGGCCGACTCTAGTCATTTTAGTGCCCTAGGCGAGATTACTCTCAGGTGCCCCCCCCAACAATGATCATAACGATAACATAGCAGTGTATCTCTATGTCCCCTCTGACCCTGAGATACACAATTTGCACATACAATCAGTAAAATTGCATTGAGTAAATCCTGGGTGAAGACATGAAAAAAATTTGTCTCTTCACAATCATGAGAACAAACTGTTGTGGTGCTTGAAATGGGTATAGGAAAGTCTAGGCTTCTCAAAAACAGTGGAATATACTGTATGATACATAAGTCTAGAAAAACAATGGAAATGAAAAATGAAATTTTGTGAAAAATGTTAGGTCTAACTGTCATTCTCACCAAATGTCTCAAATGTGGGATAAAAGAAGCTAAATATTGACTTAACGTTAGGCTACATTTCAAACTTCATGAGATGAGTGTGGCCCTGAATGAGAAATTTTTCTCCAAGTATCAACTAAATAGAGAATGTGAAGTTACGTCACGCCGTTGGAAGTTGGCCGCCATCTTTGGAGGATCGCGGATGTAAACACTTGCTCGGCCCCCCCTGAAAAAAGTTCCCAAAGTCGCTTAAAAGTAATCATGGTGGGACAGTACTGCTGCATAAAAAATGCCACAGTAGTATATGCACTAATACGAAAAATGAGAAAGTTCACGATGTCTGCATAAGTCAGTGGAGGGAGTAAATCTGGGTCTTAATAAGTAGTAGTTTTTCTGTCTACCTTTGTTTCTTGTTAAATTTGAGTTTATCATGATACGTTCCTCCTTTGTTTCCCTTCCCCTTCTCTGTTTCTTTTTTCTTTTCTTTTTTTGTCCGTCTTCCTCATCTCTTTTTCTTTCTCTTTTACTTTTTGCTCATTTTCCTCCGTTTTCCCCACTCTGTTTACGTTTGCGTTCCTCCAAAGATGGCGCTGGCGTCCCACAACGCCGAAGCAGCGTGACGTCAGCTTCACATTCTCTATAGACAAAAAACAAACAAAATGTACAATATTTAGCCAAGTGTACCCTATGTGTTGTCACTGTGGTACTGTTTGAGAGGTATATAAAAACTAGTTTGAGAGCTCAGCAGGTCTGTATACAGAGCTGGCTGATCTGGAGCTGTGGCCCACTGGCCCTGCTGTCTGAGCAGACTGAAGTCTCAACTCTCTTCTTTTTTCATATGAGTCTGAAGCACCGTTGTCATCCTCACTGCTTCTCTCTCTCTCCCTCCCTCCCTCCGAATGACTCTGCTGTTTCGAAGCGCTTCACAGTTGTTGTTTTGATTGTCGGGTCGTCAAGGGCGTGTGGCCGTGCGTATTTGAAAGAGGAGATTCTCTTGATCACAGTAGTTGAACCGCATTTCTACTGCGTAAATGACAAAAATTGAAAAAAACACGTCAGAATTTGTGCCAACTCCAAGGATTAACATGTATCCACATCTAATTAAAAATGTGGTGTTTATAACAAGAAAACAGCTTGAGAGCATTCCTCCTGCAGACAGCCAGGTATCTGGTGTGTGACCATGCACAATTTAGGAACATGTTTGTCATTGTTGATTTATTTGATTTGGGGATTTCTTTCTACACAGAAAACATTAAGTGAGGGGGCGCCAGTGGACATAAATCATCATTATTATCATATTTTTTCCCCTTGACTGGCGGCGCCCCGCCAGCAGTTGGCGCCCTAGGCGACCGCCTATATCGCTTATGCCAAGAGCCGGCCTTGACTGAGAGACCCGTGTTTCGGCCCAAACATTCTATTTAAGTGATTTCTGACGGAAAATAGGACTATTTAGGACTTATATTTAAAAAACATTCAGCTGACTTATGTTTTAGCTAACATTTCCACATTTTGCACATTCTGTGTCATAAACCGTAAACTGTCTTGTCTGTCTGTAACAACATCTATGTCACATCTGTCCGTCCTGGGTGAGGGATCCCTCTTCTTTTGCTCACCCTGAGGTTTCTCCGATTTTTCCCTGTTAAAAGAGTTTTCCATGGAGTTTTCCTCAGTCATCGTGAGGGTCTAAGGACAGAGGATGTTGTTATGTTATCATGTGAAGCCCTTTGAGACAAACTCTGTGAAAAACGGGCTATTGCCTTGCCTTGCCAGGGTTACACCCTGCCTTTCCGAAGCCCCGCCTTTCCGACAATAGACTTCCATTCGTCGTAATAGCGGGGTTTTCTTTTTTTTCTAAAGACACCGCTATTTCGAAAAGGCTACTGACATAAAGAACTAACGTTCATTCTGCTTCTAGCCTGTCTAGCCTCCACCTGATCTTTTTACTAAACTGACAGTCAGCTGTCAGCACGAGCGGAGGCTGTCGGAACAGCGGTGTTTCGGAACAGCGGGGTGTCGAAGTGGAGGTGCGTCGGAATGGAGAGCTGTCCCCCCTTGCCAGTACGTCAGACAAGGGCAACGAATCCAGACAACACAGTCTATTTTTCTCCTGTCCTTATATTGTGTGTGCAGTATTTTGTATTTTGATGTTTCTATAATTATGTATCTTTTTGAATATTGTACACATACGTGAACATTTTGATCAGATGTAAATTGACTTTTTTTGCTGCTATTTTTCTGATTCTGATTCACCGTGGCAGGTTGATTACTCATTCGAATTAAATTAAACCCCACCCAATTTTTAAAAAAATGTTTCATCTTTAGCCGCTGTCAACATACAAGATAAACATGTCTAACCTCATGCGTCACCATGGTGTGTTGCAACCAACACAACTGACCTTTTCATCACAACTGACCTTTTCATTTCCTTTTGTGCGAGTAACACATAGTAGATGATATAGGAGCTACCTGTCATCACCTCTTCTGAAACCCAGAACTCTGAGTTTGACAGTTTGGCAGGGTCCAGTCATCCAAGAGTTTAGGTTTTAACTCAACATTTTTTAACCTGCTTTCTGAAACAGGGCCCTGTGTGAATGTTGATTTATACAGGTGATGAGGTTGAGATGATCATCACAATGGAGGTCATGTGACCCAGAGGCTCCACCCTCAGAGTCCAGCTCACGAGGTGGAGCCTGAAAATTAGTGTTAAAATGGGTAACACTTTACACTAAGGTACACAAAAAAAGAGTAGTTAATGAGGAACTAATGAAGGACTAATGAGGAACTAATGAGTAGTTACTGAGGAACTGAGGGACACAAACTTAGAGTAGTTACTGAGGAACTAAGGTACACAAAATTACAGTAGTTACTGAGGAACTAATGAAGGACTAATGAGGAACTAATGAGTAGTTACTGAGGGACACAAACTTAGAGTTGTTACTGAGGAACTAAGGTACACAAAATTACAGTAGTTACTGAGGAACTAATAATTAACTAACTATTAGTTATTGGTGAGTTCTTCAGTAACCCCTGATCAAAAATCAGAGAGGTAGTTAAGGGACTAATGAGTAGTTACTGAGGAACTGTGGTAAACCCAATTAAAGTAGTTACTGAGGAACTATTGATGAACTAACTATTAGTTAATGGTCAGTTCTTCAGGAACTCCTGACCAAATTTTAGAATAGTTGCTGAGGAACTAATGATGAACTATTAATGGTCAGTTCTTCATTAACTCATGATCAAATTTAATATATGATTAATAGATAGTAGTGAAATAGTTAATTCATCAGTATAGAATCATTACTCAATAACCTGTCCATTAACCTTTTTATTTTCCAAAGAAAAGTGACGCCTAATGAGAGGCCATTTCATCATCATCTTTACAATTAGTTCCTTTAAGAAAAAAACACAGACAGCAGGATTCTTGAGATGAGTTAATTCATTTATTCCAGACCACATACACATTGATATGACCATCCATGTTATTCTGTAGGCTATATTAATCAAAACATTGTTCACAGTATAGTTGTTTGAGGTGCACACAATTACCTTCTGAGTAGCTATGAAATAAATTTGGAATGAATGAGGAACTCACTATTAGTTAATGTTCAGTTCTTCGGTAACTCCTAATCAAATTACTGAGGAACTAACTATTACTTAATTATTAGTTACCATTTTTGTGTACCTTAGAGTAAAGTGAGATATAAAAATGAGTAGGTAATGAGTACTGAATTATTACTTAATCATTAGTTACCCTTTTTGTGTACCTTAGAGTAAAGTGAGATATAAAAATGAGTAGGTAATGAGTACTGAATCATTACTTAATCATTAGTTACCCTTTTTGTGTACCTTAGAGTAAAGTGAGACATAAAAATGAGTAGGTAATGAGTACTGAATCATTACTTAATCATTAGTTACCCTTTTTGTGTACCTTAGAGTAAAGTGAGACATAAAAATGAGTAGGTAATGAGTACTGAATCATTACTTAATCATTACTTAGCCTTTTGTGTACCTTATGGTAAAGTGAGACATCAATATGAGTAGGTAATAAGTTATGAATCATTACCTACTCATTAGTTACTATTTTTATGTAAGGTACACAAACATTACAGTAGTTACTGATGAACTAATGAGGAACCAAAATAATCATTTGCCTCCATGTGCACCACAATAACTTTTGTCTTCACGGGAACCAAAATAAGATTTTACCTGGTACACCAAAAAAAAAAAAAAAAGCACACACAGGAAAATGAAATAATAGCCTAATAAAACATAACAAGTTTGTAGCATCCCCAGCTCAATGGAGGTCAATTGATGATTCACATTCTTTAATTCCGTAGACCGTATTCAGCTGCAGTCACACCGTAAGAGCTATGAGAGGAAGAAAATAAAATACAGTTAGGCTACCTTTCCTTTTGAAATTACATTCAACTGCTTTTATCACATAAACAATCATGTAAGTTGTCTCCCTTTTTATCTATTTTAATCAAAAGACAGTATCCAACTGGAGTGCTGGATTACCATGAAATAAATATTTTTAACCATTTGTTTTTAATCCAATTAACTGTTTTAACCTCACCAGACCTCATATCAAACAGACAAAATAGCTACGTCCTGTTGCATTAATAAAACAACCAACGAGTTAGCTTAGCACCATCTCACTTCAATGTGAGATGGAGCTAAGCCAAGCTAACTAAGCTAGCTGAGCTAAGCTAACTAAGCCGAGCTGCTGTGTCAGTCTAGCAGCTCAGTCAATGCTAATAATAGCTACCGCTTACACATCTTCATCTTACACATCTTCAAATAAAAAAGACACACCATTAAAATATACTTATCACTGTACCATCAATCACACCCTCGTCCTTGAGATATCATCGACATTTTCTGTCTTTTGCTTCTCCCTGCATGGTCCATTGCTTCTCTTGTGCCAAGTCAATTCACTGCTCCTCACACAGGAAATGATGATCTCGTTTCCAAAATAAAAGACAAATGACACTTTGTAAGTTACCTTTAATATGACAAGAACGTTATTTCATTTGTTACCTTTATGTTTATTTGTTTAGTTTCTGAACATTAGTCAAGGTCAAGGCTTTATTTCTCATATATTAGGCCGACGTTACATTCACTGCTTTTATTTTGAAAGTGTCTCGCCGAGATCTCATACACTTCCGGTGCTTCGGATTTTACTTGCAGTAGGAAAAGTGTGTCTGTAAGGCCAAGAGTGTCTTCAATGCCAAAAGTGTGCCTAAACGTACATGAAACGCCCTAGCACCTGGCTAATAAGGAGCACAAGTTTGTTTTTGTTACTTTTTCATGCTATATTCATTTCCGGTTCAAGTTTGGTCGCTGTTGATAGTCTCATGTATGGAAAGTGTTGTGGTTAGCGGTAGCTATTATTAGCATTGACTGAGCTGCTTAGACTGACACAGCAGCTCGGCTTAGTTAGCTTAGCTCAGCTAGCTCAGTTAGCTTAGCTAACTCGTTGGTTGTTTTATTAATGCAACAGGACGTAGCTATTTTGTCTGTTTGATGTGAGGTCTGGTAAGGTTAAAACAGTTAATTGGATTAAAAACAAATGGTTAAAAATATTTATTTCATGGTAATTCGGCACTCCAGTTTGATGTTGTCTTTTGATTAAAATAGATAAAAAGGGAGACAACTTACATGATTGTTTATGTGATAAAAGCAGTTGAATGTAATTTCAAAAGGAAAGGTAGCCTAACTGTATTTTATTTTCTTCCTCTCATAGCTCTTACGGTGTGACTGCAGCTGAATACGGTCAACGGAATTAAAGAATGCGAATGATCAATTGACCTCAATTGAGCTGGGGATGCTACACACTTGTTATGTTTTATTAGGCTATTATTTCATTTTCCTGTGTGTGCTTTTTTTTTTTTTTTTTTGGTGTACCAGGTAAAATCTTATTTTGGTTCCCGTGAAGACAAAAGTTATTATGGTGCACATGGAGGCAAATGATTATTTTGGTTCCTCATTAGTTCATCAGTAACTACTGTAATGTTTGTGTACCTTACATAAAAATAGTAACTAATGAGTAGGTAATGATTCATAACTTATAGAGAATGTGAAGTTACGTCACGCCGTTGGAAGTTGGCCGCCATCTTTGGAGGATCGCGGATGTAAACACTTGCTCGCCCCCCCTGAAAAAAGTTCCCAAAGTCGCTTAAAAGTAATGATGGTGGGACAGTACTGCTGCATAAAAAATGCCACAGTAGTATATGCACTAATACGAAAAACGAGATAGTTCACAATGTCTGGATAAGTCAGTGGAGGGAGTAAATCTGGGTCTTAATAAGTTGTAGTGTTTCTGTTTACCTTTGTTTCTCATTGAATTTGAATTTATCATGATACGTTCCTCCTTCCTTTCCCTTCCTCTTCTCCGTTTCTTTTTTGTTTTCTTTTTTTGTCTGTCTTCCTCATCTCTTTTTCTTTCTCTTTTACTTTTTGCTCGTTTTCCTCCGTTTTTCCCACTCTGTTATGTTTGCGTTCCTCCAAAGATGGCGCCGACGTCCCACAACGGCAAAGCGGCGTGACGTCAGCTTCACATTCTCTATTACCTACTCATATTGATGTCTCACTTTACCATAAGGTACACAAAAGGCTAAGTAATGATTCAGTACTCATTACCTACTCATTTTGGTTTCTCACTTTACCATAAGGTACACAAAAATGGTAACTAATGATTCAGTAATGATCTAGTACTCATTACCTACTCATTTTGGTTTCTCACTTTATCATAAGGTACACAGAAAGGGTAACTAATGATTAAGTAATGATTCAGTACTCATTACCTACTCATTTTTATGTCTCACTTTACTCTAAGGTACACAAAAAGGGTAACTAATGATTAAGTAATGATTCATTACTCATTACCTACTCATTTTTATGTCTCACTTTACTCTAAGGTACACAAAAAGGGTAACTAATGATTAAGTAATGATTCAGTACTCATTACCTACTCATTTTTATATCTCACTTTACTCTAAGGTACACAAAAAGGGTAACTAATGATTAAGTAATAATTCAGTACTCATTACCTACTCATTTTTATATCTCACTTTACTCTAAGGTACACAAAAAGGGTAACTAATAATTAAGTAATAGTTAGTTCCTCAGTAATTTGATTAGGAGTTACCGAAGAACTGAACATTAACTAATAGTGAGTTCCTCATTCATTCCAAATTTATTTCATAGCTACTCAGAAGGTAATTGTGTGCACCTCAAACAACTATACTGTGAACAATGTTTTGATTAATATAGCCTACAGAATAACATGGATGGTCATATCAATGTGTATGTGGTCTGGAATAAATGAATTAACTCATCTCAAGAATCCTGCTGTCTGTGTTTTTTTCTTAAAGGAACTAATTGTAAAGATGATGATGAAATGGCCTCTCATTAGGTGTCACTTTTCTTTGGAAAATAAAAAGGTTAATGGACAGGTTATTGAGTAATGATTCTATACTGATGAATTAACTATTTCACTACTATCTATTAATCATATATTAAATTTGATCATGAGTTAATGAAGAACTGACCATTAATAGTTCATCATTAGTTCCTCAGCAACTATTCTAAAATTTGGTCAGGAGTTCCTGAAGAACTGACCATTAACTAATAGTTAGTTCATCAATAGTTCCTCAGTAACTACTTTAATTGGGTTTACCTCAGTTCCTCAATAACTACTCATTAGTCCCTTAACTACCTCTCTGATTTTTGATCAGGGGTTACTGAAGAACTCACCAATAACTAATAGTTAGTTAATTATTAGTTCCTCAGTAACTACTGTAATTTTGTGTACCTTAGTTCCTCAGTAGCTACTCTAAGTTTGTGTCCCTCAGTAACTACTCATTAGTCCTTCATTAGTTCCTCAGTAACTACTGTAATTTTGTGTACCTTAGTTCCTCAGTAACTACTCTAAGTTTGTGTCCCTCAGTTCCTCGGTAACTACTCATTAGTTCCTCATTAGTCCTTCATTAGTTCCTCAGTAACTACTGTAATTTTGTGTACCTTAGTTCCTCAGTAACTACTCTAAGTTTGTGTCCCTCAGTTCCTCAGTAACTACTCATTAGTTCCTCATTAGTCCTTCATTAGTTCCTCATTAACTACTGTAATTTTGTGTACCTTAGTGTAAAGTGTTACCTTAAAATGTTGAAACGGGAGTCGAAGCTCAGCAGTTCAGACTGACAGTCACTGGACAACAAGACAACATGAAGATTGCACCTGTGTCTCTGCTGCTGGGTACGTCAACACACTTTTTTTTTTTTTACTTCCTTCAGGACAGCCTTGGTACAGTGGGTACTAGTTCAATTTGGACGATTTCACGTGAGATTCACGCGTGAGTCTCGGGAGAGTCAGGTGGATATTTTGTGGAGGAGTAATTTTGTTTTCACCAGAAGCTGCAATGTGCCCAAACAACCGCCATCTGTAAGCAAGAGCGCCTCCATAAGACAGCAGCACGGAGCAGTGAACACGAATGTGGAATGCAATATAATAATAATACAGTAGCCTATAGTTTTTCGATGAGAGAAATGTGACGATGGCAGCTCCAGTATACGTCTCACTCTCTTTTTTCGGTCTTCGGTCTCGTCAGCTCCAAACACACCCGTCTGTGTTTTTAAAATGAACAAACTACTGTACAGTAGTTCCGCAGATTTCTCATTCCCACCTTGTTTGACTGAGAGTGCTGGATGATTTCTCGTGAATGAACGAGAAATAGCCTGTGTCACTTTGGGGCTGGGCCATAAAACATAGGATACCCTGAAATAACCTTTCCTTGATAGAAATAGGCAACAAGACGCAGCCGATACAAAGTTGATTTCATTCATCCATGTTTTGACTGTGTGTGCCGAGCGGACTCGTTTAGAGAGACACGCGTCTTTTTGGGACAGGTTTTTGTTTAATTTAGAACAAACCTTATGCTCAGCAAAAATTGAAAATAATAGTCTAATATAATAAAATGGTTCTGTTGTTTGGCCACTGTTTAAAAATAATCAGAATATGAGGAAAATCGTTACAGTGAACTGGTGCTCTGGTTTGTAGCTGCTCTGTAATCTCATAGTTTCAAAGAAAATGGATTGATTGATTTTTACTTAACGAAATGAAATGAAAACAATATTATATTAATATATTGTTGTAACTTTAGAAAATATAATCCAGGGGATAGAAGGCTTACAAACGTAGACCAAAACGGCTCAGTAATAGTAAGCACTACACATCTTATGAATGTGATGTAAAGTAATAACTTTGTTTTAATGACACAATGATTTCCTGCTTTATCACCAGCAAGCTTACACATAGCTACTAATCAACAACATTAAAACATAAACGTAGTTTATCTGCTGACCGACCCAATTACTGTTAACAGCAAATGTAAATATGAATAAACAAATATAACCAATAAACAAATATAAGGGGGTGCCTCTGCCTCATATGCCTTGTATTTAAACACTATTCTACACAATCGGAGCTCAAACCCCTTCACCACAGTAAGGTGGCGGTCCAAGGAGGGGCTGACATTTAGCAAACACCCAAATATATGACCATTCAAAAAGTGATATTTCCATAACATGTAACCTTTAAATAAACATCTTAAGAACGTAACTGCTAATATTTGACAGGGGTATGTATATTTTGGGGCTTAAGTGTAGCCAGTAAAAGAAGATAAGATGACTCACCAAACGCTGCTTCCCAATGACATGAGGCCTCCATCCTTGACCTCTGACCTCCTGTTACAGGTGTGTGTGTGCTGCTGCTGTCTGGACCAGATGTTTCTGCAGGTGAGAGAGAAAACTGTTACTATCTGTTGTTGTCTCTCTATCTGACTGACCGTCTCTCTGTGTCCTCCAGCGTCTCTGGATGTCGAGCCAATCCTTCAGCCGTTATTCTCTGCAGAGATAGACGATGAGCAGACAGGAGGACTGACGGTGAAGAGGACCAGAGGAGAAGAGATAGAGGGCTCAGGATCTGGGTTCCCTCCACCCTCAACCTCTCCTCCCCCTCCTCCTCCTCCATCCTTAACCTGTCCTCCTCCTTCGTCTCCTGCTTCTTCTCCTCTTCCCTCCTGGTTCCTGTGGTTCCTGTGGTTTCTGTGGTTCTCCTGGTCCTGGTCCTGGTTCTGTGGTGCAGGAGACACACAGGTATGAAGCTGGACTCACCTGGTCCTGGTGTCCTTAGATCTGTGATGTTTGGTCTGAGGTCAGAGATCAGATGATGTGGGGGCGTGGCCTATGGAGTCACAGACCACACAGGTTTGATCACGTGGTCAGTGATGTCATCAGCTCTGAGACGTGTGTTCAGCCTGACCGACCAGCTGACTGACTTAGTTCACTGTGTATGTGTGTTTCAGCTCGGCCTGATCTAGAAATCGTGTTTTCATCACAGGAGGTGAGTCAGTTACACAGTGTGTGTGTGTGTGTACATTGTCACGGCCCCTGTTGACCTCTAACCTATCTCTACCTGTTTATTATTTGGACGTCCTGCTGATCAGGCACACCTGGGCCCGGTGCACCGTGTGGCTTCAAAATCCAGTCCCAGAGCAGTGCTCACTCTCTCTCTGATGTCCACCAGCACATGCACATCTGGTTTTGTCTTTTGGTTTTGCATTCAACATGCCACATACACACACACACACACACACACACACACACACACACACACACACACACACACACACACACACACACACACACACACACACACACACACACACACAAACTGCCATCACTCAACCACATTTACACGACTGATATTTCAGTCACACACACCTCATTCATTCTGTTTATGTTCAAACTTTGACTTTTTGTGTTAATAAATCATTTAGTTCATTGGCTGTCATGGCCTCTGAGTGCCAAGCTGCTTAATGCTACACTGCCCCCTGTGGAAACACGAGTAAATGCAGTCTCCTATTTAGTTACAGTAAGTTTCATTTTCGGTTTTGAGAGGAGAGCACATGGCTGGTGCTGGAGACCATTTTCTTTGTCTGTGAGCTGTGAGAAGACTTTACTTTGGTTTTGAAGCCGTAGAAGACCATATCTGTAAGTTTTTATGTTTCATAAGTTCATAAATGAAGATTGTGCGTTACAATCATTTCTATTATCACTTTAATTTTGTACATTGTAATAATTCAGCCATGTAGCTCACACGTTGTTTTGATTCAGTCGAGGTTTCCTCTTTTTGTGCATATCAATATTATGTGTACTTACCTTTTTTATTATGGTGATTTTCCTGTTTGTGTAAATTGATTTACAAAAATTGTATGTTTGGATTGTATTACAGTTTCACATTCGTGACATCTTTAGTAAAGATCAGTGACAACGCCACAGTCCGGTCTATGAGCCTTTTTCTGGGGATTCTCGATTGTTTGGGCTAGCTGGATAACCACTTCGGCACAAGAGGGAGGCCAGCATAATTTGGCACTTTAGTAGTCTGTTGCTTCTTTGTCGCAGCCTATGAGCCAGGTTGTGACAATATGTGTAATCAGTTGTTCTGTGTTGTTCAAGTGTTGTCCAATGAGGAGAGAGCGTGTGAATGTGGTGACGTAGGGACGAGGACCAATAGATCCATGACGAGGGCGGGGGCTGCTAACTCATGGTGCGTTCAAGGCAACCCGTAACTCGTGTTTTTCCGACCTGTGAAGTCGTACCAGTTCGATCTGGTACGAGTTCACGGGTCGGAAGTTACGAGTGGCCGTTATAGTGAACTTTCACAGGCAACAGGTCGGAAAAACACGAGTTACGGGTTACCTGGAACGCTACAAAGTCATAAGTCGTGACTTGAAGCCGTAATTTATGGTTTCAAAAGCCTGCCTGGAACGCAGCATTAGCCAAAACGACCGGATCGCTGACTGATGCTTTAAGTTTCAGCTCAGAGACCTCCTCGCTGTAGACCTCCTCCTGGTCCATGTAGACCTCCTCCTGGTCGCTGACCTCCTTCTGGTCTCTGACCTCCTCCTGGTGTCTCATTACCAGATCACTACCACATCATCATAAGTGAATGTTCAACAAATAAAACATTTTTGAATATCTGATCAGTGGCTCTGATGGCTCTTTGTATTATATTATATAAACTACACACTCCGGTGACATGTACTGTAGAAGAGCGTTAAAAGTGTTTCCATTACACTTTTGCGATACACGTTTGTATCAATACGTTTCAAAAACCACCTCATGAGAGCGGAAAAACTTTTTTGCGATATTTGAGGTTTTTTTCTGAATGTAGGTGTTTCCATTACCAGTTTTTCATTTCAATATTTAGGTTTTGCGTATTTCAAGGGGTAATGGAAACACACCTACTGACTGATACAGTGGTGGGAGAAAAAAAAACAGCAGCAAAAGCTGTGGTTCACAATCACCCAAAAACTCGCAGTTTGACAACCAGTGAGTTGACCTAAGTCTTTGTGGGTTGATAGACAGTAAAATGACCAGCCCTTACTGCTGCTCTGTACATTGTCCAGTCGTGTCGTTGAACAGATGTTTTATCCTCCTGTGCAAGTCACGTCACTGAAAACTATGATGATCTTTGTGACTTCTTCTCTCTAGTATCTCAGAACCGTTTATCCAGAAATTTGCTGATATTTCCTTTGAAATCGTTACCAAATATTGCCAGGAGCATGGCTGGGAGTGTTACCAGTGCCAGAGCTAGGGGTCTCTGCTCCGGCAGCATGAGCCACTCAGGCGGCGGGCACTGAGCGGCTGAGCTACGGTGTAGCTAACAGTTACTCTCTGTGGATCCAAACACAAACACGAGAGCTGTAGTAGCTCATGCTACTGCTGCTCAGCAGGTTTATTCTCTGCACATGTTCTTATAGACAAATATTCACATTTCAGAATACACAACATTGTAAATACCGTACCAGTTACTTTCAGAAAAGTATTGATAAACAACAACTCATAACAACAACAACAGTAATGTTTATGGTCGTAACTGTTCACACACACATGTACACAGTCACTCTGGTTCAACCGACCTACATGGACGGGAACGCCTAAATAATAAACTTCAACGATAAAGTGGGCTACATATTTCAACATTCTACCATGCTTAGCTTCACTTCGTGGCTTCATTGTATGTTGTTACATAGTTTCTCCGAACAAAAATGTACAAACAATACATTTTACATAACTGTAGATCCAAACACAAACACGAGAGCTGTTAGCTCATGCTACTGCTGCTCAGCAGGTTTATTCTCTGCACATGCGCAGAGCAAGGCAGAGCAGAAACTATTTGCCTGGACCCACTAGTGTTAGAGCACCACCTACTGGTGCAAAGTGGTAATGCTTTTCGCAAACTTAAAGTTCTGATATTAAAATGAAAAAGAGGGGGTGTCTGTTAACGTGATAACTGTCTGTGGCTATTCCATAACCTCTACAAAAGCTTGCCCGGCGTAGCAACAGTAACCAAGGGGGCGGGGCTTACGGTGGTATAGTGACAGGAACCTCAACTGTACTTCCAGGTTTGAGCTAAGCTAATTAGCGGTGCGCCAGCTCTGCCCGTATCTCCCTTGTTACTGCACGCACGCATGGTGTCTATCTGCTTATCGTGGACTCGGGAGTGAGGCAAGACATGTAAGAAAAAAAAAAAGTAGGCTAGCCATATCCCTTTAAACGTGTGTCCTCATCCTAGATCCTCATCTGGGACCCAAAACAAACAACACTGCAGGGCTCTGGAGAGACACGTTCTAAATTTTCAGGTGAATACAGCAGAGTTGCTCCATGAATAGAGCCTAGACGCCGACTCATCCATAATTCAGACACAGTTCATCCGAGTCCCGCTCTCAGAGGTTTGTGTTGACAGTTCACCTGAGGTGCTGCTGCTGCTCCTGTTGGACCTTTTCATGAGGGAGGACAGTGTTCCTGCAGGATGAGCCGTCAAAGATGGAGCGCAGCTTCTTTTAAAGCTCCACTGTGTTAAAGTGACCCTGTGTGTGTGTGTGTGTGTGTGTGTGTGTGTGTGTGTGTGTGTGTGTGTGTGTGTGTGTGTGTGTGTGTGTGTGTGTGTGTGTGTGTGTGTGTGTGTGTGTGTGTGTGTGTGTGGCTTACAGAGTGGCTGGCAGGAGACTTTTCCATTTGGATGGTGGTGTAAAGAGCAGCTTGTAGCCTGAGGCACTCGTATGGATGTGAGGAGCAGGTGAGACTCTCACACCTGTCCTAAAAGCTTTCTAAAATAGATTTTCTCCCATCAAGATAAAGAGCCTCACCTCAGGTTACGAGGTGGAGGTGTGTGTGAGTCAGTGTGTCAGTCTGTCTGCTCCTCTGTGTGCACTGGTCCACAATGATGACTCACTCTCACTGTTCTCACTAGTTTTAGATTATGTGGTGATGTTGTTTTGGGCAACAACGATGTGTACAACTGAACCTGTATACAGAGTGATGGAACAAGATATAAAGTTTATTATACTCAACATATTATGACAGTGTCACAGAGTGAAGCAGACCAGCTGCTCCTTTATTTCTAATTTCCTCCACTTTATAAGTAGGCTATATTTGCTCAGAATTTAAAGGGACAGAATGTAACTTATTTGGCTTTTTATTAGCAAAAATCAAATATTGCTTTCATCAATACGTTTACGTATCAATATGTTTATGTATTGATGAAAACTGTCTCGTAGCTCAGAATGAGTTGTTTAGAAATAAATAGGTGGCTGGTGCACCCACGGGCTTCGCAGGCGTATCCCAGTAAGTAAGTAAGTAAGTAAGTAAACATATAGCACTTTTCACAGATAAAAATCACAAAGTGCTTCACAAATAAAATACAGCAAATAAAAGCAGTTGCAAATAAAATACAATAAAATACACAATAAAAAGCAAACAGATAAATAACAATAAGAGAAGAAACCTTCAGCTTAAAAGCCTTAATTTAAACTATACGCCCGCTCATCTTTAGGTGTTTTTTAAAAGAATCAACAGAGTTCAGGCAGCGTATAGAGGGAGGCAAGCTGTTCCAGAGCCTCGGTGCAGCTGCTTCAAATGATCGGTCCCCTCTGGTTTTAAGATGAGTGTGAGAGACCACTAGCAGCAATTTTCCTGATGACCTAAGACTTCGGGGGGGGGGGGGGGAGTAGAGTTGAATCAGGTCAGAGATGTAACAGGGGGCTTGACCATGCAAGGCTCTAAAAGTAAGAACTAAAATTTTTAAATGGATTCTAAAATGGACTGGCAACCAGTGAGGCTAAAACCGGGGTGATGTGTGCCCTTTTACTTGTGTGGGTTAAAAGCCTAGCTGCAGCATTTTGAACAATTTGGAGACGTTCCAGCACTTTCTTTTTAAAACATGTAAAAAGGCTATGGGCTAGGGCCCCAAGGTGCTGCATAATGGGGGGAACACTACCTTCAGAGGCAATGATTAATGTTTCAGTTTTTTCTGAGTTTAACTGCAGGCAGTTATCATTTAACCACACCTTAATACAGTTGAGACAGGTTAATAAGGAGGTAAGTTTGGCAAGTTGAGACATTTTAAAAGAGCAGTAAAGCTGGATGTCATCAGCGTACAGATGGTAAGACACATTTCTGAACTGTCTAATAAGTTGTCCAAGAGGGAGCATGTACATAAGAAAAAGTATAGGGCCCAAGACTGAACCCTGAGGAACTCCACATAACAATTCAGTAGTGTCTGACATGACTTGGTTTGCATAAACACTGAAGCTTCTGCCAGAGAGGTAGGAAGTAAACCATTTTAGAACAACACCGGACAAGGACCCCGACCGCTAGATTCTCGAGTTCCACCAACTTCAGCAAAGACCGCACTATCGCCACACACGGCGCTCTGCGGATCCACTGTCCAACCGCCACTTTTAGCCACAAATAATGCTCAGAACTGCACCAAAGTTCATCAATAGTACATACAGGGTCCCAGCACGTAGTACGAGCTGTCAAACATCCGCTAGCTTTGCCTGTTTTCTTTAGCAGACACAACTCACCTACTTCTCCTCCTGGAGCCGCTTGTTGGTGGGGAAGCCCTGACGAGTCGATCACAGAGTGCAGCGGAGTGTGGCGATAGTGCGGTCTTTGCTGAAGTTGGTGGAACTCGTGAATCTAGCGGCCAGGTAAATTGATCTCTCGAGGGGGTCTGACTCGGTGTTACGGTGTGTTTGACCATGGCTTCCACTTACGCCGGAATATCGCTTTAACTAAATAGTTAATTAATCATTAGTTCCTCAGTAACTACTCTAATTTTGTGTATCTCAGTTCCCTAACTAACTACTCATTAGTTGCTCAGTAACTACTCCTCTGAATTTGATCAGGGATTCCTGAAGAACTGACCATTAACTAATATTTATGAGTAGTTCCTCAGTAAATACTGTGATGTGACTGAGGAGGGGCGTGGGCTGGGGAGGTGGAGGTGGAGGAGATGAGAAGCAGGTGCGGGGAGAGCGCAGGTGTGCTGATGAGAGGAGGGAGACGCTGGGGGCAGGGAAAAAGGAGTTAGTTTGGCTGTGGCGAGGTTGAAGGCTGACTGTGTGTGGAGACTCGGAGCTCTAGTCTGGCGGCCGGCACTCTGTTGGTGGGAGGGTGTCGTTCGTGGCTGGTTAGGGCCACCGGCGACGAAGACAGCCAGAGCAGGGGGTCAGCGGTTCCAGCGATAGGAGGGGAGGCTGGACGCCTCCTGTAGCGTAGGTAGGGCCGGGTTTAGAGGGTGCCGAGCCTGCTGCTGCTCCTGCCGCTCCTTGCCATCGTCTCAGCCGTAGTGTGTGAGCCTGCTGCTGCTCCGGTCGCTCCTTGCCACCGCCTCCACCGGAGCGTCTCTACCACCGGCTGCCTGGACTGATCTGCGCCGTCCAACGAAGCTGTCTTCCCCGGGGAGTTGGACGGCGTCCCAAGCGCAGACCCCGGACGGCGAGTTGAGTACTCTTTTAACCATATTTATTTGTAAGTTACTTAATCTGTTGGACAGCAGGGGCGGGAGCTCAGTCGGGGGACTTACCTGCCCAGCTCAGCGAGGGGGGCCGCCATTTCTTTGGGTGACGTCACGTGAGTTGCAGTGTTATAATAGGTCACCGTTTTGTGGCCGAGCAGAGTGCAGTTGCAGTGCCTCCAGTAGAGGGTGATAGCGTGCTGTGTAGTGTGCCTTAAAGCTTGCAGTGATTTGTAGTGGGTAATAGTGGGAGCCCTTTTCTCCTGGCAGTTAGTGTAGGCTTCTCCCGGCCACATCCACCCCTCAGTCCCCTAATTTATGAATTATATTCCACTGTACTAATAAAGATTGTTATATTTTGTACCTATTGCTCCCTGAGTGTTATTCAACGGCTCTGACCTGGTGACTCAAGGTTGCCATTTCTGACTGAACCCAATATTCATTACACTGGTGGCAGCGGTGGGATCCTCAAAATGTCAGAGCCTGAAAATAATTCACTCCAGGCCGCAGAGGCAGGTCCCAGTCAGCCGCCCCCCTCTGGTGGTGTGCAAATCGTAACCCCCCGGCCGATTTTCATGCCCGAAACCTTTACGGGTGCTGGACGGGAATGGACAGATTGGGCAGAGCAATTTGAAATTGCAGCCGATGTTAATAACTGGGACGAACCCCTAAGACTAAAATTTATGGGTCTTCTTTTGTCAGGCAGAGCCCGCGAAGTCTATAGCGGGTTGTCGACATCAGCGAAAGCTAATTATGCGTCCCTGAAGGAGGCAATGGGGCGGTGTTTGGATCCATGTGATAGCGATGATTGGAACAGGGCCACTTTTTCCTCCCGGCGGAGACTACATAATGAGACAGTCAGAGAATTTGGCATTGCACTGCGCCGTCTAGTGGTTAAAGCTTACCCCTCTGCAGACATCCACACACAAGACCTGTTAGCTAAGGATCATTTTGTTACACATGTGGGAAATGGGGATCTGCGAGTCAGTCTGCGTAGTGCCAAACCTGCCACCCTAGAAGACGCAATCAATCTCGCTGCCGAGCTTGAGCTTATTAGAGGCCTAGAGAGAGGATGCACAGTCTCTGATGCCAAGGTGCGTGGGGTTGGGGAAAAGCCTGACAACGGTGAGAGAGTAGAGGCTCTTCTCACCGTTGTGGAAGGACTACGACAGGAAGTCAAATCTCTGCAAACCACTGTGCAGGCACTAGCAGGCCCCAGTAAACCTTCTCGTGCATCCTCCTCTTTAGGATTGGACTCTGCTTCTTTCGCAACAAAAACAAGCTCCTTTGCACCTAGACGAGAAGTTGATCCTAGAGGGGGTTGCTGGGAGTGTGGGTGTAATCGACACCTGAGACGAGACTGTCCCTATTTGCAGGGAAACTAGAGGGGGCGCTCACAGAGGGCCAAATGTCCCCCCTTCCTTCACTTAATATGGCCCCTGACGGGTTAAAGGGCGGCTCTGGCTACCTTAAAGCTAAAATAGGTGGGTTTGAATGTCATGTCCTTGTAGATACCGGAGCCTCTTGCTCTGTCATTCCTAAACAGTTGTGGCTTACAATAACAAAAGGGGGTTGTAACCTAGAGAATTATATGGGTAGAGCCACAGCAGCCAATGGGGGAGGGATGCATGTTGTAGGATGTTGGCAAACCGTATGCCAGTTTGAATCTCTCGCTCTTGTTAATAAGTTTTTAGTTTCTGACATACCCTCTGAAGAAATTTTGCTCGGGTTTGATTTTCTTTCCCAGTATGGTGCTGTGGTTGACTTGGGTAAAAAATCTTGCCAGATTATGGGAAAAAACTTTCCCCTGGTCGACCTTAGCCCAACTTTAGAACCCCAGGTGGTGTCTGTTCAATCTGATACCATCATTCCCCCACGTAGTGAGGCCGTCATCTGGGGTCAGGTCCAGAGTGGGTGGGGAGATTATGCAGAGGGAATGCTGGAACCATCATCCTCCCTCCCTAAGCACTGTGATGTATTAGTAGCCCGGGTGGTTTGTAGGGTTGAGCAGGGTTTATTGCCAGTGAGAGTGATTAATGTAACCAATGATGCACTAACATTAAAGAATGGCATGAAGGTGGGCACCCTGTTCACTGACATTGAGGTCGGGGAGGAGGTAGAGCAGTGTGGGGACACTGAGGGGGAAACTGTTCTGCAGTCTTGGACAGTGGAGACCCTTATGAGCCACTTTGGGGTGGATGACAGGGGTTTTTCTCAGGGAGAACTTAAAGCCATTCGGCAGTTGTTCCAGCAAAACATCTCTGTGTTTAGTCGGGGAGAAACTGATTTGGGAAGGACTCACCTGACTTTACATAAAATAGACACAGGTGATGCAAAACCTATTAAAATGCATCCACGTAGGGTCCCCCTCCACCTACAACACGAGGTGGCTGATAATTTAAAGCAAATGCTGGCTGATGGCATAATCAGCCCCTCCTGTAGCCCGTGGGCAGCACCAGTGGTATTAGTAAAAAAAAAACAGGGTGGGCTTCGGTTCTGTGTCGATTATAGAGGGCTTAATGATGTCACCAGGAAAGATGCTTACCCCCTGCCAAGGATAGATGACGCTCTTGACAGCCTTAGTCACGCTTGCTGGTTTTCTACACTTGATTTAGCAAGCGGCTATTGGCAGGTGGAGGTAGACCCTGCAGATCGCCACAAGACTGCATTTATAACACGCCAGGGACTGTTTGAGTTCAATGTTTTGAGTTTTGGTCTTTGTAACGCGCCTAGTACATTCCAGCGCTTAATGGACTTGATTCTTGCTGACCTGCAGTGGACCACATGTTTGGTTTATTTAGATGATATTATTGTTTTTGGCCGAAGCTTTCAGGAGCATCTGACCCGCTTGGATGGGGTGCTTGGGAAGCTTCGGCAAGCTAATCTTAAAGTCAAACCCTCCAAATGCAACCTGTTTTCCACCCGAGTGCATTATCTTGGCCATGTTATTTCAGCTGAAGGGGTGATGCCAGACCCTGCTAAAGTAGAGTCAGTAAGAGCATGGCCTGTCCCCAAAAGTCAGACAGAGGTCCAAAGTTTTGTAGGGTTGGCCTCGTATTATAGGCGTTTTGTTAAGGGTTTTGCTGACATTGCCCGGCCTTTGCATCAGCTGGTTGAAAAGGGGAGGCGGTTCCAGTGGACCGATCAGTGTCAGGGGGCTTTTGACCAACTCAAGGCAAATTTAATCACAGCCCCTGTGCTTGCATATCCTGATCCTAATAAACCTTTCATTTTAGATACAGATGCAAGTGATGTGGGGATTGGGGCGGTCCTATCACAGGAGGAAGGAGGCCTAGAGCGTGTTGTTGCATATGCGAGCCGGGCCCTGACAAAACAAGAACGTAAATACGCCACAACAAAAAAAGAACTTCTCAGTATGGTCACTTTCACAAAACACTTTAAACATTATCTGTTAGGGAGAGAATTTGTGCTGCGGACCGACCATAACTCCCTGCGGTGGCTGCATAACTTTCATGGCTTAGAGGGTCAGCTAGCTCGCTGGGTAGAACAACTCGCTAATTTTCAGTATAAAATCATTCACAGACCGGGCAAGCTACACAGCAATGCAGATGCTCTCTCAAGATTGCCAGCTTTTCTTGAAAGAAATAAACAGCCGGTGCAGATTCCACCCCAGGTACAGACAGAGGTGGTCAATCCAAAAGTGTGTGTTGTACAAGAGGCCCTGCCATCAATGGGGTCTGGTCAGGACGAAGAGTTTGATGAGTTGTCCCGAGCGCAGCTGGATGATGATGAGTTGCGGTTAATAATTGAGTGTAAAAAGCAGGGAGAGAGTCAGATCCCAGAAGCCCCGGAACTGCAAAAATATGCTCCAGTTTGGACCCAACTTCAGGTGCATGGTTCTAGGTTGGTGAGGATCCCCCCTGTTCATTCCGATGCTGCGTCCCAAGTACAGACAGTTTTGCCCCGCTCAATGGTGTCCAGTGTTTTAGAACAGCTGCACAATGTCTCTACCGGGGGTCATTTGGGTGTACAGAAGCTGCAGGGGAAGGTCAAGGATCGTTTTTTTTGGCCTGGGTGGTTTGCAGATGTGAAGTCATGGGTCCGTCAGTGTGTAGATTGTGCATCTCGCAAGAGTTCAGGCAGGCAGCCCTGTGCCCCTTTACAGCCTTCCACCACCTCCAGACCTTTTGAAAGGGTGGCGCTAGATATCCTTGGGCCCCTCCCAGTGACACCTGGTGGGAGCAGGTACATTTTAGTTATTGGGGATTATTTTTCCAAGTGGACGGAGGCGTTTCCACTTCCTAACCAGGAGGCGGGCACAATTGCAAGGGTCCTGACAGAGGAGTGGGTGTGTCGGTTCGGGGCACCGCGTAGCATTCATTCGGATCAGGGGCGTAGTTTTGAGTCTACTTTATTTAAAGAGCTTTGTAGACTCCTGCAAATTCATAAGTCCCGCACATCACCTTATCATCCCCAGTCCGATGGATTGATTGAGCGTTTTAACCGTACTCTTTTGTCTATGCTGTCTCTTTTTGTTGAAGACAATCAGTTAAACTGGGATGCCCTTTTGCCCTATGTAATGTTGGCCTATCGTAGTAGCATTCATGCTAGCACCTCTTTTACCCCATATCGAGTTTTGTTTGGACGAGAAGCTGTGCTCCCTGTTGACGTCATGTTGAATGTCGGTAACCAAGAGTCGTTTTCCTCAGTGGATGATTATGTGTCAAAGTTGAATGACACGTTGTCATCTGTGGTAGAGGCAGTTCGAAGACATCAGGCAAAAGCCTCAGAACAGCAAAAAGCCTCCTATGATTTTAGGGCTAGCTTTCAGTTTTATTCTGAGGGGGAGCTGGTTTGGGTACACAATAAGGCCAGGAAACGTGGGGTGTGTCCAAAACTACAGAGGCGATTCAGAGGCCCATTTAGAGTGGTTGAGAGGGTTACCGACATTTTGTATAGACTAGTGCCAGTTGAGGGAGGACCAGAGATTGTGGTTCATTTCAATCGACTCAAACCTTTTGTTTCTTCCCCGTCAGTGCCATTACAGCAGGAATCAGCACCCAGAGGGAGGGAGCGGACCACTCGGGAACCCCGGCCTCCTCCAGGGCGGCGTCCAGAGATCCCATTAGGTGCCAGCTGGGTCCACCACCGCCGACCAGATGGGGGCGCCTCTGGGTCCGCAGGAGAGAGAGCGTCGCCTGTAAGCCAGACTGCAGGCAGCACCAAGGAGGGAAATGCTGCAAGTCGTGAGGGAGCCTCACAGCAAAACCGAGCCCCTGCCTCTACTGATGGTTCATCAGCCCTGTTTCCATCTTCTGGAGGAGAGGGGCCCACAGCCAGCTCGATGCAAGAGACGCGAGTGCTGGGTGAGGCACGTCCACAGAGACAGCGAAAGCCGCCTGCTTGGGCACAAGATTATCAGTTGTTGTCATAGACTCGGGGACGAGTCTTCGCTATGGGGGGGGGGAGTGTGATGTGACTGAGGAGGGGCGTGGGCTGGGGAGGTGGAGGAGATGAGAAGCAGGTGCGGGGAGAGCGCAGGTGTGCTGATGAGAGGAGGGAGACGCTGGGGGCAGGGAAAAAGGAGTTAGTTTGGCTGTGGCGAGGTTGAAGGCTGACTGTGTGTGGAGACTCGGAGCTCTAGTCTGGCGGCCGGCACTCTGTTGGTGGGAGGGTGTCGTTCGTGGCTGGTTAGGGCCACCGGCGACGAAGACAGCCAGAGCAGGGGGTCAGCGGTTCCAGCGATAGGAGGGGAGGCTGGACGCCTCCTGTAGCGTAGGTAGGGCCGGGTTTAGAGGGTGCCGAGCCTGCTGCTGCTCCTGCCACTCCTTGCCATCGTCTCAGCCGTAGTGTGTGAGCCTGCTGCTGCTCCGGTCGCTCCTTGCCACCGCCTCCACCGGAGCGTCTCTACCACCGGCTGCCTGGACTGATCTGCGCCGTCCAACGAAGCCGTCTTCCCCGGGGAGTTGGACGGCGTCCCAAGCGCAGACCCCGGACGGCGAGTTGAGTACTCTTTTAACCATATTTATTTGTAAGTTATTTAATCTGTTGGACAGTGGGGGCGGGAGCTCAGTCGGGGGACTTACCTGCCCAGCTCAGCGAGGGGGGCCGCCATTTCTTTGGGTGACGTCACGTGAGTTGCAGTGTTATAATAGGTCACCGTTTTGTGGCCGAGCAGAGTGCAGTTGCAGTGCCTCCAGTAGAGGGTGATAGCGTGCTGTGTAGTGTGCCTTAAAGCTTGCAGTGATTTGTAGTGGGTAATAGTGGGAGCCCTTTTCTCCTGGCAGTTAGTGTAGGCTTCTCCCGGCCACATCCACCCCTCAGTCCCCTAATTTATGAATTATATTCCACTGTACTAATAAAGATTGTTATATTTTGTACCTATTGCTCCCTGAGTGTTATTCAACGGCTCTGACCTGGTGACTCAAGGTTGCCATTTCTGACTGAACCCAATATTCATTACAATACTCTAATTCCTCACTAACTACTCATTAGTTCCTCATTAGTTCTTCATTAGTTCCTTAACTACTCTAATTTTGTGTACCTTATTGTAAAGTGTTACCGCTTCTTCATTGAATCCAAACAGTCCAACACAGCGACGCACTGCTCCTCTTTGACTCTAAAGTCTCTGCAGCTACAATCAGCCGAGCCTGGAACTCGCCGTCATGGTCCTTAACGACGACAGCATTTGGTCCTCAGATGTGTCTCGGACTTCCGGAGCAGGTACACAGCGTTGTGACCTCAACCATGGTTGATGAGAGAAGAAGCAATGTTGTTGTTTAGTGAAAATGGGCGGTGTAAAGTTTTAGAAAGAAGACTCCAATGCGACTTGTGACTCCTACACACTTTTAGTTAGCTTTTCAAAACACAAGAATACAGCGTAACTCTTATGCAAAACCCTGTGTTACACTCGCATGCTATCCGTCTTTCTCTGAACCTTGTTTTTTTCTCTTCCGGCTTAACCAGCCCAATAATAACTGAAGAGCACCTCCTTCTGAATGAACTACAACATTGCATGCACAACAACATTACAGGCTCGCGATAACGCAAATTTACAAAACGAGCTTCAAAATCGCGCCTAACGTGTGTTAAAACTCAAGCGACAAAATTGCGTTCCTCACGATGAACAGGATAAAGACGCGATGGTCCCGTCGGCGTCTTTGCGTTACGGCCTTTCACACCGTGGACGTAATGAATAAACAGCACGTGATGGTGTGAAGGAACAACATAGAACAGGACCAGTGTAGCGTTGTTTACTCTTTTCACCGACAGCTCCACTCTCCCTTATTTACACGTAATGGTACGTTGAGGCCAGAGAATTGTGGGATTTGTACTTTTTGAATGATCGCAGGCTGTGATCTTTATTTTTTGTGGTTTTCCCGGTTCACACGTATTTTTTTTTTTTGCCCACCCAGAACAAGGCCAGCTTCCCCAGGATCCTCAACGACCCCGACTCAAAGGCGCCGGAAGTTGGCGAAAGTTGAAAAATTGTTGCAATGACGATAAAATGATATGAAAAAAATAAAATGATGAAACTGCTTGGGACAGCAACCAGACCCTGATGAGGTCACTGGCCCATAATAGATCCATCCATCCCTGTCACCTCTATCTCCGGGCAACCCCCAGACCTGTTTGGAGGGAGTCTGCTCTCCAGACGGGAGAGTTAAAAATGTATATTGTTTGTGCATTTATATATGGTAGAGTTTTTCTTGTAAAAAAAAAAAAAAAAGAGGGACATTTCATTTACAGTGATTTCTTTGAAAAATAGGGATATTTTTATTTTGAAGGTCTAAAGGAACATTCATATTTTTATTTCATTTTCTTATTTCATTAGAAATAATAATTTCTTCATTAAGTGAATAATTGAGACGTATTTTTCTAAAAGAAGGAATCATTACATTCTGAGAGAGACATAGACAGACACTTTTGGCTGAAAATCTTCATTAAAACCATAACTTATGAAAGGTGAGTTCATAGGTTAAAAAAATATTTCATGTGTGTACTTTGAAAAGAGATCCAAGATAGTATTTGGAGTTAATCAGGGTTAAATTGATAAAGAAGAACCCAGGAGCCCTGCCCTCATCAGTGTGACTACTGAGGGGAGTGCTACATTGGTATAAGATAAATGTTGTACACAGGTCAAAAATGACATGAAATTGAAGCTGTGTCACAAATTCACAAGTGAGATAAGTGGCTGATTTGCCTTAAAAACAGTTGTTCAATGTTGAGTCTCTGAAATGACTGTGTCTAATGGTGTTTGTTATATTCATACGCTGCAGAGTTTGGATCTTGAGAATGTTATACATGCACTGTGACTCTGTTAACCCACTTACTGACCAACACAACTGGCAAAGCTGCAACATTTTTGTGTGAACATCAATGACAGCAACAGTGCCACAAAAAACGTGCCATGTGCAAATATTAACAGAGCAGAGGAAGAAAAACAGAAAATAAGGATACAGACAGGGGGAATTAGAAACAAATGCCTCTTGCATATAAAAGCCTGCCTTCAATAAGACCCGGTACCCTGCACAGTTGAGATCATTATTTGAGGAAATACAGTATACTTCATTTCTTAGACTTAGATTGTCCAGCTTTCATGGTTTATTCATAGAGCAGGTGTCATCTCAGTCTCTCCACAGCCTCTCTACAGTACGTTGGCCCCGCGGGAGCCAGGCTGCAGTATCTGCAGAGTCACAACCATTCTGACAACTTTTCTAAACCAGGGGTAGAACAAGGCGTAGATTATAGGGTTCAGACAGGAGTTAAAATATAAGAGGTAAAATAAAAAAGTTGCAACGGGAGAACTGAATACATTTTCTCCTGCAAGGGAAACACCATAATAGGGACAGAAACACAATAAAAACACAACTACAAGAATACCAAGAGTCCTGGCTGCTTTCAGCTCAGATTTCTTTGGGGTTAGAGTCACTGAGGTCTGCAGAGTGACAGCGGTAATTTGAGAGCGCATGGCACGAGCCTGAGACACAGCCACCACAAACACACTCATGTACAGAACTACGATGATGGTGATGGGGAGAATAAAGGTCAAAACAAGGTCAACAGTTCCTGCAATATAATCAATAACAAACACACATTCTCCATTACATGAAGTGTATCTGTTTGGATGAGTCAGGTTGTCCTTTAGAATGAGACTATTGTAGAAAACAGAGCAAAGCCAACACAGACAAACACAGAGTTTAACTCTGTCTTCAGTGATTCTGGTGGTGTAACACAGAGGGTCACAAATGGCAACATAACGGTCGACAGATATCAACACCATGTCTCCTACTGATGTGGAGGTGATGATGAAGGACACAAACACATACATAGAACACATCTGATCACCAATAAACCAGCAGAATGACTTTCGTAGGATTTCTCCCGGCATAAACAACAGGCCAACGAACAGGTCTGATACAGCCAGAGAGAGGAGGAGGATGTTAGTGGGTGTGTGAAGCTGCCTGGAGGGAGAAGAGAAACATATATCTGTAATCAAACAAGGCCCCATGAGTGACAGCACAGTCTATTCAAACAATGTCTGATGATAAAGCACAAATCCAAAGACCATTCTGCTTGTAAAATACAGAGGCTTTTATTAAAATAAAATAAACTAAGTTCAGCTACCTGAAATGGGAGATTGAGATGATGACGAGCAGGTTCAGAGTTACAGTGAGGACGGTGATCGAGGAACATGCAACGTGAACGATCACAGCTTCGGACCAAGGAGATGTGGGCTTCCTGCAGGAGGTGTTGGGGAACTGTGGGAAGCAGAGCTCAGCCTCTTCCATCATGAGTGACCACAGCTCTGTCTGACTGCTCCTTTATCTCCTCTCCCTCCTCCTTCACTCTGTGAATCAAACTTCTCATTCGTCCAAAGTTTGATCCTCTCATGTATTCACCCCCGCCATCCTGACTGAGACTTCCACATCAAATAGATTAATTTAGCTTAGTTTAGTTTACTTTATTATTCGGATCCCCATTCCTGGGGTCCAACAGTATCAAAAATACAGTAAAAAAAATTAAAAACATAGAAAATACAAAAAACAAGGGAGCAATATGTCTCACCTAACAAAACAAAATCAGAGTGAGTGTTTCCACTTCCACGTTACTGTGCTTTATCCATTTTTTTGTTAGTAACTAGTATCACTGCAATATGCAATATGGTTTAATATTGCATCCATATCTACATAATTATATACTGTATTGTATACATTATTTCACAATCAACTTACACTTCATATCATATTGCATAAATTCATTCTGCAGCATATAGATATATAACACACATAATATATTTATATATCTATAAAACATACACAACATATTATACATACAAATATACCATGTTTTCCTATTTTGCTAAATACTTTTTTATTAATATTTTGAATTGCTTTATGTTTGATATTTGTAGGCAGTGAATTCTATACAGCACAGTGTGCTTAATGGTGTTAGATCTTGCTTTAGGTATTGTAAAGTTTCGTCTGGTGATATATTTATGGCATTGAAGGCAAGGTTTAATAACAGTAAACAGGAAGTATAGTCTGTCTTTGACCAATAACCAGTTAAGTTTCTTGTGCATAGAGATGATATTTGTCCTGTAGTCACACTATATTCAGGATCAATTTCCTACCACACTTCACTGCTGGTCTCTAGTCCTGGAAGTACTATCCAGCTGGATTTGTATACCAATCTGTCAAGAGCATACCATCATCCATCTCAGGCAGCATCTGCAGGATGATGACAACATGAAACCAAACCACAAATATCTGAACGGTTTTCACAGAGGGAATATGTTCAGGTTGAACTTACATCATCACAGCTGTTTAAAAATCATGACAAAGAGGAAAAACACATGAATGAATGACTCGTATCTAACAACCTGGTTGCATCATGTTGTTTATGCTGAGGCCTGATACCTCTGATTACAGTCGGGCTCATGTGACTCAGGTGTGAAAGGTTCAGAGGCAGCAGCAGCAGCAAACGGGCCGATTCAGCTCCCAGAGGAACACCACATGTGAAACAACAAAGTGAGGGGGTGTGTAGCCAATGTGTGTTGTTACAACACACAGGAGAGACTCAGAGCAGATTCACAAGTTACCGAGAAAACAAAGACAAAAAACATCAACAAAATCTTTGTGACAGTCAGGGCGACAAAACAAAACTTTGTGATCCAGTCTGAGGCCTCAGATCTGAGAGTCCAGTCTGGATCAGTAAAAGCCACTAAACAATATGAAGCTAAAACCCCGCCGTCAAGCAAAACAGAAAGAAAACATGTTGAAAGCTTGACACCCGTGTTTGAAATCTTACAAAAGATTTGTAGGTGTAAATAGTGTTTTGAAAGGCTGAAATGAAAATTCAAATCTCCTTATTTTGTATTTGAATTTTCATTTCAAATCTCTTATTTTTCTTTCACTTCTTTACAACAACAGCACTGTTTTTACAGTGTTTCAACAACACACTTTCAGAGTTCAAAATTTGGCACTATTCTCCCACAGTACAATTTTGTTATCCAGTTTTGAAATCTTGTAAATGGAGATCTGAAAACTGGTTTGAATATATTTAGGAAGAAGTGTTGAGATGTTGAAACCTGAGTTTTGAAAGGGAAAATCTCTCATTTTAAGTTTTGAGGGTGCAAATAGTGTTTTGGCAGGCTGGAAAAAAATTTCAATTTTACATTATTTTGAATTTGAAATTAAAATCTTTTCTTTTTCTTTTACTTCTTTACCACAACAGCACTGTTTTTACAGTGTTTCAACAACACACTTTCAGAGTTTCAAATTTGGCAGTGTTTTCTCTGAAATTAAGTTTTGAAACTCTGAAGACAGAAGGCGGGATTTTCTACCAACCTCAGCCTATTGGTTCCAATAAGCTTATAGTCCAATGACATATTGTCCTCCTGTCGATCGGCCATTGAGACTGACAGAATGCTCCACCAACGCAGTGGCAGAGCAGAAACGCGCTCGCTCACGCCCCGCTGTCATGAAGCCAATTCATTGATCGACCTGGGACCGGATCCAGGTAGGGGTGCACATTGATAGTTTTTTGTCAGCCCACTACATTATTAGCCAGCCGGTGTGTCCCCGCTAATAATGTGTCGTTCACACACACCAGACACACCGCCGGCTCGCGCACTGCAGCAGTCGTTTCATCTGATGTACAGTCTATGCTTACCGTACGTTGCATTGGTGACAACAACAAAAAAAAGACGGCAGCGCGAGCTGAGAGACCCAAACCCGCACTGTGTAACGGGTGCAGAGGCGCTTGACTTGCTGCCCGACTTGACGCGATCACTCGCCGTAAATAGAGTGCCGAAGCGGAAGTAGCGCCATGGGTGCTCAAATCGAAAAAAGTCTCCATAGGTATGAATGGAAGACCAAGATTTATTTCGTGATCCGTTTGAATTGTGCCATGAATAAAAAATATGTCCTCTAGCTGTTAAAAACATCATGTTTCATGCCGAGAAATCAGCAGTTTGTTGTAAACCTATTGTAAAATAAAATTCTGAAGAATTTGTGACCAGAAAGACTACAAGTCGTGTAGGTGATGACGCCACACACCAAATGCCGCCGTTTACTAGCCTCGTAAACCAGCCTCCCCCGGAAATGCATTTCATTTCATTTCACAGGGGGAGTCTGGCCTCATCCCCGTTGAAACCGTTTCGCCAGAAATCGTCTGTCTACCGAGCCAAACAGCCTCGCCGCTGTGATTGGCACGTTGGCCAATCAGGGCCTGAAAACATCACTACATGAACTGGACTCACCTACAACAAACATGGCGGAGCGTCAGCGGCGTAAAAACAGCAGTAAGGGAAGTTCTAAATGAAATACCATCAATTACAGAACTTAAACTAGAGCAAGAGTCGGCGCTTGTTGAGTTTCTTGGAGGAAAAGACGTTATCGCTGTTCTTCTTCGGTCCCTGATTGGCTCGGTAGGCGGAGTGTTTCGGCGAAACGGTTCGGAGATGAGGCCAGACTCCCCATGTGAAATGAAATGAAATGCATTTCCGGGGGAGGCTGGTTTACGAGGCTAGCCGTTACTGTGTCAGTTGGTGACTTATTTTTTGTGGGACACCAGATCTGTAGTCCGTAGAGCGTCGTCACAAAATACATTCTTCTGTTGCCGTTTTACGATAAACTGCTGATTTCTCGGCAAGAAACGTGATAGCCTATGTTTTTAACAGCTAGAGGACATATTTTTTATTCATGGCACAATTCGCCCTTCGCGTAAGCCCCGCCCCCCTTGGTTACTGTTGCCATGCCGGGCAAGCTTTCACTCCCAGCCATGCTCCTGGCAATGTTTGGTATCGATTTCAAAGGAAATATCAGCAAATTTCGCGCCGGAGGATAAAACATCTGTTCAACGACACGACTGGACAACGTACAGAGCAGAAGTAGGGCTGGTAACTTTACCGTCTATCAACCCACCACGAAGATTTACGTCATCTCACTGGTTGTCAAACTGCAAGGTTTTGGGCGATTGTGAACCACATAGGGCTTTCGCTGCAGTTTTTTTTCTCCCACCACTGTATCAGTCAGTGAAAGCAGTCCCTGCCTGGAGGATCCCTCGCCTGAAAGCCCAGGTAAAAGCCCCAAAAGTACAGCTGTCATGTCGGAGGTGAACGTATGGTTATCCCCATATTTACACTTGTTCAAGTCGAAAAAAAAGTCTGATCGTATCTGAACATCTCTATATTGCTGCTGCCGCCGCCGCTGTAGCAGCAGTAGCAGCAACAATAACAATATCCTTCTCTACAAACGTTTTGTTTTTCGTCCCAGGAAATGTAATGAAGCTTGCCAGGCCTATGGTTACGGGTCAGGTGACGGTTGCTAACGTAGGATTGGTCAATAGCAGTTTTAGGGCGGAGTTTCGAAGGGCGAATTCAAACGGATCACAAAATAAATCTTGGTCTTCCATTCATATTGTGGTGAGACTTGGTGGGAGGAGGAGCACGGGCCTCCTAATTACTGATTCCATGCAGGTGTGGAGTGAGGGGAGCAGGGAGAGGAGCAGTGAAGAGACTCACAGATGCAGCAGGTGAGGGTTGGAGCAACACATACAGCACGGCACTCTGCTAGACGGGGGGACGCAGTGATCTAGAGCTGCCGGCGACGAAGACAGGTAGCCAGGGGAGATAGCCCCGTGTCTAGATCAGGAGGGGAGGCTTGGAGCCTCCTGTAGTTAGGCCAGGGCTCATCATAGAGAGTGCTGGGCTGCCACCGCTCCTTGTGTGATCCTGCTTCTGCTGCAACACTGACTCTGCTGCTTGTTGCTGCATGCTGCTTCTGCTGCAACACTGACTCTGCTGCTTGTTGCTGCATGCTGCTTCTGCTGCAACACTGACTCTGCTGCTTGTTGCTGCATGCTGCAACACTGACTCTGCTGCATGCTTCTACTGCAACGCTGAAGCCAGTTCCTGTCCTCCCGTAAAGCCGTTGCCCGGGGAGTTGGACGGGACACAAGCTCAGACCCCGGGGGAGGGTTTGAGTAACATTTACATTTACACCATATATCTATTTTTATACTGTATGTTGTGTCATCTTATTCTTAGGCCTATTTTAATTGTATGAGTGTGGAAGGGGTAGCCATCTGGGGGAGTGGTCAAAGCTCAGATGCCTTGAGACATGTTATGTGCCTTATGCTAAAAGTTTAGCCGTATGTAGTGGTCCTTTAAACTAGCGTGCCGTGTCCAGGGTGTGCCTTAGTGTTCATGTGTGTAGTGGTTCTCCAATCCGTGTTCGAGCGGAAACTCACCCGGTTCAGGGAGCCTGTCTCAACTGTCCTCCTTGGTCGCAACTCTCCACTCCGTTTTAATGAATTGTTAATAAAGAAGTATCCTTTTTGTACCCGCACTCTCTTCGTGTGTTTGTTCGAAGGTTCTGACTGGGCTGACATTTGTCGCCAAAGGTAAAACCCACACTTATTACAATATCTATGGGGAGCTTTTTCGATTTGAGGACCCATGGGGCTACTTCCGCTTCGGCACTCTATACACCAGATGAAACGATCGCTGCAGGGTGCAAAAATAAATCCCTAAATTAACGGGATATTTCAAGCCTTCATCGAGGCCAAAAGATGAAACACCTATAGAGGCGGTGGGATCCTTAGCTGTAGCTGCAGCTAGCTCATCTCCTCTGTAATATTTCAGGAAATTTTATGTCACATATAAGACGCATATTACACAGATTGGTTTATAAGGCTGATTCTATTTTACTTCACCACCACAACCATCTCAGTCAGCAGAGGGACACGATCAGGCACTTGAACGTGGCCTCGGTTCATTCAATCGTGGGTCAGACCCGACCCGGATGTGGAGGAAATGCCCGCCCCCTCCTCACCTGTTGCTGCAGAGGAGAGGAGACAAGAGCCCACAAATCCTCCGACCTACAGCTCGGATCCTGGATGTTGGGATAAAATTGATGACAATATGAGAGCATACTGGGTTAAAGTGAGCCCTGAAAATTGTCAAAACCGTGACAATGGTGTCACTGTGCCAAGACAATGGTTGCTCTACTCCCCTTCAAAAGGCACCGTGTTTTGTTTCGCATGTAAATTATTTGGGAACAGTGATCAGTCTGCGCTGACAGGCTATTGTGACTGGAAAAATGCTGCCGCTCATTAAATGGCCAATTAATGCAGAAAACTAAGAAATTCCAAAGGATTCAGTTACAGGTAGCCTGGAATCACACGGTTTCAAAAGCCTGCCTTACATTCCAACCGCTGATATCTGCTTTAAATGGCCAATTAATGCAGAAAACTAAGAAATTCCAAAGGGTTCACATACTTTTTCTTGCCGCTGTAAGTCTGGAGTCCAGGACCAGAACCACACCTTCTACAGATCACAGCATTTCACATAATGCTTAAGTCTTAACATTTTGAGTAAAGAAAGGCTGAACACTGCGTACAGGCTGTCAAATAAAATAGAAATCTTTATTAACCACACCTGAAATGAACAATTATTTTTGTTCCTGACTGATTAGATGAGCTATAACTTAAGAATAAGATAGGCAGACATGTTTTACAGTTTACATCAGGTTCTTCTGGCTGCGATGGATTCACGTTTAACTCAGACGGCATCTTTTGATTACTGGCATTCATTCCTTTAAAACCAGACAGCAGCTTCGGCTTCATTCATTATGTGAACAACAGGAAGCTCTGCTGTCATGTTACAGTGACACACCTGCACCGATGAGCCAGAACACATGATGCTATTCTTCCACATGTGAAGCAGTGAGACATGAACAGCATTAACACATTAACGTTTCCTGTATCACACACACACACACACACACATCTGCTGCTGCCGGAGTGAAAGCTGTTGTACAATGTGATCTCAGTCCGACGGCGGTCGTCTAGCCCACCACCACCGTGTCATCGTCTGGGAACTCGTAGTAGGGGACCTCCAGGTTGAGGGGGGCCGGGCCCTTCCTGATGCGGCCCGAGGCGTCGTAGTGAGAGCCGTGGCAGGGGCAGTAGTAGCCGCCGAATTCGCCAGCATTGGCGATGGGCACGCAGCCCAGATGCGTGCACACCCCGAGGACGATGACCCAGCTGGGGTTGAGGACCCGGTCCTTGTCATGCTGGGGGTCCCGCAGCTCGGCGATGTTGACGGCCGCCTCGGTGGCGATCTCCTTCTCCGTGCGGTGGCGGACGAACAGCGGCTTGCCCCTCCACTTGAAGGTCATGTTCTTGCCCTCGGGGATGTCGCCCAGCTTGATCTCGATCTTGGACAGGGCCAGGACGTCGGCCGAGGCGCTCATGGACGACACAAACTGCGACACCACCGTCTTGGCGGCGTAGATGCCCACCACGGTGGAGGCGCCGGTGATGAGGTAGGAGAAGCTCCTCCTGCCCTCGCTGCTGCCCTGGGACGACTTGTGGGGGTCTTGCACCTCGGGGCGCCTGTAGTCGGAGAAGTCTGGGATGCTGACGTCCGTGTGGGCGAATCTGACTCCAGCGCAGCCTGAGGGTCAGAGGAGGAGGGTCACATGTTAGAGAAGAGCTGATGTATATGAACAACACGGTCTGAGCAGCTCATGTCACTGAAACCTCAACTTCACTGTGTAGAGAAATGTCTGCTTTTACAGGAAATGGCTCAACATGGATGTTTGATATGAATGATTTTTTTAAATTTTTGTGTCATGTCACCACTGTAGCCCATCCCATATGGGATTACAAGACACATTTAATGACAAATACAAGAAAAAAAGACTAGTCCTCCCTGTTAGTGTTACCTGCCACACAGGTGTGACATTAATAAACAGCACAAACCGGTGATGAGTTCTGATTTTTTCTTTTAAATATTTGAATAGAAGTTATATTTGGGAAAGTCAAATACTTTACACTACTAACATGTTGATTTACAGAATGCTATTTCCTATTTCACGCATTTGTATTCTGGTGCCCGGTGATGCAACAGGCCGTCTAGTGTCACAATAAGAAAATGCAGAACACAGGTTAGAACTGAAGATTGGTGCCCAACTCCAATTATATTTTTCATCCCTAGCCCTAGCCCTAAACCTTTGCCCCTTGAAACAGAGCTACAAGGGGTAGGGGTTGAAATTCGGTTTGTAGTGTGCCCCTGAAAAATCTCCCCCTAACCCTCGTCCGAACCAGAACTGGGACACCACCACTTCATGTGAACGTGCAAAACGAAAGGTTAGGGTCGAGGGCTGGGGCTAAGAGGAGAATCAGAATTCACCCTAGGACTTCAGATTCATAATTTGCTGCATCAGTTGAGATGCAACACATCGGAATGAGCTACAGACATGTATGTCACCTGTCAAGCCTGCACCTCTCTAAGTGAGCTAGAGGTGTCTGTGGTTTACACACCCTCCCATACAAAAACAAACAAACAAAAAAACACTCTTTATTTCAACAGATCTAACACAGACTGGTTCACTGTGCACTGAGACACTGCATCTAAATTCAGATTTTCTATAGAAACTTCACTTAGTGACTGACATCACAGTGAGTGCTAATGTGCTGTCTGAGCAGACTGAACCCGAGGAGGCACAACCCCAGCTCCCTCTGCATCACTTTAACACTGTAATAACTCCACAGGAGAGGCAGAGTGAAGACACCGGAGCTGAGTTTTGTAGAGTTGAAAACTTTGTCAAACTCTGTTCTGAACAAACTATCAGAGCCTCAAGGTCTGTCTCAAGTGGAGATTGTAACGTCCCTAAGCATAGCTCTACCTTTGCTCAATCTGCTTTTTCTTTTAAAGCTGTCAAATCATGCAACAATCTTTCAAATTTGTTCAGACTTAAAGGTTTTTTCCCTGTTAAGTCAAAAACTGGATCCTAAGGGTTCTGTCCTGTCAGCATTGATCTTATGCCTGAATTATTTTTTAACTTTGTCAAAGTATTGAAGTAAGTGTATGTTCCTTTTTCCTTCTGTTATGAAATATGTTTTGTGATGTTTGTGATGTGTGAGTGGGTGTAGGATGCTTGTTTTGTTATGTACGTTGACAAATGTTATCTTTTAATTGTTCTTACTCACCTGTCCAGAGACTATGGATGGAAAGTAGCTACTAGTAAGCTAAATATGGTACAAAGCATCTCCTCTCATTTTGAGACTAATGCTATTTTGTACATTGTCCCTGATACAAAGAAACGTATTAAACTAAACTAGAACAGCACGTTGGTGTAGTTATTAGACACTTAGTGTGAAAGGGTCATAGCTGTTAGCAGACTAACATCTGATATAATGGCCTTGTTCCACCACAAGGTGAAGTGACCAGCTTCATTCTCCCGCTGTATACAGGCTGGTACTACACAGCTGGTCTGCTCTGAGTTCAGCAGGTCACAGTGGACCAGGGTGAGATAACACCAAGTCCTGTCCTACAGCCTCTGACCAGGGGACAGGGCTGACACCGGCTGCAGCCTTAGCCACCTCTGCTAACAGCTGCGCCGGTTCCAGACGTGGAGGGTTCACGGCGGGACACACATATGATACTCCGGGTTTCACATAACATAATATCAACAGCGTTAATGTGACACAGTCACACAGCCGGCTAAACTAATGCTAACGCTAAAGCTAATGCTAGCAGCCCGCTTCACACTCACCGTTGATGCTAACAGACACCGCAGGCCCTGTCTTTGGGCTTTGACCGCTCAGCGACTCTCGGCACAGGAACTTCTTCTTGGGGTCCAACAGGACCTTCTCTCCCTTCATCACGACCCCGGGGACCAGAGCCTTCAGGGGACCGGCGACTGTGAAGGCGGTGGCCTGCATGTAGGGGGAAAAAGCCCCCGACCGGGCGGCTATGGACATCATATCTGCGTTAGCTGCTGCTGCTGGCTGCTGCTACGACCTTGTGAGCCGGAACTCAGGAGCCTACGCAATGACGTGAAGTAACGAGTGCGTGCCTACAGCGAACGTGACGTAAGGGCGTACCGTTTGCCAGGAAGAGGAAAAAAAAGTACACGTTTGTCAACGTTGATGAATTTCAATAAGGACTGAAGGTAAAAACAGTGCTGTTAGCCTAATGAAAATAAATAAATAAACCGATATAAACACTGGATCCGTTACATGTGATGACACATGAATTATTTTTGATAATAAATTCAAATGTCTGTCATTTAGGAAAACCAATGACTTTATAGTCTGTAACTGTTTTGTATATGTAAACATAATTTAAATCATTATACTGTATTTGTAATTATGAAAAACTAACAGTGGGTAAATTATTGGGGCTTTCCATAACACAATGAACACAATATACCAACATTTTTTCATGATATTATTCATGATGAACTTAACTGTCTGTCATCAATGATGGCAATAACGTTGTGATAAAATTCATTAGCACTACTTTTTTCAGAAACAACTGATCCAAAAAGTTACTGTGTCCCTTGTTATAATGCCATTATACCTAAATTAACGAACAAATAAATCCACTTTTACTCGCCGGTCCTCAACTCAAGAAATCCCGTCACTAGCTGTTAAGGTATAGCCTATTTTTTTCAGTCCATTTACTTGTTGGAAAAAGGCAATTTATCTGGAACTAACCAACTCATTTAGTATTCCTCCGCACAGGCGCAGACTCTGCCTGTGGGGAGGAATACTGAGGTGAAGGGGCGAGTTATTTGACATACGTGAGCAGTTTATAAACACAATAGTTACTTTTCCTGGTAATTTGTTACTTTTATAATGTAGTAATTCAGTTACTAACTCAGTTTCTTTTTGTGGACAGTAGTAATTATTATAACAATTATAACTACCATAATTACGTTTTAAAGTAACATACCCAACACTGTGATTAAGAAAAGGAAACAATGAATGTGTTGTTTTGGCTTTGTGTAAATCAGTGTGCATGATATCAGCAACATAAATGTCATTTTATGATTAGATGATGAGAGCTGTAAACAAAGAAACCCATTAAAATGTACTGGAGAGCACCTCCAAGAACATATGACAATACGCCACCAAAGGTAGGAGTTCTCCACTCAGCTATGACAGAGGTTCCAGGTCTCCTAGACAGAACCACAGTGTATAACATGGAGATGTGATAAATATTTCACTTAGTGTCAGAAGAGTCCAGGAGAATCTTCCACCATGTGAAACACTGACAGCTGGTGAAGTGCAGCAGAAGCACACAGCATCCCAGAGGCTAGAAACAATGTCTCTGTATGAGATTAAAAAGTAAAATCAGACCAGAATGAAACCAATTAGACTATTAATAGTAAAAACTCTGAGCTCCAACAAAGCACTTGAACCTTACTGTTTTTCCACACATCTCTCAGAGAGTGCCTGGAGGGTAAGGTAGTTTAGTTTAGATTATTTGCACTTGCACTGCATTACCTAGCAAAAGTAAAACACTGTGCAGGAGAGGTGGAAGTCAAAAAAGGCTTATGAAAACACCTCCCCTATGTAAAACAATGAATGTCTTCAGAGAGAAGTCATTACACTACAGAAATTACATTATAAAAACATAGCAATTTACATAGAAAATGAAAGATATAGATATAGATAACAGAATCAATCAAAAATCAATCTTTTTTTTTTCACTTGTTCCGTGTTTTAAAGTGAGTTGATTGAGGGAAATGTAACAATATGGAAGATGAAAGTCCTTTAAATGTCTTGTATAATAGAAATGGATGAGGGAAAAATTATTTTCCCTATTCTGTCCCTATCAACTGTCCTGTCCATTAAAGGCAAAAAAGCCCCCAAAAATAAGTGCACTGTGCACTTTTATTTTGAAATCCTTACATTACTTGCAGGTGGGAGCTTCTCATAGGATTTTGAAATCTCGACGCTAATGTAGCCGATGTCAATCTGGCCCTCTGCATTGTGTTTTCTCGGTACAGACTGCCCTAGGTGGGGTTCGAACCCTGGTCTCCTGCACGGCAGGCGACGATGCAAACCGTTGGCAGTCTGGTTAGCACGTCCTTTATGGGGTGAGTGCACCTCTGTTACACTAAGTCAGAAAAAAATTACCACAAAAAACAGAAAATAATTAGTCAGAAAGACAGAAAAAAATGTTGAAAAAAAACAAACCAAAAAATAAATTAGTCAGAAAAACAGAAATAATTACTCAGAAAAACTGTTTTTTTATTCAAGTGAATGCAACCCTTCTGTATATTATTACTTTATAAAGGTTAAAACGTAATACTGCTGTTAATGGGTTTGTCTTTGTGCATTTCACTGATGCGTGAACCCCCACCCACCCCGGCTGTGATGCTAATCCCATAAAGAGGTTGTCCCGTAGTCTTTCAGAAGATGTGCTGAGTCCTTTAGCCCCACTACCTGCTCCCTCACAACTCACTGCATGTTATTAAAAAAAAAAAAGTCCCAGCTCCACCTCTGACCCCCCAGGCTGCATCTGTCCATCAGCCTGCTGCAGAGTTACTGCTGCACAGCTGGAGTCTGCTGAGAACACAAGGATTACAACACATCCTGTCATCCCCACAAATCCCCACACACTCCATATACTGTAGAACACATATAGATTCATACACACCCCCTGAGGACATCCATTCATCTACACATAATGTGAATTATATTCATCCTGGAGCTTTTATAGGTCAGAGCTACAGAGGAGATATCTTTAGTCTTGTTACACAACCTGAAATTTAAATAGAAACCTTTCCAGTTTCATTGGACAGGAAGTTAAATAATGTATAAATCACCTATTTAACTATTTATCTGGTGACCTTTTATTCTCTTTTGTGTTATTTTATCCAAATCGTCTGTAAATGTTCACCTCAGCTCACCCTCACAGTGACAGGGGTGGGGCCTGCTCTCTTAGTATCTGCCATCAAACACAGTTTTCAACAACAGTGTGTATAGTCTGAGTCATATTAATAATCTGTTCTGAGACTCCAGCTGTTGTGCAGATGTTCTGAGTGTGTCTTTATTGCCACAGCTTTGACAAGAAAAAAACTCTGATGAACACCTAGTGCTGCCTGTAATTATTGAATATATCATCATTGTGACACCAACACAGAAAGACGTCAGAAGAAAAAACTGCAGGTAAAGAACCAAGTCCAGAGGAAGGAAGACTGAAGAACCTGCAGGCAGAGAACATTCTGCAGGCAGAGAGGCAAAACCTGAAGGAAGTGGTCCAAAGACATCAGGGAAAGAACCAAAGACCTACAACGTGTTGCAGGTGGAGAAGGCAGAAAAGAAACTCCTTGTTATAACCCCCCCACACACACACGCCCCAAAAAAAGAAAAGAAAAAAAAAAGATGCACAACCTAAATCTGCAAATGTTGTTTTTGGTTTGTTAATAGAACTCCTGGCTTTTATTTCAAAGATAGTGGTCCAAAGACATCATCTTGCTGGAAATTATGGTCAGGTTGGACCAGTGTGGTGAAAAGACCTACCTCTGCAACTGTGGCAATGTGTTGCGGGGGAAAGGTGGAGAAGGACAAATCCAGAAAATAAACATCCTGCGTTTAAATAACATATCGAAAATATCTTGACAACTCCTGGAGCTGGAAACAAGCCTAAATAAGCAACTATACTTTCACAATAAGCCCAAAAAAAAACGCAACATGTGACGAAAAATATTTAGAAGCGACTGCACAGAAAAGAAGCCCAAAGTCGCTTAATAAGCGGACTTGGCAACCCTGCCTGCAGGCTGCCAACAATGTGCTGCAGGCAATGGAACAACCTGCAGCCAGAGAATAAAGTGTTGGAGGTGGAGAAGAAAATCCTGCAAGTCACCAAAACTGTGCTGCAGGTAAAAAGAGAAATTCCAACAGACAGAGAACAACATGCTGCAGGAAGAAAAGAAAAACCTCCTAGAAGACAACCAGGGCCTGCAGGTGGAGGGAAAAAAAACACCACGTGCAGCATGCAACATATTATATCTACTGTATCTAACCATCAAGGCCAGACCAGAAGTCAGTCAAATGAGCGCATATGTAACAGGGGTTATGCATCATAATCACACAATATTGATTTCATTTGATCTACCTGACGGATTCCTTCTCAGGCGAAGCTTTTGTTGTCCTGTGGTGCCCCTGCATTCGTTCTGTGGTAATTCTTTGGCGATGTTGCGCTGAAACTCTCTTTTCCTCTTACTCTATGTGGGGCGGGCTCAGCTGGTATATTGTTTATTGTATATTGTTTATACCACTTGTTTATATTTATTATTCACTGAGCTGGTTCCAGTGAAGCCGGAGCCTGACTAGCACCACTTCTTTGCTTTTCCACCGCCTAAAAACCAGTTACTGGTTCGTAACTGGTTCCAAGCACTCACTCCTTGCTGGGCTACAGCTAAGAACTGGTTCCTCCAGGGGTTGGCCGCTGACGGCAGGGTTACATGACAAGACCAGTGCAACGTTATCGATGCCGTTTTAAGGTAGTTTATCTGCAGTGTGTAGTCAACAGTAGTGTGCAGTGGAGTTTCAGTCAGGGCCAGCAGTAAACAACCCCCCCCCCCCCCCTCCACATTTTTTTCTGCAAAGGTCCACAATCATATCACAAAATCTTGCTGTTCATTCAAATCACCCGCCATCACCTTTCCAGAACAACAGCACGCGCCAATCAGTCAGGCTAATTTCAATGGCAACACCAAGACCAGCACTAGGAACTCTGCTGGCCCTGGGGCATTCTGTCAGTGACACATCAAAATCTGATCAGCTGATACTGTCACTCAACGTTTTTACCCAATAGCAGCGTCCAGCTTCGACCAAAGGCTAGCAATGCAACTACTGCTGGCCCAAGCAGAGGAACGGAGCTGTGATGCGTTTATAGGACATACAGTAGGAGATTTGAGTTCCACAAAACCAATCGTTTTCTGGATAAAGTTGCATACTGAACAAGTAGTGACTCCAGACACATTTCAGAATCACTTTTTAATTATGAAAAAATAAAAAATAAAATATTTGACAGGGCTAGCTGGCGGTGCTGGCCCTGCTGCCCCTGACACCACTCAGCAATCAGAATGGGATGGTGTGTGGCGCAGTGGTTAAAGCGGCCGTCTCATGTAGAGGCTACAGTCTTCAACGCAGGCGTCCCCGCCCCGGTTCATCCCCCGCGTCGGGCAGACCTTCCCTGCATGTCATTCCCCCTCTCTGCCTCCCCCTTTCCTGTCTATCTCACTATATGCTATCAAAAAAAATGCAATGGTGCAAATCCCCTGGAGAGCTGGGAGAGAGCTGTTGACCTCATGGATGTCACTGCAGGACACTTGAGCCAGACAGAGATTAAATGTTATAGGGGAAGCTGTGAACAGAAGTACTAGATACTGCAAGCAATGCAACATTAACACAGAGTGTTTCCAAAAAGGTAAAAGGTTTATTTGTACCCTCAGGTAAATGTTGTTTGCAGTGAATTACATGACATTAAAAGACAACCAAACAACACAGTTCATGCAACAGTTGACTGGATGTTCCAAATTTGATTTCCAGGTGGTCCCTGAATTTGTTTCAATATTATGACTTTGAATTACATATTCAGGGAGGAAGAGAAATTATTTTTCTCAGAAAAGTTACTGTTTATTGTTCCCCTCAACAATGAAATTGGATTTTCATCCCTGGATGCAATGCACATGAAACACACAGGATGTAGAGAATTTTTTTTATTTATTCATCAACTGATGATATTCTGCATCTCCTTGGCTACCTAGTGGATGGGACTGATTGTGTCCCTCTGCACTTGCAGGACTGCGTCTGTGAGGAAACAGCTGCCACAGGAGGGCGCTGTGGAGTCACCGGCTCAGTCTCTCCAACCACAGCTGCTGCACCACCGACCCAGCTGGAACACCCAGGGACTGAAAAGAAATGTTATCTAATCTTAAAAAAAAAGAAAAAACATGTTGCTGGACATGTTCATTTCAATATAATTTCAAACAAGGGAATAACCCCCCCACCTGTCACACACACAAACAACCCCCCTCCCCCTCAAGAAGCACCTGTTAACTTCTACCAAGCATTTCCATCCACCCTCACTGACAGAAATTGCAATCAGAATGGTCAGAATCAGTGAATCTCGTAATCAGTAGTTCCATACCCAGTGACTTCCTGCCCGAAGGAGAGTGCTGACAGCCTGTTGTGTCAGATAGTTAAAGGGATAGTTCAACATTTTGGCAATTTGGCCCATTGCTTTAATCGCTACAGTCACAGCAGTAGGTTCGTTATCTTTAATTGTCGGTGCAAGCTATTTTTAGAACGGCGGAACAGAGCCGTGAGCTGCAGCGTAGCTCTGAGCAGCTCACGACTCTGCTCCGCCGTTCTAAAAATACTTAATAAAATAAAAGTACAACTTTGGTTGTGTTTAGCCAATGAAGAAAGGAGTTGGTTAAGTTTAGTAAAAAGCCCAGGCAGAGGCTAGACAGGCTAGAAGTATAATGAATGTTATATGTCACTAATATGAAGTATTTGCTTGTTTTGCAGTTAATTATGCACATGATCCATTTGGCCCCAAAAAAGAAAAAAGGATCAATGCGCACTGCACAGCCTCTGGTTCCTTTCTGATTACGTCCGTCTGTCTGTTCAGAGTGGGGGGGTTCCTCAGTAGCCTTTTCGGAATAGCAGAGTCTTTAGAAAAAAATAGAAAACCCCACTATTATGATGAATGGAAGTCTATTTTCGGAAAGGCGGGGTGTAACCGTCAGTGTTGATTTTGTTGTTGTTTAGAGAATAGCTGTACAGATGTTGAGGTGTCACTAAAGCAAAATATAATGGAGCCAGTTGTACTGGAAAGTAGAGACCCTCATATTTCCTTTGATGGGTTTAATGTGTATATAGTAAGAGTACGTAATACATAGTTGGTCTACAAAAATCAGTCAAAAAGCTGGAAAATGCCTGGCAAGGTGGAGGACGCTGCTGTGAGAATGGCTGGCAGTGTGTGTGTGTGTGTGTGTGTGTGTGTGTGTGTGTGTGTGTGTGTGTGTGTGTGTGTGTGTGTGTGTGTGTGTGAGGGAGAGAGAGATAAAGTGTCTGCTCTGTGATTTCAGTAAATAGACAGATCTCCTCTCCACCCCCCCACCCACAGGGGAGAGGGCACCTTCAGAGACTGTCCACTGAGATGAGTGAGATGCTGGGCCTTCACGTAGAGCAGGCAGTCAGCAGTACAGAGCCACAGCAGGGACCCAGACTGTGTGCTTAGAGCCCAGGGGAAGAGAGTGGGGGTGATCAGGGAAACAACTGCAAAGGGGACAGGAAACGTTTATTGCCCCCCCCTGTGATTTATGGATTATGGATTTTTAATGGTTTGATGTGCACGCCTGCAGATTTTTCTAGGAGAGAGGACTCTGTATCTGACTGCAGGGCTGTCTCCATTTTCCTGCTGTAACAAGGTCAACCACTCTGTCCCACTCTGCTTTTCTCCTCTGAGGGGTTCATGAATACATTCAGACTGGATTCATTTTAAATAAGTCATACATGTTTGGTGGACAGGAAGTGGTCATCACAGGACTGGGTTCACTCTGCAGAAATGCTGATATTCAATTATAGGGATATTTCAACATTTTGGCAAATTCGCCTATTGCCATTACCTTTAATTGTCGGTGCAAGCTGTTTTGAGATCAGTGAACGCAACGCAGGTACACTGCATTTTTCCACGGTCCCCTCATCAAACTAACACGCTATGAAATAATTATGTAATATTACGACACATGAAGCAAATCTTCAGAACTCAGGTTGTGTTGGTCAAACTGTGTTTTCAGTTTCAGGTGTCATACTTATGTCAGATTGTCTCTAACACACGCTACAGTTTGACTTTTTTTCTAGTAAACGGGCAGCGTAGCGTGACTAGTTAAGCCAGTGGTTGTTTGCGGAGCTCTGCCTGGTGCTGATCGCCGGCAGTGGCGGCGGAGCTTCCTCCATAACAATGCGCCGCTACCGGCTCTGGGTCAGCTTGGAAAGGGTGCACTCACGGCTTGAGTTTGCGTCTTTCTTTTCTTTTTTGAGTTTCAATCAGGATTCTAGCGAGGCGACCGCCTCAAAACTTTTAATGCAGAAAAAACTCTGATGTTTGTGATGGAAGCAAGTTTTCAGTGCATTTGTGGTGATCTCGGGAGAATGGAGATAACTTTCTGTGAACTGATGAGGCGACAGAGAGCCGGTCCCGCACTGTGGATCTTGGAGCATGTGAATCACATGCTGCAATGAACCTGTTGCCTAATTTAAATAAAACAGCCAAATAAAACAGACCTAAAATGACAGTTATTTTTGTGTAGTTGTGTGTTGCCTGGTGTTATGTGCGTAATGGGAAGCCGCCGTTCGGTGCGCAATGTTTGCGTGTGTAGACGGGCCCGTGGCGAGTTTGTGTCCAGGGCCCATGGTCATGATAATCCGTCTATGCTTGCGCTTCTGAAGTCACTCTGCTAAGCGGCCATGTGTGAGGGTCAAAGGTCAGAGGATGTTGTTATGATGCTACAGTATGTGAAGCCCTTTGATACAAACTGTTTGTAAAAAATGGACTATACAACTAAACTCGCCCTGCCTCACATGTGCATGCTACCTTGCTGAACTGCAGGAACTGCGCTGTGTGTCCACACAAGTTCAATCACTGTTTTGTGGGCGGCTGTGACTCAGGTGGTAGAGTGTGAATACGAGGAAATGATTAGCTCCCAAAAGCCACCAACAGAGCTGTATGAATGTGTGTGAAAGGGTGAAGGCGACCATTGCAATGTAAAGTGTTTTGAGTGGTCCGAGTGACTAGAAAAGCGCTATAGAAAAGTGCAAGTCCATTTATACCATTTTTTATACCAGAGTTCAGAATTCTTCTAAATGCAGATAAAACAAAACTCATGGTGCTCTTTGGTTTGGCATTTTGCAGTCAGAGCTCAAACTCCAAAGTCTGGTATCTCTGAATGTATTCAAGTCCATGATAAATTCCATTACATCCAGGCTTCAGGAATGCAAAGGTTTTATTTGAGTGCAAATGTTTGACTAATCTTGTGAATTCTTTTAACTAATTGTCTATCGATTTATTTTTGAAAATTCAATTGTTGTTGTACAGTATTCTATTTCTTCTTAATGTGACAATGTGTTGAAACTTTATGTGATGCCATTCTTGGCCAGGTCTCTCTTGCAAAAGAGATCTTGGATCTCAATGGGAAAAACCCGGTTAAATAAAGGTTATATAATAATAATAATTAGAAGAATGCAGCCATGCGATTTAGCTCAGACTGGTTCAGAGAGAAAGAGTCTGTGTACTGGGATGGTACGGCATAACTTATTGTTCTGTTGATGTGGCAGTTATTACCATGCCACACACCAGCTGATCGCTCCTCCTCCTCCTGTCTGCAGAACCTGCACTTTGACAGAGTGATGAGCATCAACCGCAGTCTCTGTTTATAGTAGTAGAGCAATCACACTGAGAGAGGATGGAGCTGACCAGGAATTAATGTGAGCGGTTCAGCCAGACTGTCTACAGAGTGTTTCTTTTTATGGCTTTTCTCTCTCTAGCTCCCTCTCCCTCCCTCTGTCACACACTTACACACACACAGAGGTCTGGCCCTGGTCTTGACTCCAGGTATTTTAAACTCACATGTGTCAGTATTTAATCCTCCTGCTGTCCTCCTGGGTCAAGGAAGAAAGGAAGGAAGGACAAAGGGAAAGATTGGAGGAAAGAAGGGGAAAAAGGAATGGAAAGATAGAAGGAGGGAGGGAACAGATTGGGTCAAAAAGGAAGGAAGAAGTAAGGACGAAGGGAAGGAAGGAAGGAAGAAAGGAAGGAAGGGATTGTGGAAAGAAGGAAGGGAAACGAGAAGCCATAGAAGAATATTTCTATGGCTGAACCTGGCGTTTGGTGGGATTCGCTGCCATATTGCCCAATGTTTGACTTACCGGTTGCTTCCCGATCATCACCTGTAGCTGGGCCTGCAAGCTCTTCCTGGCAGGCCGGCGTCTTGCTCCAGTGGCGCCGTGCCGGTCCCGTGCTCTGGTGTCCTGCACGTGTCGACCTCCGTCCGTCATCATGCGGTCGCGGCTTTGTCAGTTAATTTTGGTTTAGACGAGACAATAACTAAAATGATAATTCACTCTTGAGGTGGAGGGGTCCTTCCCAGCGTCACTCGCTTGACTTTTCCCGGGGCGGCAGCCTCTTCAGTCCACGAGACTCCTCTTTGGCTTCTTCCCAGACTGCCCAGCTCCTTCCGTTCACGTCCGACTTAAGCGGCCAGGTAACCAGGCAACCAATTAAACATTACACAGTATGGCAGCCCCCCTTCTCATCTACTAAAGTTACCCCAACAGGAGGAAGAAAGAAGGAAGGAAGGAATGGAAAAAGGATTGTGGAAAGAAGAGAGGGAAAAGGAAGGAAAGAAAGATGGAGGGAAAAGATTTGTTCAAGGAAGGAAGAAGGGAAAGGGAAGGAAAGAAAGATGGAGGGATAGAGAACAGATTTCAAAAGAGGAAGAGGAAGAAGTAAGGATGAATAGAAGGAAGGCAAAAAGGATTGTGGAAAGAAGGATGGGAGAAAGGAAGGAAAGGAGGAAGGATGGAGGAAGAGAGGAGATTAGGTCAGTTTGACCCAGGACAACAGGAGGGTTAAAAACCCTTTCACCCACAGATCCCACTCCCTCACTCACCGCCGCAGCTTCCTGCTCAGCTCTGTGATGACTGCACACATACAATCAGACTGTCCCATGCAGACTTTAAGTGCCTCACGTTGACAGTTTGAGCAGCAGCTCAGGGAAAAAGTCTCAGTGGTACAAACATCAGCAACCAGCCTCAGGCCAAATGAAATAGGTGGAAATGAATCACACACTTCTTCCAGGTGGATGGGGACTGACAGATCTATCAAAGGAATGATACTCAGTGCAGTGTTTGTGGTAGAGATCAGCTGATCTTTTAGATGATAAATAAGTGAATCTTCTTGTTTCTAACCACAGAGCATGGATTTACAACACAGAGCTTCTTATATGTGTTTTCTTTTTTTGTAGCAAAAGATCATGGTCTTAAAGGAGGAGCTTCAGTCTGGGAGCATCTGTTCCTCTTGTCTCTCTGTCTGTTCAGACTCTGACATTATGCACTTTTTAATCAAAGGCGGTGCGTCCTGATCATCCCCTGTGTTCTATAAATTGTGTAAAGAGGACATGACTTCACAAAAACAGTGATAAATTGATGGTGAACGCACCCTAAACCTCTGAGTTAACCTTTTCTCTCCCTCTGCTTTATCTAATGACACCTCTATGTTTACTGTTATAAACTTCTATCCCTTCCTCTGAGTTATGGACAGAAGAAAGGGAAAAGGAGGGAGGAAGCAGATTTGTTTAAGGAAGGAAGAAAGAAGGGAAAAATGATTGTGGAAAGAAGAAAGGGAAAAAGGAAGGAAAGAAAGATGGAGGGAGGGAACAGATTTGTTCAAGGAAGGAAGAAAGAAGGAGGGGAAAAAGGAAGGAAAGAAAGATGGAGGGAGGGAACAGATTTGTTCAAGGAAGGAAGAAGGGAAAGAAGGAAAGGAAAAGGGAAGGAAAGAAAGATGGAGGGATAGAGAACAGATCAGGTCAATTGGATCAAAAGAGGAAGGAAGAAGTCGGAAGGATGGAGGGGGTGGAAGGGAAGGAGGGACAAAGGATTGTGGAAAGACGGGAGGGAAAAAGGAAGGAAAGAAAGATGGAGGGAGGGAACAGATTTGTTCAAGGAAGGAAGGAAGGGAAAAGGATTGTGGAAGGAAAAAAGGGAAAAGGAAGGAAAGGCGGTCTGTGCTCAGCTCTTTTCTCTCCGTCTGCTTTGCCTAATGACACCTCCATGTTTACTGTTATATAAACTCTTCTTTTCCTTCTCCTGAAGACCAAATCAAATGCTGGTTAATGTTACCGAAGGATCGCTGGCATTTTCCTTTCCTTTTCTCTGAGTCACAGCCTGTTCTGTGTTGGTGTGTAGGAGGAAGGAAGGCCGGCGGTGGACTAAACCACTGAGACAGCCCTGTTAGAAGAATTATTATATGACAGACTGATAGCTGTTAAAAAGAATAGCAGATGGGTGTTGCTTCTGATCTACTGAATCCATTTAATTCAAATTCATAAGATCCCAATTTGATTCAGTGTTGATTGATGTAGAGATATTTAAGTTTTTATTCCAATTTTGCTTGGATATGACAGAGATTTTCACAGAACTAATGCTGCAATTTGTATAAGGATGAAACTCTCTGATTTGGTGCATTACTGAATATTTTTATGTTTACATTAAAAATTTACCCCAAATCTATTACATTAATGCAATGTGCATTAATGTTTTCTTCCTAAAGAGGAACTATGCAGGATATGTACCTCAACTATGCTACATTTTTACCTTAATTAAACATGTTTGGAGTAACTGTGGTGGTTCAATTAAGGGTTTGTAACTAGTTCCAGGGAGAATGGAGGCTCTCTGTCTTCCACCTAGCGTCTCTTGGCTGAAAACCAACCTTGTAAGATCAGAGCCTCTGACCCGGTGTCTCAGCTCTCGTCTCTGCGGCACCGCCACAAATGTAATGCGCTAACCCGTAATCTCTTGTTTATGACAGATAAGACTACACAAATATACACTTCGTATATGACACAAAATGTTATCTACTGCACTATCGACTGATTTCTTGCTTAATTGTAAATAAATGCACATGGCCAGGAGGAGGGTTAGCAAAACAGTGACCGCAAAAAGCGACCAAACTCACATAGTTCCTCTTTAAAGTGTATATTTTGGGGATTTTTGTTTTAAACTGTTTGGAAGAGGGAAATGGACTGTTGTCTGTTTGGGAAATGGACCTTGGTGTTTGTCTACTCTTTCAAACTATTCAAACTTTATTTTACCAATAATACTCGGTTACAGTATCTTGTCCAAAGAATGGAGGAGCTGGAATCAAATCACCAACTAGTGGACAGCCCCATCTGCTCACCCCTATCTGTCACTGGACACCTTCAGTGACATATTTAGACCAAGGACCAGTTAACTGGAGAGGACTTGTCCAGTTGGAGACAAGTCCTGTCCTCATTCAGGAGATGGCTCATTCTTGGGTCAGAGGTTAAGCTGAGGGTTGGACCAATAGTGCTGCTGGAAATAAAAGCAAGTCTACGAAATGTCCCCAGATGACAGCTAGACCTGTGTGACTGTTCTGGTGCTGTGATGAATCACAATAACATAGCTGTGAGTCGCAGGAAGCAGATTGTTCCTGCCAGAGCCCATACAGCAAGACATATTTTATCAGTGTAACACACACACACACATACACACAAACACACAAGCCAGGTGCAGGGTCTCTGAGCAGGAGACACCGGGCAAAGCTGCATGTGCGTCTCCTCTTCACACCTGTCAGCTCTTTGCTATGATGGATCACCTCTGCACTGTATCCATGTGTGTGTGTTACTGGGGGACCGGGCCAGGTTGTGGCTCTCTAGTTTCAGCAGAGCAGAACCATGTTGGGCCAGATGACCCGTTTCCATCAGGGCCACAGATCTGTCTCCTAGGAGACGCTCACTCACTGCTTCACAGACAGACTGTCACTGCCACACTGCACTGTCCAACCATGAGACATGGACTTGACTTTTTTTTATTCATGATTCACATGAGCCTCAGAAATGATCCATTTACTTTGGAGGTCTGCCTCCCCCAGCATGCACTGGGTTACATGCTGTCATTCCGACATCCCACTATTCCGACACGCGAATGCGCCACCATTCCGACAAGGCTTTCAATATAAGGAAATGTGCATTACTCAACAGGTGACTCCCTTCTTAAAAGGTGTCAGGAGAGGGTGGCATCGGTCTGAAATCAATACACATTCATCCAGGACTGTGAATGAAATCCTAAAAGGAGGCGGAGCTTATGCTCATCAAATCTTTCCGACTTTCCATTCCGACATCCCACCAGTCCGACATAGGCCTCTAATTGTCTAAATGGCAACACTTCATTTTCTATCAAACGTCCCATCATTCCGACAATTTTTTCCGGTCAGAATGAAGTTATTTTTTCTTTTTATAAACATCCTGCCTTTCCAACAATTCCTTTAATAGCGTTTTTTTCCCCCCGTTAGATTTAGTGACATATTTGTTTAACTCAGAGAAGGGACGGAGGACTCAAATTCTCACAGAGGGTGAGTAGATAATGAGTGAAATTTGAATTTTGGGTGAACTATCCCTTTAAGACATGCTGATAGAGGAAGACCCACATGTGTGTAATGACACAGCAGAGAACAGACAGGGACTAGTCCGCCTGTCTAGCCTCTACCTGCTCTATTTACTAAACTTAACCAACTCCTTTCTTCATTGCCTAAATCTAACCAGTGCAAAATCTTTTACGGGGAAAAAAAAATGCTATTAGAGGAAATTGTCGGAAAGGCAGGATGTTTATAAAAAGAAAAAATGCCTTCATTCCAACCGGAAAAAATTGTCGGAATGATGGGATGTTTGATAGAAAATGTGTTGCCATTTAGACAATTAGAGGCCTATGTCGGACTGGTGGGATGTCGGAATGCAAAGTCGGAAAGATCTGATGAGTATAAGCTCCGCCTCCTTTTAGGATTTCATTCACAGTCCTGGATGAATGTGTATTGATTTCAGACCGATGCCGCCCTGTCATAATACTGACACGATTTACAAAAAAAGTCTGCAGTGTCTCTTCTAGTTCCGGGTTGCCTTGACCCTACTGATTCTGATAATTATGATATTCATGAGATTAATCACGATTAATATTATATTAATATTTTAATTGATTGACAGCACTATATACAAATCCAACCATTTAGCACTTTAAAAATAGTTCAATTGGAGATATAGCAGGAACTAAAATTGAGTTAAAATTGCATGTTGAAATGTGTTTTTAAGAGGGGATTGACTTGCTCCAGAGGGTGGGGGCTCAGGCTGACAATAACGTCTGGGGACCTGGACTAACATTTGACAACAAGCTCACAACCTGTGTGTGATTTCTGATCCTAATATGTCCTTTGAAGCTCGGTGGCCAAAGTGGTGCAATCCCTCTTTGCTCAGCTCAGGCATGGAGCCCAAATTAAATCATAACTATTGTCTGCTGATTTGAAAAAGGTCATGAATGCTTTTATTTCTTCAAGACTAGACTAGACTGTTGTAATTCATGTTAATCAAGTATCAATAGACAGAGGATCAATAGCCTGAAGACCAACACTGCTGTTAGACTTTTAAGTCACACTAAGAAAAATGATATCACAACAGTCTTGGCTGCCTTTCACTCTTTACCTGTGCATTTTAGAATCAATTAAGATTTTATAACTTTGTTAAAGCCCCCTAGCTCCCCCAGATATTGAGCCTCACCATTTCCTGAGTACCCCCAGCAAAGCCCTGCTCACTGTTCTACAATCACAACTCGTTATCAAAGCTGACCAGGTCTTTGTGGTTGGCCCACCCTGTATCTCCCTCTTGTTAAGACTCAATTTGATCTCATAGACTTTACATTGACTGTTGTTTTTGTGGTATATTTTGTAGTATTTTTCACTATAGTATATATCAATGCGCTACATCATGAGGAAACACATTGAACACATGCTACGAAATCACTGTTTTATCTGTTGTGTTTGTCGAGTTGATATTTCGTTTTGCTTATGTTCTGTGTGTGCTATCTTTAGTTGCTGTGTGTTGAGACTTGACACTTTTTATTCAGTAACTAAAACACACTAAACTCAAAGTATTTATTTAATTATTATTCCCATGTGAACTGCTCACATGGGAATACTCCTTCAGGCAAAATGTCCATATCCTCATCAGCTGCTTGTAGATCTTGGAGAATTGCACAGTGGGTTGTTATCATCTGGGGAGGGACTGAGGGACTCCCACTGAACAGGTCACTGGCAAAGGCTGATTGGGAGCCACTCCAATCAGAGCGCTCAGTGTGGTCTGTCCTTTCTCCTGGATATCGAAATTACACTGCGACTGTGTTAGTCAGCTGGTCGGCTGAGAAAGCACTGGCAGCGATCTGTCTGTCAGTGATGTTTGGCTCCTGGATGTGAAAGGGGTTGTTGTTTTTAAGCGCACAATGATAATGGTAGAGATAATGTGATGTCACGGTCAATAGCAGCTGATCTACTGTATTGGAATCAAAATATAGACATGTAACTTAATATGCAAATAACCATTCGATTTTTCATTCAAAATTTCCTTTACTTACCCTCCCACATCCTTCTTTCTTCTTTTGTTCTTATTTATCATATTATTTTTTAGAATTTAGAAGTTTTAGCAGTTATCATTATTATCATTCTATCTATTATTATTGTAGGAGCCATTTTAGCATTTATTTTGGGGTTTATTGTTGTAACTTGTTACAATAAATCAGTCACATACTAAACACCAAAATAAAGGCTAAAATTGCTCCTACAATAATTGTAACCTCCGTTGACACCGTTCATGCCGATGTATGTTATTTGTTTTGTATTTCACGATGAAAGTAAATGCGTTTAAAAAGTAAACATTGCTCGTCCGTTACCAAGAGGAACACAAACGTTATTTATAGCCGATATCTTCTCCTGGTATGAGCGGGAGGGGCGAGTTACAAAGGGATTTCCACATGGTGTCTTTGTTTTGTGTCTGAGAAACAGAACTGACCTCCAAATGTGGATTGAATGTCAGTGATGTTATTGTCTGTGGCAATGACTAATGTGCTTCTCTGACAGGAGTGAAAATGTTCACAGGTCTGTAGACACTCCTCATGTCAGGTTATGGCAAGGCTAACAGAGAGGTCAGCATCAGTGACCTTTGCATTATTTAGTCCCGTCTAAGCCAAATCAGCACAGCACTACGAACTGTGGGTTATAAAATTTTGATGTAAGCAGTTATGAGACAAGAGTTTTGAACTGAGAGCTGCCTCTCATCTCAGCAGCCAGGCTCCTGCTCCGACAGCATGAAAACACTGATGAGAAGATCTAACGTGGGAATAAACGTCAGACGTTTCAGGTGAGGTGAATTATTCTCCCTGTTTCTGTTGCGTTCACACATGAGAAGATGCTCCTGTAATGAATAAGAGCAAAACAACAGAAGAAGACATGAGATGCAGTGAACAGCAACAAAACAACTGGCCTGCTGGGAAAATGAGAACGAGACTACAAGGACGCAGGGAAGGAAGTCAGGAGGAGAGAAGTCTGGGATAAAGGAAAAGAGGAGGAACCTGTCAACTCCATGTTCATGTTGTGTACACACATACATAATAGAATAGTATACGTATACTTTATTCATCTCCTTGGTGGGAAATTCAAGTTGTCCAGCAGCTTACAAGAACACATGACAGCAAAGATAACACACAAAGAGCAATAAATAACCTAAAATGATATAAATTCAAAGTATAACCTAAAGCATTGTGCATCTTGATGGCAGCAGGAATGAAGGATTTCCTGAATCTTTCTGTTCTGCAGGTCAGCGGGGTCACCCAGGATGCCTTCTGCTTACACCCCATGCTGTTGTACAGTATGTCAGCACTGGTGTGATTCTGTTGTAGGCATGAGGCCGCAGGCCAAGTACCACAGATAATCACACCAAAGATCAATGTATCAATCAAAAATTCACATGGGGGCGGGGCTAGTGTGGTGGCCAAGGCTGCCACAAGCTGTCTGTAAAATTGGTTGGATGCCCCTGGTGCCCCCTGCCAATCAGAGTCAGTAAAGGTAGCTGTCATTATCACAACCTGTGTGTGAGTATATGTGATCAAACCTGCAACTTGTAAATAGTCAGTAAAACAAGCACAAGGTGAATGACTCCAGAGAGATACAGGCCATTCATTACAAGATGGTGCAAATGACTGCAGATAGACACTAAATTATACACATACAAAACAACCACAAAGGGGTGTTTCCTGTCTTGTTCCTATGTCAGATACTGTATCAGAGGAAGATTTACATGTCTGGGTCGTGTGCTCTGGAATTTGCATTGTCATTTATTTTCATGATTTCATGTTGACATACTGCATGTGTTATACTGAATAACCTGTTTTATATCTCAGCAGCTGGCCTCAGTCAAGCCTCAGTCCACAGAGAAATACACACAGACAGCCTGTCTTCAGAAAGGTGAGACTTAAAACCAACCATCAGGACTTCATGACTTTTGTAACTTTGTGATGTCACAACAAAGCCGTCACTGCTCTCAGCCATGTCTCTTGGATCTACCATCCATCATTAGAGGATTTGGTTTACCTGTAATTTGCAATAATTTTATTTGCTCACCCAGATCGGGCAAGGCAAGGCAATTTTAATTGTATAGCCCGTTTTACAGTTTGTCTCAAAGGGCTTTACATATAGCATCATGACAACATCCTCTGTCCTTAGACCATCACATCCACTGAGGAGAAACCAGCACGGTCTGCAGCTACGTTAAGAGATTGTGTTAATATTTTCAAAACCAGGTTTATACTCATAGACATTTACTTATTTGACACAAAAACTCAACACACTTCCTCAAAGAAAAGGTTGGATACACATTTGTTTAAAAGCATAGCAAACAAAAAGAGTGATTTCCATATTATTGACGTTAAGGTGATTACTTAACCTCACTTTGTAGTTTCTTTAAAGTATTTGCCTAATGGGAAAATGTAAATGTAAATTTGAATCTGTTGACTCACCAGAGCCATGTTTTACCACTGTCCTGTTCTGGTTTCATTGCATATAGATGCAGGGGTCACACTGTGGTGCTGAATAAAATAATCACCTAATTAATTACATTTTTGAACACTGCAAAGAGCTGGTATTTAGACAACAACACACTGCTGATCTAAACGGCTACTTTCTCGCCTAAAAATGTTTGAAATAAAGTTGATGTACAGTATTTACAGAGTTTGGAGCTCAAATGAAATCAGCTTCTGACTGCTGATTTCGGCTCAGGTAGGAGGCAGGCTAAAACTATATACTTCCAGTGTTTAAGCTAAGCTAATTACGGGCGATTCAGCTCTATCTCTACTGCACGCACAGTCGAAAAGGATGGTGTCTATCTGCTGGTCATCAACTTGGGAATGAGGCAACACATGAAAAAAAAAAAGTTGGCGTATCCCTTTAAAAAGCTTATACACCAAACAACACCTTTGACTAATACGAGACACAACCTTCACAGAGACTGAATGCCCTCAGGCACAGCACTGCTTTGCATATGAGCTCCACTGGCATTAGCCAGAGGGCTGAGGAAACGGGAAGACTTAGAGACGAGGACGGATGGGTGGCTCGTGACCTTGTAAATATCGGAGAGGACAGGGTTACGATGCTTAGTGTTGGACCTGAGGTTGGACATTAGAGTCTAAGCTGGCGTCACTGCTGCTCCTGGCCAAGGTGAGTCCTGTTACACATTTGGAAAATGAATAGGTCCAGGCTCCAACACTTCATTCCGATGACCACATATTTTAACACAACTGAGTATTGAAATATATAAAGTAGAGTGATATCACAGTGACGTAATAATATCTCGTGAAAGTATGTCTTGTCAGGCCTCAGTACACAGGCTGGTTATAGGGATTATTTATTTATTTATTATGAATTTTTGTTCTTTTTTTTCCCAAAAGCTGGGCGCTAGTTAATGATGAATTACTCCAGATTATTTAAAAGCCCAAAAGTTGCAAAGAGAGAGAGAGAAACATAGAGGTATCTTCCGTTTTATCCAAAATGTTCATTCAATTTATTTTCACTCCGGTTACAACTAGTGTCTCTCTGTACACATAGGCTTACATTAGGGATCAGCCTCTCGGCTAAAACAGGGCAGTTTACAGCATATTCACTAAAAATGGTTAATAAAATTGGAGTTTGGCATCGCAAAGAATAGTTCCACAGGAGGTTGATTTAGTTTGTAACTTATTTTCACGAGTAACGTAGCCTCTAAAATAACAAAAATAAGAATCCATAGATGGTTACCATGGAGATGGTTACAACAACATGACATGGCGGAGTAATTTGTTTAGTGATGAGTTAGGCGTGCCATCATGCTAATTTGGGCACGTTCTGAATGTCTTCTTGACCAATCACATTGCTTGGTCGGAACTACTTGTTACTGCACGCACAGTCAAAAGGATAGAGTGACATGACAAATGTTAATAAAACTACATATTGCTCTGCTCTATATGAATTCTCAGGTAACTCCTCAAACCATGAAGCTGAAGGTTCTTGTCCTGCTGCTCCTTGTTGAGAATGTGGAATCTCTGAGAAATCCTGAGATTGTACATTACCCTTACGACTACAAACGGAACTGGACACTGGCACAAAACTTCTGCAGGACACATCACACTGACCTGGTCACAATCAGAAATGAGGAGCAGAATGATGAAATTGGTGATAAGGGCGGCTGGATAGGTTTGCACCGAAAGAACGCGAGCAGTCAATGGAAATGGTCCAGAGGAGAAGAGATAGCTCATGTCACCACCTGGGAGTCAAACAGTAAGCACCGTCAGCATGTTATGTCTGAATGATGTCATGCTTTCATGATTTTAGTCCAGTAGCCTAAAGATATTTTGCAGATTATATTTTTAGTCTCAAATATGTTAAAGGGATAGTTCAACATTTTGGCAAATTGGTCCATTGCCATAATTCCTATAGTCATAGCAACTCAAAACTAATCAAAGTCATCAAATACACAATTCAGCAACTCCAAAACACTCTTGTGGACAAGTTGTGATGAGGAAAACTAAGAAATCCCATTAGTCTCAGTAGCGACCAGCTCACAGCTCGGCCGTTCTAAAAATAGCTTACCGACAGTTAAAGGTAACGAACCTACTGCTATGACTATGGGGATTATGGCAATGGGCCAATTTGCCAAAATGTTGAACTATCTCTATAACAAATTTATTTTATTCATAATAGAGGCCTATCCCGGCAATCTACAATAATCTATAACATTATGCTTAAAGGGCAAATATGAACCCAAAATGATATTTTGTGGAGGGCAGGCAGCAGTTTTTGTAAGCCTGAATAGATGCAAGTTATTATCGAATTAAGTTAGAGGTGAACTGAGTCCAGATTATTATTTTGGGGTATATATTAGGCCCAGTGGGCAGAGCCACACCTTTTAAATGGGCTGCCTTGGCCCGGCTCAGGCTGTTGGCTGCAGAGGAGATCCATGTGATAAATTAAGTTAAGTTCACTTTATTGCCACATATAATTACAAGTAATTACAGTGAAATTCTTATGTACCTTACAACGAAGCTCGCAAAAAATCAATAAATGCAGCAGTGGATAACGTTACATAACATATACATGTACTACACTGATGTTGCAAGGTTGGTTTTCAGCCGTGAGATGCCAGGTAAAGACAGAGAGCCTCTGTTGTCACTCGTAACAAGTCACAAGTCATGTAGTTAACGATCACAATTACTCCGGAGCTTTTTAAATAAGGTTCAAATGTAGAATAGCCATGGGAGAAATCCTGCTTATTTCCTTTTCAAATCAAAGTCTCTGGATATTTGTATATCATTCAGAAGTCTGTTGGGGTTTGGCCCAAAGTGCAGTAGTGCATGGAAGTGTATGTGTGTGATGTAGAGTTCAACAGTCTGTTGGCCTAAGGGAAGAAACTCCTCCTCATCCTCTCCGAGTTGCTCTTCAGCTGTCTATAGCGCCTCCCTAAGGCAACAGGGAGAACAGTCCATTGTTTGGGTGGTTGGGGTCACTGGTGATCCTCTTTGCTCTGGCCCTGCAGTGGCTATTGTGGATGTCCTGCAGGTTTGGGAGGACGGTCCTGATGGTCTGAGAGCCAGCTGGTCCTTCTTGGTGGCGTTACCCATCCTGTTGGTGATGCTCCCACTCAGGACACTCTCTGTGGTACAGGTGTAAAAGTTTCTGAGTGTACTGAGTGGGAGTTTGAAGTCCCTCAGTCAAGAAAGGCCACCAGCGCTTTTTAAATTTTTTTTTTATCTGAGGAGACTAAGGTGTTAATAGGAGAGGTTGTGTGATGTCCACCCAGGGTTGGAGGTTCCTCTGCTGCTTCCTGGCAAAGTCCACTCTTAACTCCTTTGTTTTGCAAGTGTTGAGTTTTAAGTTGTTATCCTCACTCCACGAGGTGGTTGATCTCAGTCTGGTGAGCTGACTCGTCGAGATGAGGCCCACTACAGCTGTGTCATCTGCAAATTTTATGATGATGGTATTGGAGTCTGTGTACATTGTGTGTGTGTGTGTGTGTGTGTGTGTGTGTGTGTGTGTGTGTGTGTGTGTGTGTGTGTGTGTGTGTGTGTGTGTGTGTGTGTGTGTGTGTGTGTGTGTGCGCGTGCGTGTGTGTGTGGGGGGTGTGTGTGTGTGTGTGTGTGTGTGTGTGTGTGTGTGTGTGTCTTTCCTGCCTATATGATTTTGTATTTGTGAGATGGCACATCTCAAGGGGCTATCTGTGGAAAATAAAGACAGAGATGCCCATGGGTCACAAATACAAAGGTCTAGTGAACTTTCAATGCTGCCTGATCCCTTGCAGAACAGTGGTGACACTATGGTGAACCAGTCAATGGATACTGCATCCATAAAGTACAGTCATCAGTTATAAAATAACCTTAACGTAACGACCTGGGCAGGAGCAACTATTTGGGATGGAGACGAAGATGCTTTCTTGGAGCTTGAGCCATTTTTGTGTTTCTGTGATGCCAGTCAGGAGCTATAGCCTAACTTCACCATGAGAAATTATTATCTTTACTTTTTTCTTCTTGTAGATCAACCCGGAAATGAACTCTGTGCTTTTAAGCGCAACGATAAGAAATGGGAAAGCGATATCTGTGCTACTGACCGTGGTTTCCTGTGCTTCGACGAGAGGCTGGTTCTGGTGAAGGAGAGAAAGACTTGGGAAGGAGCACTACAGTACTGCAGGGAGATGAGGGCAGTGGACATAAGTAAGCCTGCGTCAGTGGACCAAAACTATCGCTATGATCTTGCCACCCTAAAGGTAGAAGATGACCAGAAGTTTGCAAATGAGATTATACAACAGGCTGACGACAGACAGGTATGATTGTTTACCAAAGTGTGCTTTGTAACCAACCAAACGAGTGTTCTGTGTTAATGTGCTAAATGTTGGTAGGTGTGGACGGGCCTGCGTTACCTGGCTGGTGGTTGGATGTGGGTTGGCGGAGAAACAGTGGAGAGCCAGGATTTTGTGAACTGCCCAAAGAAGAATCTCTGTGCCACTGTGGTGAAAAACAACCCTGTAAAGTTTGCTAGAAGAGACTGTAACGTGACACTGAACTTTCTTTGTTACATGAAGGATTAAAAACAAAATACCCCAGAGTTTGGGTTATTTAACATAGAGCTGTGAGAAGTAAATGTACATTGTCAGTGTATTACCTGCAGTAGAGTGCCAGCACAGAGTCAAACCAAGCTTCATCTATAAAACACTTTAAAGGGATAGTTCACCCAAAATTCAAATTTCACTCATTACCTACTCACCCTCATGTCAACTTTTTCAGTGTCCATCGTGCCTTCTCTGAATTACCGGGAGGGTGGGGGGGGGGTCCATATAATGGTTGTCAATGGACACCAACTTTCTTAGTCCAAAAAGACACACCAAAAAACATCCAGATACCTCCATGTTGCTCGTCTGTAATGTCCCTCTTGTATTGAAGCCCCGACATGAGAAATTGTTCCGGAAAAAATTAAATAAGTCTATATTTTTAGCTTGTTTGTAGTGTATGCTCCCAGTGTCTCGGTTCACTGCTCCACCGGCGGAACAGTTTCTCATGTCGGGACTTCAATACAAGAGGGACATTACGGACGAGCAGTATGGAGGTATTTGGATGTTTTTTGGTGTGTCTTTTTGGACTAAGAAAGTTGGTGTCCATTGACAACCATTATATGGACAAATACCGCTGCGTGGACCGCCCAGTAACTCAGCGAAGGGACGGAGGACTCTGAAAATTCTCACAGCTCTTAGTCAACATGAGGGTGAGTAGATAATGAGTGAAATTTGAATTTTGGGTGAACTATCCCTTTAAATACAATAAAAGCGTAGCACAAAGTGCCTTACATGCTTAAAAGCAACCACCACCCCACCCCGACACACACACATTGCATGTCGCACATCAAGAAATGTTTCAATGTAAGACTGTTTATCTCATTCATTTGTGATGTTATTGTTGTCACTATATTCATGATCACTTATCTTATTATTGTTAATCATTTTACACACACACACTTTTGATTTATTTTGATTTATCTCATTTTTCTCTCTTAAGTTTTTATTCTATGACGTTTATTGTTGTTTGGTTTCATTGAGTCTTTATGCATTGGTAACATAGTCTTTGTAACATTCATGCCAATAAAGCAAATTGGAATTTAAAAGAGAGCAAGGAAGAGAGAGCTCTTTATTGATAGGCTATGTTCTGCAGTATTATTTATTAGGAGCGATGAGTCGCTGCATGGCATGATATGTGCATGACTGTAGAACCGGTTCAGGGGCCCAGTGTGCGACCACACCATGGGCAGAGCTGTAGGTGTATAGTAGTGACCCCCCAGTAATGTTCTTGTTATGATGTTTAAGTTCTGTGATTTCTGACTGAAGGGGAGAACTGGAGAAGGAAAACTGAGGTTTTGGTTGCACAGGGGGCTGGGCCAGGGGAGTGAGCTTTCTGTTTGCCAAGACACATGCCCTCCTAAAGGGCTCATGCATGCCACTATGTTAAACATGATATTGCCACCTGCTGGTGTGTATGGAGCCTGGGATATGACATGCAAGAAAAAAAATCATAATTTGTGGCCACAAAATACTAATTCGTTCCCACGAAATAATGTAACGTGCACATGAAATACTAACGTACTCCTGGACACATAGGCGCTGATTCTGTGGGCCTACTGACCAGGTTTAGCACCCACTCGGGGGAGGGGGGGGGCAGCATCTCTGTTAAGATGAATAAACACAAATCGCTGCAGAGTGTGAGCCTGGCACAGAGGTGCGCACTCTGGCGCATCTGACACAATCGGTTGACGGCAGCGAAAAGAAACTGGCTCTGCTCCGCGACTATTTTGCGTCCGACGTCTACAGTATGCTAAGCACATGTTTTTATTGATACTGTAGCATCCGACCCAACATAACTACAACAACATAACACAAACTTATCTGACAGCTCTCACTTCTTCCTCTGCTCCTCCTCACTCACTCACCTACACACAGACAGCTGGTGGATCCTGGTCACCTGAAGGCGTCAGTGTGGTGAACTGGATGTGGCTCTGCTGATCCCACATGAAACACAAACACAGAGCAGGACAAACTGAGGCTCCCAGGGGCCCACCAGTTCACTGAACAATGTTCTCAGCCCAGGAGGACATGAAACATTGATGAGAGACCACGTCAGTCCTCACACTGACGAGCACGCACACACAAAACCTCTCTATAATTCATGTTCCACCCTCACACTCCCTCTTTGTCTGCTAGGTGTGCACGCACACACACACACACACAAAGTGAATAGTGAGGACACTTAGCGACATAGTGCATCCGTGCATAAAGGGATAGTTGAAGTTATTATTTGTAGGGTTGAGCTGATTTAGAGTTAGGGTAGATTCACATCAGCTCACAGCAGGAGCAGTGACACAGAGGCTGAAGGTGAAGTGACTGGTTGATGAGGTGATTAACAGCAGGTGTGCAGGTGAATTGGCTGATGTAGGCACCAGAGGCATGCAAGAGACACACACACACACACACACACACACACACAATTGTGGCGACCAAAAAGCCACACAAGAGAAAACAGCAGGAGACCATAAAAGGACAGGACAACCTAACCAAACCCAAAAGGTAAATTATTCCTACATTCTGATATGATTCAGAGAAGAAAACAAAACAAAACTGATTGATTATGATGTAAAACTAATAGAGTACTTTCCCCAGTGGAAACACAGTGGTCTCCTGTGAGGATGTGTAGTATTATGTTGGTTAAGATGGAGGCGGTGAGTAGAACGAGGACTGCAGCGGCTGGCACAGCCCGTGGGCTTTGCATGATTTTAACAGTTATGACTGCACTGACACATTTGCTATCGATCTATGTCATCGAGAAAGACTTGGTTGGAGAACGTATGGAAAATGTTCCAAACTCACAAAAGCAAAGCATCTTGGACACGGACGTGGAGTGATTCACGAGGCACTGAAGCGACAATCAATACGCCTGCTTTCACAGAAAGGGAAGGTGGTTGTACTCATCATGTCGGAGGAGGCATAGACTACTACCTCACTACCTGCACTCTGATAGTACCATCTGGCAAATGACGCCCAGCTCAACCTGCGACTTGCTGTCACTGCTCCATCTCCCTCTCCTGTTGTTCCTGCAGCTATGCCACCCTGTCGTCCATAAGGCTCTAGCCGGGGGGCTAACGCCAGCAGAGGCTTGTTCACTGGACGTCGGCTACGGGATCTAACATGTGGAACCACTGGAGACCCCACCTCCCTCGCCCTCCCACCTCCCAACCTGGAGGAGGGCCTTGGCAACGGCAGAGAAACTGAGGCGACAGAGATTTGATTGTAAAGTGTAGCGTCAGGCCGTTAGCCTATCAGAAATTGAAGAACATTACTAAACCATGGTAGGTTTAGAGGAGTGGGAAAAAAATTTATTGAAGCGTTCTAACATTCAAGACATAATACACATTTCATTTGTTTTGTTTTTTATTTCCTACAATACAAGAGATAGTTTAGTTAATGTTCCAATAGTTAACATTTAACATAATTCACCTGTTAGATTTCCAGATCTGCCCTCTTAATCTGGCGGTCAAAGTATAGCATTTCTTTATTGGTTTTTTTTAAGTATATTTTTTTTGGCGTTTTATGCCTTTATTTTGATAGATTAGTAGAGATAGACAGGAAAGGGGGAGGCAGAGAGAGGGGAATGACATGCAGGAAAGGTCTGCCCGATGCGGGACGCGAACCGGGGACGCCTGCGTCTGCACACACATGGGGCGGCCGCCTCAACCACCGCGCCACGCACCGCCCCCTTTATTGGTTTTCTTTAGGTGAATTTTGTAAACCTCTTTTACTGGTAACTGGGAATACATAAGGTGGACATTAAATTATACAGTTGCATATGAATTCCACAGAATTAACCTGGTGTTTACTGAACATCCATCTCACTGTGTCAGTCTGTGCAGTGGAAGTTGAGGGACCGTCCTGCTGTTGCCAAGCCATGCACTGCCATGTTCATACTTCAGTGTAGGCTAAATGTCACTCTCTACACTCCTAAATTCTGGTTTAGGGCCAGCTCCTCTGCCTCTGTTAGAGGGGGCGGTGCTAGGCCACCACCTGCTTTAAGGGCATCTGTCTTCTGTTTGCTGAGTAGAAGCCTGTGTTAGTTTAAACAGGCTTAATTATTTAATAGCATGTATCTGAGAAGATATGTATGTGTATGAGAACAGCATTATGTTGGGGATAAAACAACTGCACAGTCAAATAATTTCCAACAATTACTTGTCTTGTGTGAAAAAACCTTCCTGTGTTAAATGTTTACTTTGGTAAAGAGAAATTTGCTTTGAAACAGGAGATTAGTGGTAACAGGCACAGAGGAGGTGTCAGACAGGGAACCTCTCGATGGTGCATCACAGCTGGAGGGCTGTCCGGGTGATGATGGATGTTGCAAGCAGGGAAACCAGGCAACCTGGAGGTCAGGGAGACTGGCAGGATGGATCTGGAGACTGGGCAGCAGGGGTGTAGTGGTCAGGGGACCTTTTGTGAACTTTTATCAGCATGTTAAGACAAAAGACCCTATAAAAACAACAAAGAAGAAAAAAATTCAGATTCACAACCAAGCCTGTCGGGTAGATGGAAGGTGTGGACGGTTCTGTGCGTGTACATTTGGTTGGGTTTGGACGCCTGAAATAAGCTAGGCCACTTAGGTGGAACCACTTCACACATGGGAAATCATCGTTTATAAACTTGTGAGTACAGAGCAAAAGATGACAGAACAAAATGGCAAGTTAGGACTTCAACCTCAACCTCAATTGAATTTTAAAAATTCAATTGTTTGCTTTTGTTTTTGTTGTTTGTTTGTTTGCTCTGAGTCTTTGTTCTGTGATGTGCCAGTGTTGTAACTGCTTGCTGTTATTCTTGGCCAGGTCTCCCTTGCAAAAGAGATCTTGGGTCTCAATGGGACAAACCTGGATAAATAAAGGTTATAATAATAAAAATTCCTGACTAACCCTTGTGAAAAAGTAGTTTTCATGTACAATCATGTCGCAATTATTAATCAATGCAGCGAAAAAACAACATCTTTCTAAAGGAAATGCAGAGATTTTTATTACTGCCATAAATAGGTTTGCTTTAGCAGAATTAGCCCTGTGTTAGAGGGATTTGGTTCAGTCTTTCAGTGGAGAGGAATTGAATTGAGGCCTGGAAAACGGCCTTTGTAAAGAGTCAGACTCTCAGGTGTGGATAGATCTCTCTCCTCAGCAACTGGTAAATGAATCGAGTTTGTTAGAGAGGCCAGTCACAGCTCCATGGTATCGATTCTCACGCCCATCAGTCCATTCCTCTGAGGTGCAATCATGATGGTGTGTTAGTTATTGAATTGTCTTCTCACTGTGGGAGAAAACGTCTTCATCCCAGAGTTAGGATGTCAGGGTTTACACAGGACTGGGCCAAACCACATGTCACAGCTGATGATGACACAGCACAGTATGTGACAGATTCATTTAAAAATGCATCCACATACTGAAATGAATCCTCTGAAACATGAGGAGAGAGGAATCATGGGATGGGAATTGTGAGTTTTCCTGCTTCCCTGGACCTCCCTCAATCATCTCCCCTCTTGTGGTTTGGATAATAAACCATTTTTACCATGAAGTGTTTGGATCTGCTCTGTCAGTCCAATGTTAGGCCCCAGCTAGGGGCGACTGAGGTGCAACATGAAAAGTGACGCCCTCTCCCCAAAACTCAAGCAGCCACCAGAATCAGAAGTTGAACAAACCAATATTCATTGGAACAAAGTAAATGTTGTGATGATGAATAAACTAAAGTAACTTCAGGGTGGACTCCAGCCAAAACAACAAATACAAAAGGAATCTAACTCAGAGGGACAAACTGACCTGCAAAGTAAACAAAAGAACTTAACACAGGCTGCTGAGGAGTCTGGCTGTAACATACAGGGACAGAGACACACACCAAACAAACAGGCATAACAGCAACAATTGTAATACCAAGCAGAATTGACATCAAATGTAACATTTGTCCATTTCCATTTATGAAGCTATGCAGTCATACTGGGTTTAATCCCAGTCTAGTTTTCACTGTTCCTTGCTTAACTCAGTTTCTGTGCTAAAATGGGCTTCCACTTTAATACCATCTCTCTATCTGTGACAGGGATGTCAGTCCTGTCATCGCTCTGACAAATGAGCTTGTTCAACCTGAACCTGCGTTAAATTGGATGAGCGATACACTTACAATTACCATTAAATTACACTTTTTTTATTTTTTAAAACAAGGGGCATGTCAGTGGTGTATCATGTAGCAGCGTGTGCATTATGAAAAGATCCAATTCCAAACCATGCCCTGTCCACTACCACCACCAACACTACTGAGAGGGATTGACATCAGCTCTACTGACTGCACCTGACATCCCTCCACAGCAGCTGCCGGAGGAGGAGGAGGAGGCCGTTTTTGTTTGATACAAGGTCATTCTTTTTGTTTTTGGCACAAGTTCCCATTTAAGGACAGCCCCTTCATCACCAAGCTGTAGTAAAACAGAACGTAAGGAGGGCAATGAGGAACATTTTGTTTGGTGGAAACTCCCAGTCCCTGTAAGTAATACTGGGAATCCATGACCCATAAACCTGGAAAACTCCCCAAGGGGTGACACTTTACAATAAGGTTACCTTAATTACAGCAGATATCAGTGGAATGTTTTTGTTAATATAAGTCCTAAATAGGCCAATTTTCCGTCAGCAATCACTTACATGGAGTGTTTCAACCGTAACACGAGTCTCTCCGTCACGCTGCTCTGCTGTAACCCGAGGAGAAAATTTTCCTTGTAGGATACAAGTGTTATCCAATGAGGAGCGAGAACGGCATGAAGGGCTGTGTGTGCAGCCAAGGGGTGCGCGTGAATGTGGTGACGTAGCACGAGGACCAATAGATGCCTGACGAGGGCGGGGGCTGCTAACTCATGGTGCGTTCATGGAAACTCGTAACTTGTGTTTTTCCTTCCTGTGAAGTCATACCGGTTCGATCTGGTACGAGTTCACGGGTTGGAAGTTACGAGAGGCCGTTATAGTGAACTTTCACAGGCAACAGGACGGTAAAAACACGAGCTACGGGTTACCTGGAACGCTACAAAGTTGTAGTTTTGGCTTGAAGCTGTAACTTACGGTTTCAAAAGCCTGCCTTGAACGCAGCATTCGCCGAAACGGCCGTGCCGCTGATATCTGCTTTAACATTAGTACATTATTAAGCATTAATTAACTGTCTACAGATTAACAATCATTATGTATTATTTAGGATTAGGAAACACATTAATGTAGCCTATTAGTAAGCACTTAATGTTTACTACTCAAAGTTAATTAATAAATTAAAAGTTGAATAATATAATTAGTTATCATTATGTATGCACTACACAGCATTAATTAACACATTAGTTTATATAAATGCTTAGTAATGTACTAACTAATGTTAATTAAGGTAACCTTATTGTAAAGTGTTACCAAATCTTTAAATGCAGTATAATAACTTACTATCATTCATTCATCAGGGTAACTTCTTGCTCTCATGTTTGTTTTGTAGCATTCCTCTTTTTTTCTAAAGATGCATCATTTTTCATTTGCAGACTTATAAATCAGGGGATTGGACATTTGTCTTAACTGCAGTGGCCAGTCAGAGTTTGCCCCTTGGCTCTTACTGAAGGTCATCCCCCAAGTCCAGTTTTGTTTGTTTGCAACTGCATCCTTATGTCAGTAAAATCTTATCCACATATGCGAGTCATTTCTAAGTGAATATTGTTAGAACTGGCTCAGTTTTTCCGACAAACAAACGCAAGAGGGAAAAGATGCCAGCGATAATATTAATTTTAACAAAGAACTAACAACAAAAATACAACGCGTGTCTGTAATGTGTTCAGTGATCAGTGGTGTGTGTAGCTGCATGGCTGGATGTGAGTATTGGATGTAAACGAAAACGACGAGGACACCAAACCTTTCCTGAACCAAATGCAAAATCCAAGCGCCTTTTTGGATTCAACAGGCTTCCGTTGTTGTCAGAAAATGTGGAAATCATCAACAATGAGCCGTGGGTCAATATGGAGCACAGATAGACACGCTGCCTCCTTGATATTTGGTCAGTGGAAAACATTTATCAGATGCTGGAGGGGATGCACCCATTGCCGTTAGAATAGAATAGAATAGAATAAAACTTTATTAATCCCCCAAGGGGGAAATTCCCATTGTCACAGCAGCAGATACAGATAAAGACAGGCACACAAGATAGTAACCTATAATAATAATAAATAAGTTGGTAAAAAATAAATAATAAAGGACATGTGAGTTATTAAAAAATAAAAAATAAAGTGCTTGGATCACTGTATGTGATCATCATGCATGTGTGCGTTAAGCACTGTTGAACAGGATGCACATTCTTAATATTTTTTTAAAACTGATAACAGAGAGTCGTTATCCGATCAGCAACGCGGCATCCTGAGAGAATGATTATGTTTTGTTTGCTTTTGCTGTGCCGTCCTTTTTTTTTCTTCTTAGCGCACCATCCTTCCGACACACATGCAGACGTTTGTGTTTGTTGTCTGACCATCCTTCACGGGAACTGCTGCATAACGGCCACGATAACTAACTTTAATCCAGTGATTAAGCGACTGTGAGACACACATGCTTTTGTTTACAAAGTTGATCCGCTTGTGAAAAAATGCAATGTGAATACAAACCGCACCAAGTTAAAAAAAAGAATTTAGTCCGCACTAAAGCAAGTGAACTTGTAACAGGCGGAAACTGCCTGTGTTGACTCTCAAGCGCTACTCAGAGGAGCAAACCAGACACCAAGACACCAGAACTGTAAAAAAAAACAGTCTCTTTATTTGCACCAAAAATGGATAAAAAGTCTATGGTCTAGAGGAGGAAGGGGGGGGGGGAGCAGGGTTGCAGGGTACGGGTCGGGTCTCTCTCTCTGTGTCTCCACTGGAGGTGTAGGGTCCAGCTCTTTTACTCTCAGTTGCTGCTTTTAGGGCTCCACTGTGACCCAGAATCAGCCAGAGGTTGCCACGGCCCGACAACACGATGATGGCATCCTATTAGGGCAACAGCACACAAAAATCCCAACACTGGTGAAGGCAGGCAAAAACACACAAAAAGAAAACAGGTAAGGCAAATCACACTTAAGGTTGGGTCCCGCAACACTCCACTAGGCAGCCGGGGTGATGGAGTGGGCACAGCAGTTCATTCTCACGAGCAGAGAGTAATGTGGTTGAGAGAGAGGCACTTAGCTCCGTACTGATCCTTTGTCTCCGTCCTGCTTCGGCTCCTCCAAGCTCCACCACACCTTCAGCTCCCCGTCCTCTTCACGACCAGCTCTGCTCCCCGTGTCCTGTGATCTAAGCGCCCGGAATCCCACACCTGAAGGTATATAAAAACACACCCACACACAGCTTGTGGCCCAATCGTCACACAGTCTAGTCACTGCACACCTGCAGCACATCAGGTTTGATGGGTGAGTCAATGAGAGCTTGATTGCTTGTGTATTGATTGCAGCTGAGGGCGGCCATCTTGGTGCACCAGGTAAGTCCTTCCCTGGGGCTCTGGAGGCGGCCATCTTGGGGACACCAGGTAAGTCTTCCCCTAGGAACCTCCCTCCCCCATACTTTGGTTCCCCATAGTCACCCCGTGACAAACTATTGGACTTTCCTGGTGTGAATACGCCCTAAATTACACGAACAATTTCCACGGCAGAACCCAACCTAACCTCACCCAGCCATTCCAGACTCTGCAACCTGGTACCGGGGAAGCCTATTTAAGAGACTGAAAGGATGGAAGAGCAGGAGCGTAAAAGCAGGGATAAAGTCACATGTCATCACACAAACAATGCACAACTGACCCAATACCCCATCAACTGACCAATACCCCAAAAGCGCCCGACAAGGCATCTGCCAAGATATTATCTTGCCCTTTAATGTGGTGTATATCTAAATTATAAGCCTGCAAAAAGAGCGACCACCTGACCAGCCCCTGATTTGGAGTTTTGAGGGAACCCAAGAATGTCAAAGGGTTGTGGTCTGTAAAGGGTTAAAGGTGCCGTCACCCCTACGTACACCTCAAAATGCTGTAAGGCCAAAATGAGTGCCAAAGCCTCCTTTTCTAACTGAATATTGGCCTGATGTTGACTGAACTTCCTAGAGAAAAAGACTGAATGTTTTACAATGAGTGATGTAACTGGTTGTTACAGGTGCAGGTGTTCCTGCAGCTCTCTCACTTATGTGAGTGTCGGAAAACTCATTCTCATGATGATGAACAGCCCCCGCAGACTGAGGACACACACCGACAATAATAACAGCTTCATTCACTCACCGCTCTTCAAACTGGATCAAATCAAAGAGTTTTGATCTCTCATATTCAGTCAGTGTGGGTCCACAGGCATGAAGGCAGAGCTCTGTAACCCCCCCCTTCTCCTCCAGGATCTGGAGCGCTGGTCGATGTCATTCAGCTGACTCGCCGCGGGCAGCTACCTGTGGCCCTTCATTATGACCCCATTCAGTCAACCCGGCTCCCTGCCAGCACCCCTCCCAATGCCTCTGCTCACAGAACCAGAAAAGAATCACAACAGCTCCTAATCATCACGGCTCCACAGTCTCTGCAATCTTCTGAGGAGATTATGTCTCTGTACTGTACTCTCTCCCTCTCTGGACACACTCTTTCCTTCCTGTGCTTTCAGAGTACAGTAGGTGTGCTTCTGCTGTTGCAGAAATAAGACCTGAGGAGAATAGAGACACTCTGAAAAAGGGACAGGATTTATTCATATTTATATCATGTAAAACTTGTAGTTAATTAGCCTACTTAATCATTATGTTAAATCATGTGACATATTTATGTAATTCATTGATAAAAAACATTTTAACACAGTAAGCAAGCTCACAGCAGTGGCCCATGCTCTGAAAGAAGATCCCTGCATATCATCAGGGACATGGCCTATAGCTACTGTTACATTTTGAAAGCCTTGCGCAACAATAAGAGGCAGATTACAGCCAGACAAAAAAACAAAACAATTAAAAGCTGGATGGTCCAACTGAATATGCATTGTGGATCTGTGTGTCACAGTCCTGCTGCCTGAGATTAATGCATATGGTCCAACAACTTTGCTACAGTCCAGGGGACTGGCACAAGAGATCCACCTTTGTAGTACGGGAGAGCCTGGCTTTAGACTCAACATACCTCGCTAACTCACTAAACTGGATTCACAGTATTCTCTCTGTTTGACTTCCTGCCCAGTTTATCGATCGCTGCAGGGCGTGAGCCAGCCGCGGAGCTGCACGCCTTGGTGCATGTGAACAACACAGCTGCGCTTCTCGGTTCTCCCTCTTCGTTCGAACGCCTCGTGAAAGGATACACAAACAACTGATTTTTCGGCTGCCGCCGCCATTAGCTGTCTCCCGGCTGTCTTGTTGTTGTTGTCTGTCTGCTCCGTGTGCACCCGGGTGCGTTTGAGTGACAGGCACGGCTCCGCTGCCAGGGGAGTGACTTTGACAGCTAGCCTATCATCAATCAATCTGATTGGATAAAAAATGAACCCAAAAGCGCTGATTGGCCACGGGCGCAAAGAGCTGCGCCCGGAGGAAAATCTTGGAGTAACCAATTAGAGACCAGCATGAAGTCACATGGAAGCCAAATGTTTAAGAGCCCACTACACACTCATTTGGCCGGCGCCCCTCGCTATTGAAATGTACAAAACAACCCAGAATAAACCCAATATTGAATGGAACGGCTCACAAATTTCAAAGTAAAACCCATTGTATGAGTGAACACTGGACAGATATGGTAATTACTTTTTATTATGTTATTTACGTTTACTGTGATTACACTTTATCCCTGAAATTTTGATGGGGGCAGCGCCCTAGCGCCGCCTATTGACCGGCCGCCACTGACGCCACCGGCCGTCAATGTCTCTAAAGCCGGGGACACACTGGCCCGACCGTCGGGCGTCTGGCCTAGTCGGACCGAGTCTGGAGCTCGTCTGTTTGGTGTGTCCCTCTCTGTCGGCGGGAGTCGGACCTCGTCGGGTCTCGTCGGGGCCGATTCAACATGCTCAATCGGGACTAGTCGGCCGTCGGGAGAGTAAACTCGTCGGGTCCTCTAATTGGCTGCGTGCCATCTATGACGATTATGACGGGCGGTGCCGTAGCAAATCAGCGCGGTGTGTGGGAGGGGTGGGAGAGGGGCGGAAGTGACGATAGTAAACAAACAACGCATAAAACACATGGAGAAGAAGAGGATCAACATTTTGCTGCATTTTTCGAAATTTATTGGAAACCATGGCTGTGTGGACTGAAGCACTGGAGGAGCAGCTGATTTCGCTGGTGGAAGACCGACCACCGTTGTATGACATAACGCTCCAGTGTTATTTCAACCGGAATAAAAAAGAAAGTCTCTGGACTGAGATTGAGACCGCGCTCGGTTTATCAGGTAAATCACCTACTTTACTTTAGCACAGCTTGCAATGAATATATTAACACGACAATGCATTAAAACAAGACCACGAAATGGGACATATTACTGAACTGTTTTTGTGCCTTTCAGTCAAAGAAGTAAGGAGAAAATGGGGAAACCTTCGTACGGCATACAACCGACACAAAAAGCCTGCTCCTTCAGGAAGCTCTGGGGGGCCAAGGACACAGCGACAACAGTGGATTCTCAGCCGGCTACAGTTCATAGAACCACACACAAAGAGGAAGGAGAGCACATCCAACCTCACTTCCAAGGTAATTTAATTTATCATCTTTGCTTTTACTAAAATATGGTAATAGGCTATAACCTAGTAATTAATAAAATGAATAGCTACAACAAACTAATGTGTGCTCTGTGCACTTGTGAATGTCAAGCATGCACCTCAATTATTCCCACTTGCTGTTTTGTTTAGGAATTGTGTGATGCTGCAACCCCAGCCACTGGAGAGTCACCTGAGCACCCGTGTGAGGAGCCTGAAAAGGAGCCAGAGTTCTACCCTGATGTCCCCATCGCAGAGTCTACTGTCTGCGAACAGACCACATCCACATCTTCCTCTGCAAATTCCTCTCTGAACCAGAAGAGGAAGAGACAACAAGCGTCGATGGATGAGGAATTCGATATCATGCAGACCCTTGGCAGGACCCTGGAGCGCTTGACGGGAGGGACCACAAATGACTATATTTCATTGTGCTGCAAAAGGATTGAGCACAGGATGCGTATGCTGTCCCAGGACCAACTCACCCAGTTCGAATATGAACTGGACAGCCTCCTCTACAGGTTCTCCCGGAACCCAGAGAACTGAAGAACCCAGTGTTTGAGTGTGCCGTATTTGTTTTATTTTTATTTATTTAGTTCTATTTTCTTTTTTGTTTTTGTTGTAATTTAACAAGAGTCTAGAAAAATAAAGACTGAAAAACTGAAAAACTGTTGTCTTCTTGGGTGTGGTGGATGAAAAGATGTATTTCAATAAAGTGAACAATTTAAGCTATATGTTGCACCTGAATGCAGGTTAACTGCTGTCGTCTACAATATGTGGGACATTTCAATTTCTATGGAGTGAACAATTTAGAGCTATACACTCATAATGTTGCACCTGAATGCAGGTTAACTGCTGTCATCTACAATATGTGCGACATTTCAATTTCTATGGAGTGAACAATTTAGAGCTATACACTCATAATGTTGCACCTGAATGCAGGTTAACTGCTGTCGTCTACAATATGTGGGACATTTCAATTTGTATGAAGTGAGCTATACACTCCTAATGTTGCACCTGAATGCAGTTCAACTGCTGTTGTCTACAATATGTGGGACATTTCAATTGAGTAATCTAATCTATAAAGGTGTAAAATAAACACAGGGATAAAAATCATTGACAGTGGTCAACTTTATTGCTCATTTTCAAGCACACATGTAATGTTTTTATACTTTGCCCCACTGAAAAGGCACAGCACCACAGTCTGACATGAAGTACTGACACAGGTTGTCCCTTGTTTCTTTGGCTCTTGTTGCCGCATTGTTGGTCCGTGGCAGGGCGGCTTGCTGCAGTGAAGGATCTTCTCGCCATCTTCCTGGTAAAATGGCATTATCTGGTCCTTCGCGATCGACAATGTCTGCCATGTATGACTCACAGCTCTCTGTTCTCAGATAGTTGTGCAAAGCACAGCAAGCCAGAACAATATTCTCCACTTTGGCAGTGTCCTGAATGTTGATTGTGGTGAGCAACACTCTGAACCGGCTGGCCAGGATGCCGAAGGCATTTTCCACTACCCTCCGAGCTCTTGAAAGTCTGTAGTTGAAAATGCGCTTGTCCAGGGAGAGCCCACGGTGTGGATAGGGCTTCATGAGGTACTCCTTCAGTGGAAATGCCTCATCCGCCACAATGCAAAATGGCGAGCGCTGGTCAGAACCGGGAAGTGGTGCAGGGGCAGGTATGTTGGTGGTCCGATTTTCCAGGGCATTTGCCAAGGTGCACCCAGCAAAGACCCCACCATCAGATACACGGCCTTGGCACCCAACATCCACATACAGGAACCTGTAGCAGCTGTCCACCATCGCCATCAATACAATAAAAAAGTGGTGTTTGTAGTTGTAATACGTTGATCCAGATCCCGGTGGGGGGCGAATGTTGATGTGTTTCCCATCAAGAGCTCCAATGCAATTTGGAAAGTTCCACTGGGATAAGAATCCATCAGCTACCTGCTGCCACTCAAGTGTTGTGTCTGGGCACTGGAAAAACATAGAAAACAATAGTTAATTTTAAAGGCCAATTTCATTATACAGGTCACAAACATAAGCAGCAGCATTCATGACTGCAATTACTAAAAGGAAAGGCAAACATCTGTTAACACATTACGTATAGATACATATGATGTATGATATGTATACCTTTAGATATTTTTCTTTCAGCACCCAGTAGATGGCTTCACATGTTTCAGGGACAAATTTCCGGATTGTGGATACACCCATTCTGAATTGGTATGACAGGCTCTTGAAACTTTCACCTACAAAAGAAAATAATATCTCGGTTAGTTTATGAAATTCCAAAAATCACACAAACATTCAAGAGAATAGATGACATTACAGATGCATAAAATGTGATTTATTCTATTACCTGTTGCGAGGAAGCGCATGGTGACCAGCAGACGCTCTCCGGTAGATATTGAATCCCGGTAGTTTGTATTTTGACGCTGAATAATCGGTCTGATTAATTCCTCCAACATCTCAAACTGGACAGGGAATATCCGTGCAAAATTGCGGAAATCAGACGGTTCATCAGTCGCCAGTTCCCGACACAAGTTTGGATACGCTCCTTGTGCCTGCCGCTGTTGAATCCACAACTTCACCCACTTAGTGCGGTTTCTCCTCACTTTTTGCCTCCTGCGATGTCTTCGGGCAAGAATGAGCCCGAGAGCCGTCAACGTGAGGAGCAGCTCAGGCGAAGCGTACATTTTGCTGCCAAGATTCAAAGCGTCTTCTCAAAAATAACCAAGCCGTTTTGTGCGCTTTGTTTTTATCTCCTGGTTTCTTCTATGGTTTCTCCGTTAGGTCATTTCCTGTTTTCATGTTTCGGATAACGAGCACGAGACTAGCGCCACCCGCTGTTACGGAGAATTATTGCATGTCGCGCAAGCGCAGAACACAACACACTGCTGCGTCGGCGAGAGTTCGTCGCGGCAGTGTGTTCACTGCCTTCTCTGTCCCGACAGGTTACACCCCGCCTTTCCGAAGCCCCGCCTTTCCGACAATAGACTTCCATTCGTCGTAATAGCGGGGTTTTCTTTTTTTTCTAAAGACACCGCTATTTCGAAAAGGCTACTGACATAAAGACCTAACGTTCATTCTGCTTCTAGCCTGTCTAGCCTCCACCTGATCTTTTTACTAAACTTAACCAACTCCTTTCTTCATTGCCTAAGCCCAACCAAAGCATCTCCCTCAGTCAGCTGTCAGCGACGGAGGCTGTCGGAACAGTTTCGGAACAGCGGGGTGGGAGGTGCGTCGGAATGGAGAGCTGTCCCCGTCCCGACTCTCTCCGACGGCCATCAGCGTTGGGACGTGTCGTGGCGGTGTGTCCCCGGCTTAAAGAGAGTCCAGACCACCTGAAAAGACAGGGCTTATAGCACCAGCTCCAAATTAAGCCTCAAGTCGTTCCACTAACACAGTCCAGACTTGTCTAATCAAGGCTGACTCAAGAATCCCTCACATAATCTCACATGTGCACAGAACTATTGGCTTGGTGGAAAGCATTAAATTAATGACTTTTGTTTGCTCAGTTTCTACATTGTCTTTGATTTAAAAAAATACTCATGGAGGATGAAGTCTGATCTGAAGTGAAATATACATTAATTTGTAGCTGATGAAGCTGAGTTACTGAGCAGTTAAATAACAGCTCTATCTTTCAGCTTCTCAACTAACACACCAACTCATTTCACCAAGGCAGTGTGCCTCATATTACATTTCATTTCAAATGTTATTTTTTTTAGGCCATTTTTTTGTTTTTGATAGCAAAGTTGAGACAGACAGGAGACAGGGAGGATGAGACAAGGGAAATGACGTGCAGTAAAGGTCTGCCCAATGCAGGATTCGAACCATGGCCGACTACAGTGCAGATTATAGCCTCTGCATAGGGGGCGCCTGCTCAACCCACTGTGCCACACTTTTGCGCCCCCATTTCAAATGTTTTTATTGACTTCAGAGACAATTAAAAGAGTGAGACATGAGTTTCATGAGCTTTTTAAATTTTCATCACACAACCCGATGTTGTTAAGTTGGGTCTCCAAATTAAATTAGCCAGACTTAAAGGTAGGGTCTGGAGTTTTGTGCCTAAAAATAAAAATTAGACTTTTACAAATGAAATCCGTCTGAATCATCACCTATGGGCTTCTAGTCCTGTGTGGTGGGGGCTCTGTCTGCAGCCCCTCCTCCCCCTGCCTGTATTTTGGTTTTTTGGTTTGTTTTGTTCATGTTTTGCTGTGCACGTGGACGTTTCTAGGTGGAGCTAGAGAGTCGCAAATTAGCAGAGACACCTATGGTGAGAGAGTCTGTGTTATCGCTCCAGCCAATGACGGAGCTCAGGTGAAGCTACCTGCAGCAGGAGGCTCAGGCCTGTTAGCTGTGCTAGCTGTCTGATGCTACTGAGTCTCTATCTCTCTCAGCATCAGCAGTCAGGACAACAAAGAACAATAAATACAGTCTGAGTGAAGCACGGGGGGCGACCGCCATTCCGAAGGACCGCCATTCCGACGGTCTGCCATTCCGAAAATTCCCGAAGGTCCGTCATTACGAACTTCCCGAGGGGCCGCCGTTCCGAATGTGTTTTATTTTGAAAATTGACCGGATTCTCTCGTGGTTTGACTTCCTGCCCGGCTTGACACGACGCGCCGCGGGGACAACGCGATGCTAACTTCGGCTAGCGCTCGCGATTAGCATCCGCGGCTAACACCCGCTAGTTCACCACAATACAACGGCATAACAACATACACGGAGGCTCCCGGTGTTGGCGAGAGGTCGGCTTATCGGCTCGCGGCTCCAGCACTTCTTTCAGACTGTAATTCCTATCCTTTATGGTCATGACAACTGTTGCTGTCAGAAGCAGGAGGCTACACAGCTTAGCCTGAGGGGAGGGGCTGAGTTTCACTGTTTTGTTTACAAACTGATAGGGACAAAACTCCAGACCCTACCTTTAAGATTTCTCTAACCCTGTTTCACTGATTACCCCAGTAGTTTTCCATGTTTGCCTTTCCTGTCTGTCTTCTGAGACCCTGCCCCCTTGTCAGCTTACATGGCACAGCACTGACAACAGGGCACACCTGTGTATCATCACTCATCAACCTCAGTATAAGAACTCTGGCTCACCAGCAGGGGTGAAAGTAGTTTCAAACTCTTGCCGGTACCCGGTACCCGGTACCCCCCCCCCCCCGCCGATGAACAAACAGAAGAATATATTATAATCACTGTTGTGAGGGTTTCTTTTAAAAGGTATTCCCTGAGTACTTTCTGGATTTCCTCTAGCGTACTCCAAACCTGCCTGAGCACCTTTAACACTGAATTTGATCTTACACATGATCTTATAGGCTACCATGGTTCCTTTAAATTAAATCATCAATAAATGTGTTTGATTTTGTCAAAACACAGTTTAATTTCTAATCCAGCCATATTTTTAAAATAGCCAATCAATCACAATAAATTATATTAAAACTGAGCAGCTTCAGCCTCTGAACCTTTAAAAAAAATTGATACACAATTTAAAATTTGTGTGTTGTGTTTTGTTTGTGAGTGTGGGGCCAGCAACATGATGATATTTTGAATATAAAGTATGTATGTTTAGTAACACTAAACTCACTTCTCTGCTGCTCTGCTGAAGTTGGTGTCATTTTGGAAACACTGTGACGTTGCTTGCTGACCATGCGAGATTGAACCCTGCTTGTTATGAACATCACGACAGTCTAGGATCATTTTAAAAAGAGGATCCTGTCACAGTTCATTCATGTTGTTAACCAGAGACCGGACATTGAAGAGTTAGAGGAGGAATATTGCTGAGCAACTCGAGAGCGCATTACCAAAATGAAGCCAACTTCAGGACGAGGAGCGTCCTTTCATCCCCTGCATGAGAGCACTCTGGGTCGGCGGAGCATCCGACGTGAGACCTCAGCAGTCGCAAAGTGATCCCCCCCGCGCCCCCTCCCCTCTACTGATACACACACAACCTAGGCTTATGACTCTCAGCAGCAAGGTGACAAAGGGGCGCCCCAGCGCTCATTCCACTAACTTGAGACGTGGAAATGAGCGGTCTAGAAATATTGCGAGTTTTTTTTTTCTTTTTTTTTTTGAGCGCGCTCGTGCGCCCTCACAAAGATTGCGCCCTGCAGCGGTCGCCCACATTGCCCATAGCTAAAACCGGCCCTGCAGCGGACAGTTCAGAAACAATTCGGATTAATTAAAATTAGTTTTTATTAACAGACAAAGCAGTTTTCAAGACTATATATTTCTATTGATCTATTTTCTGACTCAGAGTGCAGGCAGCCTCTCTCTCATGATCTTCCTGGTACTGAGTACCGCCTCTGAATCTTTTAGTGGTACGCAGTACCGGACCGTACCGGCCTACTTTCACCCCTGCTCACCAGACACTTGTCTTCAGACTCTTCTGCTCTCCGTGCAGAAACTCTCCAGACCCCTGAAATTCTTCATTGTGAATTCTGACTGATCACTTCTTGTCACCTTGGTTCATTCCTTATTGGTGCTAGTGGCTCTGTTGCTGATAAACCCCCACACAGGTGGACTATCTTGTGGAGCGCACTGCAGCAGCTACTCCTGCTTTACTCCTGCTTTGCTTGAGAGCAGATGCATCGCTCCTTTGCTTCACTCTCTTTTTTTCCTATTGCAATCTTTTCCTTTTGAATTTTATTTGTATTTTTTCCTGGATACCTACATATCGCTGGGAGCTTAATTTATGATAGTTACTGGAGGCTATCACTGTTTTTTAAACTGTTTTACCCTGAGAGGGCTTATCAGCAGCACTATCGTGACTGGGATCGAGGATCTCAGCTAACAGAAGCTAATTAGCAACAAGATGCCTCTTTTTTCCGTGGAGGACTACCACAAACTGCTCCAGAAGATAGCAGTACTGGAAACAAAAATTCATCGGCTTGAAGTGAACGTGGAGATAGAAGGACAATATGGGAATGATACTACTGTGCCGGTATTCCAAAACAGTGAAAGGGAGCAGGCTAACACAAATCTAACTGGCACCACCAAGACACGGCAGGAGCCAGGTGCAATTGGGAGTAAATCAAACAGTCCTCCCTGGAACTCTCTTGGTGCAAAGCCAAAGTATCACGGAATACCTCCCTCAGACATGGGAAGACGATTATCAGGCAGAACCCAGCACCCGGAGATTCATTATGACTCCGAGTGGCCTCCACTGCCATCACACAGCAATGTCTCCTCAACCCCAAAACCACGGAGAAAACAACCACGGACCAAGGCTACAACAAAAACAACGATCAAACTGCCCCAAGACACAAGGATTCTACTGGAGAACAGATATGGTCTACTTTCACAGGACCCAGACTCCCCAAAAGAAGGCTCATCTCCCAGGACCAGAGAAAGGTATGAGGCTAATTCTGATGCTAAAGGGCTACAGAGAGAGCTAACCACTAGGCCTCAAACTCTGATAGTGGGTGACGGAGCTGTGAATGAGATAAAACGCTTTTGCAACAAGAAAAACACCAAGGTACTCTGTTTTCCCAATGACATGGTGTCTGATGTCTCAAAGATCCTGAAAATTGTTGCTGAGCATCCGGCAGCCAAATCTCTCATCATACACACAGGACCCCTTGATGTTGTGAAGCAGCAATCAGAGATATTAAAACGAGACTTCATGGAACTGATAGACAGGTAAATACTGAGGTGTTTTTCAGTGGACCTCTCCCAACAGTTCGGCGAGGAGATGAGAGATTCAGCAGGTTGATGATGCTGAACAGATGGCTTAAAGACACATGTACTGCTCAATCACTGAACTTTATTGACAACTTCAACATATTTTGGGAACGCAGGCACCTCTTTAAGGCAGATAGATTTAGCCTTAACAAATCAGGAGTACAGCTGCTAAGTGCCAACACCTTTTATTTTTTGCCACACCACACCAGAATCTCATATTTTTCCCCATTAACCCCCCACATCTTCCACCCTCTCCCATTCCACCACGTCAGAAACAAGCCTCAACCAAGAGTCACCGATGACATTACTTCTGTTGAAATCAAGGACTTGACCCATCTCAGATTTTCCCTTTCCCAACTTCTTAAACTCAAAGGGACTCTTTAGCTGTTTTCCCACTAAAATTAGCGGGTCGACGCAGGTTTTTTAAACGCGGGTCGACCCGCTAACAATCGGCATTTGGCACCTTTCCCATTGACCAAAATAAGCCGAGTCTGACCCCCCGCGGGGAGATCAGACGAGCAGCCATGTTGCCCCAGTCCCACTCTCATCCGCCGTGTCATGCCACAGCCGCCTGCAGCGGAGGTCCGCAGGCCGGGCAGACGAGACATCTGCCCGGTCTGCGGAGCACCTGGACCGCGGAGGAGAGCGAGTCTGCTGCGGCTATGACGGTTCATCCGCGGCACAACACGTCAGTTAAAACACACTGTAGTTTCTTTTCTTTTGTTTCCAATCGTTTTTGGTCAGTGTTGTTTGAGCAGAGCTTTGTTTTGGTACGTGATATGAGACGAGACCGGCGCGATGACGTGGCGTCACGTAACGCTCAACGTCGTCACGTAAATTAGCGGGTTGACGCGGGTCTGGCGTTCCCACTGCAAGCCGAGGCGATTTTAACCCGGGTCGCTTGCCGAGTCGTTTGACCCGCGTCGACCCGTGTCAACGCGGTTCAGTGCGCCTTTCCCACTGCCACCAAAAGCCGATTGTTAGCGGACGGGTTTTTTGGCCAGTGGGAAAGGGGTATTTGATAAATTTCAATCAGGCTTCCGACCTCACCACAGTACAGAAACAGCTCTTATTCGAGTGTTAAATGACATACGGTTGAACACTCAGGCAAGGTGTCAGTTCTGGTCCTCTTGGATCTCAGTGCTGCTTTTGACACTGTGGATCACAGTATACTGCTGAACAGGTTGGAAACCTGGGTAGGACTCAGCGGGACAGTCCTAAAATGGTTCAGATCCTACTTGGAGGAGCCGAGTTATTTTGTAACCATTGGTAGTTATCAATCCGATCGAGTGCCTGTGACATGTGGAGTTCCTCAGGGGTCAGTCCTTGGACCCCTTCTGTTCAATTTATATGCTGCCTTTGGGTCAAATTCTGCAGAATTCCAATGTCTATCATAGTTGCAGATGACACACATATCTTGCACTGTTTCCAGATGACTGCAGTCCAATAGAGTCATTATGCCACTGCTTAGAGCAAGTCAAAATTTGGATGAACCAAAATTTCCTTCAGTTAATCAAGAAAAAACTGAGGTCATTGTTTTTGGCAATAAAGAGAAGAGGGTTGCTGTCAGTAAACACCTTGAGTCACTGTCATTAGAAACTAAAGACCAAGTCCGAAACCTCGGTGTGCTGATGACTCAGATCTGACCTTTAACAGCTATATCAAATCAGTCACCAAATCAGCCTTTTATCAACTTAAAGCAGATATCAGTGGAATGTTTTTGTTAATATAAGTCCTAAATGGTGCGTTCAAGGAAACTCGTACTTTGTGTTTTTCCTTCCTGTGAAGTCATACCAGTTCGATCTGGTATGAGTTCACGGGTCGGAAGTTACGAGTGGCCGTTATAGTGAACTTTCACAGGCAACAGGACGGTAAAAACACGAACTACGGATTACCTGGAACGCTACAAAGTTGTAGTTGTGACTTGAAGCTGTAATTTACGGTTTCAAAAGCCTGCCTTGAACGCAGCATTAGCCGAAACGGCCGTGCCGCTGATATCTGCTTTAAGAACATATCCAGAATTAGGGGATGTCCCAAACTGACCAGGAGAAGCTGATTCATGCTTTTATCTCCAGTAGACTAGATTACTGTAACGGTCTTCTGACAGGTCTCCCTCAGAAAAGTATCAAACAGCTGCAGCTCGAGTTTTAACCAGAACAAAGAGATCAGATCACATCACCCCAGTTCTTAAGTCCTTACATTGGCTCCCAGTCAGCTACAGAATAGATTTTAAAGTTCTGCTACTGGTTTACAAATCACTGAATAGTTTAGGCCCAGACTACATGAATGACATGTTAGTAGAGTATAAACCCAGTAGAGCTCTGAGATCTACTGACTCAGGTCAGATAGCGGAGCACAGAGTTCAGACCAGATATGGTGAAACAGCATTTAGCTGTTATGCTGCACACAACTGGAACAAACTACCAGCAGAACTGAGATCAGCTCCAACCGTGAGCACTTTTAAATCCAGGTTAAAAACATTTCTCATGTGCCTATGGCTAAATTCCTTTTAAGAATTTTAAACCTTATCTATCTTTTATTTTACTTATTTGCTCTTGTTTAAGTGTTTGTTTTTACTCTGTTTTATGCTTCTCTTTTATTTCATTTTATTCTTATTTCATTTTATTCTTAAAATGTTCTGTCTTTATGTAAAGCACATTGAGTTGCCTTGGTATGAAATGCGCTATATAAATAAAGATGCCTTGCCTTGAAAAATAAAGTCATCAACCAGAAAAGAATAGCTCCGTGGTACAATCCAAACCACACTCCAGCCAACATGAGGAAGACCGTCAAGCCTAGAAGGATAGTTATATAATAGAACTCCGTAATAGGCCTACTAGAATCAGTTACTATTCATCTTAGAAAAGAACAACCCCAGGTTCTACTTCAACACTGTGGCCAGGCTGACCAAGAACCATAGTGTCGTTGAGCCATCCATCCCTCCGACTCTCAGCAACGATTTCCTAACATTCTTTACCAAAAAGATTGTTAACATTAGAACAAAGATTATCAGAAATGGACCACAGATTACGGCACCCATAGAAGCACCTCTCAGACCTACTACATACTTGGACAGCTTCTCTCCATCAACCTCTCAGACCTAACTTCTGCAATTACTTCCTCCAAGTCAGCCACCTGTCTGCTGGATCCAGTCCCAACAAGACTACTTAAAGATGTCTTCTCCTTAGACCAAATCAATCTTTCCCTAGTCACAGGCTACATGCCTCAGGCCTTTAAGGTGGCTGTCATTAACCCTTTACTTAAAAAAACCTTCTCTTGACCCTGATGTATTAGCCAACTATCGGCCTGTGTCCAACCTCCCCTACATGTCCAAGATCCTTGAGAAGGTTGTCCTGGAGCAGCTACATGAACATCTGCACAGTAACGATCTCTTTGAAGCTTTCCAATCTGGATTCAGAGAACACCATAGTACTGAAACAACACTGGTCAAAGTCTCTAATGATCTCCTTGTAGCGTCAGACAGAGGTCTCGTCTCTGTACTTGTGGACCTCAGTGCTGCATTCGACACCATCGACCACAGCATCCTGCTGCAGAGACTGGACCATGAAATTGGGATTAAAGGACCTGCCCTAAAATGCTTTAAGTCATACTTATGACAGGTTTCAGTTTGTTAATGTTAACAAAAAGCATTCAGAGTACAGCAGAGTTACATGTGGTGTGCCCCAGGTTTCAGTCTTAGGGCCAATTCTCTTCATTCTTTACATGCTTCCACTAGGCGACTCATCCGGAAGCACTCAATTATTTTCACTGTTATGCGGATCATACGCAGTTCTACTTGTCCACGGAGCCAGATGACAGAAGTCGCCTCATCAACCTGCAAGACTGCCTGAAAGACACTAAATCCTGGATGTCCTCCAACTTCTTGCTACTGAATTCAGATAAAACTGTCATCGTGTTCGGACATGAAACATGTGACTAGGACCGCCTTCTTCCACCTGCGTAGTATCACTAGGATTAGGAATATCCTCTCCCAGAGCGATGCTGAGAAACTGGTGAATGCATCACTTCTAGGCTGGACTACTGTAACTCCCCTGTCAGGATGTCCAAAAAACTCTCAAGACTCTCCAGCTGGTCCAGAACGCCGCAGCGAGGGTTTTGACTGTTAGGAAGAGAGCACATCCCTCCCACCTTAGCTTCTCTCCACTGGCTTCCTGTAGGATTTAGAGACTCTAGAGGTCAGCCAATGACATTCCGGGGAACAGTGAATCCATTTGAGGCCTGGAGCCAGGATTCTGGGGCTGCCCAGAAAATCCAAAAGGGAGGTGTCAGCTGGTAGTGTCAGGACCGGAGCAAGATCCAACAATAGTGGTGAAAGTAAATCGACCATTGGAGGTGATGGTAGATAGTGGAGCAGCTTTTACCTGTATTGGGCCTGAGGATGCTAAACATCTCTCCGTCTGGTCAGTTGATACGGACAATCGGGTTTGAGGGAGTAAAACAGCTGGTACCTCTTACCAAACCAACTGAGCTCTGCTACAAAAATCACAAAACTACAATGCCTGTACTGGTATCAGAACACGCCGATTGCACTTTTGGGAAGAGATGCCTTGTGTAGATTGAATTGTGTAACCTATACAGTACATGTGTATAATACTACAAGTCTAGATGTGACAGTGGTGGTCCTGTCACTATGCCTCCAGTTGATCATGTGCCCTGGCTACTTGGCCAAGGGAACGTCCCTACGAGCTGTAAACAGCATCTGAATCGTGAGGTTCTCTGCTTTCCGAGGGTCATTGAATGGTGCATCGATGACAACAGGGGACCGTATATGGTGCGTGTCATCATGTGGTACAGGAACAGACGCCAGAGTCACAGGCAAAAACTTTGAATGGAATTTTCTCAGGTTTTAGAACAGAAGAGAGGAGGAGATCGTAATTCAAATGGCCATATCTCTAAACTATAAAATTACTTTGACTAGGGCATCATTTTAAAGCTTATTTTCTAATCTTTCCAATTATACCAAAATCTCGACTTTGAAATTTGGGTCAATGTGACTCATTTTGATGTAATGCGTCACATTTAGGCATGGCTGCTTATCTGACCCATGACTCATCTCTATTTCAAATTACAGGCAGCTGTTACAAAGGTGCTTAGCTACAATGACGAGCGGTGTGGCAATAAAACCAGGGTGGTGCACTTGGAAAACCCTCTAGCCCAGAGGACGGCGGAGCTTGCCGCAGAGAAACAGAGAGTAGCGCCACTGCTTGCAGAGAAAGACGGCACGATTGCAAGTCTGAAGGCTGACCTCGAAGCCATGAGAGCGCAGAATGAAAGCCTCAGACAGGAGAACAGCAAACTCAAACCAACCAATCACTCAATCAGTGCCAGAGAGAGGGAGCCATTGTGGAAGAGATGAGAGTTTAGACAACTGCTAGCTGCTCTTGAACAGAGAACCCAGATCTTCGCTACACCTGTGAGACCAATCCCAAGATTCGCCTCTACTCCAGAATCCTCGCAGGCACAGATGTCTCCGTTGGCTCTTTCATTGACCACCATGGACGACAGCATCCAGATTGCCCGCCAGCACCTAGATGTGAGCTTGCGTGTTGTCGCACCCGAGGAACATGCCCGACTCCACCAACACAGCAACGGCCAAGTGGGCAGATACAGTTGCATGCTCTTCAGAAGGATAATGTCTGAGGACAACTATAAAGCCTGGAGTAAAACCATAAATTGGGATGGTTCGAGGGGAACAGGAACTGCCACAGAATGTAAAGAACTTTGTGGTGGACAGCCTGAGGCAGAGATTTCCTGGGATGGACATACACGAACTGAAAGACTGCATTGACAAGATCAATGAATTTCTCCGTACACCGAGAAAGTCATCCAAGGGACTCACTTTGCTGTAAATAGCCTGACTTTTTTTTAAATAAACGTTTTATTTGAAGCACGTAAGGCTACAGATATATATTTTTGGGAAGTCTGAAACGCAACATAACATCACCACACATCTTACGAACGTGTTGTAACATAACTTAATTATAAAATAGATTAAAATTATATATATTTCATCTCTTTTTAAAGAGAAATATTTGTGTTAAAATGTAGCATACTGCTTGAGCTTCTTGTTTAAATGTTCCAAACGAAACATAACATTGTTCCACCTTCCCGGCTCTATTGAAAGTAATTAGCTTGATAGACATGTGTGGTTGTAGTAATTGCTGTGCTGACAGCAATCATCAATGCGTGTGTTTGTGGATACTTCACTCAAGCCGCTTTCCCACTAAAATTAGCGGGTCGACGCAGGTTTTTAAACGTGAGTCGACACACTAACAATCGGCATTTGGCCCATTCCCATTGACCAAAATACGTAAGCCGAGCCTGAACCCCCGCGGGGGGGATCAGACAGAGCAGCCATATTGTTGCCCTGCTCTCATCCGCGGTGCGAGAAGCACTGTCATGCCACAGCCGCCCGCAGCGGAGGTCTGTCGGCCGAGGCAGACGAGAAGTCTGGCCGACCTGCAGAGCACCTGGACCATGGAGGAGAGCGAGTCTGCCATGGCCGTATGACGGTTCGTTCGCAGCACAACACATCAGTTAAACACACTGTAGTTTATTTTCTTTTGTTTCAATCGTTTTCGGTCAGTGTTGTCTGATCTTTTGATCCCAGTCTCGAATGCGAGCAGAGCTTTGTTTTGGCACGTGATGTGAGATGCGACTGGCGCGATGACGTGGCGTCACGTAACGCTCAACATCGTCACGTAAATTAGCGGGTTGACGCGGGTCTGGCGTTCCCACTGCAAGCCGAGCCGAGCGGCAGGTCTTCAAACAGCCACATTCCTCTGTTTCCTGGAGGCCGCTGTTTCCATAGAAACCAACCGAATCACTTGAAACCCTAATTTATATCTGTATTAGAGAGTTATGAATAGACACGAATGTACACAAATTTAATCTAATCCCTGTTACCTCTCTCCCTCTGTCTTCTTATACAGTTAGGCTTCCCCTCAAACCCTCTCCAGCACGGGCCAATGTATTTGACACCATGGAAATGTGGCCTATTTGGTGTTTCTTGTGAAGGGCTGCAAAAACAGGTGAATTTCCTGATTGATGAAGCCATGTCATCTGGAAAGGGCAGCAACGAAGTCATCAGCTACATGCATCATTTCTTCTGCAACTTTGGAGTTGGAGAAACAGAGGTGGATCTGCAGTGTGACAACTGCAGTGGGCAAAACAAAAACTTCATGCTCTGGTACGCTGCCTGGCAGGTTGGACACAAGCTACATGAGAAAATTGACATCCACTTCCTCATTGCTGGCCACACCAAATTTTCCCCTGACTGTGGCTTTGGATTAATCAAGCAAGCATACATGAAGACCAGAGTCAACACTTTGGCAGACATTGCTGAGGTACTTTAACATTAATGACTTCAATGCTGTTCTCTGCTTCAATGAAACATTTTAATTTAAGATCTTTATTCTTCATCTCTTCTCTTTTTGTCATCAGGTAGTGGAAAACAGCTCTCCTGTGAGTCACCTCACACTTAACTACTGATTTTCATCATGGCAAATGTAGTGCTTGCTCTTTTGGCTTTTTTTTCTTTAACCACCATCAGCGAACTTGAGGTGATTGGCAGGAGTTCCAACTCCACAGAAATTCCACAGAATACGTTCTATTCCTACTCATTGTTGGTTTCCTATAAAAAGCACAGTCTGTGATACCATCTTTTTTGAGTTCGGTCCCACCCAGTCCATGCACTGTACTGATGATACCATTTTGCCTCGCTTAGTTGTATTACTTAGTGCTTATGACTGGTTGCTATCGTTTCATTTTTTTCCATCAAGTCCTATTGGTCGAAAGAATAGGCAAAGTATTACTCAACCAGTACCTGCATACTCGGTGAGGAAAAATGTTTTATAATTCTTCTGCTTTTACTGTCTGGGAACTCAAACCCTGGCCCAATATAAATTGTCTAAGTACTCCAACTGACTTTAAATCCAGATCTGGGCTTGGTGTGTAATTACATCTAAATGTTAGAAGTCTATTGCCAAAACTTGACCCAATTAAAATCTGGGTTAAATCTACTGATACTGACGTTCTTGTCCTGTCTGAAACATGGCTAAAGAAATCCATCACAGACAAAGACATTGCTATTAAAGGATACAATGTTTATCGCTGTGACCGCCCCAGAAAAGGTGGTGGCATAGCAATATATGTTAACAGAAATGTCATGTTACTGTTCAATCATCTCTTTCTCTCAGCAGTCAATTTGAATTTCTTGCTCTGAAGCTGGAGCTTCAAAAAGCCACTTTCTCACCATCGTAGGCTGCTATAGACCACCCTCTGCTAGTAGAGAGAGTTTATCATCATTGAATAAACAGCTTTTGACTTTAGATTTCAATGAGATTCTTCTCACAGGGGACCTGAACTGGGATTGGTTAGCCCCTGTTTCTGATGGTTTTAAATCTATGTGTGATTCTTTTAACTTAACACAAATTGTAAACGGGTCAACTCGCCCAAACCTTAAATGTCCAAAGAATTCCTCTCTTCTTGATTTATTTTAACTAATTCTCCTCATAAATACTCAGACATTGGTGTTTTTGCAAACGATATGAGTGATCATTGTGTTATAGCCACTGTCAGACGAGCTAAGCTCCCCAAAACAAGGCCACATATAATTTTTAAACGTGATTATAAACATTTTTGTGAGCAAGGTTTTCATCATGATCTATGGCACTTTAATTGGTCCAGGATCTCACTTTTTAATGATGTAGAGCTGGCCTGGAAGTACTTTTATGATGCTTTTAGTACTATTATTAATAAACATGCCCCTCTCCGTAAATTTAGAGTGAAAGGTAGAAACAACACTTGGTTCTCCCCTGAATTGTCCTCTCTTCTTAAAGCAAGGGACAATGCCTGGGCTAAGGCCAGAAAAACAAAATCTCAGGAGGACTGGCTGATTTTTAAACAGATCAGAAATCGCTTTACTTTCCTTGTTAAAAAGGCTAAGTCTGATTTCTATGTTGATAAAACTACCCGCAGCCTAAATGATCCTAAAAAGTTCTGGAAAACAGTTAAATCTTCATTTGGGGATGAAACCACAGACAATTTTCCTGCTTGCATAGTTAAAGACACACATATGCTAGCTGATAAAGCAGCTATTCTCAATTATTTCAACCAGCATTTTGTTTCCTCAGGATCTCTGTTTGAGTCCTTACATCAGTCTGATGCTCAACGGGTTTGCCTGCAATCACCATCCACAAATGCTCTGGCTCCAGGATTTGATCTGATTCCTTTTGATGTAGTCGAGGTCCATAGGGTGTTATTGCAGTTAGATCTAAATAAATCTGCTGGACCTGACAATCTTGAGCCTTTCTTCTTGAAATCAGCTGCGGACTTCATAGCTGAACCTCCGCGTTATATTTTTAACTTAACTCTCACTGAAAATAAGATCCCGAGAATATGGAAGTCTGCCTATGTTCTTCCCCTGTTGAAAGGTGGAGATGCCTCTTTGGTTAATAACTATAGGCCGATTTCTAAATTGTGTGTTCTCTCCAAAATCTTGGAGAAATTGGTCAGTGAACAACTTAAATGTTTTTTAGATGCAAATGGTCTCCTTTCACAATTGCAGTCAGGGTTTCGTAAACAGCACAGTACAATAACTGCTGCTGTCAAAGTGGTAAACGACATCATAGAGGCATTAGACAGCCGAAAATATTGTGCAGCTCTTTTTATAGACCTGTCAAAGGCGTTTGACACAGTCGACCATGTTATCTTGACGGGTAGACTCCATGAGATTGGTTTATCCAACCATGCTGTAAACTGGTTTTCAAATTATTTGTCTGATAGAACACAGTGTGTCCAAGCCGCAGGGTCTTCTTCCTCCTTCCTTCCAGTTTTAAAGGGCGTGCCTCAAGGTTCCATTCTAGGGCCCCTGTTGTTCACAATTTACGTGAATGATCTTTGTGATAACTTGTCTGATGCTATGTCCCATTTCTATGATGATGATACAGTAATTTACTGTTCATCCTTTTCAGTTTCAAAATGTCTTGAGATGTTGCAGTCAGCCTTTGACACTGTTCAGTCCCGTTTGACTCAGCTCAAGTTAGTGCTAAATGCTGATAAGTCGAAGACCATGCTATTTTCAAATGGCAAGCAGCTTCCATCTGACCTTCCTAACTTGTTGACTGTTCATGGGGTTGAAATTGAAATGGTCACATCCTATAAATATCTTGGCATCCAAATTCATGATAACCTGTCCTTCAAACTGCATATCGATAGACTTGTCTCTAAACTAAAATTGAAATTAGGTTTCTTTTTTAGGAATAAATCTTGTTTTTCATTGCAAGTCAGAAAATACCTGATCAATTCCACTTTTTTACCCCTATTGGACTACGGAGACCTGCTTTTTATGAATGCACCTGATCAGTGTTTAAAGAAACTGGATACTGTGTATCACTGTGCTTTGCGTTTCATTACTGGCTGCAGCTATCGTGCACATCACTGTTCTTTATATGCCGTTGCACATTGTCCATCTTTGTATGTCCGTAGACTCTCTCACTGGTTGACTTTTATTTATAAATGTATTCTTGGACTCTTGCCTACATATCTGTGTGTGCACATGTGTAGAAACCACAGCCGATATGGCCTGCGTTCTCAGGACATTATACAGATGCAGGTCCCGAGAGTGAGAACGGAACTGGGCAAAAAGGCTTTTAAATTTTCAGCCCCGTCGACCTGGAATGATGTGCAGAAGGACTTGAAACTGACACATCTTATAACTCTGGGTGAATTCAGGTCATTCATAATGGACAGAGAATTGAACTCAATCGGATCATGTGATTGCATTGTCTAGGGTAATTACGTTTTCTTGAAATGTGTGATTGTATTTTATTCGAGTCTTGTGATATGTCTGTGTGATATGAAACTGAGCTGTTTGTGTGCTGCCGTCCTGGCCAGGTCACTCTTGGAAAAGAGGTTTTAAATCTCAATGAGTTCTTATCTGGTTAAATAAAGGATATGATGATGACCTCAATATCCCACAGCCTGTTGGAATGGCAGATGGCAGTGTGTTAGTCAAGACCTCCGACTGGCAGAAGCATCTGACTCCCCACTTCCGAAGGCTCCCACAGAATGCAGGGAATGGACATGTCCAGCCGCCCGCCAACCCAACCAGAGTCACAGAAGAAGCCTGATGCCAAGCAGCCGTCAGCATGACTAGGCCAGACGCCCTCTTCCCCAACGTCAAAGTTTACTTTGTGGTTGGGGAAGAGGACCGACAGGATCCAGGGCACTCCCTGAGCTCCCTGCACCCACAACAGACACCCTGCTCCCCTGACCTTCTTAGGCAACCTCGTCCGCAAGGAAAACGCTTGCCGCAAATACACGTCAGTAGTGATGGGAGGCTGCATCAGCTCCCTCGCCCTACTCGACTCTGGTTCTGAGATAAGCCTCATAAATTCTGACTTGTTTTCAGAGGTCGCCAGAGCAATGCTCTCCCTCGGCAAACCACCCTCCATCGAAACTTGCAACGTTAGCATCACCAGCTACACGCAAGACAGATCACTCATCACCCAGCAGGTGTGGATCAGCATAACATTTCAGGAAATGACTCGGTACATGCCCTGTACATCTGTGCCATCGACACAGAACCCTTGCTGGTCGGTCAAGACCTGTTGGAGCGCCCGATTCCCCTCATTGACTGTCACCAAGGACACATCTGGGCTCAGGTCAAGGTTCCCATACCTCTCCACTCTTCCTCCAACCTCCCATACCTCTCCACTCTTCCTCAAGCCTATCAGTCCATGACAGACATGTCGCCTCTGTTCAAACCACCAACAGTCCCCTGCCAGTGCTTTCACCATTCCCGACACTCAGGCCCAACACTTCTGATGATCAGATCTCTCCTTGTGACCATGAGTCATTCCTTTGCTCATTGGAAAATGAAAACCCCTCCTTGTACTGCCCGCGGGTAGATGGAGGCGTTTACTTGGACAATGTCCTTATTTTGGATGCATTGGTGGTGCTCTGGTCGGAGAAAGCAGCCGTGAGCCAAGCCATGTATGATTCCTTATGTCAACAGGACCTTCCCCCAACGTTTGTGCAGTGCAGTCACCGCCTTCTTTCAGCAGGATCACCACAAACTCCGCTCAAAGCCATAGGGGTGTGTATCCTCTCGGTGAGGATAGGGAGAAGGCAACTCAAATCACTTTGTGAGGGTTGTGCCGAGACTTCAACCATCATTTCTTGTGGGAGCTGACCTCTTGGTCAGACCTGGCACCCGGTTGGACACAATTAACCAGGTCCTGTGGTCTCCTGTGGCAATGCAGAGAACCATCCTCTGACTGCTGACCCTCAATATGCGGTCTGGACAGACCATCCCACAAGCCTGCCAAGTAGCGAGTGAGGTAAACATCACTATTCCCCCGCGGACAGCTGGCGCCCCCATCTGACTTATCATCCTTAAGGAGCAAAGAATACCTGGTTCGCAGGCATTCTTCCAACCGTTGCCCCATTTCCGGGAGTTGAACCTGACGTATGTGGTATGCCGCTTCTTGAGCTGGACAATCGATCCGCCTACTTGCTAGTCCAAAATACGACACATGCCCCAGTTTAAATACCAGCCCGACGACCTCTAGGGATGCAAGTCGATAGCTCTTTCCCTTACTTTGAACTTACTGTACCGGTGATAGGGGAGCTGCCCCCATCCCTAACCACAGGCCAGTCTTCCAACATCTTGCTTACTTTCCCAACCAAGATGATCGCCATGACGCAGGTTATCATTACCCGATGATGTCATCTGTGGCGCCACCCTTGAAAACAAGGTGATATGGTAGTATACTCACTCACAACACAACCTGGAGACACCACCAGGCCCGCTCCCTCTCGGGAGAACCTCACCCAGGCTTTGAGTCAGATCGAGCAGCAGCTCTCAAAAGCCGACACTCTTACAGAAGTGCAGAAAGAAGCCCTTCAAAGGCCATTTTATGAGTGTTACCCCATATTCTCCAGAGATTCCAATGAAGTCAGTAAACACGACACAAAGTCTGCTAGTTGAGCAACGCAAAGCCGAGCAAACTACTGACTCTGCAAGGAGAACTAAGGACTCAATGAAACTGGAACTACACAGCCAGAACAGCTTCATTTAAAAAGGTGAACAACAACAATTGGAACTTTGCAACCAACTTGCAATCAACCAGCATCTTCTCTTCATGTGACTTGGTGATGTAACTGGGCCTGGTTAAGCTACCTCATATACCTTGACTAAGGATAGAACACTTCAAAAATGCACTGATTGAAATCAGTGAAATACTTGAGCTTTGTTGTTGTCTATATAGTCAGTTAACCTGTAACTTTAATTTGTGACTTTGGAACACACCTTTGTTCACCTCCCCCCACATCACATGTGGTTGGCCTTAGAGGCCATCTTGGGGGCTAGTTGGTTGTAACTCTCGTCTCAGGACAAAGGAACCATACTCCATCTTTTCCATTGTCTGAGGTTACACTTCACACAGACACGTGGTCACACACATGTATATAGTGTATGTAGCTCATGATAGTTAATGTTTGTCATTTCATCTTCTAGATGTGTCAAACTTCCTTTGCAGTTTGCTTTCCTGTTAATGTTGTAGAAGAGCAAGTATGCCAACCTCTACGCTGTAGGAAACTTATTTCTTTAAACTTTTGACTATAAATAACGTAATTTTGTTTTTGAGAAACAGTGAATTCAACAGTGCATTGAAGCAAAATGAAAAATATCCATAGATTTGTGTAATCAGGCTATGATAGCATATCCTTCTGGCATTGAACAACTTTGAAAAACCACCCAATTATATGAGTATGTCAGTATAGCTGCCCTGCATGTTATTGAGCCAAACAGTGAATGTAGCAGCAAGCTCTACTGGAATGAATTCTTTACACTTAGATAACTACTCTAGTGGATGTTTTTTTCTAGGTAAAGTTGAAAGTCAAACATTACTGAAGGCCGGTCAGAAAAGAGGGAGTGGATTTTGTGATTTCCACAAAACTGGAACATGCAGGACTAACAGAAGCAAAAAAAATGAAAAGAAAAGCGAGAACAACACAAGCATGGTGTAGAAACACACAGCCAACTACACCATGCAAACCGAGAGGTGGAACAGGAGAGACTAAATACAGCAGGGAGTAATGAGACACAGGTGGGCAAATCACACACAGGTGAGGCACATGAGCTAATCACAGGAAGAACAGGTCCTATCACAATGAAACAGGAAACATGAACTGGAACTATAACCAACAAATATTTTACAACTTAAATGAGCCAGACTTATGGAAATAATCAAAGATTTTCTTAATTCTGTTTCACTGGATATCCCCAGTAGTTTTCCATGTTTGTTTTTTCTGTCTGTCTTCTGAGACTCCACCCCCTTGTCAGTTTGCTTCTCAGTAGGGGCGTGGCACAGCGCTGACAACAGGGCACACCTGTCTGTCATCACCCATCAACCTCAGTATAAGAACCCTGGCTCTCCAGACGCTTGTCTTCAGACTCTTCTGCTCTCAGTGCAGAAACTCTCCAGACACCTTGGGCCAGTCCTTATCAGTGCTTCCCTCTCCTTCAGTTCATACTTGCCCTGGTTCTACTGCCTGCTCCTGCTGTACTTGATCGCTGCACTGCCATTCCTAGCCATCAGTGTTGTTTGTTAACAACATGACAAAATATTTTCGTTGACACCTCTTTTTTTCATGATAACAAGACTGTGACAAGATGCACATGTCTCTCTGATGACGAAAACATGACGTGTGAGTTTTCGTTGACAAGACTACAAGGGACGTAAATGTTAGTGGTAGGGCTGTGATCGCCTCTATATTCCATATTATGGATTGTCATTACTCTAAGCTTCACACGATTTAGCAACAGCTCCACCAAAAATAGAACTACGCTGCGCAAACGAGCCACGGTGCACGCTGACAGGTGGATGGTCAGATGTTCAAAATATGACATTACATGACTTGCGCATGTAACCTGTCAATTAAAGGAGTCATCACCTGGTTTTTTACGTATCCAGCCCCCCTTGGATCGCTTTGGATCAATTTGTAAAACTTATTAATAAAAAAATAAATAATTTTAATCAAACATTGAGCTTGTTCTGACCCTTTTTCCTACCGCGACTTTATCACGCGAGATTACGCGCGAGGTTTTGACTGGTCGGATCTGGTCCGGATGTGCATTGTATGAGGCACGCGTTGATTCGCCGCAGGAAGGACAGAGCCGGGGGGGGGGGCTTGCCTGCATGCAGACTCCAAAACATAAACAGCCCCCTGGTACCGCTTCGGCGATTTCAGGTAGCGGACGGGCCGGGGTTGGGTGGTGAAAGAGGCAAGTAGCCTCCGCCGGTGAGGTCATCGTCGGAGCAGAATCAAAGATCTCGTGCTTTAGGAAGGCACACCATTGTGTGCTATTCCTGTTCGGAGAAAGAGCCGAAGCGAAAAAACGGCGCCGCTTTCAAACTCCAGCTTTTCAGGCAAGTTTCAACTGAGGTCAAACACCAGTATGCATGTTTTAACAAGAGAAATTGCGATTTCCGGGTGATGACTCCTTTAAAAACAAGTATCTGCAACACTGCTGTATCCCATCCTTGTGTGGTCACACCCACCACCTGGCATGATGCAGCGCACACAAATATAATCCAGCAGAAAAAAAACTGGATGCACTACTGTTACCACTTTATCTGCTAATGCATAATCCTTAGACCATCAGCCATTGGGTGGAACAACCATTCCTTTATTGAATTAAGTAAGACTTTTTTTTCACTGCAGTAGTTTGTTGTACATAGTTTGTCAACACGAGTATCCAATTTTGGATTGGATTTGAGATGACACGCGATGCATTTTCAATAACGTCCTTTGCAAAAAATGTTTTACCACAGTTGGACAGACTGCTCACGACCAGTGTTGAGACTAACGCCGTTAGAATAAACGCGATTACGTAACGCCGTTACATTCCTCTGTAATTTGTAATCTAATTAATTACTTTATCCAGCGTTACTAACGCCGTTTCCGTTACTAACATGACTTGTGTTGCCGTTACTAAAATCGGGGCCCCAGCGCGATCATGGCAAAAAAAAAAAAGCCTGCAGCCAGCATGAGTTCTAGGCTATTGTTTTTTTTTTCTTCCTTTCCTCCTCCTCACTTCATAAGCGGGCTGCAGAGTAGAGAGCACACTAGTACAACACGGTTTCCATAAATACCAAGGATAAGACAGTGGTGCACGTCATGTTTTGCGGATATGGAACAAGGAAGTAACTGACTTGACGATGTATAGCTGCGTGGGTCACACGTGACATCATTGACGGATCCTTGTAGGAGTTTATTTTACACACAAACCGACGTAGCTTTTGTGACAGACAGAGAAGGATCAAGTGGGAAAGTCGGCGTTTAGCAATTGGAAATATAAACACTACTTCACCATCGTTGAGAGAAAGGGGAAGAACTTACATGTGAAGTGCACGTTATGCCTGGGAGGAAAGCGTTTGTCCACATCGGCCGCGAGCAACTCAAATTTAATGAAGCATCTGACCACAACACATGCAGCAACTAAACTAGTGGCAAAAAACACAGACGACAACAATGATGAGCAATAAATTGAATTTTTGAAGTTTATATCCCCCCATGGCAAAGGATATTTGTTTAAGGTTAATTATCTCTCTATGCTGTTCTATTCTATGAAACTGGCGTGTGAAACATGCTTCGTGTGTTTTGTAAAAATGACGGATGACAGATCCAATATTGGCTTTGACTGATACAATTACTTTGTTTTAGTAACGAGCTGAGCGGCGCGCGAAAAATTAATTTTTCTAGTAATTAGTTTACTTCTTGGACATAATAGGAAAAAATAATGCTTGTCCCAGTGTCCTGACTGGGACACAAACTCCTGGTCTACCGTGACCTAAATAAAAAATTCAGAGATGGAGGGAGATCAGCAACACCATGAATTGTCAGGTTTGTTGAAAGTAAGGTTTTACATTAAAAATATTATCTTATCAGCTTTGCTTAATTTGCCCTATCACTGCTCTGCGCCTGACCATACTAAATGGTGCTGAAAGGCCCTTAACACTTTCATCCCGGATTTAGGTTAAAACCATGGATCCATTTTTTTACCTAATTATGGGAGACTTTCAAATTCAGTGTTTTAAATGTACACCTTTAAGGTTGAGCCCTATGCTGTTCTATTTGAAATGGTGCTGTGAATTCTTTGACATATTACTTTGTTTTATACAGAAATGTTTGTTTAGTAATTAGTTACTTTTATAAAAGCAATTGAGTTACTAATCAATTACTTTTTAAGAAGTAATTTGTAATTGTAAAAACAATTAAATTGTAATTTGCCCATCAAAAACCATACTAAATGGTGCTGTAGGCGCTGGTCAAAACCATGATCCATTTTTAGAAACCGTATAAGAGACTTTCATTCATTTAAATGCCCCGAAAACACATTGAGAGTGAGCCCTCATTTGCAATGGTGCTGTGGTACAGACATACAGAAATGTTTGTTTATTTGCACGATTATAAAAGCAACAATAAAAGAAAACAATTAAATTGAAAAAAAAATACATGTGCAGGTGAGGTAGAAACCCATTACGGGTATTTAAACCTCACCTATAAAAACAATTGCACAAATAGCAAAGCAAAGCATAACAAACATTAATATAACAAGAAAATGCAGAGCAATGCAGTGAAAATGTGAAAATCAATTAAACGGGGTAAAAAAATTAATATAATTTATTCTGATGTGAGACAACAGTATAAATTCCTGGTAATCATGTGTGTAGTTATTAGTTAACCCATTTGTTCACTGTCTACCACTGGTGGTGTAAATCTTGACACGATCAGATGAAAGATAAAGAGTAGAAAATGATCCACTTGGTCCCAATAACCATTTATTGCAGAAAGTTGAGCAGAAAGAAAAATAATAAACATCTGAACTAAAGAGTCTCTAGCATAGTTTATAGTTCATAGCTTTTTGAGTGTGTGTGGCCATACCTGTTTTTATTTAACCTTTAACCAGTGCGTCATTAAGAACAAATTCTCATGTTCAGTGCCCTCCAGATGGGGCTAGACACACCTTTGACCATTCTCGCGCATGGATGCAGTCATGTACTCTCTCACACACTTGCAGCCTCACTCCCACATACTAATAACTAGACAGTATGAAAATTAACAAAAGCTCAACTAAATCAAAAAAGAAGCTGTTTCTGTTTGCAGATTTAACATATTTTCAAACATTAACATAGGGTTTGGAATAGCGGTGTGTTGGTATGGAGGTGTTTCGGAATGGAGAGCTGTCCCAAGCTGGGACACGGGCGGCGGCCAGGTACTACACTGATGTTGCAAGGTTGGTTTTCAGCCGTGAGACACCAGGTGAAGACAGAGAGCCTCCGTTGTCACTCGTAACAAGTCACAAGTCATGTAGTTAACCATCACAATTACTCCGGAGCGTAGCATAATCCTGCTAAATCCTCTTTAAAAACATGATGTCGCACAATGCTTATGTATTGCCAGAGCCATGAACTGAGAGAACCCTGTTATTAATACATAGTGCAGGCATCTGTGCTTGGTTATGCATTAATGTTACTTCCACCTAATCTGCAAAATTAAGATCTTAGAGATTCAGTTTAGAGCCGAGGGACATGTTCTTCCCCGTGAGCCTGTGATCTCCACCTCTCAGCCAAGAAGATCGCAAGAGGTAATGAAAAGCCTTAGGGATCATTTATGCTCCATGTTAGACACGCATACAGATACAGATGGGGCTTACTGTCCATCCTCAGCACTCACAACAAGAATAAGAAGAAAACCACTTTATGGTGCATGTTTCTTGCTGAGAGCAACTCAACATGCTTCAGAACTACATGAAACACGCTGTTTCTCTCAGCATCATTTACATTTCCATCATGTGAGGTGGAGAGGATCAGGGCTTCAGAATGGGATCAGCCAATTGATTCCCTATACTGTCATTCAAGCAGCTTGTTACAGAGATTCAGGTCAGACTGCGGTCAGTGGGGGTGATTTATCACAAACATCACATTTTCCTCAGATGACTGGCTTTGACGGAGAGGTGTAGATTTCCTTGGTGGTGCTGGTCCATCCAGGCTGGTATATGATGGCCGACTGAGCCCTTAAAGGGTAATTGTGACGGGGTCCGTTTTTATTGCATGTTTTATTTACAAGGTATGAAATACCGTTGTTTTCGTTGTGTTTTTATAGGTTTTGATTATGTTGAACTACACGTAGTGGTGTTTTCCTTTTTTTGAACTGACCCTGAACTACCCACAGCCAACAGACTAATCAGTTCAACAAGCCACAGGTGTGGCAGTAGGCTACCAGGTATTTAGGCAGCAGCAGACTGAGACGCAGTGGAGAAGGAGACACGCAGTGGAGACGCAGACTCGCAGTAGAGACGCAGACTCTCCGGGTCGAGCAACAGGCAGCTGACATCCAGGTTTTAGGGACATCCAAGGTAACAAGATGTGTGGGGAAGGTACCATGAGGCCGCAGCACATGTCGGTGCATGGACGAAGTTGACCACTGTGAGCCGCCGCTTCTTCTGGGGTCGATATAAGGAAGATGCGAGCGACGTGGGTCCGCAACTGGAACAGACGCCAAGGACAGAGAACCAGGCACATGACCAGGTGACCACCAGCAGGGAAGATACACCTACTTTACCTGAAGTGCAGCAGCCTGGAAAAGCAAGAGTGTTGTTTTTCCCATATTGGGCAGCAGACACAGAGGGGACCAGCTGCAGGGCCAGGTGTTGGTTTCTTGCCTTCCGAAGCCCCGCCTTTCCGACAATAGACTTCCATTTGTATGCAAAATAGGGGGTTGGGGGTGTTTCTAAAGACACATCTATTTGAAAGGCTACTGACATAAAGGTTACACCCGCCTTTCCGCAGCCCCGCCGTTCCGACAATAGACTTCCATTCATGATTGAGCGGGGTTTTCTAGAAAAAAACACCGCTATGGGGAAAAGGCTACTGGGGGAAACATCTGCGCAGTGATCCTTATTTCCTTTTTGGAGTCAAACGGATTGTGCATAATAAACTGCAAAACAAGCAAATTTCATATTAATGACACCTGATTCTGCTTCACAGTGGGTGCTAGTTTCATTTGGACGTTTTTGGCCCCAGGTGAAACTGCAGGTCACATTGTAGCCACTAGATGGAAGTCATCGTCATGAGAAGATGTTTCACAATTACTCCGTTTGACCACAACGTAAGCTGCAATGAAAGTGGCCTGTTCACAAACCATGGCTGCTTCAGCTGCAGCTATGGTCGCCAGAGCAAGTGAATGGACAGAGACAGAACCCTCAGTCACATCAATTATGATATTTATTGTGTCACAGTGGTTATCAGGATCAGTGGTTCTCTATTATATATCTATCTATTTTCCAAGCTCTAATGTGAACAAATTAAGATCTTAGAGATTCAGTTTGCCAGCAGCCTGGACCCATGTTCTTCCTCATGAGCAGAGCATTAATACACATCTGTCAGCAGCTGCTCTCAGCCAATTTGAAGGGACAGTTTAGATGTTGGTTTTGTTAACAGTGACTTTGTTTCAGCTAATAGCAGCAGGTTGTTTTAATGGTATGTAGCCTAGTACAGATACAAAGTCGATTGGTTTAATTCATCCATCATGTTCACATCAAAGGAAGAATGTGTTGAAAAGGCTGGGTGGTGATTTTACTGTATCCACTTCATGACTACATTATGAAAACACATACCACACTGTACACTACATTATTAGTGGGGGAACACAGCCCATGTTAAAACGTGTTTCATCTGCTTTGTTACAGCCGCAGTTGTGAGTGAGTTTGTGGGACCAGAGCGATTGCTGGGACAACGGGACAACCAGGGTTTTGAATCCTCTCCACAGACCCAGGTCCCCGGCTGCTGCCGCTTGGCTGTTTCTCTCGGGGAACGCAATGCTCACTGCCAGAATTTCCATCAGCGGCTGCTGGGGGCGGCCAGGTGGGGAGGATCAGTGGCGTCCCCATCGGAGCAGAGCGGTATGTTATCTTCGCTCTATACGGTCATTCGGCGGGCGGCCAGGCTCACACACCCAGGGAAGGCCATCCAGTTAGGAGGAGAAACTTTCTGCTTCTACTGAGTGGTTTGTTGATTTATCAGCGGGGCAAACATGCTGCTCTTTCACTTCACACCATGAATGTATTTGTTTTCTCCCGGAGACGTAAATAGATTTCACTTGGTGCACAACCAATCAGAACACTTCCGACCCCCAGACTAGGCTACATAATGTGTTTTCCATGTAAACTCGAAGGATAATATTTCAATTCTGTATTATTTAATTCAGAATATAATTGCGCATTAAAAACATAGCCTATAATGTAAACAGGTAGCCTATGCCACCCGGGTTTCGATCCTCAGTTATCTGTGTTGGGGTATCTGCTCTACCCACTGAACTAGGCTACTGTGGGGGGAGGGGGCACGGGCAGGACTTTTGTCTGAGAGAGTGAAGTAAAGCAACACATTCCTCCAGCTGGCTGTTTTTCTACCAGTTACAGATAGTAGCCTATTGCAAAGTACCCTATGAGTTGAGACACATTAACACCTATTCATCTCAGTTCGTAAGCCCATCAACATCTGATTTACATGTCGACTGTTAACACATGGCGATTGGCCATTCACGCTGACTTTGTTCTTGGTTTGGCCAATCAGCTTGTAAGCACATGGCTAATTATCAGCTTTCAACCAATCGCACTGTTTTATTGTGAGTGTATGATGTGAAACATCTACGCAGTCAAACAACAAAAAGAGCAGTCTATTTCTCCCTCCTCTGCCCCGTTTCTGTGAGGCTTTGCTCATGTGATTTAGTTTTCGAAATATTGTAGGCTAGTTTGCAGGCAGCTATTGTCCCCTTTGTAAATTGTGAGGTCTAAGTTAATTTCGTTAGGATTAGGATACATTCTCAATTCTGATCATTTTCGTTTCTGTTGTTTTTTTTTTTTGTTTTTTTTTTACAACAATGCAATCAATCAATCAACCAGCCTCGCTTTCAATAACACACACACGTCTCCTTTGATGTCAACTGGCACAGAGCGTGAAGCTGGGTTGATAACCAGGTGACCGTGTTAACCGGACCGGGGCTTGAGGTTTCACCGGACTTTTCCAGTCCAGGCCGGCTGGCTGGCTGGCGGTGTCACCAGTCTCATTACTGGCTGTTTGTGTTGCCAAAACATAGATGAATGAAACCAATCGACTTTGTATCAGGGCCAGGTTCTATCGAGGGAAAGTTATTTCCCCCTGCTCAGAGCAGAGCTTTCAGTCGCTCTGCTCCCCGTCTCTGGAACTCCTTACCACCTCACATCCGTAACACCGACCCTCTCCCTCTCTTTAAAACAAAACTCAAAACTCACTTGTTTAAAATTGCCTATCTAACTTTCCCCTCTATTTATTTCTCTGTTTTATCGCCCAGCCCCAAAGTGACACAGACCCGAGAAATCATCCAGCTGCACTCACATGGTGCGCAGTGAGAAATGCGGCATACTGTACAGTAGGCTAGTTGGCTCATTATAAAAACACAGACGGGTGTGTTTGGAGCTGACGAGACAGAGGGCCGAAAAAAGAGAGTGAGAGTATACTGTAGCTGCCGTTGTTACATTTTGTCACTGAAAGACTATTATTATTATATTGCATTCCCCATTCGTGTTCACTGGTGAGGCGTTTTATCCTGCTCACAGATGCCACCTGGCGGTTGTTTGGGCACACTGCAGCTTCTGGTGAACTCCTCCACAAAAAATCCGCCTGGCTCTCCCGTGCCTCACGCGTGAAATGCTCCAAATGAAACTAGCACCCACTGTAGCCTCTCTAGCCTCTACCTGATCTTTTTACTAAACTTAACCAACTCTTTTCTTCATTGCCTAAGCCCAACCAAAGCATCTCCCTCAGTCAGCTGTCAGCACAAGCAGCGGCTGCAGCAGCCTCGCGCCCCTGTGAGCTGTCGGAACAGCGGTGTTTCGGAACAGGGTGTTTCGGAACAGCGGGGTGTCGAAGTGGAGGTGCGTCGGAATGGAGAGCTGTCCCCTGACATAAAGACCTAACGTTCATTCTGCTTCTAGCCTGTCTAGCCTCCACCTGATCTTTTTACTAAACTTAACCAACTCCTTTCTTCATTGCCTAAGCCCAACCAAAGCATCTCCCTCAGTCAGCTGTCAGCACGAGCGGAGGCTGTCGGAACAGCGGTGTTTCGGAACAGCGGGGTGTCGAAGTGGAGGTGCGTCGGAATGGACAGCTGTCCCCAGTAGAAGTGTGGGCTGGAGTCTTCGGAGAACTGGTGGCTGTGTTTTCTGTACCGACAGGCCAGTGGAGTGCCAGACCCGAGGGGAAGAGCGTGGACCATAGACGAAAGAGGACGGCCAAGTTGCAGATCTGACACCTGGGCCTGAGAGGAACCATCCAGGACTGTCTGAACCTAGAAAAGAGAAACTTTGGGCTGTTTTCTGTAATAAATCCTGGTGAACTTCTCATTTTATTGTGGTTTTTAACTCTGCTCAAACCTGATTTTAAAAAGAACCTGTGTCTAATAGTTATAGAGTCCTAGGCTCTTTCTCCTTTAAACTAAATTATTATTTTAGTTTCAAACGTTATTGGCAGGATTCTCTTTAAACTATTTTTTTTCTTCTTTAAATTCAAGCAAATGTGAAATAATGGACCTCATTTCTAGCATGAAATACGTAATTTTCTCAACCCGTCGTTCCAATAGAATTATTCAGCTGTGAGCCGCATATAATATAATGTGAGTCTACAGGGCAGCACAATGCAATCTCTAAATAACACATTATCTGCTGCGAAACTTGTTAATTTCACCAATATTTTATTATAATATGCCACTTCCCCTCTGAGAATATTTTATTATGATAGGCTAGTGCTCTTCCCCTCTGAGTCTGGGGTAACCTGTTATCAACATCCAGGGTCTGTAGGTTGACGTACTGACCTCTGACCTGGATGACATCATCTCCGACCGCCACGCGGCTTGTTGCATGTTATTTCTACCTCCTACCCAAAATCCACAAGCCCGTTGTGAAGTGGACAGTACCAAACCGCATTCCGCCAGGTCGTCCCATCGTTTCAGATTATGGCAGTGAGAGTTATGGGGTTGTTGAGTACTTTGATTTCTTTGACTCTTGAGTAAGTGCTTTGCTCCAGCATACACTAATGGCAGAGTGGGGGGAAAATGTGTCTTCCTGAAGTGTGCCTTGTGATAGATGGCTTCCCCCTCCCTCTCCACCTCTCCAGGACCCAAGACAACTGTGTTTATGTCGGGGAAACGGGGAACATTTTTAATTTCATTACACAGTCCAGTTATACCACAGGATAAGGTAATTAGTTATTTTTAGTGTCATGTAAACGTACTGATTGTATGACAACTGAGAGAACGGCTCATGAAACCACATGGATTTCAACCTAGGGAGCCTGGAAATTTCAGATTTTTCTGTCAATTCTTACATTTGGGGGGCCAGAGGGCAAGACAAACACCCAAATATATGTTAAAGAGCCTTCAAAAAGTGATATTTTCTTAATATGACCCCTTCAAACCAGGCTTTCTCAGGTGAGCTTGGCTTTGTTTAGCAACTTAGAATACGCCCCACGGGGGAGAGAGAAACACTAGGGAAAAAACTATAACAATAATAAATCATAAATATTTAACATCCAATAATCACTCAGCAGGAGGAGGGTGGGTAATTGATGTTGGTGTGGTGTGGACGTTGTGTGTTGATCTGGTCACAGTGACAGTGTGATAATCCCAGTTGACAGGGCAGCTCCACACCAGCTCATTACACAACAGACGTCGCAGCAGCAGAAGCTTCTTCAAAGTGACATGATTATAAACGTCTGGTTCTCATCTCCCTCCTCAGTGAGAGAGACAGAGAAAATATAAATCTAATTAGAATCTGTTGTGACATTATCATCTGATGTTCCTCACCAGTGTGTTTATTTGATTCAGGAGCAGAGAGAGGGGTGAACCAGAGTGCTGATGATATTAGCTGATTCTAATCTTCAGCTTCAAACATGGACTATCAGAGGCTCGGCTTCAAAGCACAACAGCAGTTTCCTTATCGGAGAACACTCTGCTAAAATTAACTGCAGAAACATGAGTCAAGACTTTACCAGCTCTGCTGCAAATATGATGCAATGCCGGAGCTGGACGGGGTCCTCCACAGATCCTCTGTTAGAATACAGCTGAATCAGGGGATCCTCAGCTTGGAGCATCTGACCCTTCATCAGAGTGGACACTCACTAGATAATTAACACTAGAACCGCTGTGAGGTCATTTTGACCTCTCTCGCTTCTTAAAGGAGTCATCACCTGGTTTTTTACGTATCCAGCCCCCCTTGGATCGCTTTGGATCAATTCGTAAAACTTATTAGAAAAAAAATAAATAATTTTAATCAAACATTGAGCTTGTTCTGACCCTTTTTCCTACCGCGACTTTATCACGCAAGATTACGCGCGAGGTTTTGACTAGTCCGGATGTGCAATGTATGAGGCACGCGTTGATTCGCCGCAGGAAGGACAGAGCCGGGGGGGGGGGGGCTTGCCTGCATGCAGACTCCAAAACATAAACAGACCCCTGGTACCGCTTCGGCGATTTCAGGTAGCGGACGGGCCGGGTTGGGTGGTGAAAGAGGCAAGTAGCCTCCGCCGGTGAGGTCACCGTCGGAGCAGAATCAAAATCTCGTGCTTTAGGAAGGAACACCATTGTGTGCTATTCCTGTTTGGAAAAAGAGCCGAAGCGAAAAAACGGCGCCGCTTTCAAAGTCCAGCTTTTCAGGCAAGTTTCAACTGAGGTCAAACACCAATATGCATGTTTTAACAAGAGAAATTGCAATTTCCGGGTGATGACTCCTTTAAAATGCACGTAACTCTGTTTGCATAAAAACCCTATGTCTCCCAGTCAATGACTTTTCCTAAAAGTGTGTTCTACATCATCTTATGCGTTTTCATGATTCTAGTATAAAAGAGAACAAAAAAAATGTAATTTTACCTAGAATCGCCAAGAGGTCATTTTGACCTCCATTCATTCTAATGCAAAAATGGTAAATGGACTGCATTTATACAGCCATATATATTATATATCCAGCCAGACACACAGTTCAAAACACTTTATAGTAGTGCTTCACATTCATATACTCTTTATGTTTCTATTTTTCGAATGGTTTGTGCATATAAAAATGTATAAAATTGATTTTCCAAACATTGCAATTTGGGCTAAATAATGTCCATTTAGTCACTCAGTTAGTTAGTTATTTTGACCTCATCCCACAACACAAAACAAGTTAAAGTTGTCAAACAGTTAAAACAGGTGGCAAACAGATAACAGATGAACATTGCTCATAAACATTGAACACAACAATGACATTCCCTTGCTCTCATGAGAAATGGACATGTATTCAGAAATGTGTAACAATTTTAAAAATGTTATATACACACTGTTCAAAAAATAAAGAGTCGTCTATCTTGGTTGCCGGATCAAATATTCCAAAGCCCGGATCAAACTTTGTTTTTCTGGTTGTCACAAAATATTCTATGCAAATATAGTTTACATAAACAAATACATATCTTCTCTGCCTTCATATTTCGAAAGAACAGCTAGAAAGAGATGGGTATGTAGAGATAAAGTGGGGGGATTGACACGCAGTAATGGGAGTGTCAATTCGCCCTTCGTGAACTCCGCCCTAAAACCGCTATTGTCCAATCCTACGTTAGCAACCGTCACCTGACCCGTAACCATAGGCCTGGCAAGCTTCATTACATTTCCTGGGACGAAAAACAAAACATTTGTAGAGAAGGAAATTGTTGTTGCTGCTGCTACTGCTGCTACGGCGGCGGCAGCAATATAGAGATGTTCAAATACGAGCTGACTTTTTTTTCGACTTGAGCAAGTGTAAATATGGGGATAACCATACGTTCACGTCCGACATGACAGCTGTACTTTTGGGGCTTTTACCTGGGCTTTCAGGCGAGGGATCAGGGACTGCTTTCACTGACTGATACAGCGATGGGAGAAAAAAACTGCAGCGAATGCCGTATGTGGTTCACAATCGCCCAAAAACAACCAGTGAGATGACGTAAATCGTCGTGGGTTGATAGACGGTAAAGTTAACAGTCCTCACTGCTGCTCTGTACACTGTCCAGTCATGTCGTTGAACAGATGTTTTGCTGATATTTCCTTTGAAATCGATACCAAATATTGCCAGGAGCATGGCTGGGAGTGAAAGCTTGCCCGGCGTAGCAACAGTAACCAAGGGGGGCGGGGCTTACGCAAAGGGCGAATTGTGGCAGCGGCTGTGCAGATCCGGTGGCCCGGTGGAGAGCATTTCCACCAGGGGCGCTGTGGCACGTGTCCCCCCGCCTCAGCCCAAATTTTGGTCAGGAATAACCCTGCCTTGGCAATGAATCGAAAATAAATGTTTCATTCATTAATTAGAACACTAACTTGGTGTGCAGTTAGTTGAGTGGTGTTATATACTGCAACCACAGAAAATCAAACTAGAGAGAGGAAGAGATACTATTATTAGTGGAATTAATCTGGGAAAAGACGGAAAAAAGGGCATTATAGGATCTTAATTGTCATAGTGTTTGATAATGTATTTCACGTATATATGCAATATTTAAGTTTAGTTTAAGTATTTTGATCGGAGAAAAATCCACAATGAAAAAGCTTGCCTTAAGGCAGGCAGTGTCGCACCGCTGGGGGCGATAGTGAGCCTGAAAGTCAGTAATATAATACCCGAATTAATGTTATTAACACAACAACAATCAGTCGGTCCAATATGCTATTTTTTTGCTCGCTGGAAAATGGAGGATTTGATTTTGAAGCTAAGGAATTTTTCAATTTCAAGCGAAGCAAGAATGAATACAAACTGGGAGAGCGACACCGGACCTACGAGGTCTGCTTCAAACAATGGTGTTTAATGTGTAACAAATGTTTAATGTGTCGGCTATGAACAGAGTACGGCTTCCAGCTGCTGACTCTCCGCCCCGCTATCACACAATGTCTTTCAGCACCTCAGCGACTGACTCAGCATTAAAATGGTCTGATACCCAAAGCGCTTTACAGTATATACATCACTCTTCACCCATTCACCCATCACCCATTCACACATACATTCACACACTGATGGCGGTAGCTGCCATGCAAGGTGCTAACCGCGACACATCAGGAGCAAGGTGGGTAAGGTGTCTTGCCCAAGGACACTACAGCAGCCTTTCGGGACAGAGCAGGATTCGAACCGCTGACCCTCTGATCTTTGGACGACCCGCTCTACGACCTGAGCCACTGCCGCCCCCAGGATCAACTGCTGTTGATCCTGCTCTCTGAAACAGAAAACTCTGAGTTGCTAAACACTGCTAAAGAGAGAGAGAGAGAGAGAGAGACTCCAGTCTATTTATATTTTCTGCAAGTTCTTGTTTATGTACAAAATCTCTTGAAGCCCACGATCGCCCGTTTGAGCAGTTGAGCATATGATATTACACGCGTCTCTCCCTCCTCCCTGCTGTCCACATGACTATGGCAGACCCAAATGAGTTTCGTTAATTACCGTAACGGGAAACGCCGTTCTGCCCGCATAATCGTTTGCGGATAGGACACGTTACCGTTTACACGTAACCAACCCCGACCGCCTCCTGGAGGTGGTTTGGTCCATCGGATCATAATCCGTCCTCAATGCACCTAGTTGCCTTACTTTCAAGTGGTCCAGCTCTATGTGACTGCAGTCTGATCACTGAGAACACATGTTAATACCAGTTTTAAACGGGGTTGACATTTACCTTGGTCAATAGGTCGCACCAGTGTATAAGGTTACATGCTGCTATTCCAACATGCCACTATTTCGACACTGACTTCTAATTGTCGGAATAGCGGCATTAACATCATTTTTCAAGCGTCCCACTATTGCAGCTTTGTTTTGTTTTTTTCATTGTTGGAGTAGCGGCACTTGACTATTTTTCAAACATTCCGCTTTTCCGACAATAATTGATTATGCTACAGCAGCTGTCTGTCTGCCATCTCACCAATTTCACGTGAATGCAGCATGAAAAATACATCAGAGTTGTTGCGATTTACAACCACACGCTGGGAGTAATTCTTATACAATACCTTTAATTAGTTTCTGGAGAGGGACCAGAATGTGTCCGCTTGGCAAACCAGATGAATGTAATCTAACAGAAATGACTGTGCACACTGCAGGCCTTCACCTACCAGAGTGTCCACTTTAGTGAGCGAGGCAGTGTAGGACTGCCGGCTGAATTCCTCACTTGCTCCAGAGGAAATTATCTCTCGTTGCAGGTAATTATCCACCGCCCTGTGGTTAACATATTGTCCTTCAATAGTGCACCTCTTCCAGCTAGAGTGGGCGGCGTGTCCTTTCATCCATTTCAAACAGCTTTCACCAGACCATCACAAATGAAAGCGCTGCCTTTCACATTCAAGTTTCACCCTTGGAATACAATCCCCTCTTGTCGGAGGCTATTAAGTTCTTTGAAAAGGTCTGACATGAAGTCACTGACAGACTTGAGTTTTTCACTACCACAGTATATGGCTACAGTACACACTGCAAGCCATCCATGTTGAAATCAAGCAGTGCACTGCATTCACTGGAGAACTCATCTGGGAATATACTTTCAAAATTCCTAACTCAAGACCAAAATGCTGATATTGACCACTACATAAGTCCTTTGCTTCTACTTGGCAAGGGTTTTCAGTGGCAAAACAACTGACATTATGTCACCAATATTGAAAATTACCCGAATGACGACACAAGTGTGTGTGGAGCCCGAGTATCCTTCACCTTCACTTCTACAAGCTGAACCTGATTTCAATGGGTTCAGTGTGAAAGGTTTAGGAAGCAGCTCTGCTCCAGTTCTCAGATGGAATAAATAAGGTAAACTTTTAATTGTTAATGGTAAAATATAAAATGGCAGGCCACATTTTGAAAACACACAAGCCAAAAGTCGGAGCCCCTTTCCTCAGACTTCTCTCTGAGCCTCCAGAGCGCAGGAACACGGAAAGCCGCGTAGCTCACATTAGGATTACATTGGATTGTGCCGTGTAGGTATCACTGTTGCAGAGCAACACTGTGCAGCATCGCTAACTTACTCCAGCTTTTTCTCATGGCTTACTCATGTGAAAGAAAGCACCTGACATCATAAACAATCCAGCTCAGAGCTGCATTGCCACCTACCAAAATTCAGTGTGGTACACTGGATCACTGGACGCAATTAGTGTTCGAATAGCGGTTTGTACATTAAGGAACCCTAAATTGACACAAATTAGACCACGGATCCCCATTAGACAAAATTTTGTAGAAATCCCAGAAATACACAAATATTTTCTATGTTCTGAGACTTAAGAATGTTACATTTTTAGTCAATGTACGTTTAAATTAGAGCCAATGGCGTAAATTTTTGGAAATATTATAGAGAAATTTCTGGAAAAAAGTGGTAGAGTTTCTCTAAAACCATTTACATTTCTAGAACAAGTGGTAAAAATCCTCCAAAAATTATATTTAAAAAAAAATTGTAGAAAAACAAATCCAGAGAAAAATGTTCAAAAACAATTCTAGAAAAAGTGGTTAAAAAATGTCTTTAATTTTTTTAAAGGGAAAAATAAATAATATTTTAAAAAAAAGAGATTTTTTTTTTAAATTCTAGAAAAAAGTGGTAAAATTTTAAGAAAAGAGAGGAGGGAGGGAGAGACAGAGCTTGACTGACACATCATGATCCAATCATCAAGAATGCTCCGTTCAACATGATTTGATGGGTTTTTTTTCAGGCCTGTTCATTCCACAGGTGACTGCAGGCTTTTTCATTTTTGTGAAAAAAGCATTACATTACCTGGTTGCAATCCGGGTGTGGAGAGGATTTCAAGCAATTCAGTTAAAAATACCACAGAATAAGACCCCCAACCTTACCTTCATCAGCTCTTGTTAAATGACTGACCATTTCCATGTTTTCCATATTCCATATTAGTGGTAAACTGTTTTCCTGGCCCGTCCTGGGTGAGGGACCCCTCCCACCCAGAGGTTTCTCCTGTTCTTTCCCCCCTCTTACGGGTCTTTATCAGTGGCTGTGGGGGTCTAAGGGCAGAAGATGCTGTTATGATGCTGGGTAACGCCCTATGCCAATTAAATGGCCTTACCTTGCCTTTCTGTGACAGTCTGCCACACTTAAAGGAAAACAACACAAAGCCAGGAAGTGAAACTGCATGATAACTTCAAAATAAAATATGAAATAAACACTCAAACCCAAAGTTGATAAAAAGGAGCACACTGTGGCATTTGCAGCCACACGATCCTCAAGAAGCTGACAGTCTGACAGTTTACTGAATCATCTGAGCACAGGGGAACAAGTTCTCTGCTGGTCAGAGAAACCTGCCCCACCCTCAGTCTCATGTGTTTTATGAGGAAATCAGGATTAAAATACAATTACTTAACAGCAAAGTTGTAACGGGCCTTACTTATTGCCTCTGCTGTAACATATAGCTCTTTTACAGTCTGATAGCTCATTGTTATTCTAATTCACACCATTAAAATGTTATGGCCAGCGATCAAACTCCCTGCGGGGAGATGGATGTGAAATGTATGCAGTCTATACGCAGCAGGATTCACAGCTGCCTTAGGTTTTAATGCTCACTCTCATCTTCTCCGACTAAGAGTCAGCGACCCCTTTTTTGCTAATTAGGATTACATAATTACACAAGGCCTTTCACATCTCCACTTCAGGTCCCATCCTCCCTCTTTAACAGGCTCAACCCTGCAAATTAATTAGTATTCAGTGCTTCTCTCCAGCAGCCTCTGTCTGTTGCAAGCTTGATCTAACCGCTGCCACGCAACATGAAGACAATCAATCACTCATGTTTGTGGGAATAGAAATGCAGACATTTGATCAGGCATTAGCGCAGTACTCTCTCCGTAATAAATTAGTTGACCTGAGAAGAGTACTCGGTGGGTGGCATCGACTCACCCCCTCCCTCCGAGTAAGAATAGATGAGAGGGGGGAGTGGTAGAACAGTGAGGGATGTGAGGACTGAAATGAGAGTGTGAATGGTCATAATGGAAGAGCTGGCTCTCAGACAGGCCATTGAATTCCCATCAAGACAGATTCATGTGCTGCTGTTTCATCATCATCTAATGTAGAGAGTTCAGTCACATCCTTCACCTGCGCTGACACCGAACCTCACACATCTTTACAAGGAGACATCATTTGTTCTGAATGATGATTAAACAGCTGGAACAGAAAGCATCCTGGATTTGGACAGGGAGACATAAGTGGTGCTGATGCTGCCTGTATTTTACTGTATGTCCCTGTGGAAGAGATGTCACTTATCAGGCCTAGTCCACATGTCCACATATTGAGAGGTTGCTGATATTTGAATAATTTAAATACAACTTGATTTATAAACATGGTAGGCAAAATAAGCTGAGCTTCAGCCTACGGTCTTAATGTCCGTTTTGTTTTGTTTTTTGTTGCCTTGCCTAGTTGATGTATTCATGTGTGATCTAATTTCTAATGTAAAATGAGGTGACATGTCAAGACCAAAATGAACTATGAACTAAACTAAAACTGGTTTTCCCTCAGTTAAAAAAACAAACAAAACATCCACAACAGCACATTTAAAGCAGATATCAGTGGAATGTTTTTGTTAATATAAGTCCTAAATAGTCCTATTTTCCATCAGCAATCACTTACATGGAGTGTTTCAGCTCAGTTGTAACAGATATTCTCTAAATGGTCACTCTGCTCTGCTGTAACCCGAGGAGAAAATTTTTCTTGTGGGATACAAGTGTTATCCAATGAGGAGAGAGAACAGCATGAAGGGCTGTGTGTGCAGCCAAGGGGTGCGCGTGAATGCGGTGACGTAGCACGAGGACCAATAGATGCCTGACGAGGGAGGGGGCTGCTAACTCATGGTGCGTTCAAGGAAACTCGTACTTTGTGTTTTTCCTTCCTGTGAAGTCATACCAGTTCAATCTGGTACGAGTTCACGGGTCGGAAGTTACGAGTGGCCGTTATAGGGAACTTTCACAGACAACAGGACGATAAAAACACTGATGTTCCGTCGGGTTACCATTGGAATGTACAAAGTCGTAGTTGTGACTTGAAGCTGTAACTTACGGTTTCAAAAGCCTGCCTTGAACGCAGCATTAGCCGAAACGGCCGTGCCGCTGATATCTGCTTTAAAAAATCACTGTCCAAACGCAAACGCAAAAAACACATTGCATGCCACACCAGCAGGTGGCGATGCCATTTAAGGTATTGACCGGGGCGGTGTTTAGCTCAGTTGATAGAGCACCTGATAGAGCACCTGGCCCTTGTGTGGGCCCGGGCCCATGATGTCTGGCTGACTACCCATTTCTCCGACTATACATTTCTTTATTTTTGTGCCCATCAGTCCGACCTCCCACTTTTCCGACTTAAGTAGCCCTAACCCTTAACCTTAGCCTAAACCTAACCTTGACACTGTAGAATGGGTAGTCGGAGAAGTGAGCCGTCAGACTGATGTATGCTCCCCAGGTGGCCCAGGTTTGAATCCAGTGTTGAGCGGCCCTATCTTGCGTGTGTATGTTGGAATTCCCCCCCATCTAGCGGTGTGGTCGCATATCTGAATGTATTCTTTATGCTGCATTCAGGTGAAATGGGGCAGACGTCAGACAGACAACAGACGCTGCATGTAACAAGATAAACAGGCGTCGGTTCGGTGGGTCGCCCACTTATGTATTTGTAACGACTTGTAACAACTCATTCTAAGGTAGGAGAAAGCTTTCATTTGTATACGGGTGTGATTCCACTTCAGTAAAATACGTATAAAGCAATATTAGATTTTTGCTAATATAAAGCCAAATATGTTACACACTGGGGCTTTAATGCTGACTGGCAATGAATTCAGAAATCTCTGTATACAACTCTTTTGTGTATCATAGAAGTTGGGTTGTATAAACCTTCCTTGCTGATCACAGTCCTGTCTGAGGACTTCATGACTGTACTGTGGAGCAACACCGCTGACTGTCACATGCACCTGCCTCTCCTAGAACCACCTTTAGCTTAAATGTTTTATTTTTTTTATAGTGAGCTCTTCGCTTCCTCCTGTCAGTCTGGCTGAGTTTCGGGTGAGCCCAGTCTGACACTGATTGATTCTGTTGTGTTAAGAGCTGATAGATGTTCCCCCACATGCTGTAGCTGAGCCTGTTTCTCAGTCTCCACCACACACAGGCTGAGATGCAGTGAGAGGCCTCAGAGGTGTCAGGAGCAGAACGGCAGAGATCTGCTGTGACCCCAGTGAAACAGCTTTACCTGAGGGAGAAGCTCCACCTTCATTGGTACGGTACTGCTGTCTCCACTTCAGACCTGGTATTAACATGTGTCTTTAGTGACAGGTGGTTAACTCCAAGTTTGTCTGTTCACACCTGCTTTAAATGCATCTTGACTGAACACTTGCGATCAGGTCTCACTTCCTGCTTTATGTAAATAAATGTCTGTTACTCTTAACTGTCTGCCTCACTGTGCTGTAAAGACCCTGTGGACTCAGAGTGCCTTGTAAAAGTCTTCATACCCCTTGAACTTTTTGACATTTGGTGGGGGGTGTTTAACAGCAGTGTTTTGGAGTGGGGGTATTTCGGAACAGCGGGGTGGAATGGAAGATGGATGGAGCTACAGTAAATGCAGGACAATTCTGGAGGAAAAGCTGTTAGAGGCAGCAGAAGACAGAAGTTCACCTTCCAGCAGGACAGCCACCTTAAACACGCAGCCAGAGCTACAATGGACTGGTTTACATCAAAGCAGATGCATGTGTTAGAACGGCCAAGTCAAAGTCCAGACCTGAATCCTACTGAGAATCTGTGGCAAGACTTGGAAACTTCTGTTCACAGACGCTCTCCATCCACTCTGACTGAACTGGAGCTGTTCTGCAAAGAAGAATGGGCAAAAAGTACAAATGTGCAAACCTGGTAGAGACAAACCCTAAAAGCTGTAATCACAGCAACAGGTGGTTGAAGAAATTATTGACTCGGGGGGCTGAATACATAGGCATGCCACACTTTTCAGATTTTTATTACAGTACACCATGTAGACTTCACAATTATGCAGTAGGTCTAGCACATAAAGTACCACTAAAATATAGGATTGTGGTTTGTGTGAAAGCACAAACGATAAAGATCAATATGTGGCTATATGCGCCTCAGGGCTTTGTGATTGGTCAGCGCCCTCTCCTGACATATTCCTCATCCAGCTGCAACAATACAGTGAATGAGATGATCATCTGTTTGGAGAAATGTTTTCAACCAGAGGGAAGAGAAACATGTTTCTCTTGTTGAACGATGCAGTTTTTAATGCTTAGTGTTTTTTTTAGTTATAGAAATTTAAACACATTGTCGTAAAACAGCCCTGAGGTGCCTGTAGTGACACTGACCCAGAAAAACAAGGCTAACCGTGCAACTCATTGTGCTACTTACAAAGTGTGAGCTCAGCAGCCTAAGTTAGAAAAATGGTTTAGTGCTAATCAGGCCAGACCCACCAACTGACACCCTCGTTCATCTGTGGGAGCACCTGCCGAGCAGCCCTGACACAGAATCCAGCAGCGTCCCACTGATATCCCCCACAAGCCTGAACTAAGGTTCCCTCAAGACTCTTCTAAACAGTTAGAGAAGAGCAGTGTCACTGAAGTGGTGGAGAAGGAGGATGAAACCAGTTGCAGTACAAAAACAGTTTGGTCTGTACAGTTAGTTTCCTTCTTTAAGGTGACTATAACTAATAGAGATGCGCGGATTGCGAACACAACCACGGAGTCCGCGGGTCGGGCGGGTGACATGACGAAAAAATATATTTTAATTAGATTCGGGCGGGTGGCGGTTGAACCAATTAGGAAAGATATATACATAGTTAAATATAACTCGCATACGAAAAACGAGCAGCACTCTTTAGAAACAGTCACATTTTCACCAGGAACTGCTATAATTGCCCACTGGGGCATGAGAGATGGCAACACCTTATTCATTTTGTACAAATGCTGTTTAAATAATACGTCATAGTGATCAAGAAGTCCGCAGTTTTGGTCATTTGGTCGAACGTAGCAGGAATAATGAAAGTAATGGCAAACACTGCATATCTCCAAAATCAGGCAGGTTTCCAGGATGCCTCACTTTAATATAACAATTGACGATGAGAACCGGTGTCAAAAGGAAAAAAAAAATTGGGGGGTCAGCCCTAATTAAGGCCACCCCAGAGGAAAAGAAAATTCAAAAAGAGATCTCAAAAATGTTTCATTTACTTCTCCTAGACAACTATGAGATCTGTGTGACAGCAAACTGAGACTAAGGCCTTCGCACACTGAGTCCGTTTTTTTCGTCCGAAATTGCCGCACGTCAAAAAATAAATTCGACCTCATGTTGTGTCAATCATGTTTACACACCGAGTCCGAAACTTTCGTCCGTCATTAAAGTTTTCGGATCAGGTTCGATTTAATGCGTTTTTCGCATCCGTGAAAAGTCTTTTGACCATTCACATCAGCGTTTTGAGGCTGGAGACGGAGAGAGAGGAGGGTGTGGGGGGATCGCCGCTGAGAGTGTGTCTGTGTATGTGCCCCAGCCGCTGTTCACGTGTGTGTGTGTGTCTGTGTGTGTGCTTGGGCCAGCCGCTGTTCACGTGTGTGTGTGTGTCTGTGTGTGTGCTTGGGCCAGCCGCTGTTCAGGATCATGTATTGGCCGTCTTGTGTTTACCGTGTGAGCTAATAATCAATAGCCTATCTATCAAAGTGGACACTGACATGGTAAAATAACCAGTTGAAGTGATCATGAGTGCCGATGCTCATTAAGCAGCAGATCCCCTCGCTACTGCTTCCTCTCAGCATGAACTCTTTTTCTCTTTCATTTCTCAACAAGTGAGAGAACCACAAAGTGCACCACTGCGTGACGATTTTTGTCTCCCTCTCCGAAATTTAGAACATAAAATAAAAACGCATGCGAAAAACCGCAACGGACTCAGTGCAAGGAGCCTGCACGTAACGATTTTTGACGGATGACGGATGCGAAAAACGCACGCGAAAAAAACGGACTCAGTGTGCAAAGGCCTTAAGGGTTATTTCTCCTGCTTCTCATCTTTTTCTCTGGAGCAATAAGATGCACTAAATCTCAAGTTAGTCTCCTTTTAAGTTTCAGACGAGATCTCAACAAGCTCTAATATAATTCTCAGAGTTTCTCAACTTTTATGTCTCTTTGTGATATCATGCAGAGAAATCAGAGAGCTCTCTCTATAAACTCAGACTATTCTCATTCTAGCTTCAGTTTATCCGTCTCATACTAAGCTCAGACAGAACAAATGAAGAGCTCTCCACAAGCTCTCATTAATTTCTCAGACTTAGATAGTTTTGGCAGTTAGAAAACAGTTAAAAAACCAGCACGTAATTTGAATAGCAACAGAGTTTACCTATATAATTTTCTGTGTGTGTGCGTGCGTGCGTGTGCGTGTAATGTAATGTGTAACAGAGGTCCGCGGGTGTGTCTTTTTAAAAAACATTTAAAAAAATATATATATATATTTTCAAACCGTAACAACAATTGAAAGGTACGTGTGCCACAATCATGAGGGACCAGCAGTGGCGGCCTTATACATCTGGGGGCCCGTTTCAATATTTCATATGAGGCCCTACCCTATTAAACATTATTTGCCAGCTATGTGCCCATGTGTCGCTGATGCTTCCCTGAATGGACGCAGTAAACGCACTATCATGCATCCCAGGTACGCGTAACATATTTAATGTTAAAATCACTATCAGGGCAAGAAATCAGGACTTAACAGAAAAAACAAGGTCTGAAGTTGGTTTTCATCAAAAACGACATGCTTTAACAATATTCTGAATTTAAATAGGCAAGAAAAGCATTATTTGAGCACCCCGACCACGGACAAGGAAAGGACGAGACATGCGGACAGACAGACGTCAACAGGCGCTGATCCTGACGGTGCTGCGCTGCTGGAGCAGCCACTGACAGAAAGACAGCTGTCTCCTCCATTATTAAAATCTGTAAATAAACTGCGAACAATATCACATTTTAGTTGTGTTCTTCCTGTGTTTTATTTCTCTGTTAAGTTAGGACGTACTCATAGATCGCCTGTTAAGAGGCATTTTAACCCGAAGAAAAAAAGGAAAAGAGGAGGTAAGCCTACGGTGTTATTGATATTTCCTGCCGTATTATTAATTAGGAGCGATTATTACCGTCGCATGTGGCATACGCGCATTAGAGTGGATCAGGGGTCGATGTGTGACCGCACGGTGGACAGAGCAGAGTTTGTGTGTGTGGTGGTGGATGCCTGTTTGTGTGTATGTTAAGGTGAGACCTAGCCTATAGGTGATGAATTATTGTACTGTCTTTTACTTGGTGGCTGGCAGCTGGGGGCCCCCCTGGTGGCTGGGGCCCGTTTCAATTGAAACGGTTGAAACATAGGTAAGGCCGCCTATGGGGACTAGTAAGGTGAAGTGACAGGTTACGGCGGTAGCGGTACTGAAAGTAACGCGACTCACCCATAAAAGACGTGCTGACCACCTTGTCTAACAGTTGTCTGCAGTTGGCCGAGTGGTTAGCAACATTGCCTCTGGTGCAAGAGGTCGTAACATCGATCCCCAGTCAGGTCATGTTAGTCTATTTATGCCTGAGCACCATATTGCTCCATAGTAGCTTCAGTATTGCTCCTTTTTTTCTCCAAGGAAAATAAACGAGCCATTAAAAACACTGAACTGAGATTAGCAAGGTATCTCCCTTAACTCTCAAGTATGACTCCCCTAACGACTCTGTCTCACCTATTGCTCCTAGTGAATTTTAGGAGAAACACATGAGAAACATTTAGTCAAAATAGGAACTAAAATGAGGCTGAGATGAGAATCTCTAATTTGTCTCCAGAAGCTACAGAAGAGCAAGCTTTGAGCAGTAAATTTTTCCTCTGGGACCACATACTCGGGTGTACTGTGCGCGTACTGTGAGCGGCGCGGACTCAGTGCGCACTGTCCGCGGACGTTTGAGCTTTCATACTGGTAGTTGAACATTCCAATTTCCTACATTTCTTGTGAAAACTTCCTACATTTCCCACAATACTTCACTTATTGCCATGGCGACATCAGATGAAGAAGAAGAGCAAAAAGAAAAAGAAGGTGGTATATAAGGCCACTTAATGAAACAAGGGATAAGGAGTTTGGCACGTTGGTGCACCAAATGAAACTAATGGACGAGGAGAAATACTTTGAATATTTCCGTATGGAAAGCACAAAGTTTGACGAGCTGGTCGGGCGCCTGGCACCGTTTCTTCACCGCCAAGGCACCCATCGCTCAGCGGTCAGTACGGCGCAGAGAGTAGCAGTGACACTGCGTGTCCTGGCGACCGGCTTCTCAGAGCAGAGCGTCTCTGCCAGCTACCGCCTGGGCACATCCACAGTATCACAGACGATATCGGAGGTGAGTCTTGGAATAAAATCATTCGTAGCCTATATTGGCCTGTTATTTTAATTATTAGCTACAGAGGAGAAGGGGCGCATGGCGTCTGTCCGACTACCCATTTCTCCGACCATACATTTCTTTATTTTTGTGTCAATTAGTCCGACCTCCCATTTCTCCGACTTAAGTAGCCCTAACCCTGAACCTAACCTTAACGCTGTAGAATGGGTAGTCGGAGAAATGAGCCGTCGGACTTTGGGGCAGTCGGACTGACGTATGCTCCCCGAGGAGAAGAACTGTGTAATAAGCAGGATAATGTATACAATTGTAGTTGCTACATAGAGGCACAGGCTACTGTGGGGCAGGCAGCAGTGAGGGAGCTGATGTGACATTGTAAACTACTTAAATAATAATAATAATAATAATGTTTTCCATATTCTGTATTGTAAACTGTTTTCTTGTCTGAAACAACATCTATGTCGCCTCTGCCTGTCCTGGGTGAGGGATCTCTCCTCTCTCACCCTGAGGTTTCTCCAACTGTTATGGAGGTTTTCCTCAGTTGATGTGAGGGTCTAAGGACAGAGGATGTTGTCATGATGACATGTAAAGTCCTTTGAGACTAACTGCTTGTAAGAATGGGCTGTAAATCTAAGTTGTAATGGGCCAAATGTGAAATTTTACTACAGGTTTGTCAAGCTATATGGAGGCTCTCCAGACAGAGTTTGTAGCTCTGGCCACCAGTGGACAGCAATTGCCCGGGACTTCTGGCGGATATGGGATTACCCCCTCCTTTTAGGTCAGTATGTGTCTGTCAGTCTCTATCAGTCTGTCTGTCTACCCACTAACAAGTAGCCTATATCTTCTTTTAGGAGCTATCGATGGAAAACACGTCAGAATTCGTCGCCCTCCAAGAGCTGGGAGCGATTTCTTCAATTATAAGGGAACACACTCTCTTGTACTGATGGCTATGTGTGATGCACATTACCGCTTCACGATGGTTGATGTCGGTGCACATGGCCGTCAAAGTGATGGTGGCATCTTCCAGAGTGTGTTCGGATGGAAACTGTTGGGTGGCACTCTTGACATTCCACCACCAGATGTCCTGCCTGGTACAAGTGTCACTAATCCTCACGTCTTCGTGGGAGATGCTGCATTCCCACTCTGACACCCTATCCTGGTAAGATTCTGAAAATGTAATTATGATAAGTCAGTTAACTCCATGTTTCTGCCTGAGAAGTTGTTGAAGCACAGTGGAGCTCAAATACAAGAAAGTCTGATGGGAAGCAGTTATTTATTTATTTATATATTTATTATCTAGGACCTGCATTCCTGTTTAAGTAAAAACTTTTTCCACCACTGTCCTTGTCATACTTGTAATCTGACACGTCTTAATCCAGAAACCGCTCTCTACAATACAATAATCTTATGATGACGTGTGCTAGAACCAAGCTTGAAGGCAGTTGTGTCTCCTCAAGTGTATGGTTTATACAGCAAAGCAGAACACACCTAACTGGCAGACTGAATTCATCACTAAATAATTTTTCATGTCCTACCGTCACTGCCATAGTTATTGCAACACACACACACACACACAAACGTGTTATCCGCCAAAGCGGGTTTCCACCGTATAAACGATCTCCCTCTCTCTCTTTTTACGGCAACGTCCATAGGCCTAGTCCATAGTTTTCTGTGTTTGTCAGGTGGAGCTGTCCATAATACCGACGCAGGACACCCCCCCCCCCTCCCGCGTGCGCTCACGTCGGGCCACATGAAAAGCATAGCGACTGTGATTTCTCCCCCATGCATTTACACTTGTTTAAATACTGGCTTTATAAAACAAATTTCGTTTTCTTTTGATATCAGCTTGATATTCCCCCCTGACTGGAGGCTACAACTCCTCTACATCCAGTCTGTCTAGTCTGGACTGCGCGGTGCGCGTGTGAAGTAGCCCGACTGGACGCCAGTGTGCATCGCAGCCTGCGCACGTGTAGGCTACACACAAAGACACACACGCACATACGCACACACACACAAACACAGAGAGAGAGAGAGAGCGCATAAGCCCAATAATGCCGGTGCAAGTCAGTGAATTCTCAGGTCGTCCAATGAACGAACGGTGGCGGTTATAGGTAAAAATGAGAAAACATGATCAATATTTTTTTCTGTTAATAATATTTATTGTATTTAACAAAAGGGGGTGCTGCCCAACATCATTTTAGGAAAAGTCACGGATTGGTGGACTTCAACGTTTTTTTTAGGGCTGTCATAATTAACGCGTTAATCGCGATGCGATTAATTAGAATCAATAACGCGTTAAGTTTTTTTAATCGTTGTTAATCGCGGCCCATTTTGTCATCTGTCTGCTGGACTGGAAGGCTGGACTGTGGCTCCTCCAGTCCAGCAGGTGGCGGTACGGAGCCTTCAGAAGAATGAGAGAGGAGCACAGAGGCAGTCCTGCTCGGTCCTGCTCGCTTTTCATGTAAACAAACTAACGCCACTGCCACCACAGTTGTTAAATTTAATCAATGAGACCAACATTAATCTCATAAAAAGAGTTTAACCAGGCAGCGGTAAACCTCTGAAAGTGTGCGGATACGTTACTTAGCTCGTTGTCTACCCCGTGAGGACGAGGGAACGGCGATAGCGAATGCTAATTACTGTTAGCCTGTCTATGAGATTTTACATATACGTTAGCATTGAGCTAGCGAACTTTGTATGCTTAGTTGTGAGCTGTTTGTTTTGAGCGTTGTTTCAAACTATGGGTTTGATTGAACTACTTAGGTGTGTGTGTGTGTGTGTGCATGTGTGTGTGTGCTTGCTGTGACTCTGGAGCTGGAGCTGTGTGTGTCTGGAGCCCAGTTCAGGGGCTGCAGCCTGAACTTATCTTAGCTCGCCGTCTGTGAAGCTAACTTAGCGTAGCTCACCATTGCCTGTCCTGATCAGCTGATGTGTGGCCAAAACCTGGCACCTTGCTGCTCATTCAACCAAACTTTAGTAACACGCCACTTCTCACATTCTCAGCCGTCCTAAAGCACTCGCAGTAGTGTCATGGAGTTGTCCCTGCTGCGCTGCGGTCCCCGCTGCGCCGCCCGCACCCCCCCCCCCCCCCCCCCTCCCAATATATATATATATGTATATTAGTGTGTATTTTTAATAGAGATTAATCGCGCGTTAACTACGGGAAAAATGCGATTAATCGCGATTAGAAAAATTAATCGTTTGACAGCCCTAGTTTTTTTTAAATAAAGTTATGCACAAATGAAAATCAAAGTCGTCCAATGGACGGCAGTTGGCGGTTCTAGTGTTAAGCAGGATTTCTTTCGTATGTGTGGTGGTGACTGTGTTTGCAGAGTTGGTGTGGTTGAGACCAAGGGGGCAGTTGTGGGTCTGAGAAGTGAAGCTCACTTCCGCGTTAAAAAAACTGCAATCCCCGCCGATTCCTGTGGGGGCTGGTACCGGAAGTGAGCAACTCTCCATAGACCCCCATGTTAAAATAGCCGAATTTACAGCTTTCAAAAACATATTTACAGCCTGGTACCATAACGTTTTTTGGTCTCAATTGATAGTTTCTACCCCCGTACACACACTGAGGGGGGTGAATTTTTTTTTAACTGCACCGTTTTGCTGTTATTCGGATAAGATTCTGGCCAATCAGGTGAAGTTGGGCGTGCAGCTGCTAAAAGTAAAGTAAAGTAAAATACAACGTTGGAGTGCCAGGTCCATACGCGGCTGTTGCTGGCAACAGGATCCTTGAGGGCTATGCTGCGAGGACTAGGATGGCTGCCACGGTGAGCACGGAAGGCAGGGGCTAAGGTGGAGCCACTGTGGGTCAGTGGCAGCTTTTGATTATCAGTGGGATAATACCATAGATCTTTTTTTCTTTTTTTTTTAAACTTTTGACAGGTGAATTTACTGAAGCCTTGACAGGAGGCAGAGTGAGTTGTCAGAATGTCAGTGGTTTGATCCCTGGATCCTCTAGTCCACATATTGAAGTGTCTTATGATAAGACTGAGCGCTCAAAATTTCCCCCGACTCATCATCCTTATGTGAATGTGTGTATGTATGATGGCTGATTGATAGAAATGATTGAGATAGTATGTAGAACTGTTTTATGAATGGGTGAATGTGACTAATAGTGAAAAGCTCTTTGAGTGTTCATTTAGACTAAACAAGCACTATGGCCATATCTCTGGAATTCTAAAGGGCGTACATGTGTCCGCGCGTACTTAGGCGTACTCGAGGCGTACTCAATGCGGACCCAAAGCGCCAGACCTGTCCGCGCAAAGCTCAACATTTACGACCGTGCGTACTCCGCGTACTCGGTGTCACACAATAGACTGCTCGGCAGGTAATCTTCATATCTACCTGTTTTTATTGTTAAAGCTCAAATGTCCGCGAACAGTGCGCACTGAGTCCGCGCTGCTCACAGTACGTGCACAGTACGCCCGAGTATGTGGGGGCCTTTAGGATGTACTTCATCATCACTCCTTCATCTGTAAAGTTAGAGCTAAGAGTGAGTGGGAGTCAGAACCTGTCTTTTGGTCTGTGACCAAGGTAACACAAGACGAAGCATATCTTTGTCTTGTGTTAGCTTTCTGCTACCATTGGTGTAAATCAGTAAAATAACTTTCTTTTTTCATCCAATTTGTTTTTCCTCTCTTTGTTATTCTCATTGTTAGGCTTCCTTATATGAAAACATTTCAGTTTAAATATATATATATAATATACTATTTTAGTGTGGGTCTCTGGGCCTTTTTTTTGCCAGTACCCCTTGGCTAGTTTTATATGGGAATAGGAACTTGTTGCATTAGATGGCACAGAGTCTTGCAATAAGACTACATAATTCACAGCAACACCTTATATTTGAGCAACCAATGTTATGTCAGAAAGAGAACCGATAAGAGTGTCCCAGGCCTGCACAGTAAATGCTCACACTTGAATATTCATTAGTCTGAAGTTTATAAATACAGTTAGTGCTTATCAATGATGAGTAAAACATTTAACTTATAAACTACATACTAATGAGTATGCATGTGTTATAAATGATGAATCCAGTATTTAAGGGCGCACTCACACTAGGGCCAGTTGTTCCGTGCCGTGCTGAAGCCCGAATGCCCCCCCTCCCCTGTCCCCTGCTGGCCTGCACTCACACTACCTCGAACCCAAGCGTGCTGAAGCACGGTTGCCTCCGACACAGACGTCATCACGTTAATATATTAACACGGCAGATGCGCTCTGACTGCAGAGAGAACGCCGCTTTTCATTGTTTGACCGGTTGTCATGGTAATATCTTGAAGTTTAATCAAAGCGCCGTCAACTAGCGATGTTTACGGCGCGACGTAATCGTTAATTGACTGTTGTTTACATGCGGCTGCAGACACGTGGTGGAGAATGAGCCCGCAGCGCATTACGTGTGCGCATTCTGGCCAAGCGTACCGTGCCCAAGCACACCTCTCCCAACCGTGCCGGGCCAGGGAAGTGTGCCGTGCTCAGGCACGGAACACTTGCACTCACACTAGCAATGGAATCCAGACTTTAGTGAGCAAACGGGCTTGGGCACGGTACGATTGCCTAGTGTGAGTGCACCCTAAGTGTTAACTAATGCTTGATAGTATGTACTGACTGTATTATAAAGTGTTACCAAAAAGTTCATGCTGGTTCCAAATATTGTCCCAGTCCAGATCATAACCCTGAACCTGTAAGAAGACATTTATGACTGATACAAGATCGAGGTCCAGAGTCTTTTTGCCGTACTCTAGAGGACAGCAGCAGCACTTGTGTTACACTATGGGCCTGATCTACTAAGATCGCAGATAAGGGGCGCTAAATTTCGTGCTCCTGGTAAAAAAATTGCGTGTCTGGTTAGCGCATGAAAAGGAGGTGATCTACTAAGAGTAACACGCTAAATAACAGCACACACAGTCCGCAGTATTTAAATGAGGGTTTGCGAGTGGTAATTGTTTCCGCGGTGGACAGAGAGCTGGATGGACACAGAATTTGATCCGATGGATTAATAGAGAGCTCAGGTGGGACACTCAGGAGTCAGGACACACTGACCAGAGGAATCAAAGACGGGGTGAAGACTGGGTGACGTCTCTCAGTCTCGGACCCGCAGCCACACACTCCAGAGGGAGGAGAGGAAAGGAGCGCATAAGAGGAGAGACGTGTGGCGCGCATAACGGCGCTCAAATGACTTTAAACACATGAAAAAAAAACTGCTACAGTTTGCTGGAATGACCGGGATGCGAGGAAATGCAGAGATGTAAGAGCTTTTGCCCTGGCAGGTATTAAATCAATAAAAGAAAAGCTGTGTCAGATAACACTTGCCTTTAAAACGTACTAAATAAAAACGCAAAAACTTCCACCGCAATCTGTTTCAGGTTTGTTAAATCAGGCTGCGTGTGCTAAATCAATCTATTTGCATCTTCTCCTCCCAATATTTTGCACGTTCTGGCTGAAACGCCCATATTTGCATATTCATCAAGGCAAACGCGCTAAATACATCACGCATGCTTTTTTGCCCGTTTGAGAGACGCAATTCTCAGTGCACCGGGTTGGTAGATCAGCTTGCACATTTTTTTGCGGGTGACATCGTGTTTGCACACGTTTTAGTACAAGCAAACCTTTAGTAGATCAGGCCCTATATGTATTAGTATCAGTGCACTTCAAAGACAGCCTCTAACCATCTCACTGACCAGTTCTTAAATCAAACAAGACCCATGCCATTGATTTTAATGGTCCCAGCAGCCATCCTCAGGAGATGATCAGTCACTTTGGAGAATGTTGAAAAATATATTTTGTCTGAATAATACATTGCTCATGGCTCCAGCTCAGGCCATTAGTGTAATTAGAAAGTCAACTTGCATTAAATTGATATGGATGTATTGCCTGGGGACGAGGGAGGAGAGTGCATGTGTGTATATGTGTGGTGTAGTGAGCGAGTGTGAGGATGAGATTTGTAGTCCAACTCAGGAAGCAGACAAGTCATTAATCATGACAAACAACAGTATGGCCTGCTGCGCACAGCTGACTGGCACAAGTTGTTTAATGTGATGTAAAGTCAGAGTCAGAGTCTACATACAGATCCATCAACACATGATCAAACATTCACTACTGTAATTACACCGACTCAGATGAAACTTTAATGATCCGTGTCGTTAAACTGGGTCATAGCAAAAAGGAAATCTTTAATATATTATGAAAATGTAACAATATTTACAGGCACAGCAGAACTTTCTGGAAGTACTAATAGAAGAAATAAAATCTTAATATGGTTCATCATAGTCTGATTCCTCCACTGACCTGATTAACAGGGATTAAAACTTCATCACCACAGGGCTGTGTCCGACAATGGTTCATTAAATAATCAAGTCTCAGGAACTTTGGCCATAGCAGCTGCTTAAAGACTCAGGGTTACACCAACAATCACATATGGGCACAGGAGGTGGCTGGCTGCAGTGAGGAGTGGAGAGGCCATCTTGGAGGCTGGGCCAGAGCACTGGAATAAGAGAGTTAATGACACTTCCATTGACTTGCTCAATTGCTCCTAATTGGATGAAACCGGGTGTGTTTTTGTTTTTAGGTGTGTTGGTCATATCAAATTACACCTAATATTTGTTTATTATAAAATGTAGATTGAAACATTCATGTAGAAAACTGTTACTGTTTTTTACTAGCCATGTGTTAATTGGTCCTCAATGATGCTATTAACGTGGGTGATCTATAAATGGCCTTAAACTGAAAATACCGCACTTGCTCATTCACCAACAATGCAGAGATGTCTGTTCTTGAGCACTTTTGCAATACCCATATTCCACCATCAGGAGGCGCTTCCATTGGACCAATCTGTGTAGTTAGTCTCTTATTCCAGTGCTCTCTGTCTTATGAAGCCTTGGTGTTCAGGGAGGGATCCAATCAGGAACCGGCAGCCTGCCTACACACGCACACACGGGCCATGACAAAATTGGCCTGAAACCGTGTAGTCTGATCCTGCCGTTACCCTTTGTCATTGTGATCTGATTGTGTTTATTCGTGTGGTGAAGATGTAGACATCAATGTACAGATGATGTTGTGATCCAAAGTCTTCTGGAGGGGGAAATGCAACATCATGATCCTGTGGCTGATGATCTTACATCTTGGTTAGATGAGTCATTTATCCATCAAGTTTTTTGTGCTTTAACCTGTACAAACTCCTTAACACAACTGTTTTTTTGTTCAGGAAGTGATTCAAAACTTTGATTGAAAATATAAATCACGGCTCAGTTGGTAGAGCACCCGCCCCATATGCAGAGGCTATAGTCCTCGCTTTGCAGGCGGCCACGGTTCGAGTCCCGCGTCGGACGGCCCTATACTGCGTGTCATTCCCCCCATCTCTGCCTCCCATTTCCTGTCACACTCTCTACTATCCTATCAATAAAGGCATAAAAAGCCAAAAAAAATATACTTAAAAAAAGAAAAGAAAATATAAATCATGACATGGTCAAATTAAAATGTGGTTTGATGAAAATAACTCATTCAATTTCATCTCCCAATGGGTTTTTTCTGGAAAAGTGTGCATATTATTGATGATGACATGGCATGGAAAGCTCATACAGCTCAGGTAAAATTAAAATGTCAAGAACTTATGGTAATACTTTACTTCACGCCTATCTCTATAACGCATTATAACCATATAGTGAGGTATAATCAGGCTTGGGGAGTAATGGAATACATGTAACGCCGTTACGTAATCAGGATACGAAAAAAAGGTAACTGTAGTCCGTTACAGTTACAGAAAAAAAACCTGTAATCAGATTACCGGTACATTTGATAAAAACGGAGATTACTTAGCTGATTACTTCACATTTTTAAAATCAACCACGGGCTATAGAACGGCCGTAGAAGCCACTCTACGTCTCCTTGTATTTCAGAGGTGATCACAGACGGAGCTCCTGCCTCTTCTGCCCGTACGGTGTGTGTGTGGCTGAGGCTACGCACACTACGCTGCCTCATTGCGTAAAGCTGTGTTCACACCGAGATCGCGCCGCCTCTACCGCGCCTTCCTGCCGCCGGACTCTGCGGTAGACAGTAGCGGTACTGCTGGATTTTGAAAAGTAAACTATGACAACTAGCTAGTTCCCCTCTTGTTCACACACACAAACGCACACAAACGCACACATGCACACCCACGAGACTATCTAACGTTAATAAAGAACACAGTGAGCAAAAAAAAAGGGCAGAGGAACCTTCTGGGCAAGGTAGGCTACAACAACAACAGCTGTTTTTATTTTTGTAGTCAGACAGACTGATATGTAGGTTTGGTCGAGCAAAAATCAATCTATCCTCCCTGCCAGCCATCACCACCGCGCGAATCCATCACAAAAGTTGAAATTTTTCAACTCAGGCGGCGCGACACAGGCGGTGAACATAGACTGTAAAAAGAATGGACGTAGCATCCGTGACGTCACCCATTGGTTTTGTGCAGTCGTTTTTGTGCCTCAAATATGGCGGTTTGAACGGCGCCATGTTGGATTGGCCGGCCGAGAACCCGCCCCCCGGCCTCGAAGCAGCCTGTCTCTGTGCCGCTCCGGACCTGTAGCTGAACGTTTCCGCGCCCTGATTGGCCAGAATCTTATCCGAATAACAGCAAAACGGTAGCGTTAAAAAAAAATTCACCCCCCTCAGAGTGTGTACGGGGGTAGAAACTATCGATTGAGACCAAAAAACGTTGTGGTACCAGGCTGTAAATATGTTTTTGAAAGCTGTAAAGTCGGCGATTTTAACATGGGGGTCTATGGGGAGTTGCTCACTTCCGGTACCAGCCCCCACAGGAATCGGCGGGGATTGCAGTTTTTTGAACGCGGAAGTGAGCTTCACTTCTCAGACCGACAACTGCCCCCTTGGCGGTGAATCGCCCATGTCGCGCCGTCTGGTTTGGAACACCGCGCCGCTCAACAAGGCTGCTTCCCAACAATAAAGATCAGTGTGTTCAGACAGGGCACGTCTGTTCCGCGCAAATTGTATTGACTTTCAATGTAAACTCGCCGCAAAAAGCCAGGCGGCACGATCTCGGTGTGAACACAGTGTAACTCTACTGAGTGTGAGCGGCACGTACGTTTACGTTGCTGTCGTGAATTGTAAACACACAGCGTCCAGCAGTTTAGCGGCTAATTCAACAGCAGTGATGGATAACAACGTCATGAGCTTCATCTGAGGAATAAACGGCGGCTTTTACCTGACGAGACCGACACCTGAGCTACGGTAGCACGGTCAGCTAACAGCAGCTTTTACCTACTTACTCTCTTTCTTACACACGCACACACGCGCACACACGCACTGCCAGCTTGTCTGTCACATCTGTTGTAAACCTTGTAATAATATCTTGTTGAGTACAGTTCACATTATTGTTGCTTCGGTTTGAGTGTGGATTAATATCAGGATGAATTGGGTTTTAATAACAGCTGATCTGTGTAGGCTACTAGATGGCGTGGATTGTGATGAGGCATTGCACAAATTTTAAGACTTTGCTGTCTGTGCAAAGTGCATAAGCTACCCTACCCTCCGTTGTGTTTTATTTAGAAAATTACCGGAAATAAAAGCTAGGCTGTAAGAACATTTCATAGAGTTGACTGTAGAGAACACACAAATGGACTGTTAGATGAATTGCAGACTCATAGTAATGTTTAAGGAAAAGCATAGGCATAAGTTTGTAGGGATAATTTGCTTTAGTCGTCTTTATTGTTGCTGTCATGATAAACACGTCATTTGATAGACCACTTATCTCTACTGTCTATTTGAACTGATAAGGAGCTGGTGGAATCCTTTCTGTGCATGGAATGTGTGAATTAATATTATTAATTTTATTTTCTTCGATAATGTATGAGTTGAAAATGTCCATGTATGGAAGAAATATAATTCAAGGAAAGGTGCTGACAGAGTCAGATACTTTGTATTAACCAAACCGTCTGCTGCTTCCACAACAATAAAGATCAGTGTGTTCAGACAGGGCTCTCGTCTGTTCCTGCTCCAACTCAGTTGTTCAATGACAGATAGTTTCTCACAGTAAATGTGATTCCTGGTTTAATTATGTTTTAGTGTACTGGAGTCAAGGTGAGTTCTGACAGTTTTAGTGTTTTTCTTTTCAGTCGATTCTGTATCCAGATATTTAAAACAGTCTGTCACATCTACTCACTGATTTGTTTCACGTACTTTCAGTGAATACAGAGGACTGTAGTTGCCTAGTGACACTGTTGTGTCGAGGTCTGTATCATCTGCGTAACTCTGGTAAAAGATGTTATGAATCTGAGCAGGGAAGCCAGTGGAAATCAAAAGAGAAGCCTCTGTTGGTTTTGCCTAATAACACTGGCAGATGTTGTAGAGCAAATGGCCTTTGTTGGAGGGACAGAGTCCGAAAGAGAAGCAGCGGAGCGGTTCCTCTGCCAAGACCTCAGGTCCTGGTCTTCAGAAAACCAGGACAGGATGAGCTCAGAGCTGTGACGGGCTTCTCCTCTGCTGTCAACATTCACTCACGCTGCCAAAATCTGTTTTCACCATCAGAGCATCTTCATGCAGGGACACAGCTCCAGGCAGCCTGAGCCTGAGTTTTTGTTGTTGTTGTTTTTTACTGCAGTGAGTGTACATCTAAAATATAAAATAGCGAAGTTGGCAATGTGTCCTTGGTATCCGTCTGATGATTGTCATATTTCACAGTGTGAGAAATATTACGCAGAGCCATGGTCTCTGTATCTCAGTCTGTCCCACACCCAGGAGAAATGTCCTTCTCTCGGTGCTGTCTCGTCTCCACCTGAGACCATTTTGAATGAATGAATGAATGAATGAATGAATGAATGAATGAATGAATGCATTTTATTTTCGAACATGTATAAAAATAAAAAGAAAGAAATTGTATGTAACTATTGTACATACAATAGATAGAAAAAAAGAGAATTAAAGCATTAAAATAAAGAGTTAAGACATAACAAAACACCGTAAATTGTTCGAAAAAGGAAGTGGGAAGAAGTACAATACTTATTTTAATTTCCCACCCCTTTTATCTGCTCTACACATCCTAACTTCAGTACATAATAGACCTATATAAGTATATATCATGTGTACACGTATTAACTATCTATATAAATATATAATTACAAAAATAAATATACTACATCATTATCCATATAAATATATAATTACAAAAATATATTCTATATAAATATCTATATAACCAAAATAAATACATACTACATACATATCATCAATAATATAAATATAAACTATCTCCATAACTAAATATATACCCTATATACCATATACTAAGCTAGTTACAATATATCAACCAACGCTGTTCTACAGTTTTTATAAGTTTATCCCTTATCATCCTCTATTAACATACTTCCTCTTCCATATACTTGTGTAAAAGAAATTTTTTGTACCTTTTTTTAAACAGATTTATATTTGCACTTTGTTTTATTTCTGTCCCCAGACTGTTCCACAAAGTCACTCCACAGCTTGAGACGCACATACTTTTTGCCAATGTCCATGGTTTCCATCCCATTAGACAACAGCCTAAGTGTGTTCACTTGACATTGCTTAGGTGTGATGAGTTCACTGTAGTTTGTAGTATTCTATTTTTTATTTTTCCTTTTTTTTTTTTTAGGATGCCCTTTAACAACTAACAGCTAACTCTTGTGCATTAACATTTTGTTAAAATGCTTGATTAATGTACATTGTCCCTTCTAAAATGGACAAACTAAACTAAACCAGCCAAATGGGTAGGTATCATAATCACTAGCGTATCATAACAAAATATTGAATATCAACAGAATACGACATATAATGACACCAAAGTTATCTGGGTGACTAAATGATCAAATTCTATGCTAGAAATAAGGTTCAAATTATTAAAAAAAAAAAACACTGAAATTCTCCTTTGAGTGCTCAGAATTTGTGAAATTTAGTCCTACTCTCAAACTTAATAATAAAAGCTATTTATTAACTTTTTAAAGTCCAGGAATCACTCCTACTCCCACTAAGAGACCTCCAGAGGTGTCCTAAGTGGTTAGGGTATCATCTTTATTGTCACAGATTTAATAAAGGGACATCATCTCCCCAACAATGTAATGCCGAATTAATTTGAACGATCGGGAACAGTTATTTTTGATTCATTTCCAATGTATATATTTTGTATTAATGATAGATTATTGTCAAAATACAGTTGAATATACACTCCCCTTGGCCATTTAACTGGTTTCTGAGATATGTCTATGTTCTTCGATAAGGATTCTATTCATGATTGGTCATTTTTGAAAAGTGACATCATCTACAATTCGGTTTATGGCACATAATTCAGCTCTGAGAGTGACAGTTAAGATTCTGTGCTATGCTTTACTGAAAGTGTAAGTAAGACGCTTGATATAACTTTTAAGTGCAGGTTTCAGCGAAGAATATTTGTGACCCGATCCATCACAGTGACCCAAATGTCAAAGTTGAGATTTTGGTATCAATGGAAAGATTAGAAAATAAGCTTTAAAATGAAACTCTAGTCAAAATCATACATTTTATGGTTTTCGAGATATGGCCATTTGAATTACGACCTCCTCCTATCTTATTCCGTTCTAAAACCTGAGAAAACTGCATTTAAAGTTTTGCCAGTGACTCTGGCGTCTGTTCCTGTACCACGTGATTACACGCACCCCGTTGTTGTCATCGATGCACCGTTCAATGACCCTCGGAAAGCAGAGAATCTCACGATTCAGATGCTGTTTACAGCTCGTCTCTATCATAAACGGTTCAGAAGTTGTGATGTGTTGTTGATGTTTTGTAAAACATGTGCAAGCGTTGTGTTGACTGCGACGTTCGGTTTAGCATTTAAGCTACGTTCGATTTAGCATCGTTTCTACGTTCGGTTTAGCATCAATGCTAGCTATGTTAGCGTCGATGCTACTCGGTTTAGCATCTGTTTCTGTAGCCGTCCCTTCTTGTCACAGAGGCACCATTCAATGACCGTCGGAAAGCGGAGAATCCAGCGATTCAGATGCAGTTTACAGCTCATCTCTATCACGAACGGTTCAGAAGATATTTCATGTTTTGCTCCGATGCAACGCTTATTTTCAGGGGGTTTAAGTAGCAAGTCAACTTTAATCATCATTTACTGCCTTTTCTCAATTATCTGGACTGTGAAACTTTGGGAGATCGTTTTTGAATGTCATTGCTTTGAAATTAGCTAAATTTCAAACAACACAACGGGCGGCAGTGGCTCAGGTAGTAGAGCGGGTCATCCAATGATCAGAGGGTCGGCGGTTCGAATCCCTCTCTGTCCCGGTTGCTGCCGTAGTGTCCTTGGGCAAGACACCTTACCCACCTTGCTCCTGATGGGTCGTGGTTAGCACCTTGCATGGCAGCTACCGCCATCAGTGTGTGAATGTGTGTGATTGGGTGAATGTGATGTATATACTGTAAAGCGCTTTGGTATGGTTTCCGATGGAAAAGCGCTATATAAAATACAGACCATTTACCATTTAAAAAGAAAAAAAAACGATTTTTTTATTGATTTTCCATGTTTACAGCTGATTATCTAAAAATAGAACGTTGCGACTTCCGACTCATTTCGCCAGAGCGGGTCACATTTTTACTCATGAACTCTTAGCAGGGTTCTTAGTAGTAATTCTAAGAAGCTTGATGAATACGGGCCCTGGTCTCTTTGCACTTAGAAAGATGTAGCACTTACCCCAAGGTCAATGTGTTTGCTCTAGCCTGTGTCTAAATGAAAAAGATGTTATGCAGCCATGATGAATAACATCGTAACCCCCCCCACACACACACACGCACACACACACACACACACACACACACACACACACAGTGACTGACATGGCACAGCATAATAGACAAGCTTTGAGCATCTCAGCTCGTATTGATTTGTGTTCTCCTCTGGGTCCACTTCTTTTCATCCTCTCATCCATCCCTCCTCCTCCTTCTTCTTCTCCTGCTATTTTATTGCTCTGTCTCCTTGTAATGCTTCTATTCATAATATTACTAGTCAGCAAAAGGTTCTTTTGGTGAGCAGATTATTGTCGGGGGAGTGGGGTGGGGTAGTTGGCTGATCCATCAGAGGAAGGCATCTCTCTCACTCTGGCGCATTGAGACTGTCTGCTGATGAATGTGATTGTTCTTCTTCCTCTAACTGGGACATTAGAGATAGAGAGAGAACCACATACACTGATCAGAGGTCAGAGGGGAAGAAACAGAAACAGAGGTGAAAGAGGGAAACCTGCTCATCTCTGTGTTTTAGTGAGGTGAGGTCAGTGCAGAGAAGATGTGTATGTCCAGAGGTTTATGCCATGATTTTAAAGTGATTAAGTTGTTTGTTTGTCATTTTTTCTCTAATTCCAGCTATTTACAATTTAGTTTGGACAAATTGGGCGCTACTCAAGCTAGCCATTGTGACCAACGCACTTCCGGTTACTTCTGGTCACTTTCACAAAATAAAACACTTGTTGCCCTTTAGTGCTTTTACATTGAAATAGGAAGCTAACCTACCCTCGATGTAGCTAGCTTGAACCCGTTTTGACCTATCACGTCCCGTTACCGGCATTTGACTGCTCAAGATGCCTTACCGGAGAGTTTTTTCAGCTCTGGGACAAAGATCGGTCCGTTTAGAGTTGCTGAAGAGTGTCGCTGATGACTTTAGGTGGAGGCAGACTAACACTACTGTGAAGAAGTACTGATGAGACCTCTGAATGAAAGTGAACTGATTCTTTTCTGATTGTTTAACTGCAATCTCCACAGTGTGTCCTGCCAGAACACATGTGATGATGTCTGATGATAATGTCATCCACACACTTATTTCCATGCCACTCATTTATTTCTCTGATGCTTGAATGTTGGTTTGTGTGATTGTGGTTTCTACAGAGAATTAAAAGGAAACATAAAAAGAAATGAATTATGCATTATAATAAACATAAAATGTGACATAAACATACACAATATATAATATCAATAAAAGAATATTAATACAGAAAATGTATGCATTTATTTAACACAATGCAATTATTAAACACATCCCTGAGAGCAATGCACGCTGAAAAGGCATGCAACAATTGAGTGACGGTCCCTTAATCTCCGTGCATTATTGATTATCCCTAGCAGGCGGCAAATATAAACAATCAACTCTGGCGACGCTGTCACATATTAATAAACGGACCGGACGGCCCGGGCGAATATTAATCACCACATAACTTACGTCCTCAACAATAAACAACACAACTTGAACACTTACAGTCTCATGGACGCACAATCTGAATGAAAGATAGTTGAATGAATGAGTCCCGACGATGACGTCTCCTCCGCTGCTCTTCCTCTGCGAGCAGCAGCGATCAATAGCTCAGGCAGGTGATCAGCGACCTGATCAGAATACCGCGGCATCACGTGAACACTACATGCTGATCATGAGTGAGCTGGGTGACCTTCTGCACACTACCTATACACTTCCAGCGTTTGAGCTAAGCTAATTACATACAATACAGCTCTATCTCCCTTTTTACTGCACGCACAGTCGAGGATGGTGTCTATCTGCTGGTCATGGACTCGGGAGTGAGGCAAGACACGTAAAAAAAATAAAATGTTGGCGTATCCCTTTAAGATACTGGGACAGGGAGGGAGAATAGGGAGAAAAAGTTTGCTCTGTTTCTTGCATGTAAGAATGTCTTGTTTGATTTGCTGTGAACTAATAAACACATGTTTTTTTGTTTTTGTTTTTTTAAAGACCAGTGGCTTATGGCCTTAATAGAGTCACCATGATGTGTCTTGGACTCTGAAGCTGATCATTGTTGAATTTCCCGAGTATTAACTTTATAGTAAAAAAAAAAGAAAAGGACGCTGGTAGAATCAAGGTGCACTCAGTGCATAGCTGCCACATGATGTTCTGCCATGGTCGATAATGTAGGGATTGATTCCAAGATGTTATTGTAACAGCAGCCAAGCAAAACAGTGATAGATCCTAATGTTGTGATAAAACCAACAGTGATATTTACAGTACAATCTCATGATCTAATCCAAGTTAGTCTCCAATGAAATAGCTACTTCCAACAGTTAGAACAGGTCTGAACTGATGTTTTATCTTATTTATTTAAAATACCTTTCCTACAAGTCAGACTGAGACTGAACTGTTTTTGGACCCACAGTCTGAGGTGATGGACACTGAACATGGCTCATATACATTCACACTCTGTCCTGCTGAACTGGGCAGTGACTCGGGGGACCCTGCACTCAGGGTATACTCACAGTGAACAGGCTGTATTTGTGTTAGCGAGTGAACCCTTTAATTGATGCTAATAGTGGAGCTGCAGGGGCAGTGGAGCCGAAAATGAAGAATCTATTAATCTGAATTGTAATTTGAAAGTTTCAAAGGTACTATTAATTGGTTCTTTTTTCCCCTCCCCAAACCAGAGGCTAATTGAAGCACTTTGCTGCAGCTGAGATTCAGAGAGACATTGGGGAGACTATACCCCTTTTCTAGCTAGTCTGTTTTAGTCTTAAGGACTAGCACTCAAGGTGCTTTACAATGTTGGCCATATTCACCCACGCACACACACAAACCCTGCACTTTTTTTGTAGCTAAATTATCTAATGATTCACACACGCATTAACATTTACATCCACACACTGATGATACATCAGCAGCAAATGTGGTTTCAGTGTCTGGGGATTGCTGTGTCCTGCATTAAGGATCAGTCTGAAGGATCCAGTTTCTGTCCTCAGCAGATTCAAACCACAGCGCTGACTATGAATACACCAGATAAGATCATGTTACAGATAAGGCAAGCTGCTGCCACTGCTAGTTCACATCCCTGGTCTATTCAGAATATACAGTGGTTACTCCTGCTGCACATTATCAACACCTTTTTGAGTATGTTTACATGGTCAACAAAAGTCTGATATTAATCTCATGATACTCCATGATGATGACCATGTAAACAGTGATTTCTGATGACCTTCAGGGATGCAAACAACTCACTTTTTGGTGAATTTGCCATTTTAATTTGAAGATGGGTCATTTATGATTATGATTATGATGTTTATGTTGTTATGATTATTATGATTATTAATATAGAACCCAATGGAAACTTGAAGTACTGGAAATGGTATTTTCCATTATATTATAAATTATAGAGATGCACCTGTAAAAAATAAAAGCCTATTATCATTATCTTATCAACAGCTGGTCGACCAAGAAAATGTTTGGTCGGGGGCAGCACAAACACATGTGCACACCTTCATTGCGATATTGATGTAGAAAAATTAATCTTTGTTTTGGCCAATCTGAGTAACTCTACATCATTCAATAATAGAAACTTTAAACTTGAAATGAAATGCTGGAAAAGATGGATCCGAAGTAGAGTTGTCTTTTATTTACTTGAACAGGAAAGCAAACAAAGTTCAACCCGAGTCACTCACAGAAACAAATGTTACGACCCGGCTCAAGTGGCCGCAACAAAGATGGGAGACACAGGAGGATGTATAAAAATAAATCGATTTATTAACAGAAATGTAATAGTAACAAAGTATCAAATTTCATGCAGAGCAATACACCATGACATGCGACAAGGAATATGCCTAAGTGACTGACTTCTTACCAATTTTTAGGGGTTTATATAGTCGAATGTTTCTAAATTTAGCCTATAATGACTGGTCCTTCTTGAGCCACTGTTGGATGTGGAGATTCACCAATTCATATCAGTGGTCCGATACAAACGTCTGCGATGCGACTGCACCGGTGGATTCAGGGTACAGTACATCGGATAAAATTCATGGTACATGGTACATCGGTAGATTCCATGGTTATGTGACAGTGGTGGTCCTGTCACTATGGCTCCAGTTGATCATGGGCCCTGGCTACTTGGCCAAGGGGATGTCCCTTTGGCCGACTGGTTAGCGCGCATGACTCCGACCCGGGAGTCTGGGGTTCGAAGCCCGCCCGGGTCCCTCTTCACCTTGCCACATTCTGGCGTTGTTGGCAGGATCCATGTGGCAGGTCCATGGATTCCTAATCCTGTGGCAAAATCCTGCGCGGAAGCACGAGGACGTGCTTGTGAAAAGAGATAAGAGATGTGACAGTGGTGGTCCTGTCACTGTGTGCCTCCAGTTGATCATGGGCCCTGGCCACTTGGCCAAGGGGATGTCCCTTTGGCTGACTGGTTAGCGCGCATGACTCCGACCCGGGAGTCTGGGGTTCGAAGCCCGCCCGGGTCCCTCTTCACCTTGCCACATTCTGGCGTTGTTGGCAGGATCCATGTAGCACTAGGGGTGGGTCCATGGATTCATAATGTGTGGCAGCCTGCGCGGAAGCACGAGGACGTGCTTGTGAAAAGAGGGGGAGAGATGTGACAGTGGTGGTCCTGTCACTATGGCTCCAGTTGATCATGGGCCCTGGCTACTTGGCCAAGGGGATGTCCCTTTGGCCGACTGGTTAGCGCGCATGACTCCGACCCGGGAGTCTGGGGTTCGAAGCCCGCCCGGGTCCCTCTTCACCTTGCCACAGTTACATCGATCCTTTCATTTTCAGAGGCAACCTGAATGCACCACCGCGGAAGCCCTGTGCAGCCTCCTGCCCCTGACAGGTAGCAGCAGCAGCAGCAGCAGCAGCAGCAGCAGTCAGAGCTGCAGTCAGAGCCGCCAAGAAGTAAACAGTCTGATCTGAAGCACTGGAGCGACGGGTCAATACTCGGCCGTCAGCGGCTGTAACTGGTTGGAGGGCCTTTGTAGTGAGCTGGGAAGCGGTGGTAGCGGTGGATGCTAACCGCTAGTTAGCGGTAGCGATTAGCATCTTGGGACAGCTAGCAGCAGGACTAGTAGGGGAGCGCCGGGTCGATTGAGACACGGGACGATTGATACACAGCGATTTCCTCGAAAACTACCCAAGCTTGACCCGTCAGATTTTGTCACTACCTTCTGCACTCAACACCTAATCCTGGGAAAGCTTGTGAAATTACGTCACGCCATTCAAAAGTTATTAGCGCGAACCGGTTTTTGACTATGGAAAGTAAAATATTCGTGCGGTAGTTTTTTTGTGATCAAAAGTTGTATTGTGTGTTTCATGCAATAATAATATGACCTCTCAACAGATGAATTAGTACATAAACAGGTCCTGATGTATTTAATGTCATGGTTTTGAAGTTTAGAGACAAAACAGGTTTTAGTGTCAGTAGTCGCTGGAGGGACGATTGATACAGCTGTTTCAAATGTCCCTCACGCCGCCGTGCGTAGTAACTGTCACATTGCGTGATCAATCTCCTATAAATCACCGAATTAATAGCTTAATTGTTTTGAGTGAACAACAACTGATTTGAATGAACATGTATTTTTGATAAACATCACATATTTTTAATGATCAAAACGTGTTGAAAATGCCGAGGGTAAAATGACAATATGATCACTGTGTATCCATAAACATGACTTAGAACAGGGAAATAAGTCAATGAAATGAAAATGCAATCATCCATGAACTCGTACAAAAGAAGAAAGGTGAGTTTAATCGAAATGCGGATCTTGACAATCACGCACGGGACAAAAATATTTATTTGACCTATTTATATTGTGAGAAATGATGTGACATTTTGGCAATGATGAGTACACTAGTTATGTTGTCTGATATGCTTCATAAAAACAGGAATACTGTCAGTAGTTTCTGTTTAAAACATGCTGTTTCAACCGCCCCTCCTCTGTGTCTCAAACGACCCGCATACAGGGGAGCATACGTCAGTCCGACTGCCCCAAAGTCCGACGGCTCATTTCTCCGACTACCCATTCTACAGTGTTAAGGTTAGGTTTAGGGTAAGGTTAAGGGTTAGGGCTACTTAAGTCGGAGAAATGCGAGGTCAGACTAATGGACGCAAAAATAAAGAAATGTATGGTCGGAGAAATGGGTAGTCGGACAGACGTCATGCACCCCCGCATAGGTGAGACAAATGTCAACTTACGTTCAAAGTTATAAAACAGCGCGATCATCCAACATTGTGTTAAATTATACTTGTAACTAAGAGAATACACATTGTTGATCACATGATAAAAATGTTTGTGTACATAACGTCATCTTTGAAAAAGACGTTAAAATGAAAAGTGTATCAAGTGACCCGGCGCTCCCCTATCTCTGCTACTCTGCTGCACGGAGCTTCACCTGAGCTCTGTCACTGACTGGAGAGAAAACATAGACTCTCCACCCAGTAATGACCCGTGCACAACAAAACATCTGTGACTTGTCTCTTTTAGGTTGTGTTGTGAAGCACTTTATAAACTTGTGTTTTTAAAGGTGCTATATAAATAAAGTTGTAGCATAGAAAAATACCAAAATACAGACTTACCACTAGGGATGTCCCGATCCGATCACGTGATCGGAAATCGGGGCCGATCACGTGATTTCGGACTCGATCGGAATCGGACGTTACATCCCGATCCGGATCGGATATATGACATATCAGCTGATTTCAGGTTTTTCCCTATCTGTCTAAAGCGAAGACGGTCGCAGGGCGCACTCTTAAACCCATTACTTGTACTGTAGACGTGCCTCATGGGCTCATTACCCAAAGCCACGCCAGCGGCGCGCATTGGGTGCAACACTGTGCCCGGCCGTGGAGCAGAGCTCCATGGTGTGTGTGTGTGGCTGCGCGTCACAAACATTTAAATATATGAAATGACGGCGCTGGCGGTAGTCCGTGTCACCGTGTCAGCTCACTGTTAGTGTGTGTGTGGCTGCGTTGTTTCACTGCTGACTTCCAATCAGATGTTGTTGTTGATGTTTAGCGCTCCACACCTGCAGCAACAACGGTCACTGCAGCTTCTAATGAGAGCGAGTCAGACGTAACGCACATGAGACAGACACACGGACCGACCGCGCGGCGGCCGCGCGATGGAGCGGACATCGTTAAACTTCTCACACTGTTGAAAAAATATAGCCTACCGTTGTGTGACGGCAGATACAGAACCAGGTATTTATTCAAAGTTAGAGAGGGAGAAGGAGCGACGTGAACTGGGTGAGGGAGGGAGGAGGAGCGGAGGGAGTGAGTGAGGGGGGGAGGGAGGAGGAGCGAGGTGAGTGAGTGAGGTGGGGGCAGACAGGCAGGTGAGGGTGGGATCAGGGGAGAGAGGCTGGTGATTGAGAAAGGCAAGCTATTTTACTTTTGATCAAATGTTCCTGTTGACTTATGGATAATGGAATTAATATTATACTATGGAGCTACTGTGCTGATATCATACAGTGAGAGTTTGATATCATGACATGTCTTACAATACTGCAATAAATGTCATGGGCTTGTTATTGAGGTAGAGTAGGCTATTATTGTGAGATTGTGATATTGTTACATAGTAGAGCACAAAGAACAGAAAAATAGTGGGATGATACATCTACATTAAAAGCTTTACTGCATTGCCAAAGTATCGGATCGGGACTCGGAATCGGCAGATACTCAAAATCAAATGACTCGGACTCGGATCGGGGGCAAAAAAACGTGATCGGGACATCCCTACTTACCACCACACAGGACTAGAAGCCCAGGTGATGATCAAGCTGGATTTCATTTGTATAAGTCTAGCATTTATTGAGCAAAAAGCTCTAGGCTACCTTTGTTTGCCTCATAAAAAATTAACCAAATATTAAATACATCCCTCAAATTGATACAGAGAGTAAAACAGAATACTGGTATTGAGGTAAGAAACCTGATGTGGGCTAAGAAACTCTCCTATCACAACTGTACCAAACTTATACAACTGATATAGGCCTATCATATCGAACCAAATCTCTTTGTAATTAAGTCATAACATTATGAAATCATTTTTGAATCGCATCGTATCGTGAATAGGAGTGAATCGTATTGCATCGTATCGACAGGAGCTTCAGTGTATCGTTAATGTATCGCATCGGTGGCAGCGTATCGAGATGCATATCGAATCGGCCTCAATACACACCCTTATTACATGAAAAACAATTACATCATAACACCTATAGGTCTTTCTATTTTTTGTTCAGAAGATGTTTTATGACCTTACAATACACACACATTGAAAACCAGCTAATCCAGGACCTGTCAGTTGAATAGCAGGCCCCCGTCACCCAGGGTGCTGGTGGAAAACCGCAGCTGTGAATCTCCTTGCTATCTGTCTGCCTGCATCCCTATAAGAGTTGCTGCATTCTTGCAGGTGCCTTCCACCCATCCTGAAGAGAGAAGGGGGGTGTCTGGGACATAATTGTGGAATTTCCCCAAGCTGAGTGTGTATGAGGCCCAAGCAGCTGCTATCTCAGGCCTGCACTTTCTCATCCTCTCTAAAGTGGCATTTACTAACTGACTATAAGTCAGAAAACATCACTTTTACAGACAAGTCAAATAATAACAGATCATTTAAGATGATCATACTATGATGCGGTCTGACATCTCTGCAATGTGATAGTATGTGTCACTGATGTGGGCTGACATAGCCAAAACTCGGGAGGATATGGAGAAAATCGCGCAATAAAAAGAAGAAGTGGCATAAAAAGGGCTCTCAAACCATCCCACCTTCCCAACAAATAATCAGTACACCGGACTTTGCTCTCTGTCGATTGGACCACCTTGTGACTTTGTGACAATCCAGGCAATGAGATGAGACTGTTCACTCATGATGAAAAAATATGGACACATGTGCAGACACACACGTAATCTGTATCTACTGTCTAGAGCTAGACTTCAGCTCAACATACTGCCTACTGTTGCAACATATTATATCAAAATGTCATAAGTAAAAGAAAAATGTTATGTCATAATGTAAAATGCAAGACAAAGAAAAGATGAAGATTCATTATGTGAGTACTGGGGGCGGGACTTGAGAAGCTTTGGCTTCTCCCGCTTTCCCTTTCAGTCATGTGTATTGTATTGTTGAACTAAGATGATGCGTGATGATGATGATCAATTGACATGCCCGAAATGAACTAAATGAACTAAATTATTGAAATGATTTTTAATGGTGGCCTGATATTCTTTTACAGGTCTTGTTATTCTTAATCCTTTACGTCATATTTCATAAAAAATACCACAACAACATTAATGTTCTGTGGGAGTTGAGCTGCATTTTGCGACAGGACAGGTTCACACATTTATTTTATGTTTTATGGCAAATAGGAGATATCAAAGAGAACAGCTATCTCCCAGTCCTTACTTTGTATTCTCATCCACTGCCTCTGAGTTTGTTGTGGTGGCAAAGTATGCCTTTATTTATCCCACAGCAAAAGTGCTGGGCCAAAGTGACAAGTGCTAAAGTGCCGGAGTGCATGGGTACCAAGTTGCATTCCACGGTGCCCTAAAGTGCACGTCAGTTTAAAGTGCCAGGTGTATTGCACTATGCCTATACACACTTTGCACAAGCAGGAGTGTGTAGATATTGCAAGAGATGTGATACATATGTGATACATAATACTAATTATGTAAGTACTACTAGAACTTTCCACATTGAGGGCTTCCTTCACCTCTGAAACAGGGCAGAGCTTCGTGGGAGACACCTGCCAGACACAGCGATGTATATAGGGAACCGTGCATGTCCGTGGCGCACAGCTCCACCGACATGCATGGGGGGAAAAAAACGGCGTCGCCATCGCACCGAATGCACGTGGCTGCGCGCCGCTTGGGTAACAGGCAAACATGTTGCGCGTCTCCATTGGAAGTAGGCTGTTATCAGTATAATCAGAGACAACCACGAATAAGTTTGCCTCAGTTTCACGTGATTGTCACTGTCGGCCTGTTAGAAAAACATTTTACTGACCCGAGCTGAGAAGCTGAGCCCCCCCCCCCCCCCCTAAAAAACAAAAACTCTTCGGATCTGAATGATTCACACAAGTCACCTAATTGGTCATGAAAAAAGCGTGTTTCGCTGTTCGGTGCGCTGTTTGCATATAAAAAACTACTCCACTTTCATCCCGGATTTACTCGAAAATAGAATGTTGCACAAAGTTTGGGCTACATCGTCTGATAGATGAATTATTACACTAATTTTATGACCCAGAGTGGAATCAAATTCAAATTTTCTGTACAGCTTTAATCAGAACATTGTCTCGTTTGGAATAATACTGCTGTCCACGGAATATGCCATGCATGTAACCTGACACAATGTTATTTATCAGACAAACAGCAGTAATCCCATGCAGATCTATTGCGATCTCCGTTGGTTCCACTTCACATTGACCAGAGATGTTACAGCACATCTGCTCCTTCCTGAGTCTGGTTTTAAAGGCAGCTGACCTTCAGTCTCAGCTCGGCTCATTGATATTCTCATCGTAGACTGTGTGTGGATAGAGGATGCTCCTGGCTGTCTGTGGCCGTCACCGTGGATGAATGATCATAAATGAGTTTAATAAAGCAGCTAATCAGTGTGTTCAGGGCAGACTGATGTCTTTCTCTTCAGAAGGTGCTGCTCTGTACCAAACCTCCACAGTAACTGTGTTAAAGCCTCACACCTCCTTTCAGCAAACTGTCCTTGAGTCTTCAGCACTGCTGCGATAATGCTGTTCAACATATGGAGCTAAGTGACTCCTGCTGCGCTTTAACTTGAGAAGAGGGGAAATTAGAAAAAAAAAACACCAGTATGAACTGAGATGAATGGGTCTGAGCAAACAAACAGAGACCTCTGACTCACTGTCAGTTTAAAGTGGTGGAAAACCGAGGAATTACGCATGTGGCAACCATCCATGCTCCAGACTTCAACCAGATTTATACACAGTCTGTTTGAATCTGTGTGCACCAGGAACTCCAGCACAGGGATAAGGTACAGGGCTTCAAATATCTATCTATCAGTCAGTCAGTCAGTGCGTTTCCAGATTTCAGACACTGATCCAACCAAAACAAACAAAAAATGGTACACCCTGAAGAAGGCTTCTGCTGAAACGTGTGGGCTGTAACCCACTCAAATGTTGTACAGCCATTGTACAATAAAGGCTTTTTATATTACTGAAGAAGAGTGCCTTGGAGTTCCCTTTTTTTGATCTATGTTCCCACCAAAGAGCACCTTCACCATATGTTTTGAACCTTCCAAGCACTCTGGATTTTTTTTCCTTTTTCAAACAAAAAATAATACCAGGTCAAAGATAAGACAGGATCAGGGTCAGACATGACATCAAGGCACTTCACATAGGTTTACCGTGATGTCAACAAACAAATCTTATGCTCAGCAAAGATGGAAAACTCAATTGTTCTATTCTTACTGTTTAAAAGAATGAGAAGGAAAGAGTCAAATCCAGAGCACACATTCATTTAGAAGTTTAGTCAGCACCAAAACGTCTGATAAATAATTGAGCGTTCCAGCCGTACCTTATATAGGAGCCGACTCCTTCCTTTGGTCAGTCAGAGTTCTCGCTTCGGGTTCCAACATCAACTCGGGTCGGGTCGGACCATGGGCTTCCTTTTGTTGGCTGTGCTGAGGCCAAGAATTAATGCTTGTGAGTCCGGCCACAACCGGTCTGAGCTTCAACAACCAAGGGTCAGACCAGGTCGCGTTTTATTTTTAGGCTTGTTGAGAACTCTGGCATGAATTAAGCAGCTTAGAAATTGCTCTCTTTATACACTGCTTCTTTCGGATCACTCTTCATTAGCAGCAGTGCTTGCTGAAGATGAATGTGGGATGGTTTGCCTGTGTTGGTTAGGTTGGTTGGTAGGTATAGGAGACATATTATGCTCCATTTCCACAAATTAAAATAGTTCCCAGGTGTCTTTAAGACATGTCTGTGACATGCTTTGGTCAAAATACCCCAAGGATCAATCATCACAGCTCTTCTCTTCAAAACAGAAAATGAACCACTGCTTGCCGCACCCTGCCCCTTCTAATGGTTCTAGGTGGGGGTGGCATCATGCAAATTCTAATCCTAGTTACATCACTGGAAGACAACTGAGGGAACAGCTCGTAAATCCACATGGATTTCAACCCAAGGAGCCTGCACATTACAGAATTTTGTCAATCCTCACATTTTAGGGGTCGGAAGGCCAGACAAAGAGCCTTCAAAAAGTGATGTTTCCATATGTCCCCTTTAATACCTTTGTACTCTCTGTAAAGTTTCCAGAGCTTTAACATGCAAGTCAAAATCAGCAGGTTGATTGGTGATGATTGATGTGATATTTACTTCTGCTGTGTGAAAAGCTGCAGAGCTAAACTTACTCTGTCATCAACATTCATTTATGTTGTGTATATCTCCCAGCATTGCCTCATACCTCTTTCTGCTCTGCCAGTGAATCTTGGGAGAATAAAAGCTTTTACTGATGTGCTGAGTGGTATTCAGTAAATTAGTCTAATATTTGTAATGCAATGGGGAAAAAAAAGACTCATGTCATGTTCATGTCTCTGAATTTTGAAGGGTTTTTTTGATGAGATTGATGCTGTACATTGGGTTATTAGCTCCAAAGTACTTTAACTCTTTCGCGACCAATGAGGAGTAAACTTGTCACAGCCTGCCGAACGTTCACGACCACTGTAGAGATAACTCGTCAAAACCGTGTGATTTTGGTTTTGTTTGAGTAATCGGTTTCCTTGAATGCTGCTCTGGGGACAGCGTGCAGCGTGCTGTGCGGCTGCCGGCTACAGTGTTGTGACTTTCTCGCTAAATCTGCACGTTATCACTGCTGTTTTCACTGTGCAGTCGGCGCTGTCAGCCGGCCGCCCCCACCCCAAAGCACTCGCCAGAGGCCAGTCACACAGTAGTGCCACGGAGCTGTCTCCGCTGTGGCCAGAGACCCGCACCGCTGCACTCCACGCTGCCACACCCCCCAGATTTACCTACACAAATACTTATTTAGCCATAGAAATGATTTGGAAGACGCCACACTACAGAGTAGCGGTAAAATGAGCAGATTGCCACTTGACACAAAAGTGCATTTATCTCTGAAACTAGAGCGGGAGCCCCGTTTTTGGAGAAACCTCTCTTCTTCTCCTTCGTGCTCCTGAACAAAACAGTGGAAAAACCTGCCGTTTTGTTGAGGAGCACGTTGGAAAGTTATTTTCAACCACGTGAAAACCATTTGTTTCTAGGTGATGTACAGAGTTCGGTTTGACGCGAGAAAAAAGGTAAACAAATAGCCAAAAACATGCGGTCAGGAGCTGATGTGATGAGCAATTCGTGTCATGGTCGAGTTACAGTAATGTGCTGTAGACTGGAGGAGCCGGGGGATCACATATAGACAGGGTCAGTTTTCACAAAATCACAACCTCAGAGGCATTCTGTGAATATTTATAACATACAACATGTCAAGCTCAAAAATGTCCCAAAATGCCTCGAAATTGAGAAATCCAACATGGCCGTCAACACTAGGCTGAAATCTATTTTTCAGTGTATCTTTTTGACTGACTGTACAAACATGAATTAAATGCTTTTGTAAGTTTTCCTACATTTACAATGACTGCGTTTACATGCACTTCAGTATCCCGATTTTAATCAGATTTTTTAAGTACCCCGTTTTTTGATCAAATTCGGGGTATGGTGGATACATGACCTTAGAGAAACCCGGTTATTCAGTATCCCTGTATACATGATAAATCAGTCCCTCCAGGAATTTGCGATGTTGCGATCGCAACAATTAACGCAAATTCAGCAAATCCCCGTGAGTTTTTTGCGATCTTGCAATTTTGTACAATCACCGCAACTTTTCCGCAAATTGGACCAATTTTCGGTGCTTTTCACGAGTTACACAGCAGAGAGTGCAAGTCTGAACGGAGCGGTGGTTGAAAATGAGTCCACGGAGGAACGGCGTGGCTGGACTGACGGCAAGAAACTTGATACAACGTGCACAAAGTGATAAGTAAAGGAACACAAGCTAAGTTTAACGTGTTGAGAGTGTGAGTTGTCCTGGTTGACCACCCGAGGCTGTGTCAACCCCGCAGCGCTCGCCAAGGGGGAATCCAGTCAGTGCGCCACTGCAGGGCCGGAGTGGAGCAGCCTGCGGCCAGGTGCCCCTCCCCCCACCCAGCCCTTTTTATTCAAACACTGGACTGTTTTAGTGGCAGTTGTTTAAACAAACATTTTGATTAAAAGTAAAACAACTTTCAACTCTATGTAATTTTTCTGTGCCTTTCTTAACAAGTGGAAAATTGCTGGTATAACAGGACCTCACATTATTTTGTGACATTTCAAAATTTTCAATTTTCCTTTGATTTTTAATTACTCAGAGCAAAACTGCAACTTTTTTTGCAACTTTCGCTGTCTCCCGCAATTTAATCGCAACAAAAGCCCTTAAAACATCGCAACATGCACCGCAATTTTTTCAAAATGTGCCCGCAAAATCAGGCATTTTAGGCCGCAACAATCACATGTTGAGCATGTTGCTCCACTCACTGCTCTCTCCCAATCACGGCACCAGTAGCATTTTGGCATCAAGGCCGAGCTGCAGCTGCAAGCATTCTGGATGATGTCTGATGTTACAAACATTAAAAGACTCTCGCTTTGACAATCAGAAACATCTTGACAAAAGCAGAAACAAAACCAGGAGTTGTGTTTGAAAGATGAGACTGCTGACTGTGCTGTTGGTGGTGAGTGAGTTACTATGGTTGGTTACCGTGATGCTCTGTCTCTCCATCTCTAGATTATGAATCAGAACAGGGTTTTACATATCTGTTTTTACAACCGCCATGAATGTGATTGTAGCTTCTTACCGAAATGTAGTAACTTAACTTTACATCTTTGTTTAACACAATCAAAGAGGAGGAAGCCTCTGAGTGTTCATCATGAGAACAGGCTGCAGTCTGTTATAAAAAGTATGAGCTCTTCTGGGCAAATTGAATCCTAGGCAACTAGTATTTGTCTGGGAAGACGTTTCGCCTCTTATCCAAGGGGCTTCATCGGTTCGTACGCAACAAGTCTCACTAGTCCACACTAGCTAGACGTAAAGCAAATCATGATGCAACAGCCTGAATGGAAAAGTCAGTTTACAACAGCGGCTGTGAGCTAAAGATGGCTGCAGAGCTGACTGGTTGATAAATGTGTCCACTGCAGGATGTTACATCACAGAACATTCAGCATCATTTAAAAATGAACAATATTTAATTATTCACACTGAAATATCCATTTTTGATTACAGTTCATGTTAATTTCAAATGTACAGAAATATATTCATGTTAAATCAGATTAATTATGATGACACAGTGCAAGACAGGAAAACAGTAAGTAGGACCAGACTGAACTGACCTTTACATTACAGTTTGGTAATAACACGGTGACGGTTCAGTTATAGTTAAGTGGCAGAAGAGGAGGAGTGGAAAGACAGCGTTGCCCCGGGAAAGTACTTACTCACCTCTCGGCCGGTTTGGCGATACCCCTCCCGTGCTCTCTTCACACCACACACCATTTAGAAGACACACACACACACTCACTATCCAACAATAGACCATTTTAATTTACTTTTCTTCTTCTCCTCTCTCTCCCCTTCCCCCCTTTCTCTTCTAGCTTTTTTTCTTTTCTTTTTCTTTTCTTTAGTTTGTCCTAGGAAAAAAAAAAGCACAGTTACACAGGTTTGTTCAAATTGTTCATGTCAAGAGGCAAGAAATGGTTTCAGCTGCAGAAACAGCAACTTAATAAAACAGAATACTAAAGGATTGTTACAACATATAATATTAACACTTAGTCGGGAGCCCATAAAAAAGGGGAAAGGGTCCATAAACCACCACGCATGACACTGCACACCAATAAAGGAAATCATTAAGTCTTTCTCTTTCTACGACCAGCGATTCCATTGTCGCCTTTGTCACACATCCCCTGATGGACAAGGAGGAGAAAGTTATTTTTTTCTGAAAACATAAGGTTCTAAACAAGAAAACAACAAAAGGAGCCAAGTTTTAAATAAATGCAAATCATCAAAAGACACAATGCAACTAAGCATTAATACAAATCAGGACAAAACTATTTCAGTTTACACAAACCAAGGAAAAGGGAAAAATGAATACAACTTTATTTTAAATCATTGTGCCTTTCCAGGATACTTGGGCCACAACAAGAGCAATGGCAGTAAGGGCCAAAAATAAATAAAGACCGATGGCATCAGCCAAAGAGCCAAAACATCAGAACGGTTCAGGGAGTGGTGGCCAAAGGCCTCTATACAGAAAAAGACACAAGCAGGTTATTATTGTGGCTACATTATACATTTTATACGCTATGGCGAGAGGTGGAGCCGCATTCCACCACCCTTTATTGACCAGCCACCACTGCAACCTTGGAAATCCTTCTGTCAAAGCATCTCTGCACTTTTCTATCACCAGACCAATAAATCAATGGAACAAGCCAATCAGGACCTTCTGCAGCATGTCAACAATCCATCCTCCTCACAACATGCCTACAGGCAGGGGGTGACTCATTGGAGAGAAACTGTCCCACCCTGCCCTGTGGGCCATTTCGATCCGATGGGTTCATGTGTGAATGAGGGTTGAAATGTCTGGGAAGTGTTAGGGCGCTGAGAGTTGGTGTGAAAAGCCACAACTGCTGGGTGGTTCTATCTAGTTGGACATTGATGACCTCATTTATTATTCTCAAACCACCATACAGAGAAGATCTGGGTAACACTTTGTAAGTACACACTATTAAGCATTAGTTTAGCATTAATAAATACTGAATTCTTCATTTATAATGCATGAATAATCATTAGTATGTTGTTGTTTTTTACTCATCATTGATAGGACTCCAACTGTTTTTATAAACTACATAGAATGAGTATTCATGTGTTATAAATGATGAATTCAGTATTTAATGCTTAACTTATGCTTAAACCCTCATTGTGTGAATTATTTGGCCTTTTATTAGCAAAAATCAAATATTGCTATCATAAATACGTATTTCACTTTAGTTCAATCACACTCTTGAAAGTTACCTTAGAATGAGTTGTTACAAGTGGGCAACGCACCAAACCAAGGCTTTTACTCCACCAGATAAAGATGGTAAAACGTGAGTCAACAATACGATACGGTAAACAATACGACATCACCATGACAACATATTGTCATGTATTGTTTTGACTCGTGCTGGCGGACCACTTGTTTCGTCTGTTGTCTGTCTGACGTCATGTCACGTGAATGCAACATGAAGAATATGTTCAGATATCCAACCGCACCGCTAGATGGGGGGGAATTCCTACATATTATACCTTTTAATATTGTGTAAGTGTTGAAATTTGTTTATTTGGATAAATCCCTTGAGATGTATCATCTCGTTTTCGAGGGGGTCCAAAAAAGTGTTACCAAGTTCTGTTACTGAAAGCTTCTTTTGACACCATAAGTGAGGAGGATTGCAGCATTCGTTGCATCCAGTGGTTTATGAATCTGTGCTGTCCTGCTATTTGGTTTATAAGGTGTCCAAGCGCCTCATGAAGGCGTCTGGATTGGTGAACTGTGCAGTATTACCTGGGCTAATAAGTGATAGCAGTTGACCATTTTATGATGCTAACACAACATTCGATTTCCATTTCCATTCTTAAGCTGGGGACAATAAGAGTAGCTACACACTAAAGACTTGCTGCAGTAGAATTTTTTTTATGACGACCAAAACACTGGCAGCGCCAGATGAGGGATCACAGAGTAGGCTACAGTAGATGATTTGTCAAACCAACTGAAGCCAATCGAACTGACCAAACTATCACTGGAGTGACAGTTTAAAGCCAGGGACACACCGGCCCGACCGTCGGGCGTCTGGCCTAGTCGGACCGCGTCTGGAGCTCGTCTGTTTGGTGTGTCCCTCCCTCAACATGCTCAATCGGGGCTCGTCGGCCGTTGGGAGAGTAAACTCGTCGGGTATTCTGATTGGCTGTGTGCAAGCTATGGCGATTCTGATTGGCGGTGCCCTAAGCGAATCAGCGCGGTGTGTGGGAGGGACGGGAGGGACTACAGTAAACAAACGGTGCTAGCCTGTGCTACGGTAAAAATGGTATACAAAATAAAAAGAGGAGTAAAACAATATATTACACGGCAATATACACATAAGCGTCAGAGATGTTCAATCATAGTTTGAAACAACGGGTCACAACTTTCTGATTGGCTTAATGTAATGCAAAACACCATAGACGGGCTAACAGAAATTAGCATCGGCTATCGCCAATTCGCTGCAACCGAGCCGCACCAGTCAGCTGCTAAAACTGTTTTAATTCTGGCTTTAGTCTCTGCTTTAGCGCTGTTAAGACATGGCTGGTTATATTGTTTTTGGGAGATTAATGTTGGTCTCATTGATGACTGTGGTGGCAGTGGCATTAGTTTGTTTGAATGAAAAGTGAGCACAACCTCTGGGCTACGTACTGAAATCACCACATTTACGTAAATAAATGAATGTTTTACAATGAACCGATCAGTCTACATTTTATTTTGTAAGGTCAACATGGTTATTGCACATGGCAAATATTATTATTACAACTTTATGACTTAGAATTGTTCTGTATGGGAGAAATCCATTAAAGAGAGGCGAAAAAAGCGGAGGTTGTGGAGGTGTGTCCCTGTTTTCATATTGCAGTAGACAAACACCTTCTGAAACCTTTCCATTGGTTGTTGGCGACATGTGGTAATCAATAACCACTACACCCTACTCAATAGGCCTTAAGCACAGCTCCACTACTTCCTGAACTTTAGCCAGCTCCTTTATTTTCTGTCTTACATTATTGGACCAATTGATTAATCCAGGTGTGTCTGACTATTGTTGTGAGGTCAGACCATAGACTGTAAAAAGAACGGACGCAGCATCCGTGACGTCACCCATTGGTTTTGGGGAGTCGTTTTTGTGACTCAAGTATGGCGGCCTGAACAGCGCCATGTTGGATTGGCCGGCCAAGAACCTGCCCACTGGCCTCGAAGCAGCCTGTCTCCGGACCGCTCTGGACATGTCACTCAACGTTTCCACGCCCTAATTGGCCAGAATCTTAACCTCATAACAGTAAAACGGTAGAGTTATAAAAAAAGAGTGTGTGTGAGGGTAGAAACTATCGATTGAAACCAAAAAATGTCTTGACACCAGGCTTTTAACATGTTTATTGAGGATGTAAAGTCAGTGATTTTAACATGGGGGTCTATGGAGACATGCTGCTTTCTGACACCACCCCCCAGAGGAAGCCGCGGGGATTGTAGTTTTTTGAACGCGGAAGTGAGCTTCACTTCTCAGACCGACAACTGCCCCCTTGGGTCAGACACACCTGGATTAATTAGGAAAATAAAAGAGCTGGCTTAAGTTCAGGAAGTAGTGGAGCTGTGCATAAAGCCCATTGCGACTCCAAATCAGACTGTACCCCACTAGTGCCACTAGGTCCAGCTGTGAATCGTGGGTAAAACCGGGGGGAAAATTGTGTAATGTGTCCTCAGCTTCAACCAAAAGGTGGTTTTATTGGTCACCTTGCTGTCAAAAAGCTTTCCAGTCTGTGAAAGTGTTTTTGTCTCCTGTTGGGGCACAGACAGGTGAACCAGCTTCAGGCAGTTGGAGCCTGCTCTCTAAACTTAGTGTAGTGCATACTGAGTTATGAACTATAGTTGTTAAGTTTAAGCTACCCCCAACCCAACCTCACCTGCCCCACTTAGTCCTGTCATCTGACATTTTTACCCTTCACCTCCCTGCCCTGCTTACCATCCACTCCAAAGCTTTTTTTCTGTCAAATCTGTATTACATCATCTCAACACAGTCTGATCTACATTTGGCTTCACAGTTCATGAAATTCAGAGTGTGGTGAAAGTGCAAGGAAAAGAACCAGAGACCGGGCCATCACATCATGGCGATCAAAGATTCATATTCCATCTGAAATCCCCACTTTGAGCCTCGATGTGTGCGCATGTGGAAAAAGGAACGCGAAGAACCCAAGGTAGATTTTGATGAATAGATCTGTCAATAAGTTAATAGGAACAGGGAACAGAGGTATTGATGCCAATATGCGGAGACGAGACGGTAAATCACTATGAATTTCACTCATAGCCAATCAGATTGATCGAATCACAGCTCAGGACGTCAGATCAGTGGGGATGAGATAATCAAGAGAATGAATCTGAGGGAACGATCGGAGGGAAACAGCTGACTCCTGACATCTTAATGGAAAGACTGAAGGCAGTCTCAGTATTGTGTGTGTTTCTGTGTGTGTGTGTGTGTGTGAGCAATGGAGCCGCTGATGCAGAGCTTGGCCTGCACACTTGCCTCAGGGGAGCTAGTCTGCATCACTGCTGGCTTTAAGCATCACAGGATTTCCATAATGCAGGAAGGAATTCAGAGCAGGTGGAGCACAGCCAATAAATCACCCTGAGAGGAGAGAGCATGCAGGTGGAGTCAGAGACGGAGCAGGTGTAGGAGGACCATAGAGAGGAGAGACAGAGAGAGAAACAAACAGAGAAGGAGAGAGAGGAGGAGCGGGAGGCGGCCGGAGGGTTACAGTGACAGGGAGGGGGGGAGAATAATGTGGAAGGCTATTGCGTGGCAGCCAGAAATAGCTTCCCATCAATTAAGATAAGCATAGCGAGTGCTCCTAAAGACAGATGAATGCTCCCTCTGAGTCCCAGTGTATGTGAGGCCCGGGAAGCTCCTGTCACACTGTCCCCTTTACAGCTCTCTCAGAAAGCCATCTGCATAAATAGAGGATTAAGCACATTGCTCACAGGATCCATGCACTGACTGAAAACTCTGAGTCCTTCTGCACAGAGAATCCCCACGCACAGCCTAAAGTGAGGTATTTATCTTGTTAGGGTACAATAGAGGAAAGATAACAGGGCCTTTAAAAAAAAAAAAAGTCCATTCTGCATGTGGGGTTCCTCGACTGGGGGGTGCCTCATCATTTACCGTGTGCACAGTCATCAATTATGCATGGAGAGGATTTAACAGTCACCTGCACAGTCAATATCCTCAGGGAGTGAGGCTTTTTATTCACACAAGATGTAACTGTTGATTTAACTACTAATATAACATTACAGCTGAGCACAGTGATCAGACCAGCTACTGGTGCCAAGTGTCATTAGCAACCTCCTACACAGGGGGAAATTCACAAACATTTTTAAAGGGATACGTCACCCAAAATCAATAATTCACCAATTTTCTTTTCACCGTCATGCCAAGCAAGGGTCGGAGTCCATTTTAGGAGTTCCGGGGGGGGTCCGGCTGGCAACGGATTTTCATATAATGGCGGGGGATAGAGTTAACTTTTGAATGGTCCAAAACACACACTATGAAACATCCAGATACCTCCATACTGCTCGTCCATACTGACCCAAGTGTCCTGAAGGGAAAAAAAGATCTTGGGAAAAATGTATGTGATCTCTGTGTTTATCCTTGTTGTAGCAGGAGCTCCCAGTGGCTGTTGATGTTTGTGCACATGTGCGAGATTTGCTGTGATATGTTCGTTCATCGTTGTAAACCATTGGATGTATAATGTAAACATGAAAGAACATCTCGCAGCGAATCACTGGGAGACACTGGGAGCTACTGCTACAACAAGGCTAAAAACAGAGATCAAATAAAAAAAAATCTGAACAACTTTTCCATGTGGCAGCTTCAGGACACTTGGGTCAATATGGACGAGCAGTATGGAGGTATCTGGATGTTTCATAGTGTGTGTTTTGGACCATTCAAAAGTGAACTCTATCCGCCGCCAGTATATGAAAACCTGTTACCAGCGCCCCCCCTCTGGAACTTCTAAAGAGTTTTGATGACTCTGAAAGCTTTCCAAAAGCCTTCCTTGGCATGACAGTGAGTACTGTAATTTTCGGACTATTGAGCGCATCTGAATATAAGCTGCACCAGCTAAATTTTAAAAGAAAATACATTTTGTACATATATATAGGCCGCACTTGAATATAAGCCACAGGTTTTCATGTTGCAGCATGAGATATTTACACAGAAAGACAGTAGGGAACTGTGCGAGTCCGCTCGCTTTTCCGCTGTTTTGGTTATGCTCCTCTCACCATGTGCATTTGTTTACGACAAAGCTGGCGAAACATCAATAAATGGAGCGGTGGATAACGTTACATAACATATATACAATGTTATGGCGTGTGTGTTTGGGTAATCTTAACCATCATAAACAAAAGATTACGGGTTACGGAGCGCGTTTGTGCTGCAGTGCTGCAGAGGCGAGAGCTGGGACACCGGGGCGGGCGAAAGAAGTAGCGGCTTATAGTCCAAAAAGTATGGTAGATGATTGGTGAATAATCAATTTTGGGTGCAGTATCCCTTTAAAGGATTTTTTTTAGCAACATCCCAATTTGTAAGAGAGAAAGAGAACAGCTGTCAACCACAGCATTGAACAGTCTACTACTGCATAGCACATGAAGGTTGACCTGGGAGGAAAGCTGCAGCTCCCCCAGGTTGTCAAGGCGACCCTGAGGCCAGATGTGGTACTGCGGATCGGTCCCATGAGAAGAACAGAGCGGTCGAGCCAATGGATGGAAATGGATGGCAAAAAAGAAAAAAAAGGATGGCAGGCATGGCTGTGCTCAGCTGATGTTGGCAGCAGAGGATTCCCTGCCCAGTCGGTGCAGAGACTGCTCACAGCTATGGGAGTGACAGGGAGGCAGCAGAGGAGGAGGAGATGGGCAGTGACCCGGTTACTATAGGGTGTGATGAGATCTCATGAGATTAAAACGTTACAATATGTGAAAGGTGTCTCGTGGGCACAGGGTCCGTGGATTGGTTGATAAAAAAAATGAAGTTGTGCATATACTGTAGTGCACAGATCTATTATAATTTAATACATCCATGGTATAGTGTGATAACACTGGCACATCGCCCCAGCAGAATAAACAGGTCACTAAAAAAAAAAACTGAGCTCATATCTGCTTCCTCTGTTCCAAGTGAGTCTCAGCTGCTGCCAGAAAATGTGTATAGCACTTTTCATGCCAATGGCAGCTCAAAGTGCTTCACATGATAAACACAAGGAACATAAGGAACACATATTGGGAGACATACATACATTCGCATACACATTCACACAATAATTTTAGAACAATGGGTTTTAGAGACATTGAGGAAATAAGATAAAAATGAGAAAATGAAAAAGACATTAAATAAAATGAAGTAAAATAGATTAAAATGAGGAGATGAAAAACACTATAATGAAGTAAACATAGCCAGGTGTAGTAGGACTAAATAGAATAAGAATGGACAGATTAAAATTGAATAAAAAGATAATAGTAAGAAATAAATAAATAAGAAATAAAATAAATATAATTAAATGAATGTTTTATAGCAATAAAATACTGTAATAAGAAGCAGTTAAAAGCAAGGCTAAAAAGGTAGGTCTTCAGTTTGCTTTTAAAAATGTCTCTGCTCTCCTCAAGTCCTCAGGCAGTCTGTTCCATAGGCGTGGGCCGTAGTGATAAAATGAAGCCTCACCATACTGTATGTTTGTAGCATATTGTCAGTATCATGCTTAGAAACAAAAGGTCAGTTTCCTTTCTTCACTCTGTATTGACAGACTAGTACTTTGACTACAGTTTTGCACATATTTTTTGCACTTAAAAAAAAAAAACCTTTACAATTTTTAGATTTAGATTCAATTTGTGGAAAGAAGTTCAACAATGAAAAGCTTCTGCTAACGCCTTGAATGCAAAGTTATAAAACATTTCAAAATTGTTCTGTGGCTTGGTTAAATTAAAACGAAAAATCTTGGCCAGTCATATTTTGTCATAGTAGTTTTCTTAAAAGTAATGTTAAAATATTTTCTCATCTCGTTCACTGCTGACCCACCATCAGGTGAGCGTTACAGTTCAGGGTCAAAACATCTTAACTCACCCAAAAATCCTCCTGGTCAAAGCTGTGTTCATCAAAGGTGAATGAAGGAGAGAGGTGTAAAGGATGATATCAGGGGAGAGCAAAGAATAAATCCCCTTACTTGAGTAATAATAACAAAATATAATAAAATATCTTATTAATAGGAACCTTTCTAAAACTCAAGGATGCTGTGCAATGAAAAGAGAAAAGTGTGAAACAAACAATAAAACCATAAGAAATACACAAGATGTAGAAACTGGTTAAAACTGGACGGTGCTTGTAATCGAGGACAGAAAGGAATCTTTAACACATGGGTTTTGTGGATTTAAAGAGTGGAAGTGAATTCATATCTCTTGAGCTCAGGTGGTAGTCAGTTCCAAAGCCAGTGACTTTTCTCACCCTGAAGAAGCACCTGGAGACACCAAAGCACGGCAAAGTGGGTGTCCACACTGCGGCAAGTTTTCCACACAGACACACATACACACCAGAGTGTTACTGAGGATCAAAGGTTATACTCACACACCACCAGGCAGAGCTCCACACTGTGAGTATGTCGCCCAGGGTTTTTTCCTTGTCTCTTTGGCTGACGCTTGCTTCCGTTCTCACTCAGTGCCCGTCGTCTCTCAGCTCTCGTCCCGTTAGCCTGCTGTTGCCTTGTGCCGATTGTCTCTTTGGCAAACCTGGTAATTATTGGGTAAATACCAGGTAACTTGTTGGTATTTACCAGATAAATATCAGGTAAATATTTTTAACCACCGGGTTTAAAATCAACAATATACAATTACTGTGTATCTACCAGGAAATTATTGGGTAAATGCCTGGTTAGTAGTCAGGAAAATATCTTGTAAATAATGGGTAATTACCTTGTAAGTACTAATGTAATTGCATTTAGTTACCTGTTATTACCTAGTAAATACATGTTATTACAAGGTAATTACCCAGTAATTACTGTACTGTAAAAGGAAGCGTTACCGCCTTTTCTATAAAATCTGTTCATCTGTGAAAATGTTTAAATTTTAATGTTTGATTATGTGAGTTCTGGTAAGAAAATGTCAACAGATCATCATCATCATTATCTAATTTATTTAATCAGGCAAAAACAAATTCTAATCAGCCTGGCAGGAGGCAGAGGACCTCCTAAGGGACGGGGGAGGGGAGAGAACATAAAGGAAAAAATGTAAATGAAGCTAAAGACAACCCTTACATTAGTTATACATTATCTACACAGTCAAGCACAGTACAACATTCAAATCGTATTGCAACAGATTCAGCATAGCATAACATACACCATACGGCATTTGGTGCCTTGCAAAACTATTCATACCCCTTGAACTTTTCCACATTTTGTCATGTTATAAATGAGAGTACAACATTTTAAAGTTCTGCTCCTGTCCTACAAATCACTGAATGGTTTGGGTCCAGAATACATGAATGAGCTCTGAGATCTATAGTGTTGTTTTAAATGATGGAATTTCTTGTTTCTTGTTAAATTTTTGTTTAAAAAAAATACCAAGACGGACATTACATAGGAGCAGCATGGAGGTATTTGGATGTTTTTTGGTGTGTTTTTTTGTGACGAAGACCCGCTGGTGTCCATTTGCAACCATTTTATGGACATGTACTGCTACGCCGAGACCCCCTGTAACTCAGAGAAGCCACGGAGGACTCTGAAACTTCTCCCAGCCCTTAGTCGACAGGAGGGTGAGTAGATGATGAGTGAAATTTCATTTTTGGGTGAACTATTCTTTTAAGTCTTCTGCTGCCTCTAACAGCTTTTCCTCCAGGATTGTCCTGGATTTAGCTCCACCCATCTTCCATCAACTCTGAGCAGCTTCCCTGTCCCTGCTGAATTATGTGTATGAAAATGGTGTGTTCAGGTTGATAGTTGATCAGCCAAAAAGGTTGATTTTGGTCTTTGATTTGTTAAAGCCCCAGTATGTAGGAATTCCCCCCATCTAGTGGTGTGGTTGCATATCTGAACGTATTCTTGATGTTGTATTCAGGTGAAATGGGGCAGACGTCAGACAGACAACAGACGCTGCATGTAACAGGATAAACAAGCGTCTATGTAAACAAGTGGTCCGCCAGCACAAGGCAAAACAATACAGGCGTGACAATGTTGTCACGGTCATATTGTTTACCTGACTCACGTTTTACCGTCTTTCTCTGGTTCTTCTTCTTCTTCTTCTGCTGGACCATGTTTGTACAGGTCAGATGTGCAGGAGACATAATGATGTCGTCTGGCTCATCTCCTTTCACTTGTATCTAGTGCCTCTAAGGTGTACCCTTGATGTGAATATTTAGCTGGTATCCATGGAAATGCTCAGCCAGTCATAACAATCTGTGACACCGGCAGTGATGAAGTGCATCCTTAATAGGAGTGGCAACAATATTCATATCTCCACCAAGGAAAAACGAGCTGCGGCATCGATTCCAAACATAATCCTTTTACAGATGTGCCATATTAATCAAAATCCGTATTGATTCATTGCCCGTGGGAGATGAACAAGTCGAGAGCTCAACGTTCCTACGTGTTGTTGAAGGACTGTGGCTGAGTTGATCAGAGGGGCAATGAAAATAAATGACAGAGAGCCTGCACAGCTCGGTTCATTCACTGACTGATCAAATGTTGTACATGACTTGTGTTTTAGAGCAGAATATACAAGAACAAAGTGTCATACAGTACTCTTGCTGTCAGGTCGATGTGGTTTGTTGCTGCATAGTGTAAAATGACTGGGCCTTATCTCACCAAGTAGCACAGAAAAGCAAGGCTAAACAAGAGGACTTTGTTGATGTACACGGGTATGTTAGGCTAATATTTGTGAGTTTAGAGATTTAGGAGATTTAAAGATTATTATTAGTTGTATGCATACAGCACATACTGTATTTGTTTATTAGTGGGGATTCCCAAAGTAATACTGGTCCTACTGGGGTCCACATTTAAAAACAGTAGCCTACAATAAAAAAATGCCGTTACAATCATGACCTGAATAAGGCAATACAAGTCAACAAAAGCTTACATTAAATCTTAACAATACATATAAATCATCATCCTAAATCAAAAAACATACGCAAGACATTCCAGTGTCCAGTTTATTAATGGACAAGTTATATTTGAGATCATAGCCAATAATTTCCATCTCCAGTCCCATTGGCACTCAGATCATATCAAGAAACAAAACATCAATTATTATTACAGGATGTATGTTCACATAATATTACTATTTACACATTTAAACTCAATACTCATCTGTAATATAATGTGGTGGTAGGGCTGCATTCAAGCAGGTGGTGAAGAGGACGGAGTCCATCCTGTCACACCTCTCACCCCCGCAGCCATCATCAGCCTCCTACATGCAGGGAAAGGGAGCTAGACAGGCTTTTCCAAGTGTTGCATTTCACTGTCGATAATGTTGGTCCAGTTGTTACTGTGTGCTGCTGGTCAACAATATATTATAGTATTTTTATATTATATTAATTGGTCATTTCTTAATCTATGGAGAAGGCAAAACGGTAACACTTTACAATAAGATACACAAAATTAGAGTAGTTACTCGTTTGATGTCTCACTTTACTTTAGGGTACACAAAAATGGTAACTAATGATTAAAGGAATAGTTCACCCAAAATTCAAATTTCACTCATTATCTACTCACCTTCATGTCAACTAAGGGCTGTGAGAGTTTTCAGAGTCATCCGTGCCTTCTCGGAGTTACAGGAGGGCTCGGCGCAGCACTGCATGTCCATGACGGCGGCGAACGGGGCTCACTTTTCTTTGTCCGAAAAGACACACCAAAAACATCCAAAGTCTGTCCAAATTTTGCGCGATTTGCGCTGGTGTCAGTGCAAATTGTGTGAGATTTGTCAGACCAGGAAGAGCAGTGCTGGGAGCTTCGCTTAAAATATAGACTTATTTAATTTTTTTCGGAACAGTTACTCATGTTGTTGTATCCATCTCCAGCATAACCATCCATGGATTCTTAGTTTGATTCTTTTAGATATTATTTTTGGCCTGGAGCTGAATATTTCGTACCATATCTCTATGTTTCTCTCTCTCTTGTTTTGCAACTTTTGGGCTTTTAAATAATCTGGAGTAATGGAAATGTTTGGCTTTCCCTCTGCGTTGGCGATGCGGTATTGATTTAGCTCAGGAAAGTCAGAGACCGTGATAAAACATTAACCTCAGTGTGACAGTTGAGGTTCCTGTCACTATGCCTCAAATTGATCATGAACCCTTGCGCACATGACTCTTACCCGGGAGGTGTGGGTTCAATCCCCGCCCGGGACCTCTTCACCTCGCCACATCAGCTCAGAGCTCGTCATCTGGGACCAGAAAATCCTTTCTGTTGCTAGGTCGTTGCTATGGGTCGGATTATTTGCTATAGGTTCCATGCTTTTCTAATAAAATATACGATACAAACAGAGACGGATCATTTCTTATTTCATATGTAAAACTACATCTCAGAATGTTTACAGCAGTTTTACAGTGATCCCCTAGGCCTATAACACAGTCATAATAGTACGACTGAAGTAGAGACAACAAGAATCATTACAACTCATTCTGTTATGTCTCAGTTAACGTGACAATAAATTATCATTTCTGACAAAGCCAGTAAGTGATAGTCGATCTGCAGCAGGACTGTCACCGTCTGCTGCTTCACTCTGTCATGGGGTTGTGATGTGCCAGCTTCACCTGGCACAGTTCTCACTGCACCTCCTTGTCATCCTGCCTAATGAAGTAGTTCACTCAGGATTTTTTGGTGACTGCAGTTTTCTCTACATATTTTCACCTCATCACAAATGTTGTCTGTGAAGGTTCTCAGTCATCCAGCTCATCTAATTCTTGTGGAGTTGTAGTTGCTTGCTTGAAGACGTTGATGAGGGGTCAAACGTCTTCAAGCAAGAAAAGAAGTCCAGTTGCTTTTTACTACAACTCCACAACAATCAAAAATGTTTAAATTCCCTCACAGCAGAGTGAGTCGGCCTGCCACATCATGAATCAGGAGCCTCACGTTCCACTGGCTGCTAGAAACAACACCACACTGCCTTGATGGTGTTATCACCAGGTCCGGTAACAAACTGGGAAATTGCATTTCTTTAAATCAGTAGCATATCGGGACGTATTCTTGATGTTGCATTCAGGTGAAATGGGGCAGATGTCAGACAGACAACAGACGCTGCATGTAACAGGATAAACAATTAAGCTTCTATGTAAACAAGTGGTCCACCAGCACCAGGCAAAACAATACAGGCCTTATAATATGTTGTCATGGTGATGTCATATTGTTTACCTGACCCATGTTTTACCGTCTTTCTCTGGTGGAGTTAAATGACATCCGGTTGGTTTGCCGACAGCCGTCTGTCTGACTGCACCTGAATGCAACATCAGCGCCTCCGTCCTTCCTCACACTACACAGTGGTGACAGTTTTAACAGGCGCTACCTGGAAAACTTTCTCCCCAAGCCGACAGCTCCGCTGAGTTTCCGTGGTTACCTACGGTCACACTGCCACTGAGTGTAAAAAATGGCGATTCATCATGGCCGCCTCGGTTCGGTGCGTCGCTCACTTATGTATTTGTAACGACTTGTAACAACTCGAACATTTATGAAAGCAATATTTGATTTTTGCTAATAAAAAGCCAAATAAGTTGCATACTGGGGCTTTAATGGTTAATCATCATTAATGACTTAGAATATTTGAAAATGATGAACCATCCCTAATGAAGATGGAGCACAAACCACAGCAGATGTTCTCTCAAACATAACAGCTGAGATAAATAAACCACAGTGTGTAACCGCTCTCTGACTTTAACTAACACACACACACAGTGTAAGCCCCTATGTTTGACCCCTCTTGTCTCAGTTGTCCCTCGGTCTCTGTCACAATCCATCAGTCTCTCCCCTGGCAGCCAGCAGAGCTCTGACTGCAGTAGAACAGCTCCACTCCTGGGAAAAGCCCAGCTGTCAGTGGTGATCACACCACGGTCAACAACAGTTTACCACTGAAGGCTGACTTAGAGTGAAGAAACTCTAAATGAGAAACTGCTGCACTAATCTACTGTGGTGATGTTGAAGCACAACAACCACAGGGCTTCACTATAGGTCCTCTGAAAGTCTTCTGGCCAGAGAAGAGCTGTGGAGACAAAAGCAGGAGTTTAATCCGTTATTCTCTCTTTTTTCCTGGCCCTTTTTAGTAATGTTGGGTTTTTTAAAATGCAGCTTATTTTGGGTCTTTCTCTTAGCGTCACATCCTGCTTTGAGTCTGACCAATCAGCACAAGCCCCATCAGGGCTTCTTCAGGGCGGATCTGAGTACCTACCCCCAAGCAGGGACTCTGTTCGGCCCTGTGAAGGTTCCTGTAAGCGGCCCTGTGGGAGAGGTTCCTGCAGTGGAGACACGCACCAATGGGGCTGGCCCTGTAAAATTACCCCAAAGTTCCTACAGTGGAAATGTGCCTAAAGAAGTTCCTTCTCAGTTAAGTGAAGAAAAACAGATGTCAGGCAGGTTGCAGCCACATAGTATGTCAGACACAACACAGTACAGCTGATTCCTGGGTGAGACTCAGTGAGACGACTGGAGCCTACAGACCAACAGACCAACTGAGGAGGCACTTGACTCTAAGCTCACTCATGTGTGTAAAGGGTTTCAATGGACTGGAGGGATTTTCTCCTGAAAATATCACCATCAAATATCATTAAATGAACTCTCTGCTCAACACATCTGAACTTGACATTGTGTCCCTGTGTGAATCAGGAGTGTGGTTCACTACAAGTCACAATGTATTTATTTAGCTTGCATTTGCTATAACTCAATGTGTTTAAGAATAAAAGTGAGCATCATACAAGAGAAAAGCGCATCAGGTAAGAGAAAAATTAGTAACAGTAATTATCAAGGCTGCTTTCTAACAAGATATGTTGTAGCAGACCTGAGGTCTAGTGGGAGGTTAGTCCAGATAGTAGGACCATAATAAGTAAAAGCACCATGAGCTGGTTTAGTGAGGATTGACAAAATTCTTCTTGATCTGCCTTGAATAAGCATCATAGGGAGGGGCAACAGTATCTTTACTGTCTGTGTAATATCTGCCATAAGGAGAACAATATTTTCCCTGAATGAAGTGAGGTAGAAGTTAAAAGTAACACTAGGCTAACCATCAGAACTTCATGTTTCTGGTTGGAATGTCTGAGCGATCTAAAAAAAAAAAGCTTTCAAACAGCAAAAGTCTGAACTGGTTTAATTTGATCCGGGCTGAGACCACCTCTTTTGGTTGGGTCAAATTTTGGGTTTGTGGTCCAGACCATGGTTCGGAGGAGCTTTTACACCAAACAGCGTATGTGTGGACTATAATGTTTTTGTATATGCTTTATTGGATCTCTGTGTTGTGTGTTATCTGCGCTATATCCAACCAGCTAACCTAGTGTGGCAAGGTGAAGAGGGACCGGGCGGGCTTCGAACCCCAGACTCCCGAGTAAGAGTCATGCGCACTAATCAGCCAAAGGGACATCCCCTTGGCCAAGTAGCCAGGGCACATGATCAATTGGAGGCATAGTGACAGGAACCTCAACTGTCACACTAGCTCCTAATTTCACCCTCATGATTTGTATAATAATAAACAATGTAAATTGTCAACTATATATATATATATATGTATTATACAAATCATGAGGGTGGAATTAGGAGTTGGTTGGATATGGCCATAATAGGGCCAGATGTGGGCCACATCATGGTCACTGTCATTGTCATGACCCAGAAGTCACACACCCATCTGGCTCAGATGTCAGTCACTGTCTGAGACATTCTGTATGTCAGTCATCTGGAAATGGACTGTCTCAGAAATCTGAGTCTGACCTGGCTCACATCAGACCCACTTCTGTCATTGTCTCCGACCTCTGTGCCAGATGTTAGCCACAGCTACCCATACAAGATGCAAAATAATACATTCTTTCATGTCGACTAAAATACTTTATTGGTGTACATAACAGCATACAAATACATTGTCTCCACAAGGAAGAGCCACAGCTTTCAGCTGTAATTCCTCTAACCTGTTAAGTCATGAAGGAAGATGACACTAAAATGTCATATGAAATTGCAACACAATATCATGGTTGTCTTGTTAAAAGGGTCCCTGTTAAAAGAGTTTTCCATGGAGTTTTTCCTCAGTGGATGTGAGGGTCTAAGGACAGAGGATGTTGTTACGGTGTCATGTGAATCCCTTTGAGACAAACTGTTTGTGAAAAATGGGCTATACAAATAAAATTGCCTTGCCTTGCCTTGTTTGTATGTCTCCACAAGCCAGCCAGGCAAGAAAAAGGAAATACAGTCACATTTGAGTTAAGTTATGTCATAATGTCAGCTCTGCTTGTGTAAACAGTAAGAGCTTCAGTGTGGTCATGAGTCTTCCTCAGGCTGAGTCAGGAGGTTTATCCTGATGATGCTCTAGTCATGTGAGCAACACCAGGTTTTTTCTTTTGCATACAGTATGAGTTACACACAGTCAGGTGTGTGGTGACTGACCTGATGAACACATTAACTGGAAGTCCTCAAGTGGCTCAAAGATTTCATAATTACATTGAAGAAGTAAATAAACATACACAATCCTCAAATCCCCCCAAATTCTTTTCATGTTATGGCTCGAAATCATTTGTATTATTAAATAAACACATGAATGTACAGTAGATGAACTACCATCAAGACCAGTTTACAGACAACTGCATGGTTTCTGTTTCACAGCAAAATTAATAGGTGCATTCTTATTACAATTACTATAAGTATTAGTATAATCATTTTATTTTCAATTCAATTGTTTTCATTTACTAATGACCTATACCCTGCTGTGTCTTACCACTGTGTCCACCCCCATGAGGAGCTGTGGGGCCTTGTTGGACACATACAAATTGACATCCTACTGCTGTTTTCATGCTTCTCCAAGTGTGGTGGCCTCAGGTGGTGTTCTTGTTTTAGACCAACCTATCAGAGGGAATACATCAAGTAAAGTGACAAAGGTTGCTTTCATCACTGACCTGTGGTTCACTTACATATTATTAGTTATTTTATTTACAAAAACTGAAATTAATAAATCATTCAGCTTAAATCAATGAACCATTCTTTCAAGCTCTGCCATTAATTAATACTTTAACTAATATGAATATGCATTTCTGTTATCCAATCTATAGTCATTTCAAATGTAAGTTTGAAACAGCATAGTAAAACATAGAAGACAGACCGAACAGATAACAGATGACATAAACACACAGTAAACAGCCAGTTGAACAGCTGCTTCCCTGTACCTTGTGAAAATCCTGTTTTTATACATTCTCGTAAAGTTCTTCATGCTTGGACATCCTTGTAGTTCCTCATTCAAACTGTTCCACTGCTTCACTCCACAAACTGAACTGCAAAAAGGATGTCTGAGAAACTCTCTGAAGAGTCTCCAGCTGGTCCAGAATGCCGCAGCAAGGGTTTTGACAGGAGTTAGGAAGAGAGAGCACATCTCTCCCACCTTAGCTTCTCTCCACTGGCTTCCTGTAGGATTTAGAATAGACTTCAAAATCCCCCTGCTGACTTATAAGGTTCTTAATGATAAAGCTCCATCCTATCTGAAAGAACTAATCATTCCTCACTGTCCTAGCAGAGCACTCCGCTCCCAGAATGCAGGTCTGTTAGTGACTCCCAGTATCTCTAGAAACAGACAGGGAGGTAGAGCCTTCAGCTACCGGGCTCCTTTACTGTGGAACCAGCTCTCTCCTTGGGTCAAAGAGGCAGACACTCTAACTACATTTATGTCTAGACTTAAGACCTTCCTTTATGACAGGGCTTTTAGTTAGGGCTTAGTTACTGTAGGCTATAGGCTTAGACTACTGGGGAACACATCTGGTTACACAGAGCCCCCCACCCCCCATCCTCTCTTCTCAGTATATTTTTGAACTATCACTTTCTGTTGCACTTTGGCCTTGGTGTCTCGCATTCTGCACCAGCCGCCTCCATCGATGTGAGGGTCTAAGGACGGAGGATGTTGTTACAATGTCTTATGAAGCCCTTTGAGACTAGCTGTTTGTGAAAAATTGGCTATACAAATAAAATTGCCTTGCCTTTTAAATCTCCAGTCTGAATGTCTCATGTAAACACCAAATTTGGAAAGACCGTCTTCACCTGTCTATGTACCGCTGGAATAAACTGAAAACTGAAACGTAACAAATCCAATTCAATAGAGGCTTTCAAAGTACCACGGCTCCAAGTATTCAGCCTTGTTCTTGTTATTCTCAGTCTGGTTCTCTATTTAGCACTTCGTATTGCATTGACATATTGTGAGCTGTACTTTGAACTGTTTCAATTGCAGGGCATCCTTGAAGACATCACAGAGGCAGCCAGCTGGTCTGCTGACGTGCTCGGCTGGCCAGCCTGCGTCGTCCTCCCAGAGGAGGATAAATGTTGGTCTCATTGATGAAATGTAACAATTGTGGCAGCCATATTAGTTTGTTTGAATGAAAAGCAAAGCTTGTGTAGTGGACAGAAGAGCAGCGCTGTGAACCAACGTGAGAGCTCCCTTACTTCGGGAGAAGACAGTGTTGAGTTCTCTTTCTGCCTCATATGGTTAATAAAGTGCATAAGGCTCGTGTTGGTAAATAGAGTATTTTAAAAAAAAATAAACGTTGTGAGATCTTGCAATGTTTTTTGAAAATCTTTTTCCCTCCATGTCCCTTTAGGGGCTCCGTAGATACATGTGGTGTCTCCGATGGACACAAGATTCTTCAAGATGGCGCCGGCTGATGGCGACACGCTACGAGCCCATTGACTGTACATTGTGCGTTTTAATGTATATGACAAATAAACTAAACTAAACTAAATGTCTTATCTGAACATTCAAAGTTATCCGTTGTTTCACAGAGAAACATTGGAAAGTTGTGAGAGAAGAGTTGTATACTGTTACATGTTGTACTGATGCACTATATTGAAACCTCAGTGATACAGCAGATAGTCAGGGGTGCAGCTACACCCCTCTGCACCAACCTTCCTAATGACCCATACATCACCTCAGCGGCTGCAGACATCTCAGTGATGCCTCTGTCTGTCTGAAGTCATTAAACTGAAGTTTCATAATGACTGAAAAGGAACTGATGAATAGAGTTCCTCATCAGACGACGGACCTCATATTTCAGGAATACCCTTTTTCCTCTGTTGAAGATGATTTTACATCTCTGCAGAAATGAGGTGTTTGAGAAGCAAATGAAAGGTTAATGAAACAGCTTTCAACCTGAGCAGCCCATTAACTCAGACATAATTGGGCATTTTGAAGTCGCACTATCAAATGAGCACGGCCCGTATCGTATCATGGCGACCGTCATCGGCCTGAAGTTCAAGTTTTCTTTTCCACTGACCCTTCAGTGTAGGTTGAGGAGTGTGGCTGACAGGAGAGGGAGGGGGCAGCTGGGCTCTGGAAGGTCCTGCAGAAGGTGGTGGATGGTTCACTGAGGAAATAACTTCATGTGATGTGTACTGTTCAGATAATAACAGGGTATCTCAAACAGACTCAGTATATCACATGAATAACGTGAAAACAACAACACAAGAATCAAGCATGAATGATACTGAACCATAATAATAAAAATAAGACAGAGGAGGACATTAAAAAAGAGAGATACATGAAGAACATATTATTGTCTACACAGAACACCAGGAAGTTTGGATACACACAGCAATATGGAAACATTATATCAATATTAAGTTGATGTCAGAAATGAAGGAAGATAAATAAAGAAGAGAGAGAGAGAGGCAAAGATGAATGTATCCATTTGTCTGTAGCTCTGTTCATACACATGATCTGACAATTAAGAATAAATACAATCTATTTTAAAAAACCAAGCTCTCGACTGTAATGAAACACAAAAGAATTTATTTATTTATTTTTTAAATGTCATCCCTCACACACACACACACACACACACACACACACACACACACACACACACACACACACACACACACACACACACACACACACATTTTAAATAAAACAATTGTAAAAACATCGCTCTCAGGTATAAATAAAATAAAATAAATATAATAAATAAGGAAGCCCATAAGAGTCGTTAAAATAATGACATGTTCATAAACAAATCAAAGACCAGACAGTAGACATTGTTGAAACTTACAAATATCTTGAGACTCTTCTGGATAATAAGTTAAATTTACTTGCCACTCAGATAACCTGCAAAAGAAAGGCCAGCAACGGCTGTCTTGCCTGAGGAAACTTCCCAAGTTTCAGATTGATAAGTCCCTGATGATTTTATTTCACAAATCAAATGTTGAATCTGTGCTGACCTTTTCTCTCCTCTGCTGGTTCGGTAACCTCAACATCAAGTCTAAAAATGCACTAAGCAGAGTGATGAAAACAAGCAGCAAGATTTTGGGAGTCCAATAGTGCACACTATACAGATAGGCAGCTAATTAGGAAGGCTAATGCCATTCTCTGATAGCTCCCATCCCTTACACTCTGAGTTCCAGCTTTTGCCTTCTGGCTCCCGACTCAGACTTATATAAAGTAACAGGTACATCCTTTATCCCTACAGCCATCTCACTTTTGAATTCATGTGCACAGACTCCACAATAGCCATATAAACAGCCCTCTGCAGCACTGGGGAGACTTTGAACTGTCTCAGCTTTCTTAGATGGTAAAGTCTCTGTCGGGTTTTTTTTAGCCAGTGCTGAGGTGTGTGTGGTCCAGGACAGAACCTCCATGATGCTCACTGCCAGGTATGTACAGTAGCTGCTTTTCCCTAACTGAAAAAAGCAAGAAAAAACTTTCCAGAATCATAAAACAAGCCGTGAAAATCACCGGTACACCTCAGTTCCAACTCCCAGATCTCTACAGACGTACAGTACTGAGGAAAGCACTCTTGATCGCCACGGACCCCTCGCACCCCTCGCACCCCCACCACAGCTCCTTTCAGCTTTTACCATTTACTGGAGGGACTACCGATGGAAACCTTGGTAGCTACACTCGGGTACATTTGCATTTTGTTTTTAAATGACCAAATAAACTGAATTGAATTGAATCAGGTAGCCGGTTCAGTGTACCCCTGGCCAAAAAGAAGACCTACAAGAACTCTTTTATTCCTACTGCAGTGTAAACAAATTGCTGTTTTTAGGACAAGATCTATCTGCTGTTGCAGCTTTTAAACAGGAAAGAAATGAGATCTTTTAATGTGAGTTTTTATTGATATACTTTTTAATGTGGGAAATTCAAAATATTATATAATATAATTTTATGTTGGTGTCTGTATGTTATGTTTAATTGAGCCCAAACTGATGACAATTTTCTGTCCTTGTGACAGACAATAAAGTTTTTTGAATTGAATTGAATTGTCCCTAGATGAAGCCCAACACCTTGCACTGGACAGACCAGGCTGGAGAAAGCTGGTTAACTTGGTTGGCTCCACGCGCCATGTGCAAGAGAATGAAAGAAGAAGATTCAATGTGGGGAACTCACCAATGGTGGAGCTTTCTAACCAAACAGCTCCAGTCTGAAGGAAGGCCACACCAGAAATATGACTTCAAGTTTGTCAGGTGTGAGTCTTGCCACCAAGTACTGCAGTGTGACTCTGCTCCACTCAATACTAAACCAACATGTTTGAACTGTAGCTGGGGGTTGTGTTTCCTCCTCAGCAGGGTGACGGGACTGACTGAGGGAAGCAGTGATAAGAAACTTGATGAGGGCTGTTTTAATTATGTAGGCGGTTTCAGTGCATGTTTATGCTAAAATGCATTTTTCCACATTAGCATTGCTGCTGGTTTGCCGCATGTTGCATCACCTCGTCTTCATCGACACTGAAAGCCTTCAAAGAGTAATTAGCCTCTGAGTGAAAGTGTAGCAGGCTGCAGTGGTTGACTAACAGCTGAACAGGCAAATACAGTCAGAGCATGTAAGCTGACAGAGCAACACCTACCTGTTTTATTCATAAGGAGTTTACTTAGCTAAAACACACAGTTCACAGCTGCAGACTGACAGTCTAAGGAGACACGAGTTTGTTGAAACAAACATGCTGTGTACAGTCCATGCAGGGGTTTGACTGTTTATCTGGAGCAGGTAATTTTTCATACTATATTAGCTAAATGGTGGGGATGAGATGCAGGCTCATTTACAGGAAGAGAAAATACATTCATTTTAATCTAAAGATACTCAGACACTCATGTTTTGACAACTACAAGATTACAGCTAGGGAAAATACATTGTTCATTTTTAGGGAGACCTTAAAAAGTTAATCATCTGTTTATGTTCATTTTGTTCTGCTATGACACACACACACACACACACACACACACACACACACACACACACACACACACACACACACACACACACACACACACACACTGCAATGCGTTTGTTTCTCCAAACAAAGACCAGGTGGAGACCGTATACCCATGGAGCTTTATTCTGAGGTCTAAATTCTCTGTACAGACCTGCATGTTCCTCATGTCTCTCCATGTAGACCTTGATTATCAAACTCAGTGCATAGTGTCTTGTCAAGTTCATCATTTAACAATGACCTTCCAGATGGGGATCATACGTCAGTCCGACTGCCCATTCTACAGCGTTAAGGTTAGGTTTAGGGTAAGGTTAAGGGTTAGGGCTACTTAAGTCGGAGAAATGGGAGGTCGGACTAATGGACACAAAAATAAAGAAATGTATGGTCGGAGAAATGGGTAGTCGGACAGGCGCCACGCGCCCCTTCCAGATTTAGGTGTTCTCCTCAGACAGGCTCTTCAACACTGACGTGGATCCATCCTGAAGTTCAGGGATTCTTTTTATTATCTTGGGTGAAAGAAAACCAAAGATTATTGTGTAACTGCCACGTGCTTCATGTCCAGAAATACTCATAAAAAGGACTCAGATGTTTCAATAAAAATAAGTGGATGTGAACTTTTAAACCTGTCATTGAATTAAACCAAATTGAATTGAATTGCCCATAGAGAAATACCAGTTGATAGGGCAGAAATGTGTCAGGAAGACAGGGGTAGGACAAGGACTTTAAAATAAAACAAGAAGTGACAGGAAAAGAATAGAAAATGTCCTTGTGTGGGAACTTGTGGGAATGTATGGGAGATATAGGAGTCGGCAGTATATTAACAGCAGAGATATCAGAGGAGTCCCTGATTAATTAATTGTTCTCAGCTGTGGCTCTGGTCAGAGGCTCAGAGGTTGCCGCAGCAATTTGAAGGGGTTGCTGTGACACGCCCTCCAGACTGAAGCAGAAATGTTGAGAAAGAGGGTGAATTAGTTGGCCTGGACCCTGTCAAATATCCATGTATTCAGATTGATAAAGAGAGAACATCTGTGCAGAAGGCAAGAGATAAGACTTTAATAAAAAGTTTTATTTATGAGGATGGAGTCAGGACAGCAGCAGAAAAGGGATGTCGAAGAAATGATGAAATCACGCTCTTATCAGCAGAAGTGGATCCTCGCTGTGCAGATAGAAACAGATTCTCAGAGATGTGTGAAGGTCCAAAATCGGTCATGTCTGGAACAATGTGAAAGAAAACAAATGCCATCCATCTGCTGTAACATGGGGCTCAGTGAGATGAAGTTCAGACTGTGTTGGCTCAAACTTTATACGAGGCTGCTGTTACACTCAGGTGTCAGAGCAGAAACTCTGAGCTGGTCTCCCGACTGATACAGATCAGAGAATGGTAAAAACCTTCCAGGATGATTCGCAATGACAGATTAGAAAAACTAAATAAATGTGTAGGTTAGTAAATATTCCTTCATCAGTATGCCACTGTCCTTTTCCTGTTACAACCCCGCATACTTTCGTTATAGCACCACCCACTTTCAGGTGTAATCTTGCACTTTTGTATATCCACACCAACTTTCATGTGTAGCCATGCCCACACGTTTCAATGAAGCACCACCCACTTTCTGTTATAGCCATGCCCACTCCCCCATTGTAGCACACCCATTTTTGCCATAGTCCCACCCACTTCAGTTATAGCTTCACCCCCATTAAAGCCCCGCCCACTTTAGTCCACTCCACCCACTTCCATGTGTGACTACTTTCTGTTATGAGCCACGCCCACTTCCCCCAATGTACCACACCCATTTTTAGCTATAGCCCCGCCAACTTCAGTTATAGTTTCGCCCCTGTTACAACCCTGCCCACCGGCCCACTTTTTTGTTATAGCCCCATCCACTTTCAGATGTGACCACACCCACTTTCCGTTATAGTCCTGTCTAATTTCCGTTCCCCATGCCGCCCACTTCCGTTATAGAACCGTCCCTGTTATAACCCCGCCCACTTTCCCAGTTACACCCCCATGCACTTTTCGTTATAGCTCCACCCACTCTCAGGTGTGACCACGTCCACTTTCCGTCATAGTCCCGTCCGCTCTCAGTTATGGCTCCGCCCAGTTCCTGTTATAGCCCACTTTCTGTTGTAGCCTGCCCAATTCCCCATTATAGCAAACCCATTTGCTACAATGGGGAGGATTTGGTGGTCGTTCACCATAGATGAGTGAAAGCATGTCAGGCTAGGATGATTCTTAATGACAGATTCGAAAAGTAGTAGGTTAATCAGTATTACTGGCAGTAGCACTGAAATACAGATTTTGTTTAGGGTAGGATATTTATAATAAAATTGTACCTTCATGTTTTTACAGTGTAAATTATTTGAAAAGGAAAACAAATAACCCACTATAAAGCAGCACAGGTAAGTGTCAGTTGAGTTGCTGTGAGATTACCAGTTATTTCTGAGTCTGTTGTGTGTAGGCTATATTGTAAAGCAGAATCACACACATTACACACCACCTGGCAGCACTTTGAGAGCAGCTTTTCTTTGAATTCACTGTTCACACTCTTCAGTCAGACATCAGACAAAAAGCAGACACATGGAAAAATATCAGTGAATGCAGCACAGACGGTGATAATGAAAAAAGCTGCAGTAAACACTTTGTACATACAGTACATACAGCCATCCTCCTCCACTTGTTTGGCCAAACCACAGTTTACAAGGTATTCAGCTATTTCAGCAGTAATTTAAAGACTGCAACCAACATTTACAATTTTTAAGGAAGTCCTTTTTCCTCTCCTCAATTATAGTTTCAGTCTCTGTTCAGCGACATTGCAGGCTTTTCCTCTGGCTGTGATGTCCTACAACCACCCTGTGTCCACCCCCTGTCATTAGACTAATGTTTTTGTAATGTTGGTGTCCTTTTCCTGGTGTCTATAATCAGTCCATTTTCCCCATTTTTCATTAAATTGTGTATGTGGCTGAAGGCCAGTCCCTGTCTGCTGTTGAAGGTTGAAAGTCACATGCTCCTGTCTTCTACTGGAGACAGTTGTCTGTCCCTGCATTCACCTTCCAAGGCCGTGTTGCCTCCGTTAGCGTTATAGTCTTGGTATGTGGCAGATTACAGAATGAGAGAGTAACAATTTGTAACTTTCCACTCTTCCTTGGAAGTGTACATCTTTATCTTGATGTTTACACCCGATGCCGACACATTTCTTTACAATAGACACTTGTTTCCTATAGGGCTGAACCCAAGAAGCTCCGTTCGTTGCCATGGTAATCGATCATGAAGTCCGTGATCGATTGTTTTTTTTTGTTCTCCCTTTTTTCCGTTTTTACACGGTTCTCATCGGCAATTCTTACATTAAATGAGTAGGCGACTTGGCACCTGCCTGATTTTGGAGATATGCAGTGTTTTTTGCCATTACTCTCATTATTTCCGATACAACCTCCCCCCGTCGGACGTTAAGATCGCGCACCCCCGCGGCCGTCGAAGCTTCGATTTTATGGCCGTGAAGCTCTGATTATCAAAATATGATAATCGGGTCAACCCTAGTTTCCTATAATAATCGAGGTTTGGAGTCTGATTCTTCAGAACAGAGTTGAGGTGACATCATGCACACTGCTGTATTGATGACTCTTCTGTTCTCCCTGATCAAGTCCAAATAAACTTCTTCAGCATAAGACATCCAGTACTCAGGTGATTCTTCTTCACCCAGCATTACCCATGGATTTTCTTCCTAACAACATCTTTACATGTGGATATTGCAGCAATATCATAACTGACGTTAGAATGGTGAAACTTCAGTCAAGGACAGTCTGACCATGGGGCGGCATTTAGCTCACTTGGTAGAGCGGCTGTTCCATGTTGAGGCTGTAGGAGAAGAACAGAGTGCATATCATATCACATCATGTCCCTGGTAGGGCGCCATCAGGATTGTGAAACCCAGGTCACTCAAGATTTGAGCCAGGTCACCATGACGTGTACAGGCGCCAAACAAGTTGAGAGCAACAAAGCCAGGAAATATTGGGAAATAGCTGGCGGTACCACACACACACACACACACACACACACACACACACACACACACACACACACACACACACACACACACACACACACACACACACACACACACACACACACACACACACACACACACACACACACACACACACACACACACATACACACACACACATAGTGATAAGAGCCAAGTTACGTGACCAAAGTACAAGATAAATGAAACTGAGCTGTTCCCCCCTTATTCCCTTCGGGTTAAAGGATAATTGCCGTTTTTTACAATCTGGACCTTATTTCTGGCATAAAATACAATCATTTACTCACCCAGATAACTTTGTCGTGAATGTGTGTGTGAATGGGTGAATGTGATGTATGATCTAAAGCGTTTTGGGTATTGTTCAGGTATCGTAAAAGCGCTAAATACAGACCATTTACTATTTGTTGTCATTACAAGTTGTTCTGATGAAATTACCTCCAGCCGAGAGCCAATATTTAGTTCTGATAGGCTAGTGCTATTCCCCTCTGAGTCCGGGGTTAGCTGTTATCAACATCCGGGGTCTGTAGGTTGACCTACTGACCTCTGACCTGGATGATGTCATCTCCGACCACTGCATGGCTTGTTCTGATAATAATCATTCCACTTCAGCATTCGGGTCCATTTTTAGTACAACTATCCAGAGCTTTAGTGAGTCCAGGTTGTGGAGAGGAAGTCTGTGGAAGCTGAACTTCATCCAGCTGCTCATTTTGTTCTGACAAGCCGGAAACACGCAGAAACGAACTGTAGCATTAGCGGTAGCAACAAACCGCGCCGCGCAGTGTTCAGAGATGACATCATCCAGATCAGAGGTCAGTAGGACAACCTACAGACCCCGGATGTTGATAACAACTAACCCCGGACTCAGAGGGGAATAGCACTAGCCTATCATAACTAAATATTCGTGAAATGAAGGAGTTTCTCTGCAGATAATGTGTTATTTAGAGGCTGCATTCTGCTGCCCTGTAGACTTCATTATAAGGATATACGTGGCTCTCAGCTGGAGCTCATTTCGTTAGAACGACTTGTAATGACAGCAAAGTTATCTGGGTGAGTAAATGATTGTATTTTATGCTAGAAATAAGGTCCAGATTGTAAAAAAAACGGTAATTATCCTTTAAGGTTGCCAAAACATCTGGTAAACAGAATGAGATCGGTACACCCAATACACACACGTAGCTGGGTTTGGTATGTCACTCGTTGTAATGTTGGAAGATATCTCAAGCCTATGTTGGTAACGGGACTGCATTGGAATAAAGAGATCCCTATCTGACACCTGTGTCTCGACCATCTGATTCCTCTTTTGTTCCACCTCTTTCTGCCACAACAAGGCTACAGTCCTCACCACAGGCAGCTCCAGTTCGAATCTCGCATCGGGCAGCCCTTTCCTGTCATTCCCCCTCTGTGCCCTCTTGTGTCTCTCTCGACTGTGCTATAAATTAAAAGGCAATAAAAAGCCCAAAAAATATACTTAAAAAAGAAAAAAAAAAAAGGACAGTCTGACCAGCTCCAGTCCTCATTATCTGGACACAGCCACATCCATGTCCATGACAATGACAAGAGTGAGATACAATATTTAACGGTGAAAAAAAAAAAAAAAAAAATTCTTCACTGGACACAGAGCAGGTGGCTTCAATCCTAGCATCTGGAAATCCTTAACAATTTTTCATTCTGGCGTTGTTTTCACAGTTAGCAACAGCTTTTGTGTCACCAGCACCACCTCATGGTGTGTGAGCATTGTGTGTCACAGTCATATCAGATACGTTCAGTTTGTTTTTCAAATCATCACTAAACCATGAGCACATTCAGTGACTTCTGCACTGGCTTCTATTGTCAGACCCACAGCCAATGTCCTGGACCTGGACCTGGACCACCTCAGTGTCCTCGTGATGCAGCGCACCACAGGTACTTACACACTGGACCATACAGTGTTCGGTTTGGGTTTGGGCATGGTTTCTAAATGTATATCAAATAAATAAATTGAGTAAATAGAGTAATAGAAAATATGTAAAAATATATATAAAGATGTCAATTTAATTATGCAAGTGTGTCAGTAAACTGGCTCAGTGAGTGAGTGTAAGTTTGAGTCCAGTTTTTGGCCCTCTGCTGCATGTCATCCACTCTCTCCTGTTACTCTACTGTCCGGTCTGAATCAAGACAAAAATGCCTTAAAATAAGTCATAAAAAAGCTAAAACAACAAACAAATACATTTGATTTCTTCAGACTCTTGTTTAAAAATGTCACATTTATTTCACTCTTTTTGTTTCCATAATACTGATGTATTTATTGCAGGTCTTTATCTCATTGCTTTATCTATTTAATAAATAATCATTAATTTTACATTAAAGCAGAAGTAAGTGATATATTTGTGTTAATATAAGTCTTAAATAGTTATATCTTCCGACAGCAATCACTTACATAGAGTGTTTGGACCAAAACACGGGTCTGTCAGTCACTCTGCTCTGCTCTGAGCCGAGGAGAAAACATTTATCGTATCCTACAGTTTTTATCCAATGAGGAGAGAGAACGGCATGCAGGGCTGTGTGTGCAGCCAAGGAACGCCGTGAATGTGGCGACGTAGGGACGAGGACTGTTATGAATTTTTCCGACCGTGAAGTGGTACCAGTTCGATCTTTTCACCGGTCGGAAGTTACGAGTGGCTGTTATAGTGACTTTCACCGGTAAAACAGGTCGGAGAAACACGAGTGGGTTGCCTGGAATGCTACAAAGTCGTAAGTTGTGACTTGAAGCTGTAATTTACGATTTCAAAAGCCTGCCTGGAACGCAGCATTAGCGAAAACGACCGGACCACTTACTTCTGCTTTAAATGAGAGGTTCCCTCATCTTTTCAAGATCAAGGTGAAATTATGAATTCATATTTTATATTTGACCATGAACAACAAATCACAATAAAAAGTATTTCTGAAACACTAAGTGAGTTTGATAATATAAATGTGTAGAGTATTTACTGTTACTGTAGAGACTTTTTCTCTCAGTGTGATTATTACTGTAACTTCTACCAGAGAAGAAATATGCATGTGCACACACAGGCTGCTGACACTTCATACGTGACACTGTTTTTCAATTACTCTCATCACCTAAAGCAAACACACACACACACACACACACACACACACACACACACACACACACACACACACACACACACACACACACACACACACACAGAAGCGTTATTATTCTCTGTGAGAAGTGCCATCAGGCACAAATATATGGATGGATATTTAATTGCTATTGTTTCTGTCCTTTCCCTCTGGTCCACCTTGTTTTCTGTCTCTATTTTCTCTTCTGTTTTCATTCCAGCTCTGCTTCAGGGGTTTACAGAAAACACTGAGATACAATTTGCCATCATAATCTTCTCTGCCTCAGCCCGGCTATGCTTGGCTACCACTATGTGTGTGTGTATGTGTGTGTGTTTCAATACAGACGGTGTATCCTGAGGTTTCAGCAGTGCTCCGGGAGGGGGCTACAGTAACACACTGCGTCCTGTGTGACAGCACATGCTGTGTGCGCTGTCCCGGAGCTGCTGCTGTGACCTACTCATGTATGATACTGTGTGTGAGAGGAGACAGTTTGAACAGTAGAAGATCCCAGGGTCTGTGGAAGCAATTAACATGACCTCATCACTATGACTCTACTCCAGCTTTAATTCCACTGCTTCACGTTGTGAGCAGGGCTGTAGACAGCGTTTTGATATTGGGGTGGTGGTGGTGGTATGTGAAAATGTGGAAAATGTTCATAATTGACAAAAAAACTATCCCTCACTTTGGACACCTCTAGCTAGTAGTTATTTTATAGAGGTGGAACAAATACAGTATGCACTGTAAACTCTCATGGTAAAAAGAAGAAAAAAAGACTTGCCCTAAGTACAGTCACATTCTTCAGCAATACTGTTCATTCCACTAAAACTGACATAATCAAATTATCAGATGTAGTCAAATTTATAGTCATTCCACTAGATCAGCAGATGATGGTCAAATAACATTACCATGCCCAAAATCTAACACTTTGAAAAGGACAGTTATCTTTTGTGCCATCAAGCTTTGGAATAACTGCCCCGGCCACCATATATGACAATCTAACAGAAAGTCCTCATTCAAATACCATCTAAGAAAGCACTATTCAGCAGCTGAGCAATAATCCAGTCATAATTGTTCTGTTTTGTTCCTGTTAAATGAACGACTGATATGAAGAATAATACCAATTTATGCAATCAAATGTAAGGCATAAAAGGTATGATTTCACAGCACCAATGTACGGTGGCCCTGAAGTGCAAAACACAACGGCAAATCAGACAACAACAGCAAAACAGAAAACACAACACAAAAAAAGAAAACACAACAGCACATCAGAAAACACAACGGCAAAAGAGAAAACACAACACAAAAAGAGAAAACACAACGGCAAAAAAGAAAACACAACACAAAAAAGAGAAAACACAACGGCAAAAGAGAAAACAACACAAAAAGAAAAAACACAACACAAAAAGAGAAAACACAACGGCAAAAGAGAAAACAACACAAAAAGAAAAAACACAACACAAACAGAGAAAACACAACACAAAAAGAGAAAACACAACATAGACAACTGGTCAAAAGAAAAAAAACGTCCTAACTTGTTCCTGAGTTCTCTGCTGCATGGGTTTGGTTTATTGGGGGAATAGCTCGATTTATTAATTTGTGTATGGATAATTGTGTTCATCTCATTTGTATTTGAAGATTTCATTGATTTGTTTCATAATACTTTCTTGTTGATTTTGGTGTGCATGTGTGTGTAAGAGAAGAGGTCAGCCAGACCGTGAGGCCATCTTAATTTTTCCCTCTCTCCCTGTGGACACGTGCTGTGAGTCCAGCGCGGCGACCCAATCCCTGGTGGTGGCTTCTTCACTTCTTCATTGCGTGTGTGTGCAGTGTCATGGGTGATATTATTTTCCTGGTTTGTTTTCCTCCCCTCCTTGGTTCTTTTTGGTCCACCGTGGCTAGCCCAGCCCTGTCCATTCCCCCTTCTTTGGCCCAGTCTTTATTAATGTGAGATATCTTGGCAAATGTTGAATTGACTGAGAATTTTTACAGAAACAATATTGTACAATAGATTATTTTTCTAGATCTGAACCTTACCCCGTGGTGATTCGAACTATTTCCTGGGGCTGGTAGCCCAGGTGGCGTTGTTCGGCAACCACTCCACCCCGCCACATTTAGGTAAAAGTTACTGTGAAAATAAAATAAAATAAAGTGTGGCAAATCTGCAAGAAAGTAAGAAATCTGGAAGCCGGTAAGTACTTTTTCACTGCACTGTATTTAATAATACCTGATAAAAGATGACGGCTAACCCCCTGACCCTAAACCACAGGACAAGTATGTCCTGCTGGTCAGCGTGTAAGGCTCAACCAGGCTCCTTTCATAACAGGTCTATTAATAATAATAAAAAGTCTAAGTCTACTTTATACAATTGGGTCATTTTGGGTCACTTACTGTGATAATGAACCAATGTTTGCATGGGGTGAAAGAAATTCAGGAGCCGATGAAAAAACTAATGACTGACACCTACTGTACTGGTCTGAAAAGTGTTACAAAGACATTTCTTTTTTTTTCTTTTTTAAGTATATTTTTTGGGGCATATATTGCCTTTTATTGATAGTGCAAGTCGAGAGACAGACAGGAAATGGGGTAGCAGAGAGTGGGGGAACGACACGCAGGAAAGGGCCATCCGACAGGGGCCTCGACGTGGGACTCGAACCGCGGCCGTCTGCACCGAGGTCTGAGCCTCGACATGGGGCGGCAGCTCTACCCAGACAAAGACATTTCTAAAGCTTTGGGACGCCAGTGAACCACATTGAGAGGCGTCTTTATCCACTAAAGGAGAACGCTAAGCTTAGGACAGTGGTGAAAACCTTCCCTAGATGGCTGCCATACAATCAAAAGATACAAAATCACCTTTTAATTAATTTCGGACCCTTCCGGACCTCACCAATTTCAAAACCCTGGCTACGGCCCTGCTAATGGGGATCCTTTTAAATTAAATAGATTAATTTATTTGGATCTGCAGGTTCTTTGCTGTGTGAAAAGTCATGTTGCCTTAAAGGACACAGTTATCATCCTCCAGTAGGAAGTTTTACATATCTGAAACATCTTAATGAACCAGTCAGTCAGTATCCAGGTGGGGAACTCTCTCCTCTCCTCTTGTGTTTTCAGACTTCAGCCACTCGATGGTTAATGAAGTTAAATTCCTCTCTCTGAATTTGCTGAACCAAATTATAACTCTGCCAACTTTAATCTTCCATTTGTGTTTGTTCTCCTGCTCTTCAAACTGCACTCATAGCTAATGGTTATTTTATTGATCTGAATGTGCTAAAGTCATTTTTCAAGTTAATTGACGTCTCTGCAGCCCGGCTCGGTGACTCTCCATACACCAGCTTCACCTGCTGCAGGAGTTCACACAGATCTGGACTCTCTCCTATATACGCAGTCGGCCTCTATTTGTTTCTGTCTGCATTTAGTTATAAATGGAGCTGACAGAAAATCAAACTGATCCAGGGACGAGGGGTCCGTCGCTGGCTCCGTGTTGACTGATGTAGCGGGAGGAAGAGCTGTGGTTTTCACTCTGCAGAGCAACAGGGAGCAGCCACAGCTACACTGCACACCAGATCATTAAAACACACAGGACAGGTTCACCGCTCCTCCACACAAGAACACAGACAAACTCCCCGGCTCCTCTTTCTCTGAGTTTGAGGAAGCAAACTGGATAATGAGCGGCTGCTGAAGCCGACACAGGCTGAGGTCTGTAGGTGATGACAATGTTCTCCACCGGCGTCTCCTTATATCAGACTATATCGGTGCAACGTGAGTCACCGTGTCTGAGGAGGTGAGACAGTGACAGATTAGGACAAAAACAAACATACATGCTGCTACAAACATCAAAAGATCAGTTCTACAGGTGGATACCAGAGCTCTGTATGAACTGGAACATCTGGATACAGATGGTGATCTGATACAGGCTGATGATTAGCAGGACACTGTCTATTCTAGACTACAAGGTTTTGCCCTTCAGAGTTGTCTTAACCGTGCTATTGTGTTCAGGTCACAAACCTGTTATTAGGTTTCTAATGCTTGAAAGTACCACATACATTTGTTTAGCATCAAGGTTATTGACTTTGTCAGGAACTTCTATTTGAACAAAATAACACATTTGTTTCCCCACAAAATTCTAAAATGTTCGAGTTATAATTATGACATTTGTGTTGTTAGGGTCGGTCATGACACGGTTATAATGATAAGAACAATAATTAGAGTTAAAATTGAAATCATTAGTGCAAAACTAACCCTTTCATGGATAAGGAGCTTAACAATGTAACCAAGAGATGAGAAACAAATGGCATGATAAATAATTGTTTTTTTGTTTTACAGCTGATTTAAGACTCGGTGCTGTGAATTGTGGATAAAATCTGACAAAAATAATTTAGTGTGTCCCCAGCGGAAAACCATAAAGGCCAAACCAAAACAAGACAGTCTGGCCTATTGTGAATGTATGATTCATGTCACCGGCTGTGTACACTCCTGTTACCAGACAACCCGCTCAAAAACTGGAAGTTTCAACAGTGAAACTGATGTGAGACATAGCTCTCTGTTTATTACCAGCACGCAATGAATCTAGTGATAGGTTTGGCTCCATGAATCCACCTGTTGGAGTCTTCAGATGCTGCGTCTGAAGGACAAGGCTTCACATAATCAAAGTCAACCCAGATCTGTATCAGTGAGCGAGGTGTGTCTGACTGAGAACTTAAGTGCAGTGAAGAGGCAAGACACTAATGTAAAAGTGGTGATTTCTTTTTTTTAAAAGGTTTAAAAAAAAATTCTAGAAGAAACTGGTAAAATTTCTTAAAAAAGTAAAAACACATCTAGAAAAATTCCAATAAAATAAATAATGGAAAAAAAAAGTTTTCTCAAAAAACTTTAAAAATTCTAGAAAAAATAGTTGGGGACCCCCTTGAAGCCTCTCAAGCCTCCCTTGCTTTAAGAAGCATTGGTCTGGGGGTGTAGGGAAGGAATAACATAGATGGATGAAAAGAGGAAATTAACCAAGACAAAACAATTAAATTAAATTAAATGGAAAATAATAAAACAGGATTTATCAAACTAAACCAGGGAACACATGGAGGACACAAGACAAGACACAAGAGATGCAGTACAGGGACGACCTGAAGGCATTAGACAGAACTCACTGGACAGGACGTGATCTGGCTTGGAAATAATGATCTCAGCCTTTTGAATGCAACATAGGTGTGACAGCGAGAAGTAAAATAGAGTACAAGGTAAAAGCTTCAGTAAGTTCAGACAAACTCAGAGGATCAGAGTTAACACCGTTCTGTGGGAACAGGAAGATCTGACCCATCGTCACCCAACACTCAGTGACCCAGCTCAGTGTGTGGAGGATGGAGACAGTGTTCCACAGCCGTCATGACATCCACTGACTCATCCACACCAACAACAGCACCACAAGAGCCCACAGAGGGGATGATACATCAGAGACTCTGCTTCATCACCACTAAAATGCTGCTCAGGACCAGCAGGAGCAGAAAAGTGCTCCATTTACACCCCCCCCCCTTCCTCCGTCCTCTCCCCTGGATCACTCAGGACCATCCCTCCTGGAGTGTGGAGGAGAGATTTACTAACATAGATCAATACTGTCAAAGCCTTCCTTCATAAGTGGAGCAGTGTGCTGCTGTTAGTCAGAGGTTTTTTTTTTATCTCTTCTACTCAGTGACAGAAAAAAAAAAAAGATTTTGCACAGACATTTCCTAAAGGGCTGACAGGAGGAGCCTACACCTGCTACACTGATGTGAAGTGAGCCTGTCTGCAGCCTGCATGCGTTCAACAGCATCACACAGGGACAACATGCAGATCTATGAGCTCTAACAGCCTCGTAATGATCAGAGCTTCCTGCTGCACCGTGCACACACATACATAGTACCTCCCTGAAACAGACCATTGAACTGACTGGATGTGTTATCCCTCCACTCCACCTTCCATCACCCTCTCATCGCATCAGCTGCGACTCTAAAAATAGAGCTTTGTCTCATTAAAACCCGTCTTAAGGCCTCCTATGTGCTCCCCGACTGACTGAGTGACTGAACATCGCCGTAATGAAGCCGAGCTGCTGCCTATTTGCACCGCTGTGAAACCAGCTCTGCTGCTGAACCCAGGCCAGTGAGAGTTATTCAGATGACGTGTTCCTCAGGTCAGACTGCATCTTTATCTTCATCCTCAGTCCACAACAGACAGAGGAACCCGCAACACACATCTGCACTGACAGGGTCAACTGTACTGATGGAGTCCAGAATATTATGTTTTCATCAACATCCCATCATCTTTGTGTCTTATCCACACACATACACACACGCAATGGTAAAGACAGTGGTGGCTGTTGGTGAAACCAGTTGGGTGGGCTAACAATTACATTATAACCATTAATGCAGTTAGTACAACATTATATACTGTAGTATTATATAGTAGAAACTACACAAACACTGTGTTTTAAGTACACAGAAATTGTGCTTAAAAGATAATTACGTTTTTTTTTTTTACAATCTGGACCTTATTTCTAATAAATACAATCATTTCCTCACCCAGATAACTTTGGTGTCATTACAAGTCGTTCCAGCGAAATTAGCTCCAGCCGAGAGCTGCATATCCATATAATGTGAGAACACAGGTCAGTGCAATGCAGCCTTGTTCATTTCACCTTTATGTTGTTATGATAGGCTAGTGCTATTCCCCTCTGAGTAGCTGTTATCAACATCCGGGGTCTGTAGGTTGACCTACTGACCTCTGATAATAATCATTTCGCTTCGGCATTCAGGTCCATTTTTATCTCAACTAGCCAGAGCTTTAGTGAGTCCAGGTTGAGGAGATGAAGCCTGTGGAAGCTGAACTTCATCCAGCTGCTCATTTTGTTCTGACAAGTCAGAAACACACAGAAACGAACCGTAGCATTAGCAGTAGCAACAAGCCGCACCGCGCCACGGTTGGAGATGACATCATCCAGGTCAGAGGTCAGTAGGTCAACCTACAGACACCAGATGTTGATAACATGCCACCACGGACTCAGAGGGGAATTAGCACTAGGGTATCATGACTATTGGTGAATATTGGTGAAATTACAGAGTTTCTCTGCAGATTATGTGTTATTTAGAGGCTGCACTGCACCGCCCCGTGTTCTCGCATTATATGGATATACTCAGCTGGAGCTAATTTCGCTGGAACGACTTGTAATGACACCAAAGTTATCTGGGTGAGTAAATGCTAGGAATTTTCATGCTAGGAATAAGGTCCAGATTGTGAAAAAAACCCCACTAATTATTCTTTAACACAAAGAAGGGTCTGATCCGAAACACACATGCACTACAAGTCCAACTGCAACAATTACCAACCAGCCTTCTGCAGGTGTTAGTTACCACAGCCATTGTAGCTGTCAATCATCTCACACAGGGGTTCACAACCTTTTTATCCCTGTGGACCGTTCACTGGTGGACAATTTTACTTTTTTATCTTTAATTGAACCCAGAATTTAAACAGGACTCTCGGTTTTTCTTTTAAAACAGCTTTTTTCTTCTTAACACTGTCGTTGGGTCCTCTCGCTCTTTTACGTTTGTGCACCTGCCTGTCAATTGCACAGTGCTGGCAAAATGCATAGACGGAAGTGGCAACATTTCCAAAAGAAATTGACCGAAAGTGTAAATTACTCAAAACAAAGTATTTTATATTTTTTCATTCTCTTTCCACGACCCAGTACCGGTTGCGGACCGGGGGTTGGGAACCACTGGTCTAACACTCTGCATTCTGATTGTATAAAATGAGCCCATTTAGAGTCGACGTCGCCTTGTAGAGTTAGTCCACATCCAACAGATGAAGTTCCAGATGTGTTCGGAGCTGTCCCGTCTGTGTCACCTGGTGAATCCCAGTGCACTGTTCCCAGCAGCAGCTCCTGAGGGAAACATCTGGCACTCTGTCTGCTGAATGCTCCTCTGTGATCAGTAGCTGCTCTCTGTGTCTGCAGTGACAGGTAAAGGAGCGGATGAGAGAGAGCTGTTCCTCTGAAGACATCTGCTGCTACTACAAGACGGAGCGTCTGAGTCTGTAACAATGACATCAAAAAGCAAAGAGAAGAAGTGGTGGATTCAGATCCTCCAGTACCACTGTGACAACATCGGATCATTGATCCTATAGGTAACCTCCTTAGTGCCACTTTGTAACTATGGCTGAACTCACTTCTCAGGGAAGAGCTTGAACTACAGTGACTGTGACTGGTTTGTGTTGGAGAAAACAAATGTGCAACATCCCATAGAAATAAATAGTAACCATTATTATTTAATTTCCAAAGTGTCAGTTTTACTTTGACTCAGTTCCCTCATGTCTCCTTGTGCCTTGTCTCAGTTTTCCTGGTTGCTTCCTCTGGTTTCTTTACTTCCTTTTCTTTGGTTCTGCATGAGGAAAACCAAAAGCACTCATCGATGAAATCTTTGACTTTACAATTCACCATGGCAACCAGGTCAATTAAGAGCACAATATCCATTTGAATCCAGTGGAGCCAGAGAGATTATGTGTGACATTAAAACATGAATGAATGAATGAATGAATGAATGAATGAATTTTTTTTTTTTTCGTGTCATGCCACCACTGTGGCCCATCCCATACGAGATTACAAGACACAATAACAAATACAAAAACAAAGACTAGGCAGGTTATCATTGCTGCACTTTTGACCTTTGAAATCTAGAAAAAAACATTCATTTAAAATCTGTTACTATTTCCAAAGCTTTCTTAGACAGTCTGGAACAAAGATCTTGGCACAGCTTTGATCCTAATTTTGACATCATTGTCGGCCAATTTTCACTTTTTGGAGCAAAAGTTAGTTAAGTTTTAGACTTGCTGGTGTGACTCAGACGTTTTAATTAATTTAACATTTTTCATTACTTTCCTATGAAGAAGATGTTTAAAAGCGATGGGATGGGGACAAGCCCAAAACATGGAGATTCTGTCATTTGGATTCTCATCATACAAAATAAAATATTCAAATGTCACATTTAAGAGACAACTCTTTTTCAAAGCTTTAGCCCCAACAACTTTATTCCTGTTACTATTCCTTCTCTTGAAAATTCACCCTGGGGACAGAAAAACTCTCTTAACTGAAGAATCAACTATAAGCATTAAGTTGCTCCCCCTTATTAGCTACAGCGACTTCCACTCTTCTTCTGTTCTGCATGATTTGAATTAGAATAATTTTCTTAGTATGCTAACGTAATTATTTTAGAAATCATTTTGGTCTCTTGAAAAACACTATAGACCGTTAATTCATCTTGGTTATGTTTATTGGGAATCACCGTGCCATTCAATAGCAATGAAGTCACTGATCATATGACATATGATAATATTATGACGGCATACCATAGAGTGCAGTCTCTCTGATAATGACAGCATGTGCATGTCCAGCTCATATCAGTCTGGACCGGTCTGTCCCCTCCACTGCTCTGCATCTCTCCTCTTTGTTTGACGATCAGATTTGAGATCAAATCATTTCTTCTTCACTTTGTCAGTAGTGTGCTCTTCTTCAGATACAACATTAAGTGAACCACTGACAGAATTGCATGCATATTTATTTTCTGTTACTTTGCATCCACTGCTGACACTACTAAATATAACTAAATATAAATTCAAAAATTCAAATTCTAGCAGCAGTACCTCCACTTCACTACTAAAGTTATTTTTTTTGTTTGCACCCTGATGCTCCCTCTGCAGATTTTTATTTGAACATTTCAACTTTCTTTCTCACTTCACCCTTGAGGGCCCATTGTTCTTCGCACTGGGACTGAGACCTGCCGCAAACTGCTCCCACAAAGTTGGAACATGTCTTGGTGAGCTGAAGTTTCAAGATTTCAAACCTTCAACTTCCCCAAAGTCATGATGCTGTTCCAACAGGGTCAAAGTCAGAGGTTACTGTGTTTTTGTCCTTCAAACTTGTCAAGGCATGGTCTTCTCCCTCTCCCTGTGTTAAAGGTATTGTTAAAAGAATAGTTCACTCAAAAATGAAATTTCACTCATTATTTACTCACCCTCATGTCGACTAAGGGCAGGGAGAAGTTTCAGAGTTATCCGATGCTTCTCTGAGTTACAGGGGGTCTTGGCATAGCAGTGCATGTCCATGTAAAGATTGCAAACGGACACCAATTGTCTTCGTCACAAAAAACACACCAAAAAACATCCAAATACCTCCATGCTGCTTGTATGTAATGTCCGTCTTGTATTGAAGCCCTGAAATGCGGAATTGTCCCGGAAAAAATTAAATAAGTCTGTATTTCAAGCTTGTTTGCAGCAGAAGCTTCTCAAAGCTCCTCTTCCCGGTGGGGAAGAGGAGCTTCTGCTACAAACAAGCTTGAAATTCGCTTGAAATGAAGCTTGAAATGGACATGCACTGCTACATCGAGACCCCCTGTAATTCAGAGAATCCACAGAGGACTCTGAAACTTCTCCCAGCCCTTAGTCGACATGAGGGTGAGTAAATAATGAGTGAAATTTCATTTTTGGGTGAACTATTCCTTTAAATTTGTTTTCCTTTTCTTGGGTAAACTCGTGCGGCAACTCGTGGGAAGTCGTGGAAGGAGGTGCGACAAACAGGACAAACTGCCTTTTCTGAACACCTACTGTATAGGGAGCTTGATGACAGGGGTTTCCATGGCAGAGCAGCTGCATCACTGAGCATCATGCCAAGCATCAGACAGACTGATTCAAAGCACGCTGCTGTAACCTTCTGACTGCACTGTGCTGACTGAAGTTTGATGGAGGAGTGATGCTGTGCTGTACTGGCTTTTTTTTCATGGGTTTACCAACACCCTTTACTTCCATTGAAGGGAAATCTAGTGGCTTCATCCTCAGATCAGATTAAAATCTGTGTCTACAACACTGAGACATTAGAACTGTAGTTGGGATTTTAATCTTCTCCCAACCTAAATTCTCTGGATGAATGTCTCTGATCTGCACTTTGATAAAGACAGCATGGATGAGGCAGTGACTGCGTTTCAGATGTTAGTAAGTTACACAGCAACGACTTTTTGTGCGTCATGCTGTGTGTGGTGTGATGTGCTGTGATCTGTGACCCTGCGCCGACCTCGCTGATGGTCATAATCTGTTTCCTATAGACGGAGTGAGCCGCTCCACTTCCTGACGACACAAAGAGGATTTCTTCTCTCTGTTCTCCTGTTGTCACTCTCACACTCACACGCATACGTAAATGCATCTGTTCATTCCCCCCACACCCCCGACACACACCCTCCCTCCCTCCCCTACTCTCCCTCAGGTGGTGCTGTGTCACATTAGCCTCACAGACAGCCTCCGTCACGTCACATCTCCTCAGAACATGTGCTGAACTTGTGGCTCCGCTGGCAGGATTTGCTGCAAACGGACCGAGGGATGTGTGAGGGGGGCGTAAAAACGCCAAAAAAAAAAAAATGTTAATGTGAAGTCACGAGCCTCCGACCCCGCCGCTGTTCGGCGAGTGCAAGCCTCGGTCTGCTTCACCTATCAACATTAATAACATGTTTTTATGAGGAGTGTAGGTCAGTGTTAAGCTGTTCCCGGATAGTGTGCTTTATCCGCAGGATCACCAGCAGTGCCTGAGCTTAGACGGGTCAGAGATCACAAACCCACTATCCACATCCACCGGAGACAGACTGCTGCACCCAGGCCCGGAGCCTGGCAGTCTGCACCTGCTGCACCAGCACTTTCACTAGGGAACAAAGGACACATGGCAACACACTGCATCTACACACCTGCTCCACTCACAGCCCATCATATACATTAACCTTTATATTCTACATTGACTGAATTCTGACACTTTGTTGGTTCTTTGATCTGCACCAACTGCTCCTACTGGAGTTATTGCTGCTGTTCTAATTACATTATAAAAGCACAATACACAGTTTGCTAATATGACTTTTTTGTTATAAGACAGATTAGATTTCTCTTATTGTGGAGTGGAACACACAAATTCAATTCAATGCGATGAGATACGATTCAATTCAATTCAATTCAATTTTTTATTCTTGTTCAGGTAGCGCTGAACCATTTTATAGCTACGCTGCTAGGCTTAGACTGCTTGGGGACACATCTGGTTACATGGAGCCCTCTCCTCTCCTCCGCACTCCTCTCCTCTCCTCTCCTCCGCACTCCTCTCCTCCGCTCTCCTCTCCTCTCCTCTCCTCTCCTCTCCTCTCCTCTCCTCTCCTCTCCTCTCCTCTCCTCTCCTCTCCTCTCCTCTCCTCTCCTCTCCTCAGCATTGACACCAGAAGCTGCCTCCATCAACTCTTGTTACTGTAACATGTTTCCCACATTCTCTGTTGTAAACTGGTTTCTTGTCTGTCCATCCCTGGGTGAGGGACCCCTCCTCTGTTGCTTTTACGTAACAGGGAAAATTATCCTATTTTTCCCTGTTAAAAGGGTTTTCTATGGAGATTTTCCTCAGTGGATGTGAGGGTCTAAGGACAGAGGATATTGTTGTGATGCCATGTGAAGCCCTTTGAGACAAACTGTTTGTAAAAACTGGCTATATGCAAATAAAATTGCCTCGCCTTGCCTTTATTGTCATTGTCATAATAACACTGCGGTGTCCTTTAACCAGTTTCAGCTGCCTTTCTTTGTTCTCTGTGGTCCTGACACGCTGAATTAAAAACAATCACTGTGATCTCTGTTCAGTCAAACACAACCTTTATTTATGCCTCAGGCGCAGCGTCCATAACTGAAACTTTTATATTTACATCATTCGCATTAACAAAAAAGACAGCAGTCAAAGAACATTATGGTTTTCACCTGCCTCTGTTTATGATGCCATTTTCTGGGTGGAGGAAACCTCGTCAACAACAATACATTTTAACATTTTAATTACAGTTTTTTACAGATTGTTTACACACAATTTCTGGCTCTTGAGGCACAGTGGCCTCATCATCTAACTCATCCACCAACTCCCTTAACCAAATCTGCTGAACTACAAGCACAATTCCTGCTTTACACTCAATTTGCAGTTCAAAGACACATTTTTTTCCAAAACACTACAATTCTCTGCATTTGGCACAATGTTTTCACGTATATCACACTGTTATTCAGAATTCTAAAGTTAGTTTCCCCACTATGCACACTGACTCATCACATGGGTAAACACCTGTCACACAGTTTTACAATTAGCAATCAGAGCTTTAGCAAAAAAGGGCAACAGGCAGTGAAGGACTGACACCATCATGCAACAGTAATACAGTAATACCATATGAGAACATAGCAAAACGGCTCTAACAAACACTAATAACAAGAGATAACGTTGGACATCTTTATACTGGCATAGTTACAGTAAAGTATTACGTAAAAAGTGCCAATGCCCAAAATATGTACTGTGTACTATTTAGCATAGCAAAACAATAACAATTCCCATTGCAGGCTCAGTTATAACGGGGCACTCATCATTCATTGCTATTTATTGCCTCCTTGCATGCACAAAAATCCCCTCTTGAAAATGTGTCGGTATCAAGATCACATGTGCGTTTTTTAGATCTATACAAACATGTGTGTGAGTGTGTATCATATTACATGACCAAACAATCAATCTTTATTGCAGACACAATAACTGGTCCATATTGACAAAAAATAAAATATTTTAAAACAGATTACAGAAAACAGAGAACACATTAATTCTCCATACAATTCCTATGCAGGTTATCCTGCCAGTGTTTTCTAAGCCTGGATGAATACCTGAAGCAGGTCTTCTTAGGGCTGGTTACTGTAAAGCCTTTATAATACTGTTCCCTGAATCATCCAGGCGGTACAGGAACTGTACATCAGATTTCCTAAAAGTGCTTCACAGTTAGGTACAGTACATTACAGTAAACAAACAGTTGACCAGCACTCTGCCACCTGAAGCAACAACCTCAGTCCATCATTGTGGGCCACTATGAGCTGCTGCATACTGCTCTTGCTCCCTGCAGACCTCCACTCCGGTCAAGAAGGCTCACCAGTGTCTACATCTCCTGTGGCGGCTGAAGAAAGCTCACCTACAGACAGACCATAGAGAGTGTGTTGACAAGCAGCATCTCCCTCTGGTACTGTATGAGACTTCCAACTGCTCAGACAGAAAGGCCCCGAGGAGAGTGGTGAGGGCAGAAGAGAAGACTTTTGGGCTACCTCTGCCACCTCTGCCACCCATTCTCCTGACAAAGCCCCCCCAACCCGACCTCGGTCACAGCCTGGCCTCCCTCTTGCCTTCTGCAATAACCTCCCCTGGCTTTGTCTGTGAAACTGGCTTTGTCTGCAATAACCTCTGTGTTTTTATCCCTTATTGAACATTTAGATAGATGGATGGATGGATGGATGGATGGATAGCATCTCTGAAGTTCAATCAGACAACTCTGGAATGAGAAGAACTCATTTATTGAGCATAAGCATAGCAAGCTGAAGCACAGCATGGATAGCATAATGAGTAATTTCCTGCAGTGGTGACGGCCCTCATGGCTGAGCTCAGGGAAAGCTTTTTAAACATCAATGGAGGAAGGATGGAAGAGACCTCAATTAAAGAAGTCTTTCAGCAGCAGAAATGAGATGTTATGTCTCTGCAGGAAACTCACTCTGATTCTGACAATGAAACAGACTGGGCTCTGTGGGCAGATGGCTCATCTATATATATATATATAAGTGATGGAAGCAACATTAAAGGGAGAGTATTTGTTTCTGTGCTGGGCTGAGTATAAAGTTTTATCACTGTCTCTGACTGAGGGGTCTTTGGTGGTTGAGACAGGAATAGAAAAGAATAAAAAAAAACTGACATTGTTTTCCATTATAAAGATTTATGCTTCAAAATGCAGGAAGCTGAAAGGTTTCTATCTCCTTAACAGTTCCTCTATGTAAATACATTCTGGACCAAATGTGAGGCTTTACACTGTGGCACTGGGGACAGAGGTAGATCCCAGCTCTTTCATCATGGCTTGCAGGTTTATCTGGGTAATGATGACCACTAAACCCTTGTGGCTGAGGTTGCACCTGCAGTTGCACCTTCCCTCCTCTCTCCCTAAATCAAAGGATGCACCACAATACGATCACAATCAGAATTTAAAAATAGATATACAGTACTGCTGGGACCATAGGAGTAACATATAAATAAAAAAAATGCACTATATTATGCTGATAAATATACTGCTAAAGTAAAGGTTAGGGTAACACTTTACTTGACGCCTATCTCTTTAACACATTATAACCATACTTACTGTATAGTGAGTTATAATGCAGTTATAACACTGTATAACTATGGTTATAAACACACAAAAATGATCATAATGCTATATATCATATATCAAATCATAACACACTATAAAGCATTTTATCATGACTTATAAGGTCAGGTATTATAATAAGTTATAATTGTTAGTAACTGGCTGACAATTTATAATAATCCACATTTATAATGCATTATAAATATAGTTGTAATGTGTTATAATTGGTTTATAAACATGTATAACTATCATTATTAACACTCATAAATCACAAAAGACATTATAACAATAAGCATAACACATTAAAGACAATTATAACTCTATTATAATACTAAGATCTTATAAATCATTATAAAATTCTCTATGATGTGTTGTTATAAAGTTGTATGATAATTAATGAGTGTTTATAATAATAGTTATGTTTATAAGACAATTATAACACATTATAACAATATTTATAATGCATTATCGATGTGGGCATTGTCAGTGACTTACTAAAAATTCTCTATTATAATAAGTTATAATTGTTAGTAACTGGCTGACAATGCCCACATTTATAATGCATTATAAATATAGTTGTAATGTGTTATAATTGGTTTATAAACATGTATAACTATCATTATTAACACTCATAAATCACAAAATACTTTATAACAATAAGCATACATAGGTTGGGCAAGTCATGTTCGAGCAAGATGTGGGACTTTGAATCACTTCCTCAATAGAACCCTACACATCTTAGTCCAGGTGAGATCTTTTCAAGCTAACCGCTGCACACCACCTCTGTTCTCCTGTACACCATTGAGCCAACTCTTTTCAGGTCAGAACAAAGTCCTGATGTCTGGTTCACACACACAAAGATCTGGGACTCAGTGTTCTCCAAAATGGTTTCATTTGCACAACAAATACATAATGTTCAGTTGGCGTTAATATGAACTTAATCCAGATTAAACCATGAGAGTGGTTCACAGTGACGCTGCTCGTGTGGAAGGTAAGTAAGTACATTTATTTGAGCACTTATACACTAAGGTACACTTTAGGTACTTTCTTAGGTTATTTACTTGAGTGTTTACCTCATTCCTCCTCTACAACACATCTCAGAGGCAAATTTTCGACTTTCTGCTGCTCTCTACTCATCACATTACAAACATGTCAAGTGACAGACAATTGATTGGTAACACTTTTCGCTCTGTTTCATTTTTTGTTTTCAATTATGCATCTCTTCATCATTCACAGGTTGAAAGCTGATAGATCCGATCCTGGACCTGGACTGCTCTCCTATCAACACCAGAACAGACATGACTGAACTGTTGACATTTTTTCTTTACAAATCGACCCATTGTTTTTTAGTTGTTTATTTTTAGATTAATTAGTCAAAAACATCAGTGATACTAAATAATATACTTGCAGTCAGTTTTAAACCACATGTCTGCCTCTTGACCGCCCTCAGCCCTAGCCCTTGGCCCTACCCTTTCGTTTTGCGCGTTCACGTGAAGTGGTGTTGTCCCGATTCTGGTTCGGACGAGGGTTAGGGGGAAGTGGTAGGGCTATCTGGCCCTTCAAACAGAGATTTTTCAGGGGTACACTACAAACTGATGGGTATGACAAGTTTCCCAGAATGCATCTCGTGGCAACCAGCAGCTGTTTTATTTCTCACTGTAGCGCTGTTATTATGTCACTTTGTTAAGTTTTAATATTTTTTTCAAAAGTAACTGTTTTGATCCCCAATGTGAGGCCAGTTTATCCAAATGACGGCTGTTTAGACGTTTGCTCCGATGTTTTTTGGAGAAGTGAAGCTCCCAACTGTGGAGCAGATCAGCGACTCGTCATGGAGACACCACCCTGCCCGGAGAGCTCGTCAGCCGGCCAACCTCCGTCGTCATCCCGGGAGAAAAGACAATTGCTAATTAACTTACCCGCAGGCTTTTAAAGGTTTAGCACCGGCTGGTTACATTCTTTTTAGGAGATAAATGCTGGTCTCATTGACAAAATGTAACAACTGTGGCAGTCGTATTAGTTTGTTTGACTTAAAAGTGAAGCTTTTTGGACAGAGGAGCAGCGCTGGCTGGGGCTCTGGAGCCTACACACAGAAATCACCACATTTACATCAATAAATAAATGTTTTACAATGAACCGACAGTCTGCATTACATTTTATTTTATTTTATTAAGTTAACATGGTTTTAAATACAGGATTTGCGGCAAAAGCTTGTCACGTCTGTTTATGTGAAAGCCAGCAGAGACTACTGATGACGTATGTGACTGCTGAAGTGGTGTCCCAATTCGTAGGGGTTGACTTTCTACCCCTACCCCCCTGTTTCAAGGGGCAAAGGTTAAAGCAGAAGTAAGTGATATATTTGTGTTAATATAAGTCTTAAATAGTTATATCTTCCGACAGCAATCACTTACATAGAGTGTTTGGACCAAAACACGGGTCTGTCAGTCACTCTGCTCTGCTCTGAGCCGAGGAGAAAACATTTATCGTATCCTACAGTTTTTATCCAATGAGGAGAGAGAACGGCATGCAGGGCTTGCAGCCAAGGAACGCCGTGAATGTGGCGCGTAGGGACGAGGACTGTTATGGTGCGTTCAAGGAAACCCGTATTTTTCCGACCGTGAAGTGGTACCAGTTCGAGGTGGCTGTTATAGTGACTTTCACCGGTAAAACAGGTCGGAGAAACACGAGTGGGTTGCCTGGAACGCTACAAAGTCGTAAGTTGTGACTTGAAGCTGTAATTTACGATTTCAAAAGCCTGCCTGGAACGCAGCATTAGCGAAAACGACCGGACCACTTACTTCTGCTTTAAGGGCTTGGGGTAGGAATGAAAAGACTTGCAATTGGGCAAAATACTCACCAATCACAGGTCTTGTCAGAGAGGCAAGGCAAGGCAAGGCAAGGCAATTTTATTTGTATAGCCCGTTTTTCACAAACAGGTTGTCTCAAAGGGCTTCACATGACATCGTAATAACATCCTCTGTCCTTAGACCCTCACATCGACTGAGAGAGGTGGTGCTCTTAGGGCCCATTCACATGGAGCACCTGAAAACACCTGCAAAACGCCAGCTGGAGCGTTTTGAAAGAAAGGCGTGTCACTTCGGATTTTGCGCACGCAAGGTGTGCGGTTACATTGAAAACAATGGAAATGCTCGTGCAGAGAATGGGCCCTTATTGGTCCTTCTAAAGATGGAGATGTGTGTTCATGTCCCTTCAGATGAACTTTTAGCCCTCTGCTATCAATGCTGCTCATGTTGTGCATGTAAGTCTATGGACACAAAAGGGGGAGCTGCATTTTCTAATTTTTTGTTTGATCATGTCACAACGGAACCAGGACTTGAACTTGAATGGACGACTCAGGAAACAAAGTTCAAATAGTCTTCTAAGTGCAAAAGGAATAAGAAACAACAAAAAACACACACTGTCAAGGGTCAAATACTGCTATGACAAAGAAAAGGCTTGATGAAGAGTCAAAATAATACAAAACGTGACTAGACAGAGACCTGACATGGAGATGGAGCTGATGGTTCTCTGGCTCATGGGACAAGACAAACTGACCCATAACGAAGGGAAATGAAGACTACACTGCAACGAGCTGACACACCATGACATATTTTCATCCCTATTCGTGTGACCAGTCCGGTTGTGTGGCAACGCAAAGTTAAAGGTTGACTATGTAGGATTACCAGAACAATAACAGAACGTTAGACCGTTGCTAGGTAAAACGGGCCGTTGCTAGGGACTCTGTTCTGATCAGAGGACAGCAGAGGAGGAGAACTATGCAGGATTTACCTTATGTTTATTTTTTACCGTCATTTAACAGCATAATAAATGACTTGTAGCTTGTTCCAGGGAGAGTGGAGGCTCTCTGCCTTCCACACTGCCGCTGTCACTGCTCTCGTCAAGTTGAAAAAAAAAAAAGGCTCCGTGGCACCGGGAGTCGGCGACAGTAAACGTGTTTATGACAGATCAGACTACACAATGTATATGATAATCCATTGATCCACCGATTGATTATTAAAAAGCCTTAGTTGAAAACAGACACATACGACCGGGAAGAGGCAGGAAAACAGCTGATTAGTGAGCCACATGTCGGCTATGGGCAGGTACGAATGTAAACAGAACGTTGACAAAAAGTCATTGTCGAGCCCGTCAAAAAATGTTAAAAAATATAATTTCAGACTAAAAAAAAAAAATTTATGGAGAAGCAATACTTTCATTCTGTACACCAGTGGATGTATTTTTTTTTTTTTTTAAATATTGCTTTTATTAAATATTCTACATACTCAACCTTTAAGAGGCAGGTGAAGATGTCTCATGGTGGCACCTACACCTGGAGATGGAGAGTCGGCAAAGGAGTTTTCCACGTGTCAGACGGTTAACCACTTGTTTTCACTCAACGATCCACACAGAGGACGCCACTGACATGACTACAGACTGACTTGTTGAGATGATGCAGTTATGTGAGTACTTCGTTTACTAATCTGAACCAGGAGGGTTTTCAGTTTTTCTGTTTCAGCCTTGTTATGCTAAAGAGGAAGGATCTGCATTTTCTTTTGACTAATAGAGTGAGAAACAAACTCCTATTTAACAGTGGGGGGATTTTGTATGTGACACCGACTGACGTTTGTCAGGACAAAGGCTCCACAGCTATATGTAATAATATACCAATGGTATAATATACAGCTCACAGTTTGACAGTAACAGGAGCCTCCTCTCTGCATTTTTAAAATTGTTTTAATACTGCAAACACAGTATGTTTACAAGATGATACTTTTACTTCAGTTAACTTAATGCAGTATTTTTTACAGTGTAGATGTCTTTTTAAAAGTTTTTTTCATCCAGGAATGATCGATTCTAACTATTCTAACTATATTTAGAGCCTGAGGTAATAGAAGGTGTATGTGAAATAATGAAATAATGAAATACTTCACTGTTTGCTGTGATTTTCTGTCTCTGCTTTCCTATAACATAATTCTCTGACTACTTCACTGTTTGCGTGTGTTCGTGCGTGTGTGTGGATTTGCACAGCCTGTCTGTCTGAATAACACACCTCCACTGATAATGTGGCACATTTTGATGAGAGTTTTTCTCTCAGCAGCAAACAGCACATCCACCTTCTCTTTATCAAACACACTGCAGTAATGGAAAACATGGTAAACAAGGCAGCATGAATCTAAATGCTGCTTGGATACAACTACACTGACTTAGCTGCAGGTTGCTGTGGATTTCAGACTATAAGGATTCGACATGATTATCATATAATTATCATTTTACGAATTCCCACACTGGTTCAGGCTGAAATGGAGGTCTGACTACACATGTGTTGATGTAAACACATAAACAACATGAGGCGTTCTGTGTGAATATGACCTGGTTAAAGCAACACTTAGCTTTCTGAGGAATTTTACACTTTTCTTTGTTAAAGGGATAGTTCACCCAAAATTAAAATTTCACTCATCTACTCACCCTCATGTCGACTAAGTTTCAGAGTCCTCCGTGGCTTCTCTGAGTTACAGGGGGTCTCGGCGTAGCAGTGCATGTCCATGTAGAGTTCCACCATCCACTCAACATTATTCTATTCTCATTTGGTTCTGAGAAAGGTCTGACCAATCATATAGTTTGGTTCGAATGAAATGATTGAACGAATGACCTGAACGTACGTCACAGCTTGTGTACTCTAAACTACACACTCTAAAAACAAAACAAAACTTTAACAACGTCAATGATTGAGAGCAGTAGCAGGACACAGGGAGGACATACGGAAGAAAGCTTCTTGAAATAAACTGTTTTGTAAAGCAGACTGACAAATACAGGCCGTCCACTCCAGCTGCTCACAGAGAAATCATAGCATCCAGTTGCTAATGGTTACTCAAGCTCAGCTTCAAGTATTTTGACCTCCATGGTGCTCTCAAAACAGTCCAAGAGTTGAGTGCGGAACAAGGACACTTAACATCCTCAAAAATGGCCGTCATGGCTATGTAGCAGCTTTGTAAGGCTCATCAGCGGATGTACTTTTATCGAAAGCTCTGTGGTTTTAATGTGGATGCTACTTTTATGAGAATGTTTTATACTTGTTGTATCAAGTCCTTATTAACTTTTAACAGGCACAGCCCTAAATGACCTCTCTGACCTGCACAAGGAGAGGTCAGTGACCAAAGCCAGACTGATCCTGGCCACCCCAGAGCGCCCCTTGCTTGCACAGAGAGTTCAGGTTCCTTCCGTCCAGACGCAGATACTTGCTTCTTAGATGTAAGACGAACAGATGGAGAGATTCATTTGTCCCTGCAGTGACCAGGCTTTTAAAGGCAAGGGAGGCAGAAATCTAGAAAAAAGCTTTGAGTTGAGTCCACATGGTTCTCATCCCCTCAGCCAGAGCATCGAGTAGAGAAAAAACGTCACTTTCTTACGTTTTAAAACGTCCAAATAATACGAATAAGGGCTGCTGCTCTGTGATTGGTCAAAATCTACCGTCACGGGTAGATTCTTTGCAGGCTGAAAACAGAGCCGAGGGGAGACGCAGACGTCTGATCTTTTTTCACATCACTTCATTTACATTATCCTCAAGGTTAGTGTGTAAGTTTTTGCCTAATATTGTCAAAAAAAGCTGCCTCCCTAGCCTTTAAATGATCTATGTTGAATGTTTTTTTTTGGATGTGTTTGTTGTATGTTTGTTTGCTACTCGCTGTGGAACAAATTGCCCCTAGGGGATAATAAAGACTCTTTAAAAAGGACAAGTAACTGTGCGTCACACTAAACACAATGGAGGCCTGAAGTTGATAAATTTGAACTTCTCAAGCAGCATCGCGTGACGCTGTGCCGCAACATCCAATCAGTGTTGATATCCAACCACGTCACGATGTAGTTACGCCAGACGCACATTTCAAAATATGGAGGAGAAGATTATTGTGGCGAGTGATGATATTCACCCAGCTGTGTGCGTGTCATGAAAATCGGAAACCCAAACGCTGCGGTGTCTGGGTTTCCGATCCAAGTCGGACGTCCACGAGGTAAAGTGCAGCTATGCTTGATAACTCAGCCATGGTCGATAAGAGAAAGACAATAGCGGGAGGTTGTGTAGTTTATAGCCTTGTCAGTATTTGCTAGTTGAGAATAAATGTTGTCTGTAACAGTATTCATTTGATTCCATAACAGTTCTTTCTTTCTGTCTGTCTTCATTTGCATGTACCGTATTTGTGAAGATGTTCTGAATGAAGCACAACACCTCAGGATGACCTGCTGCTGTCACTCACACAGAAGAAGAAGAGCGTCCCTGGTCGTCCGCCATCACTGACATTTATAACAAGTCACAGGGCGGTGGTTCCACCTCCCATCGGCCAGGTGCACACGCATAATAGAAAAACATGACAGCCACTTTAATTTGGTCTGTCGTGTCATTATTCTTCTTCCTCCGTGCACAGTGGGGCTTTCTGAGCACTAATATAATTTTCTACCACACAAATAATATTTCCAAGGGAAAATATATTAAAGTAAAGTAGTCCTGCGGCAGAGGTGATTGCTCTACGACTGCAAGGAGAGAACTCTGCTTTCTCTAAAATGTCAAAAAACAAATGGTGAAATATGAACTGTTCTCTCTAAGACGAGTTCATTCAGAATCAGCTTCTTATCCCAGGTCACCTGACTTCTCATACATTCCTGTAGCGTCTCAGTGTATCAAACCTGTTGAAGCTCAGCGCCCATGGACTTTAAAGCAGAAGTAAGTGATATATTTGTGTTAATATAAGTCTTAAATAGTTATATCTTCCGACAGCAATCACTTACATAGAGTGTTTGGACCAAAACACGGGTCTGTCAGAACTCTGCTCTGCTCTGAGCCGAGGAGAAAACATTTATCGTATCCTACAAATGCAGGGCTGTGTGTGCAGCCAAGGAACGCCGTGAATGTGGCCGTAGGGACGAGGACTGTTATGGTTTTTTCGTATTTTTCCGACCGTGAAGTGGTACCAGTTCAGTGTGGCTGTTATAGTGACTTTCACCGGTAAAACAGGTCGGAGAAACACGAGTGGGTTGCCTGGAACGCTACAAAGTCGTAAGTTGTGACTTGAAGCTGTAATTTACGATTTCAAAAGCCTGCCTGGAACGCAGCATTAGCGAAAACGACCGGATCGCTTACTTCTGCTTTAATGAAGCGGCACAGAAACTTGTCATCGTATAAATGCTGTGATTTTTTTTCCCTCCCACGGATGCTCAGTGTCTCTAGGAGTGAATGGAGCAGTGGGTGGGGCCTGGACGCTGGGTTTCTGCAAGATGGTTGGAGGATGTGTCTAAAGGCTGAACCCTTTTTGATAGACAGCTATTTTGAAACGTACACAGGCACCGAGGACTCGACCTCGGTAAAAGTTACTGTGAGAAAAAAATAAAATAAAGTGTGACAAATTTGCAAGAAAGTAAGAAATCCGGAAGCCAGCAAATATTTTTTCACTGCACTGTATTTAGTTGAGAGGGAATAATACCTGATGTTAAAAGGTGACGGCTAACCCCCTCACCCTAAACTACAGGACAAGTATGTCCTGCTGGTCAGCATGTAAGGCTCAACCAGGCTCCTTTAATAACAGGTCTATTAATAATAATAAAAAAGTCTAAATCTACTTTATATAATTGTGGGTCATTTTGATGTAATTATGTATAGTTAGGGGTCCACTACTGTACTGGTCTGAAAAGTGTTACAAAGACATTTCTAAAGCTTTGAGACGCCAGTGAACCACGTTGAGAGGTGCCTTTATCTACTAAGGAGAAAGCTAAGCTTAGAACAGTGGTGAAAACCTCCCCTACTGTAGATGACTGCCTTACGATAAAAAAAAAAATACAAAATCACCTTTGCATTCATTCCGGACCCCTCCGGACCTCACTAATTTCAAAACCCTGGCTACGGCCCTGGTAGAGGGTCGACCCCTGCAGCAGACAAAGGGGTGTGGAACACACATTAGGAGGCGTTCCTCAGGTATGTTTAGGTCTCCCCATTGTCTTTGTCTTTTCTTTATCATCACCACTCGGGTGAGAACTGACCTTTCCTTGCGAGGAACTAAAAAGCTTGTCGGTCGGCAGAAGTGTCTATTTCATTATTCACCAACAGCAAACAGCTAAAAATTTCCACGACACCTGTCACATTTCCTTATTTGAGTTTAATGTAGTTTTGTTAGTTTGTTCATTCATTCATACTCCAAATGAATGGACACATTACAACGTAGACTGAAACTGAGCATCCCCTCTTTGAAAGACCAGCAGCTGGCTCTGTTCTGGTTGATTTTTCAGAAAAAAAACAACAACAAAAAACTGATGTGTACTGTATATGAGCCACACAGTTGCACAATACTCATGCCTCTCACTCAGTTTGCTCAGAGGTCTCGCTGCACTGATTCCTGTAATTGACTGAAAAGAAAGAAGTAGAAATAAAACGACAGTCAGAAGGTGCTGCCTTTTCTTTGATGTGATGCCGCTTATTATTCTCTGAATGTGCAGTTTATTGACTGCTGCGGGACAGTAACAGTGGGGGGTGGAGGGGGCAGCACTCACTTCATACAAAAACAACAAGCTCACTGGGGGATTTTTTTTTTTTTGACTTTTTAATGTCTAATAATAGTTTATGACTTCTCTTACATAACATGCTGTTTGTTGTTTGTTGTCAGAGGGAGTCTGAGACATGATTTTCACTGACACTCTTGTGTTTTAATGTGTTGGTCCACTTCAGTGTTTGTGTAAATTTCACTGGAGGGGTAAACAGTGTTCATTCATTTAATGTTGAGATGGTGGTGGTGGAGAGCTGTCTGAGGTTGTGCTCAGACGCAACAGGAAACAGATTGGAGATGCAGGGACGCCGTTTATGCAGTTAGTGGAAGCACGTTCACTGTTGGCAGCACAATACGGCCCTATAAAAATCTGTTTTAATCATTCACAAATTCCCTTTTTTCTGTTTTAATTTCTGGAAGTTACATTTTCATTTATTTAGTTTTACCTTTTACTCTTGTTTTACTACCAGAAAGAGTGGGTTTTTAAAGGTGCCATATTATGAAAAACAGTTTTTTTGAAAGGCTGTTCAGACTCAACTCCTGTGGGGAAATACCGACCAATTTCAAGTCATAAAGTGGTAATAATCTTTGTCATTTACAGTAACTATGTTACTTAAAGGTGCAGGCACAGAAACAGCTTGTTCTCAGTAGAGCTCATTTGAGCCACTTTTAGGGTGCTTTCACACCTGCAGTGTTAGTGCGCACTAAATTTAGATCGCACTAAATTTGGTCCCGTTTGGGTCAGTGTGAAAGCACATTGCACTCTGACTTATGCTTTAACTTTTTTGTTACAGGCTCTTTTCTTTAACCCATTGACCCAAGACTTAAATGCACACAAATTAAATAGAAATTACTTTAAGTTTACTGAGGTAACAAACAAACAATACTTTCGTTAGTGTGAAGCACCATGTATGTCAAGATGTATATAAATGAGATGATGATTATCCGCTCCTATGCTGATGTCCCTCTGCAAATGAAATAATATGAAATAAAATTTTAAAAAAAAGATCACAAATAATGATTCTCTGGTTCGGGTGGCAGCTAGTGCACAGACATGAACAACAACACAGCGCTGACATGTTGCAGGGTTGGCAGAGCGTCCTGGTACATCGGCTGTGGCAGCAGGTTTACCAGCAGAAACAGACTTTCTCCACACTCTGCTGGTCACGGTGTTACAGCTGCTACACTGAGGTGACTGTATGAATAACAGCTGGTACCTGCTGGGGTTTTGTAGCTGTGGTGGAGAGTCTGCAGGGTCAGCTGGCAGGCAGGTTTTTAATCAACACTGGGCCAGTGGTACAGCCCCCGGCCACCCGTTAAATATGTGTAGTGAGGGGATACGTAGAAAAAACACTTGAATGGAATTACTGATTTAAAAAAAAATACTCCAAAACTCCCACCAGTAAAAGAATAAATGTAACTTGTTTGTCTGGTGTCATGTAGAGGGCATCATAGACAACATGAGGAGACCAACGAAAACATTTAGTAAACACACTGACTGAGTAGTCATGGCAACTAAAACTACAAGAACTGGTCAGTCTCAAACTTTTTGTGGCCTGATGAGTTTTTCACCAACAGTGTGTAACTTCAGCCTCTAGAGATCAAACAAGTGGGATCATGGGAGATGTTGTCTTTACCACCATTTCTGTAAGGATTATGACATCATGGACGGATCACCAGTTTACCTTTATTTATCCATCTTAGTCATGAAGTAGCCTGGTAAACCAGCCTCCCCCGGAAATGCAATTCATTTCATTTCTGAGAGGGAGTCTGGCCTCATTCCCACTGTGAGCGTTTGGGGTGGGCCAGAGTATAGCGTTGACAGACAACAGATTCAGCCAATCAGCAAGTTGGTATATTAAACTTTTGCCGAATCCAGTTGGAAGAACAGCGAAAACGTCTTTTCCTTCAAGAAACTCAACAAGCGCCGACTCTTGCTCTTGTTTAATTACTGTAATGGATGTAGTAAGAACTTCCCTTGTTGCCATTTTTAGGCTGCTACTGCTATACTGAATATCTTTGCTGGTAGATATCAATCAATCAATCAATCAGACTTTATTTATAGAGCACTCTTACACCATAAAGAAACAGACAAAGCAAAAATAAAACCCAGAGTCATGCAGCTATATACAGGTGTGCACACATACACACACACAGACAGACGCACACCCACACACACTCAGTTATAAAGCTTAAAAGAAGGCAACTGAAGCACTATCTTACTCTACAATTTGCCGTGAGGAAACACCAGGGACTGGAAAAAGAATAAAAATAATAATAATAATAATAATAATCAGAGGTGTATAGTAACGAAGTAGATGTACTTCGTTACACTACTTAAGTAGTTTTTTGGGGGATTTGTACTTTACTGGAGTAGTTTTTTTAATCAGGACTTGTACTTTTACTTCGTTACATTTAAAAGAAAAAATATGTACTTTTACTCCGTTACATTTACGTTTGCCACCTCGTTACACGTTACAAATTAAAATAGAAATATAATCAGCCTACTTGTTTGGTAATGATCGCCTGCGTGCAAATGGCAGTGTCTGTCGTAGTTCTCCACAAAACGGCCAACTAACGACGATAGTCACGTTCGTCCCCGACTTGCCCCGCACCCCCCCCCCCCACAATTTGAAGGTTTCACACGTCTCGGTCGGTACTATCCGCTGCCGGAGCGGCGGAGAGCTGTGGCCACAGACGGCTCCAAAGATCTTCAACATGTAACAGGATCGATCACTCTCACTCTTTTTACTTTTTACTTTTGATACTTAAGTACATTTAATGTGAGCTACTTTATGACTTTTACTCAAGTAATTTTCTTATGCGTGACTTTTACTTTTACCAAAGTAATTTTTATTTATGGTACTTCTACTTTTACTTAGTTACTTTTTTTGAGTACTTTATACACCTCTGATAATAATAATAATTAAGTGAAATGGTTAAGAATAATTAAAATTATACCATAAATATGCTAAGACTAGAAAGATTAAGAGTAAAAATAGATACAAAATAAATTAAGATAATAATAAAAAAATTGATAAATGCAATAAAAGGATAGGAAAACTAATAAAATAGTAAAACCTATAAGTAAAATCTAATCAAAAGCCAAGCTAAAAAGGGGTGTTTTAAGTTTGCTCTTAAAAATGTCCACATGAGCAGCTGCTCTCAGGTCTTCAGGAAGGCTATTCCACAGTCGTGGGCCGTAGAAACAGAAGGCTGCTTCACCATGAGTTTTGGTTCTGACTTTAGGTATTATTAAAACGCCTCTGCCTGAAGACCTGGGAGTTCTGGATGGCTCATAAGTTAAAAGCAAATCTGACAGATAAGAAGGACAAAGACCATTAAGAGCTTTAAAAACCAGTAAAAGAATCTTAAAATCGATCCTGAAGCACACAGGTAGCCAACACAGGGACTTTAAAATCGGTGTGATGTGAGCTCTGGTCTTAGTTAGCATTCGTGCAGCTGAGTTCTGGAGTAGTTGTAACGGTTCAATATTCTTTTTAGGAAGCCCAGAGAGAAGAGCATTGCAATAATCAATCCTACAGGTAATAAAAGCATGGATTAGATAGCTCCGCCGTGGTAATAGTCATGCAGTGTAGAGACGGGGCTATGCACCAGTCGGTCCCTGATTGGCCAACATGCTGTGTCAATCACAGAAATCTGAGCGGCAACGCTGAGGGGCGACTCTGATTGGCTCGGCCTTCTGAGGGTTTCAGGCCAAACACTCACAGTGGGGATGAGGCCAGACTCCCCCTCAGGAATGAAATGAAATGCATTTCCGGGCGAGGCTGGTTTACAAAACTCGTCATGAAGGTCTCTGAGATTTCCTCCATATAGAAATATTCAACAGTCAGAAAAGACAATAATATTGATGTAGATATAAATAAGATTCAGCCTATAACTGATCCTTGTATAGAACCCATTTTTGGGGGGTAAAATCTGATTGGATATTTCCAGATAACACATTAAGATGTTCCTGAAAGGAACTTTTGAAGCAAAGTGTCTCAATAAGCAAAACAATGATCAACTGCATCAAAGGCTTTCAACAGGTCAATGGAAACAGCAGCAGAATGTTTCCTGCTGGACACAATGTTGTTCATAACTAATGGAGAACAGAGATTGATCTGTGAGTTGTTAATTTACTACAGACTCCAGGATTGTAACTGGACGAGGACATTTGGTTACTGGTTAATTATTATTATGATGATGTTTTCTCCTCGCTTTGCAAACCTCTTGGGAACAGTGTCAGTTGAGATTGAAGGTGAAAAGTATGTGTCATCTGCTCAGTGACAAATGAGGAGAAGGTGATTTCCAGTGATCAGCGTGTGGTAAAATGAGCTTTTCTTGTGCGTAATTAAACTGCGTCAGTCTGAAATTAGCAATGGATGCACTGCACCCTGCATCTTTGTGTGCATGCATGGTCAATGTGCCGAAGCGCTCCAGGATGCACACCTCTAATATACAGGAAACATGAACTGAAGTAGCCTACCTTCTAAAGTGGAAATTCTCTCCTTGAGTTCAAAGACCCTGATTGAACAATAGGCTGTTAACACGGCCGACTATTCCAGCAAGCAGCGGACGATACAATAAATGAGACAGATAAGACTGATTGATCCAAGTGGGCATTCCAGCTGAGTGACCAGTTACCAGGGAAACATAGGCTACCGTTCCCGTGGCTAACATCACAGGTTTGACATGATATAAGAAGCCAATTCAACAACTATTAGTCATTTTAAACTATTTAACTTACAATTTTACATGAACACATCAACAATCAAGGTTAAATGTTAAAGTGTGGTCTGATTTGTTGAACCCAGCTCAGTTAAAGACAGGCCTCCTCCTCCTCTAGTGGGGTCATTTGAGCCAGGTCCCATGTAGCAGCCAATCAGTTAGCACCAGATGATAACAGCAGTGATGGTAAAGGTGATCCAGGCGCTGTGGCCTCTGTTGGCTAATGAGGCTTGAAATGAAACACAGTCCATTTGGCAATAATTCCTACGATATACTGTACACTGTGATCTGCTGCCTGTGTGGCTGTGAATGATTAATGCACGTGGAGAGATCTAGATACAGAACATGTGACTGCTTACTGTGTGTGTGTGTGCGTGTGTAACGGACGGTGAAAAGCCAACATGTCGTACATCAGAGATGTTGAGTTACTGAGGAGCAGCCAGTCTTTCTCTGCAGGACAGTGAAGGTGATGACAGCAGGTGTGCAGAGTCTTGTGGGAATGATGCTTTAGAGTGTGTGTCAAACATATGTACTTATACCAAGTGTGAACATTTACATAGAAGAAATTTGAAATATCATATTTTTACTTTCTGGTTGTTCCTAATGTTTTGTAGAAGGGACATCTTGATAATGTACTTGTACTTCTTTGCACTAAAACAAAAGGGAACATTTTTGAGGTCTGGTTATTATGATGTAATTATTTTACAGGTCCGTCCCACTCGGGTTCAAACTGCATTGAACTAAAATGAGTTTGGCACACCTGAATTAGAGGTTCAAGCCATACCGTCCAACCCGCTGTTCCTGCATTCATTAAATAATTTAAATAATTAATTTGAATAATCCTCCCCACCCCATCTTCACCGTTTGTTGTGCCGCTTTCCTGATTTTGATCTTTAATGACCCGCCTCATCCACAAACTCATCCATAAACTATGCACTTACTGCCTATTTAAGGATGCATTTGACACAGAGCCCTACTGTATGTACAAAATATATGATCAAGGCGGCTTAGAAGTGCCCTTGCTAGATTTAGATGTGGAGTTGCTCCTTTAGCAATAGAAGCTGGTAGATATACAAACACCACAGTGGAGAGACACTACTGTACTTTATGTGATACTGACTCCATTGAATCAGAAGCCCATGTTCTTTTACACTGTGTTATTTATGGACTATTCAGTACACTTTCTAAGTTTATAATGCATTATAACCATACTTATAAGGAGTTATAATGCAGTTATAGCACTGTATAACTATAGTTAACACTCATAAATGATCATAATGCTTTATCATAGCACACTATAAAGCATTTTATCATGATTTATAAGGTCAGGTATTATAATCCGTTATAACTGTTAGTAACTGGCTGACACTGCCCATATTGATAATGCATTAAATATAGTTATAATGTGTTATAATTGGCTTATAAACATGAATAACTATAATTATAAACACTCATAAATTACCATTAGGCTTTATAACAATGAGCATAACACATTATAGAGCATTATAACTCTATTATAATACTTGACCTTATCCACCTTATTTTCGAATGTGGAAGTAAGGTGAGAATGAATGTCCGGATTTATGTGCGGCATGTCCGGTCAGCCACATTCCCTTACCGGAGGAGGAGGCGAGGGATATAGCCAGGCTTTGTGTTCATAATGCAGCTGAACAAAACCTAAAGCCCCGGTCCGAGTTAACACTGTACTACGAAGCTGGTTTGTTCATTTTCATGCTCTGAAGCAACGTGTTGCAAGAGAGGATGCTGCTTAAAAAAAATCCTGACAGCTCTACATTGCGCTACTTTTAAATATGAGGCTTAAATAAATAGAGCAACAACAATTGTCATTGTTAAATTGTGTTTTATTATTTTGATCACAATTATGGAATGCTATAATAATATTATCGCATCAAGAGTGCTGGACCGGAAGTTCCACACAAAAACCCAGACCTCCATGAATCCATGAAAAATAAGGTGGATAGCTATTATAAAATGCTCAATGATGTGTTATGCTTATTGTTTTAAAGCCTTATGGTAAATTACGAGTGTTTATAATGATAGTTACACACATTTATAAGCAAATTACAACACATTATAACTATATTTATAATGCATTATCGATGTGGGCATTGTCAGCGAGTTACTAACAATGAGAATGTAATATAATACCTGACCTCATGATAAGTCATGATAAAATGCTTCATAGTATGTTATGATTATTGTTATAAAGCATTATGACCATTTATGTGTTAATAACTATAGTTATACAGTGCTATAACTGCATTATACCTCATTGCAAGTATGTTTATAATGTGTTATAGAGATAGACGTCAAGTGTTACCGTTAATTTTAATGATCTTGATGATACAAATAAATTGTGTGTAATTTTAGCTGGTAAACATTGCATCAATGAATGTGCCACTTCATCCAACAGAAGATTGTCTTCATGAGCTCCAATTTATAAAACATGTTTTATTTTTATGGTAGCCTACTATAATGTACATTTTTGCCTTTTTCATTACTTTTTAGTTGGTGTCCTACAACTGTTTTTCGAGTGGTCCCCAACATTTTTAATTTTGTCAAGGGGGAGGGGGGTAAGTTGTAATGAATGCTGTATTTTCATATTTGCCTCTATATTTTCAATGTGTGGTGTGGAGTGATATGTTTATCTATCTACCTCTGTCTATCCATCCCCACCAATGAAGTGCACATTTCGTGCCCCGCCCCACAGGTACTGGGGGTTATCTGCAGGTTACAGGTCGGCCCACGCATGACTAATGAGAAACACATCACCTTTTATCCAATTAACCTCCATGTATCTGAACATTATCAGTGGGTCTCAGATCAGCTTTTTTTGACACAGATCTGTATTTTTCATGAGGCCAACCTCAGAGCATTCTCACTGACCGTATTTTAAAGGCCTTGAATGAATAATTCTCTTCATCCGTCAGTTTGATGGAGACGAAGGTTACAGGTCCGATGACTGTCTGACACGTGAACAAATACTCTGAGGAGCAGCGACTCGGCTCAAGGACAGAAGTCGGCTCTATGAAAACACAACAAGGGTAAAGTGATAGTTGTGGTTATTTGACATGGGGTTGTGTGAGGTAGTCATGCATAGTCGGTGTATTACCTGCAGCACATCTGCATCAGCGCGCTGTCAGAACAAAGGAGGCAGTGAAAGTGTTCCTGAAGCTCGTGCTGACCGCGGAGCCAAACATGTACCACACACTAATGAACTGATTAATGAATTAGATAACGGGGCGCAGTGAGGGGGTGATGTGAGCCTCCATCCTCTCCTTACTGGGTGGGATTCAGTATTTTACTTTTATTTAAAATTTTCGACATTAAATAATTGAACACGCCGGGGATACAAATAAAACAGCTTCCTACCTCAGCAGCTGCCGAGCACAGAGAAGGAAACAGCTTCTGGATTTATCCATGGAGAAGCGCTGATGCATTATTAATGTTGGTGTTCTGTGTCCTGCCCCGCACAGGCTGCATTCCCCCTCACCTGCAGGACACTCACACTCAATATCTGTTAGAACTCATATATTTATTTATTTTCATCTGTTCACAGTGGAGGGGGCTCTTCTACTCCCTGGCACCTGAGGTTTGCATTCTGTTTTTATATCAACACACATGTTGCAGAGTGAGCAGTAGTATTCACAGTGTGCTTGGCTGTTTAGTGTGCACCAGGAGAGTGGAAAGAGCAGATGGAGCTTTAGCTTCTCATCCAAATATGCTGCTCTTATTTCATGTCCTGATAGACTGGCAGAAGTGACTCTGAGGTGAAGGAAATTTAACATTGGATTGTATGATTTTAACAATAAAATTTCAAGTTTGCATGTGCCAATAAGTCTGGTTTTAAATTTGTGTTTGTTAGAAACAAAGGGCAATTATTTTTCTCAACAAAATAAAGTAATGCAAGCCAGTCTTCTTGTTATCTTTGCTCTTTCCCAGTCGACAGGTAGTGTTTGTTATGGTGGCATGGCACTGTGGTTGTTAGCGCTCTCGCCTCCCAGAAAGAAGATTTGAGGTTTGATTCCTGGGGTTAGAAATAGGGACTTCTGGGTAAAATCGTAGTTGCATGTTCTCCCTGTGTCTGAATGGCTTCTCTCTGGGATCTCTGGCCACAATCCAAAAATATGCACGCTAGGTTGACTGACCACCAACTAAAAAAATAAAGTAATTCATATATGAATACTAGCTTTGTTGAATCTAAACAACAAAATTAAGTTTATATTGTGTAAACTTTCTTTAATTTACAAAAATAAACAAGTTGTTTAATTTTGCTTCATTTTCATAAGTAAATTATGCAAAAAAGTTGCCTCCATTTTTTTAAGTAAGTACTTCATTTTTGGGGGTTAGTGTACACTGACCCCAATTCAGAATGGTCATGTCTGTTCATTAAAGGGATATTTCAACATTTTGGTAAATGTTCCTATTGTCATAATACCTATAGTTTTAGGAGTAGGTTCATTACCTTTAATTATCGGTGCAAGCTGTTTTTAGATCGGCGGGGCAGAGACATGAGCTGCACTCTATTTCCACTTTCCAACATCAAACTAAATACACAATCCAACAACTCCAAAACACTCTGGTGGACAAATTGTGACCTGCATATTCGCCATGCTATGAGATAATAACCTAAAATTGTGTAACATTATGACACCTTAAGCAAATACTCAGAACTACTTACGCTTTTGAAATCACTCCGCCCAGCAGCCGTGTCTGGAATATAGTTTTGGTTATGCATTTGCCTCGAAAACAAGTCCGTCTCGTAATGTTATATGGATGTGCAGGTCACAACTTGTCCACAAGAGTGTTTTGGAGTCTTTAGATTGTGTATTTAGTTTGATGCAGGAAACGTGGAGATACTGTACAGTTCGCGTCTAAATCTGCCAATCTAAAAATATCTTACAAATGTTGAAATATCCCTTTAAGGTAGAAAAAGGCCCAAAACATGAGTTCAAACCCCACCACCATCAAAATGCCTCATGAGGGAAATCATGGATCATCATCCAGAAAAAAAATCTATGAAAAATCTATGAAAATAAATAAAAATAAGTGTTCCTTTAAGGTCTTCTTCATGACACTCCATACACTTCAGTGTCAGATACTGGCTGTGTAAACCACTTACTGGCCTGCCTTGCTGGGAGTTGTTGCTTGCTGCTGCTGTGGTAGTTTGATGTGCAGATGATGTCTGCTGCATCATTAAGTACTTGGTCACGGTGCCAACAATACCACTTCATCCCAGGGCTTTCAGGCAGGAGCTCACGATGCGTTCAAGGGACTCTCCGTATAAACGGTATGTTGGAGACATCCCCCTGCAATCCACTCTTGAAGGCACACAGTATTCTTGCTGACCCCACAGAATACAAACTCCTTCCATCAGGCAAACGTTACAGTGTCTGCAGATACAAAACCAACCGCTTCAAACTGTCATTGATCCCATCATCCTTAATTCTCCTAAACATTAGTTGACACCGCTAGCGGACATACTGTAGAGCACACTCTGTCCTTCATGTGCACCTACACCTACATCGCTGCTGTAAACCAGTGGCACTATGCACTTGCTTCCTCTTTTGAAACTGTATTTTGTACTGAACCTACTTCAGCCGCTGCAACTTGTGGAAACTGCTCACTTTCTGTCTCCTTACTACTTGAATCTGTGTCTTGAATGTATAATTGTACTGTTGTTGCAGTGGTATCTGGCACTTTTTGCCCACGACAAATTTCCTCTGGGACAATACAGTATATTTAATCTAATGTAATGTAATGTAATCTAATCTAATCACAGTTACCCTGAAGATGTTTAATTAAGGTAAATAGTTAAGATAAATATCTTCCATAGTTCCTCTTTAACACTGTCCTTCTGCAAAAATACACTAAATCAAGACAGTAGCTGATACAGGCCTAGACAACCTCCTGAAATACAACAGAAACAATGTCATGAAGAGGTAGATTAGAAAGAGAAGTTAGATGAGCAGATTTAAACATAACTTAGTTGAGTTGACAGATGACTGTCTGTGGACAGCTGTGTGCAACATCTGCTCTGCTGTTGCTTTAACTGTATACTGTTACTGGCTGCTGGCATGAATCCCTGACATTATCGATGGCGTATCAGGCTAATAGCAGTGTTATCTTTCTATACGTTACATAGACGTCAGCCTGTCTCATTCGATTTGTCTTGGTGACACACAGCGGAGAAGCCGAGCGCTCGTTCGCTTGTTACATCAGGGACAAAACAATACTTCCAGGGACAGCATGACATCCCCATCAGACAAATACCGGCTTCTGCATGTCTCCCCCCATCCATCAATATTTAGCTTCACGCTGGGTCCCTTCACTCTGTCAGCCCTTAGCATGCTGCTCTGAATTAAGCTGTACAGCAGTCCGCTGCGGCGTCCAGCGTCTATATAAATGCTAATGAGTGGCGGGGCAGTAAGAGGGCACAGTGCTTTTGTCATGTTAATAATACATTTGCCTCAGAGGAAGTTGCAGGGCTGGGTATGGGGGCTGCAGATGAGAGCCGAGGCTTTGAAGATCTAACGCATTATTATCTGAAGTGAAATCACAATAAAAGGCAGTGATTCTTTAATGGAGGAGATCTCACAGGCCTCACATTAAACCCACTCACCTATTCTTCTCCCGAGGACGGAGGGAGGATGAGACAGAAGTGAAGAATGTGTTTCTCCTGCTTCATACTCTGTTCAGCTTCACAGACAGGACTGTGTCGGCAGACAGGCTCACTCATTTGTCTGCATTTCTCTTTCAACACTTTTCAAATTCTAGCCTCTCATCATAAATTGAAGGGTGGGAAACAATAATGGCAGCTCTGTCACTTTATACTCAAGGTGGCTGCCACAAGACAACCACAACTACACTGTAAAAAAAATGTATGTAAGGCATTCTTATTGTTCTATCCATCAGCAGTATCAGAGGTTCCCAACCGTGCACCGATGGACAATTTTACAGCGGCCCACAGCGGGGGCAACCGCCATTCCGACATCCCACCAGTCCAACACTGGCCAATAATTGTCTAAATGGCAACACTTAATTTTCTATCAAACGTCCCATCATTCTGATAATTTTTGCCTCCTAGCTATGGTTGGAATGACGGTATTTTTAAAAGTTTTTTAAACATCCTTCCTATCCGACAATTCTTTTAAAGAGGAACTAAGCAGGTTTTCTTCTGTGGTGAAGCTACATTTTTCATGTTCCCCTTTAATATATATTTTTTTCCCCAGAAAAGATTTGCACTAGTTGGGCTTAGGCAATGATGAAAGGAGTTGGTTAAGTTTAGTGAAAAGAGCAGGTAGAGGCTAGACAGCCAGACTAGTCCCTGTCTGTGCTCTGCTGCGTACTTACGCACAACCATGTGGGTCTTCCTTTATCAGCATGTCTTAAAGAAGGGAATCACCTGTTGAGTAATGCACATTTCCTTATATTGAAAGCCTTGTCGGAATGGTGGGACATTTGCATGTCGGAATAGCGGTATGTCGGACTATGGAGCTTGGAACATGTGAATCACCTGTTGTAATGAATTTAAACAAGACTCTTGTTTCTTCATTTAAATTCAACTTTCTTCTTGTTGGCAGTTTTATTTGTATAGCCCGTTTTCACAAAGAGTTCACATGACATCGTAACAACAGCCTCTGTCCTTAGACCCTCACACCCACTGAGGAAAAACTCCATGGAAAACCCTTTTAACAGGGAAAAATCGGAGAAACCTCAGGGTGAGCAACAGAGGAGGGATCCCTCACCCAGGACGGACAGACGATAGATGTTGTTACAGACAAGACAGTTTACAGTTTACGACACAGAATGAGCGAAATGTGCATAAAGTTAATGAGGGCAGCTTCTGGTGGGGGCGTGGGGGGGGCTGGCCAGCTCAATGGGGAGGACCGGGTGGCAGACTGGTCTATGGAAAGGGGGGGCAGGCCGGTCCAGCAGACTGAGCTAACTGGAGTAGTTTCATGTCGTGTCCGACAACGAGAGGGTTTTAACAGCTGACGTCCTGATGTTAGCATAGCTAACGCTGTTAGCTTGGCTCCTGCCGTTATCTGTCCCTGTCAGCTGAGCCACTGATGCTTTGTAGACACCGTAACTCGGGTAAAAATGGAATAAATACAACACATAGCAACACGAAACACACACACATAAATAGTAATGTTTCTTCAATGATTTCAGATTTGTCTAAACGGTGATAGGGCGTGAAAAATATGATATATAAACTCTCATTCAAATTACGTGCTGGTTTTCTACCCGGAAGTGGAATGTAAACAACAAGGCGATTCGGTCTATACTACTGTACATTATGCAAAACACATCAGCTACCGCTCATCTGAAAGAGCAGGCTACAAAGATTGGGACGTTACCCAGCAACAGTGGCTGCACACAGCAGCTACACAGCAGCAAGCAGAGAGAGAAGCCAACAACAAGCAAACACAGACACTGCTCGGCCAAAGCATGGCCGTACATTTCCTCTTACCTTTGCTGTTTTGCCTTGAAAAGCTTGTTTTGAGGGTAAATCCACATATTTCCAGCTTAGCTTTGACCAGTGTTTACATCCGGGCGCGACCGGCGGGCTTTAGGACCAAGGTGAGCGGAGCGAGTGTGCAGCAGCCGGTGTAGGCAAAGACGGTTTAGGTACCAGATCTGCTCGGGTGCCAGATCGGCTCGGGCTGCTGCGCTTGCAGATGATCACGCATGTTACAAAACGTGATTGGTTGAAGCTCGGAAAGTTGGAGGGAATCATGGAAACACAAATTTGTAGTACTGCTGAACAATGCTTAATAAAGATAGAAAAGTTCGGCTCGTGGCTACCACGAAGCTAATCCTAAAACACAACCTAGTTATACTGTAAAATGCGCTAATTAGTGGCGGAGTGAGCGAGAGTTACTGTGTAATCTGGTGTAAAGTATGACAGGAGTTACGTGCTAAGATGCAGCCTAGTTAAGCTGTAAAACAGCGAGAGTTACCCTGTACTTGTGTGGAAGTTGATGTGAAGCAGGAGGTAAGTTACGCACTAGGACACAGCCTAGTTACACTGTAAATGCACAGGGGAAACAGGGGGGAAGTCAGCCGCAGTTACTCACTACTTGTGTGAAATAAGCGGCAACCTATGCGGCAAGAGAGCTGTAGTTACGCTGTAACTTGCGGCCCGTATTATGTAGTGCTACCAAAATATGATTTTTTTTAATAGGCGAATATGAATTTTATTTAATTTTTTCTGTGTGCCATCTTCATGTAATCTTCACCAGTAACAGATACATAATACTAATAATACTAATAATTACACATCTCAACAATCCTCAAAGTGTCCCCTATATGAAAAAAAAAAAAAATTCAAATAGACCTTGTGGTTGCAGAGATATACTCATTTTATTATGGATATGCATTTTTCGAGAAAAGGCCTTATGCTGAGGCGGACTGAAGAGCAGGCTATTACTAAGCTGAACTCATGCAGCTATTTGTTGAAGCATGTATTAATACCTGCTTCAACAAATAGCTGCATGAGTTCAGCTTACTAATAGTGTAATAGCTATGTGTATTTACCAGGCACATTAGGTGTATTTGCACAAAGTATCGGTATCGGATTGGTATCGCCATTACCAGCCTGAAAGGAAATCAGTGGCATCAAACATCACTAGGATCAAATCCTTACACTGTCCATTTTTCCTGCTTCTAACACATCAACCCTGAGGACAACACATTCACCTGCTGCTGATATATCCCATCCACTAACAGGTGAAGTTCATTCAGTGTTATTCACTCAGAATGTTAGGCCTGATCAGTGTATGCTCACACTTGTTGGGGTGTCATCTAGATAAAATGATGACATATTTGGAATCTTATTGGTCACATTCTCATCTGAAGAAAACATCTAAACTAAATGAAGTGACATAAAACGGCTTGTATAGTGAAATTCTGGGTCAGAATCCTTACCGTTGTTGATATTTGAGACACTTGGCTATGAGTAATCACAAATCTTGCAACGTGATAAATTGAGTGGAGCAACAGCTCTCCCAGATAGTTCATCTGAGCCTGACTAGATGTGACTTTGAACTGGAACAGAACTCTCAGGCTGAGACGGATGGTGTTTCACGAGAACGTAAGTAAAGAGAAGACGGCAGAGTGAGGAATGGCTCTTGTGTTACTTTCCCTCAGTGCACGTTCGTCCCTGCCTTGGTCGCCCTAGAAGTTTGGTTTAAGTGTCTTTGACTCCTGCTCTTTAAAGGGATAGTTCAACATATTGGCAAATTGGCCCATTGCCATAATCCCTATAGTCATAGCAGTAGTTCGTTACCTTTACTTGTTGGTGCAAGCTATTTTAAGAATGGCGGAGCAGAGCCACGAGCTGCTCAGAGCTACACAATGGAGGCTAATGGGATTTCTTGGTTTCCCTCATCAAATACACAATCCAACAACTCCAAAACGCTTTTGAGGTAAATACAGAGACTGCTTGCTGAAAAACTGTCCCTGAAGCCAATGCACAGTAGTTTTGCATGAATTTACCTCTAAAACGACTCCGTCTTTTAACCATTCCATTATCTCATAGCGTGGTGAATGTGCAGGTCACAACTTGAGGGAAACCAAGAAATCCCATGAGCCTCCGTAGCGTAGCTCTGAGCAGCTCACGGCTCTGCTAAAACTGTAGGGATTATGGTAATGGGCCAATTTGCCAATATGTTGAACTATCCCTTTAAAGATTGGCTTTTGAGCTGTGCATCTCCTGATCTGGCAAAAATAAAATGCAAACACATCATTGGACAGCTGTTTGAATCTGTGGTGCAGGCACAATTGGGGGCTCGTGCGGGATATCTTTTATGGAAAACGGCAATCAGTGTTGATAAGTCATTGGGTTGAGATTGTGTCTAAGTGTGACAAATGAGCTTCAACTTATAAGACCTTCTTGACAATCCTTCTTTTAACAAAGTTGACTGATGATGTGATGATGATTTGTTGTGTATTGCTGATCACAGCGGTAAAGTAATGATTTTATTGTGTGCATTTTGTGTGTTTATTGTATTATACAGTGTGTGGTGCTTTTATTTTGAAAATCCACACTCTTTCTACTGGCCGATCCTGTGTGCTGCAGCCCCTTCCTCTGAACTGTCTCATTGGACCACCTGGATTTTAATCTGTGAATAAATATCAGTGTCTATGCTCCTTATGTTGTTCTTGCTTTTAGTAATTGCTCTCTTGCCTGATTATAAACTATACAATCATTTTTAATGCACTTTTTTATACAAACATACACAAAGCCCCTCCACATTAAGATGGAAATTAAAAATCAAGTTGTGGAAAGCCTTGTAGGATTGAAGTTCATTAGTATTCCCACTCAGTCTGTGGCTGAGCCTGAGCTAATGATGTCTGTTTTGCTGCAGCAGGGGTTTCCTCCTCACAAGGTGGTATGGAGGACCCAACTGTCCCGGCTATGGCCCAGACTAAGAGACAGGTTCCTCCTGGGACATTGCAATGTTTTGAACCCTTCTGTCCTGAATTCCATGGGTCCAGTACGGACACCAACTTAAAGGTTCGCCTGGCTCGTCTTCAGCTGGAGGCCCAAGAGGAGGAGTTGGTGCATGAAGCGTGCATATTCTTTTTCTCACAGACAGAAGTACTCAAGCCCCATTTTGTTCTATTTATTTCATTTCTTTAGCACAACCCCGACGGCTTCCTCCACCCCGCCACACTGGAGAAACCTCTATTTATTCATTTATGTTTTGTTCAGTATTCTAATGTGAATAAATTCTATTTTTTTGGTTCCTCACTCCTTGATTCACTCTTCATTTGTTGTCATGTTACTCACTGTTGTGCCTGAACGCGTTCAATGAATGATTGTTCAGGAACTCATTCATATTTTGGGCGAATGTGAACTGAACATACTGTATTTCCGCTTGATCGCGTTCATTCTGGCGTTTGTGAACGGTGCTCTCTCGCAGTATGACTTTATCCAATCTGGCAACACCAGTCACCACAGTAAACCCTGGTTGGATAAGGGTTCAAAATTGGATACAAGATGAAATGTGATACATAGTTTCAGTGTTAAAACTGATGAAATAATTGCTATCTGTGGTTCTATATGGGCTATGGCAATAATTGTTAAAAAAAAAAAATCAACGCATTGAAAAAAAGGAAAATAACTATGAACTTTGTGCTTCGTTGCTCAGGCTCTCCCTCCAAACCCAGATATTCTGCTGTACCAGGTAACAACATTGTGCACTCCGATCCATCCACCAAAGGTTTTGTCCTTGTTAGAGAGTCTCACTTTAACAACTTAGGGCCTTTCTCAAACAAAATCTTGTGTTTGTGTCACGCACTCTATTTTTTCACACTCCCTCGCTTTCCCATGTATCGATCTGCATAGACTGGATAAAAACAGACGCGCGGAAACCATGAAAATGAAACACCCATGTATGATATCTGCCTACACACCTGCTTTGTTTGTGTGAAACAACCCGCTGGAAACTATTTTTTTCTTTATATAGTTTATATCCAACACGTCACTGATTACAAAGTGAACACCTAGTCTGTCGAAAGAAAAATAACTATGAACTAGTTCATTTTTGGAGCCGTGAAGTTAGTTAAAAAACATTTAATTTGTGAACTGAACTTTGAACTAGTTGCTGTATAGAAAATAAACTTAGAGGACATAACAACATGGTATGAGTATACTCTCTGCAACAATATTACTAGTTGGCTTCAATTGTCCTCTGTATAGAGTCAGTGGAGACTGAGAAGATGAGTGCTGGCTTGTTTCCTCTCTGTATTGTTGAGGTGTTTATTCTGCCACGTCTCATGTAAATCAGGTGTGCAGTATGTCGTGGGATGGATCACAGGAGACCGCAGGACACAATGGAGGGATCTGAGAGCAAACACTCAGCAAATCTCAGGACATCAGTATCACCCGGCTTCAATTACACTTGCCAGCAGAGCTGCAAACTCACTGTATCTGTCAATACTCATGCTTGTGCTTAAGAGGGGGATCTTTAGATTAGCATTGAGCCTCAGATTACACTGTGACAGGCTGCCACGGTGTCTGTCTGACAGCAGGTCTGTCTTCGTCATCGAACTGTGTGCCTCATGATTTTAAAGGTAACCTTAACCTCTGCAGTCAGCTGCCTGGGTCTCATGTTACCGCAGAATAACGATACAGCAGTGACACAGATGTGATGATTGTGATCCACAGAGACCCTCTGAGTGTCAAATTCACTCTGTTCCACAGTCAGAGGACCCCGAGGAGTTCATGTCGAGATGACACAACAGCTGCTGCTGAGCATCTTCTCATATCTCCAGATATCGACAGAGTGCTTGCCAATAAAATGATTATTAGGAATAATCGGTTAATGCTGATAATAAATTAAAGGCTGAACTTGCTGTTCAGTTCAGTCCTTTATTGGTAACTGAACAATGATGAACGCAGATCAACAAAATGTGAACAACGAGGATCCAGATGTTGTTGTTTTTTGTGTTGTCCTGTTATGTTATGGTATGTTGTTGTGTCTGGTGTGAAATAAAAGTTGCAACAAAAGAAAGGATAATCAAAGGTTCTTCCTTCAAGTTTCTCAGTCTGTACACTGTACAAAGCTCAAATTGCTTAGTCTCTCCCTCCAAACCCAGATATTCTGGGGCGCATGACATCTGTCCGACCCATTTCTCCAACCATACATTTCTTTATTTTTTGCGTCCGTTAGTCTGACCTCCAATTTCTCCTTAAAAGAATAGTTCACCCCAGAATGATATTTCACTCATTATCTACTCCCCCTCCTATCGACTAAGGGCTGGGAGAATTTTCAGAGTCCTCCGTGGCTTCTCTGAGTTGCTATACAGGTTAGGTCTGTTTAAGTAGGAGGCTGGAGAAACTGCGCTTAAGAAGCTCCGATACGGAAAAATAATAAAATGTGTAAAATAAATGAATACAAATAAAATAAAATTTATATATAACAAGCTCTGATACGGGAAAATAATAAAATGTGTAAAATAAATGAATACAAATAAAATAAAATTCATATATAGTATAAGTTAAGTCTGTAGATATCTTGGAAGCATTCTCTCCCAGCATGGCCTTTCTCCTTGCTCTCTCCCATCATGTTGCTGAACGGGTCGTGGGTCCATTTTCCAGCATGGGTGTGAAAAAACTATGATGTGTGATGTCCAAAAAGAGTGTTAAATGACTTTCAATGTTTTATTGGTCGTCTGTGTTCTTTTTGGAATTAACGATCTGCCTAATGGGGAAAATAACAAAATACAAAAAAAAATAAAAAGCTGCTCCGATGAAAAGGCTATCATATTTTAATTTACTCATATTGACCCTAAAAACAATTTAGTAGGTAAGGTTTTGCCCACTCAAGTGATACTGGTATCTGGTCTGGCCCAAGGACTAATAGGCCCTGTACATGAGATATTCTCCCTCAGTCTGACTGTCATGTTATTTTCCACTGCCCACACAGAGGATGTGTGTCTCACTGTCTCCTCATTAGTAAGTATCTCAGCCAATCATTTTGTTATTGTGCTATTTTTCTACATGGTGCTTAAACAGTGGGAGTGAACAACTCCAGCCAGATAGCTACGTTCTCACCTCTTGTGCCTATTGTGCCCTGGTGCTCATTGACACAGTCTCTACAGTGATGTAGTAATAGAAGGTAATGAAGTGGATAAAGCTTACCTATTATGCAAAAGGCTGGGTGTGTGTCCAGGAGAAAATGAGCCTCGAGTTCTTCTCCGCTTTCAGCCATCTCCATCTTTCAAACACATCTCCTTTAGCGAAGGAAAGAGTATGTTTCAAGAAAAACAAGAACAAAAATTCTAAAAATCTACACAATAATTTCCCACTTATGGAAAATTATTCATATACATAACATATACCATCATAGCGTGGTCTTTTAACACTAGCACCGCCGGTCGACGCTATATACCTATAACCGCCACGAGTTGTTCATTGGACGAACTGTGATAAAGCATTACCTTGTTGCACTATTCCCTTTTCCTAGTCTTTTAACACTATTATTATTATTATTGAGCTATTATTATTATTACTACTAACTATTAGTATTAGATTATTATTATTAATATAATATTAGAGAACGAAAATTACAACCATGCATCGGCTAGGCATGAATTGATGTGGACAGTCAGGACATCCAGGAAATCGGTACAAAATACAAGTTTATTAAATGGGCAAATAAATCACAAGCATGTGCAAATAATTAATTATAATACAGTTATAACAGAACAATTAATATACAGGGGGTCGTAACTACGCGACCTGTGTCTGACTTAGGGCCTACTTATTCTGAACTGAATCAGGCCTTATCCACAATAAAACGCAATATATTTAAAATTGAACAATATAAAAACACTAAAACCAACATATGCAGACACTACAAACCGGCCGTGTCATTACGCACGGCTCAAATACACTGAGAACAGGTTCTCTCAACTTTGGCTGTGCAGTTTTCACAGACAGCTTTGCTGCACTTACTGCACTGGTGAACAGTTCTGTTCTTGCTGCAGCCCGTTTTTACCATTTCTGTGGCATGAATTGAATGAAGGGACATCGAGTTTTGGACGGAAACAGCTGCTCGTCCTGATCCTTCTGGTCTCCTCATTGTCAAAGCGGAGGTACCGCATATGTCCCGGAATCTGTTACGGGAGAGTGTAGCGGGGAAAAATGTATTTCCCCATCTCTGTGCCCAGAAGCTCTCTATTTCTAGATTTTTCCCACCAACTGCACCCCTCACATACAGTAGAGCAAGAAAAGCCTTCAGCTCTGCTGTGGAGATCTCCCACGCTGCATTCCCTGCCCTCCGTGCCTCTGCAATAGTACAGTCCCGGATGATTTCCAACATCGTTGCATCCAAGAGGCACATTAAAGCGGACAATTTGTCACAAACTTGCCGCTTGACAGACGGGGTGGGGCCAGCTGACTCTGTGACTACATTCTGGCTTTGGACCCTTCCTGTGTCCTAAGCCAGGCTCCACTACTGTCCCTTCTTTTGTGACCTCCTGGGCTGGAGGCGGAGATGTGGCAACCACTATGGAAGAAAAAAAGAATGTTAGCCGCTCAGTCTGTTCTTTTTTCCACAGGAGGACATTTTCAGTATTGATTTGAGTTAAAACAGGAGGACATTTTCAATACTGATTTGAGTTCATCCGTTAATAATAGGCTATCATATCCTTTCCTAATATTGTAGGCTATCATATTTATAATAGCCTAATAATGATAATAATAAATAAACAAAGTTATGCTTATTTCACCCGTAGTCCTCAGTCTGGCTGACGTCCTACTTGCGTTTATAAAGCTCACCTTCTGTGAGTGTTGGGATAGTAGCTGCCGATGTCCTGTCCATGGAGCTTGAGCTCGGTGGGGGGGGGGTCGGAGCCAGTGCTGCCATCCATGTCCTCTGCCTCTTTGTAGTCGGAGGTAGCTCTTCTTCATTGTCTGTACTATCTTGTTCAGACCAGGAGGCATCGCTTAGTCCTGACACCTCTCCACCATCTGATGGCATAAAATAGCTCTAAGGCCTGATCTGCGTTGATTTTATCTCTTTTTGTCATCTCCACTTTTTTCAAATCCAAGAAGAGTCTCTGCCTCACTAAATAACTGGCTAACAGCAGCGAAAATGTAAGAAATAATTTTCCTATCCCCGCGAAAGTTTCTGTCCATATAAGGTTATTATTTCCATATTTGGTATTGGCCGACAGCATTGTTTCGCGGGCTTGGTGGCAGGCACGGGAAAATGGAAAAAATTATTTTCCAGACTGGAAAGACTGATTAAAATGTAATGGAGGAGGTGTACATGCAACAATGTAAACACCATGATATCGAAATAAAACGAAATTCGTTTTATAAAGCCAGTATTTAGGAGGAATATTGGACAAATATGTCCCAAAAAATGCACAGTGAACAACGAGACTCGCTGTGCTGTTCGTGTAGCCCGCGCACACACACACACACACGAGCACAGCAAGCCCATTAATGTCGGCGCAACAATCTCAGCGGTTATAGGTAAAAATGAGAAAACATGATAGATATTTTTTTGTGTGAATAATATTTTATGTATTTAACAAAAGGGGGTGCTGCCCAAGATCATTTTAGGAAAAGTCACAGACTGGTCTTCTTATCTAAAAATTTTATTAACCCTGAACCCTGAACCATGAAATAAATCAGTAAAATTCTAATTTTTCAAAATTGACTCTTTATTGGACCTTATCAAAAACAATATGTATACTGCAGTGGTGTCAGATAAATTTTTAATTTGTTATATTTGATCCACAGGTCTTAATGAAAAAGTTTTTTTTGGAAATGATCAAACAACTAATTGTTGTAATTCATTCAAAACTTCTAAAATTAAAGTTTGAAAATAATTTTCAAAGGTGTAAATCAAAGTGTTATCTGTGAGATGGGAAAAAAAAGGGACCAAAAAATCTAAGTTTACAGTACAGTACTGAGGTCTGATCATGCACTACTTATTTCCCACCACAAGGTGTCAGTATTACTTGTGCAAATCCTCCTCCTCCTCAACATTACTCAAAAGCTGTTTAATGAAGCTAAAAATGAAATTGAGGTAAATATCCTGTATAGATGAAGTGCTACTCTGATCAGAGCGATTTATTGGTCAATTGACCCCAAACTTAGTAATGGTCTTGGACAGATGTGTTTAGTTGTGCAATTTGATGAAAAAAATCTTAAATAAATGGGACAGTAACTTTGACTAAAATGACTATTGCCAGATTTCCAAAAGATTTCCTTTTCAAACCTGCTGTATCAAATTTGACCCCCAACATTTTCAACAGTTTTGGAATATAAAAAAGTTATTAAATATTAAATAATTTTACCTTACATCAATGCAGTAACGTCCTATTCAAGTTTCAGTGAAAAAAATAAAGTTTTTATTACCATAATGTTTTCAAAATTGCCAAAAGTATCCACGATAAAACACTGGGTCACTGATTGAAAATTTTGGATGTCAATGAAAACAATGTGCATTAATTACTTCACCCTGGTGGAATATCGGACCATTACAAATCTGATTGTATACAAGATTTTTCAGGGGAAAAAAATTCACAGACTGGTGGACTAAAATATTTTATTAATATAGCTATGCACAAATGAAAATCAAAGTCGTCCAATGAACGGCAGTTGGCGGTTCCAGTGTTAATGTTAGTAATGTCAGACATAATCCGCAATGCTCATAGATGCAGCTCAGTGGGAACTGGCAACCTGGATGTCCAAACACGTTTTGCGTGCTGCAACTAAAAAATCTTTAATACCAATATTCTGTCTGTATACTATTGTTCTCAGATCAGTATTTCAGTACATTTGTTACACATAGCTAACTATTTTTTAGGGATGCAACGATACCACTTTTTTTCAAACCGATACAATACCGATACTTGGATCTGAGTATATACCAAGTACCGATGCCGATACTTTTATCACAACAAAAAAACAAACATTTAGGAAAAATGCAATGAATTTGAAGACAAGTTTTATTTTCTTCTCTGCTTAGCCTAAAAGAAATACAACAAAGATGCAAAGCCACCCTCTGATCGCGGTCTTCATGCAGAGCAATTGCATGCACTGGTATCGGTTCTTGGTATCGGTGAACTTTAGCGAGTACGACGAGTACAAGTATATTACAACAGTATTGGACCGATACCAGTATCGGTGCATCCATACTATTTTTGGACATGGTGGCTGCCCTGGTTATGAACCCCTGACCTAGGGGTCAACCTCATCCAACCTCATCTGAACCTAGTAACAACAAAAAAGAAAGATCTGATTGGATAACTTGTGCCAGATGTCAGATGCCAGATGTCTGTCTGCTGCTTTGTATCTTTCTCTACAGTCTGTTCATAATGCGCAGTCAAAAATGGGAACATTTCCACAGACAGTTCATGGACAGGTCACCAAAAAATGGGAACTGTTGCCAGGAAACAGGGACATCTGGTCACCAGCTTCTAATGGGACATTTTGACTTCCTGGAAACTAATATTGCCTCAGAGGAGAGTTGCACTGAAATAGGTTACCCGCTCTTCTCTGATACTTACATCGCTCTCTAATAGTAATAATACCTGACAGTTTGAATTTGAAGAGAGAATGAATGTCTGAGCCATCAAAGATGTCTACCTCTGCCAAATGTGGAGCAGTTCCATCAAGCTGCTGCTGAGATGAGTCCTTTACAGTATATTGACAGCTGGAAGAACTGAAATAGGTTCTGGCTCAGGCTGTGATTGAATCGAGTGAGAGGAAGGGATATGCGTAGTCACCAAATTGACAGTGCAGAAAAGTGCACAAATAACAGGTTGAACTTCCCTAAAAGTGATCTTGCATGGCACAATCGCACAGACTCTCACACTGGGACACACACTGTAGAGTTGTTTATTTTATTTTATTGTATATTTAAAGGGATAGTTCACCCAAAATTCAAATTTCACTCAGTATCTACTCACCCTCATGTCGACTAAGAGCTGTGAGAATTTTCAGAGCAGTATTTGTCCATAATGGTTGTCAATGGACACCAAACTTTTCTGCCAATATGCATTAGTCCTGACTGAAATAAACAGCTCCATGACACAGTGAGTGACATTCATGCAACATAATGAACTGATAATGAAATTTGTTTCTGGTGCTTTTAATAATTAAATCTGATTGATTTTATCGATTCACTGTTGTAGCCTCAAAGTGAATGTTCTGGATGGAAGTGTTAGGATGACCGACACCACCACAGCAACAGCGTAGCAGTATCATCTGCCTTTGAGTGGGAACTGTACCAACAGACAGAGTAACACAGGTACAGACTGGATCACCAGAGCCAAACAGGTTATCTTTTATCACCATCAAATAAATATCATCATTCAGTCATAGTGTAACATCTGGACTCCATGTGCATCTGTTGTTCCGTAGTATTCATCTGCATAATTGATGAAATCATTTTAGTTCATTTTGCATATATAATAAGCCTGCCTGACAGCCTGGCATCCAGATCTAAAATATTCCATCTAATCAATAGTGATATTTCACCTAATGAAGCCAAATCAGATCATCATCACATGTAACTGATATTTATTTGTGAGACTTGTGTACAAATGACACGTACACACAGTGGATGGGCTGGTAGGAGCTGGTTTCTGGTATGGAACTGGTTCTGTACAGTACAGTGTGCCCTCCTCCTGGTGATGCTGCCCAGAGACCTGCAGGTGAATGGTGGTTTGTCTATGTGTCAGGATAAACCTGTCCAGCCTCACCCATCCATCCATCCATCCATTTATGACATAACAACGTTTTTAAGAGACATTTTTGGTCCAATTATAGGCCTACAAAAGGGCCGTAGGCTGATTACTCTGGGCGCGTGACGGCGATCAGAGGCAGATACGCGCAACAGTTCAGCCTGGTTTATGCTTTGGCGGGCCACGTCACGGCGATGCGTGAAAACATTAACTCATAGCGTGGTGAATGTGCAGCTCACAACTGGTCCACGACAGCGTTTTGGAGTTGTTGGGTTGTATTACAGTATTTGATGAGTTTGAAGAGGGAAACCAAGAAATTCCCTTAGCCTCCATAGTATAGCTCTGAGCAGCCTGGTGCTCCGCTCCGCCGTTCTAAAAACAGCTTACACCGACAATTAAAGGTAACGAACCTACTGCTATGACTATAGCGATTATGGCAATGGGCCAATTTGCCAAAATGTTGAACTATCCCTTTAAAGCATACGGTTGTTAATTGAATTGAATTGCTAGGATAGCTACGTATTTTTCTGCAATAAGTTAGCAAGTGCACTGTTGATAATTAGTCACACTGCATATAATATACAGAAAGGTGTGTTTATTACAAATATTAAAGGTGCATTATGTCAATGTATGTTTGTGTATGTAATGTGGGCCAGATAATGTTTCTTTCCTTTTTGCTGGACAGAACCACTCACACAAAACTATGCCCATGTTCTGCTTGAGCTTAATTGAACAGTCAAACTAAAGAAGAGTTGTCAGCATCTGTGTTTTGACTGACACACCTGGGGCAAAGCTAGAGATCAGGATCAGCTAAACAACAAGTTACACAGTCCTTAAATACAACCCTCAGTAACACCAATAAAAAAGTGACACCCTACTTACCAGAATGTAGGTAATTAAACAACTATTTTATTGTACTTATTCTCTTCATGGATGTTTGCTGCTGCTGCAATACTAAAAAATCTCCCCATCATGGGACTAATGAGAGAATGTCTTATCTTATCTTACTGTAACATCCTGTGTTAGCCCCAGAGAAAATCATGTGATATGACCATGACCAATGTCTTTGTTATTCTAAACATGTGATTTTAAGGATGCTGCAGTTCAGAATCAGCCGCTGGACTCACACTGGCTCATTGAGAAAACTGTTGAAATGAAATGTGCAACAAAGAATCGGTAAAGAAGTTCCCATGAAGAAATATAAAATCAGCCCAGACGTGGAACTCTTCAGACCCTGTCTACTCTCAGACCACATCTGTGTTTCCTGTGGAGCTGCTCAATCTCAGCCATGTCTTTCACATTCAAGTCACGCCTGCAGCACAGAGCCGCTGATCAGAGGACTGGTGGTGTGACCTAAGTTCATCTGAAGCTCCAGGAGGCACACAACAATCAATGGTGGGCCTTAGGGGGGCAGTGAGGACTCCTTCCCCTGCAGCTCCACCACAAACTTTGGAGGAAATGTCTTCCTCGTGGTTTATAGAGGATCATGAGTAGATGTCGTCTTCCATCAAAATAGAAAGACTGGGGACAGCCACTTGTATTCCTTCACATGTACAGAAGTGTCTCCTGTGTTCACTTCTCATACTGTCCATGTGCCATGTTGTTGTGACTCTTCTCATGGCTATATGGAATGTGATGAATAAACTAAATCTAATGTAATCTGTATTGTTCTAAGGCTGTAGTCCTCGCTGCAGTCGCCGTCCGTTCGAATCCCAAATCTGGTGGTCCCTCATTGTCCCTCTCTGCCTCCCCATTTCTTGTCTCTGTCAACTGTCCTATCAATTAAAGACAAAAAGCTCCAAAAAAAGAGAATTGGTTAGATTTTGCTCCTGAAAGGTCAAAGGTCAAGGATATTGTGACCCCACAAAACATCTTTTAGAGACAACTCAGGCTTCACACAGTAATTATGACAAACATCTTTGCATAAATGAAGCAAATGTTGTATGATGTAATCTGAAACTAGTCTGAGTGGGCTGGGACAAATATCAGTATGAGTTGACTTCAGTGATGGACCGAGATACAAAAACTCATCAGGGGAGTGTTAGGATGACAGTCTTGACTCGACTCGGTTTTGGTCCTTTTCCATTGCAGCCTAGAGTTCCTCCTCAACGTCCGCGGCTTAGTGTAACCGGTGTAAGTCTTCTATGATGTGTTTTTTCTTTTGAGAAGGAGGGAGGAGACCATAACACGGCTCTTTCAAGGGTTTTATTATCTGATGACAAAGATGAAAGAAAAACAATAAATGATCCGCTTTGACCTTCCTCAGACAAGCCCCTTAAATGTAGACAGAACATATTTGTATTAACCCATTAAATGAAACTCTCCCACAGAGCACAGAGGCAATAGGGAGAGTTTTGGCGGGACAAGCGTCTTCATAGAAACATGGGGTTTCCTGAAAAAGGAACGCAGGGAACACAGGCTAATTAAGGTTCCTCCTGCTCACAATCATACAAACAACAAAAAACATTTTGTGTAATTACATAATAATCCCTGTTACATCAGTACAGATCAGTGGACGCTGTTGCCGGTGTGTTGGACGTCACACTCGTGACTCTTCCAGTGGCAACGCTCTGGCTAATCAGTGGAAGGCAGTCCCTTTTAGTATCGCCTCGGCTCGTTTTGAACGCAGGCTGAGGCGCTACAAAAAAAGTACCAAGTACCAGACTACGGGGTAGTGGAAAAAACAAAACATGTAGAGCTTTGGCGAGTCGAGCCGAGTCGTACTAGTGGAAAAGGGCCATCTGTGTCACCATCTAGTTTCACTAGAACTGATTAATGTAATCCTCACTACAGAGGTGGTGTACTTCAGGAGGCACAGTGAGTGGGAATTAATTTCCCCTGCAGCAACTGTGCAAAACTAACGAGTCTGTTCACTGGTTCTTGACAAGCAAAGTTGTTGGATGGTGAGCAAAAGAGTTAAACCAGAATAATAATGTACGCGACCTGCTGCTACACCTCCATCCCTGCAGGCAGTCAGCACATCTCCAACAAACACGTGTGAGTGAGTGGTGTGACAGCTGCTTCAGATTGTGAGCAGGTGTCTGGCTTTGGTGATGAGGAGAAGTCAGCAGAGACAGCCGGTGGACAGGTGAGAGATGGGTCAGGTGTGGACGCAGCACAGTGAAGTGAGCTGGAAGCAGAGGAGGGAGGATGGACATGGCTCTGTGTTTCCTCAAGAAAGACACACACACACACACACCGCCCTCCCGTGTCAGAACAAATTCTCAAATTTGAACCAATGTCACACAGTGATTCAATCATGAAACCTAATGTGGCAAACCATGGTTCATATGTTTTGATTACATTTTAATTGCCCACATAATTAATTAATCCAGAGCTCCTCTGTTGAGCTCCGTGGACTCCACTTAAGTTGTATAGAGGTGAAAATATATATAAACCACTGGGGCCGTATTCACAAAGCCTTTTATCTTAACGCTGGGAGTGCTCCAACTCTTCCTAACCCAGACTGACATCAAGTTTGGTTAACTAGGGGAGCTGCCCTGTCACGTGAGCTAATACTAACTGATATACAATATGTGTCTAGCGCACCCACCAACTTTCTTAAAAATATATTTGGCTCACATCAGCGCGACTGCATCGCAGCGGTCGCAGTCACTACACCTCGGTCCGACCGTTGTGACGCCTATATTGGACAGTCGGACAGTCCGTCACCGTCACTACTCCCGTTTTATAGCGAAAATGTTGTTCATTTTGTTGCCGTAACCCTCTTATTTAAAATAAAACTAGGAGTCCTAAATTTAAGACTGAAACGCCCTCTTTCTTTAGGAGTTGCTCCTAAATTTGGCCCTCAGGAGCTACTTTTAACCCTAAGATTCTTTGTGAATACGGCCCCTGATCTACTGACTCAACCGTCCCAACACATATTGAATTGACTGACATTCTCCTATCATCAGCATCATCATCGGCCACCTGCAGATCCAAAGGTGAAGAGCTTACTGTAGAACCACTTCAAGTGAAGTTCACCCAAAATTCAATTTTCACTCATTATCTACTCACCCTCATGTTGACTAAAGGTTGGGAGAACTTTCAGAGTCATCTGGGCCTTCTCTGAGTTACAGCGGGGCTCTGTGCAGCACTGCATTGCCATATGACAGTTGCAAACGGGGCTCACTTCCAAATCTCGCACGATTTGCACAATTTTTTTTGAAACAATTTCTCATGTTGGGGCTTCAATACAAGAGGGACATTACAGACAAGCAGTATGGAGGTATTTGGATGTTTTTTGGTGTGTCTTATTGGACGAAGAAAAGTGAGCCCCGTTCGCTACCATCATAATATGGCAGTGCAGTGCTGTACGGAGCCCCACTGTAACTCCAAGAAGGCACGGAGGACTCTGAAACTTATCCCAGCCTTTAGTCGACATGAGAGTGAGTAGAAAATAAGTGAAATTTGAATTTTGGGTGAACTATCCCTTTAAAGACTGATATTAATCAGCATCAAACAAACATTTAACCCCGTAGTTTGTGTGTATATTTTCAGCCTAATAGGCTTTAAAAATACTCTAACTTAACAGCAAGAAAGACAGTAAGAAATCTTGAAGAGGGCAAAAACTTTTTCACTGCACTTTATTTAATGGAGAGGAAACAGTACCTGATGCTCTCAGCTGTAAATGGTATGGTTAACCTCCTGATAATCATATAATCATTGAAAGCTGAAAACCACAGGACATTACTGTCAAGCTCAGTCATCTAATTGGTCTATTATGATAAGAATTGAATTTCATTGTACACACAGCCTACTACTACTACTTTATATAATTGTGGGTCATTTACTACTGGTTAGAGAGGTCCAAAGTGGGGCATAGTTTTTTGTAATTAATGTTCCACATTTTCACATACCCCCCACCCCTCTCCCCTCGGACTACACCAATTTCTAAACCCTGGCTACAGCCCTGCCTGGGTCATATACCAGTCAGTCAGTTTCTGTTGAAGGGTCTTTTCTTTTCTGTTGTCAAAGTGGCTGTCTTACCCGCCACTGCTGAAATCTATACCTTACCATACAATACAATGCATTTAATCCAAGACAAACCCCCCTCCAACTCAGTGAGACATGGTATGGCCGACCATGAACCCAGCTGCATGTCGGCATTCAACAGGTAGCATGCTGATGCTTGCAGCTGCCAGCATAGTGTCACTCACTGAGCCACACAGAATCAAATAGAGTCCAATTAACAGAAATTATAGACACCCTATCACACAGGACGCTCCCTCTGCAACAACAAACTGAACACTGGGAATGAGACACATGTCTGGACACAAAGGAAACTTCAATAATGAGAATTTGTGTGTGATAGTGGTGCTCTAAAGTCTTGTGTTTGGAAAAGCAGTGCAAGTTGAACAGAAACAATTTGTCTTATATTCTTTATATTCTTTTTTTTTTGTCATATTCAAAAGAAATGTGCAGCTGAAAGATTCTGCCAACACACTGTGTTGTCCGAAACAAATAAATTGGCTCCGCTGCAGAGACAGCTGGAATACAAAGTGAGAGCATCCGAGACAGACACAGGGAGATGTGAGCAGAGATGCAAATGACATTTCTATCAGAGTGACTACTGAGATAAATGTACAAAGCCTCTGCTTCCCGTTTGATATGAAATGACTTTTTTTAAACTAAAGAATGTGCGCCGTTCTGTCCAGTCTGTTTCAATAGAGGTGATTAAGATGGAAGTGTGATTTGCCACAGGGAGGAGAGTGGATGTACTGATGTCCGCACCGACGGAGCAAGGTCACTCTACAGCAATTTAATGACAGGAACGCAGCCCACAAGGGTGCCATGTGGAAAATATCCTCTCCACATGCCTGTTATTATTCCAAAAAACATTGTTTGCATGTGATTAAATGTCACAGAGTTGAAAAAAAGTATCCTTTAAGGGCAAAGTCATTTAAACTAAATGTAAACTAGGTATATTAACAGGAATGATCTTCATCCAGTCAGTTAAAGGGATAGTTCACCCGAAATTCAAATTTCACTCATTATCTACTCACCCTTATGTCGACTAACAGCTGTGAGAATTTTCAGAGTCCTCCGTGCCTTCTCTGAGTTACGGGGGGGTCCGCGCAGCAGTATTTGTCCATATAATGGTTAATGAAGCTTGTTTGTAGCAGAAGCTCCTAGTGTCTTGGTTCACTGCTCTTCCTGTGTCAGTGCTGACCAGCGGAACAATTTCTCATGTTGGGGCTTCAATACAAGAGGGACATTACAGACGAGCAGCATGGAGGTATCTGGATGTTTTTTGGTGTGTCTTTTTGGACGAAGAAAGTTGGTATCCATTGACAACCAATATATGGACAAATGCTGCTGCGCGGACCCCCCCGTAACTCAGAGAAGACACGGAGGATTCTGAAAATTCTCACAGCTCTTAGTCAACATGAGGGTGAGTAGATAATGGGTGAAATTTGAAATTTGGGTGAACTATCCCTTTAACACAGTGTGGCAGTGTGAGAGGAGTGAGTGCGTGGTGGTGATGAACCTCTACAGAGAATTATCAGCTGGATCTGCAGCACCCCTCAGCTTTACAGACTGCAGCCCGCACTCGCTGGCATCTGTGGAGAGAGTGAAGGGCAGTAAAAAGTTGGCAAAGACGAGAACAGAAGCTTTAGTGAGCGCATCGTCCAAACCTTGAAATGCTGCTTCATGTTCACCCTGAGCCTGCAGCTTGGGTTTTGAGGCCATAAGGGAAACTGGGGTAAGTTGAGCCATTTTTCATATTCAGGATCACTACATCAATGCAAGTATATAGTGTATATACATGTATATAGTTGTTGCTAACTAAGCTCACTGCATATATTTCAGGATGTTGTGGATCCTTATAAACCATCACGTGTAACAATTTACTTGGTGTTAAGTACAGCATGGAAGCTGGGTAAGTTCAGCTCCCCAGTTAACTGATAACTAAACTAAATAATATTTTTTCACAAAATACAATGTAGGCTACAATTACACAATGTAACAGGTACAATACATTTTTATTTTTTATTGCATATTACTGTTAAAGCAGAAGTAAGTGATATATTTGTGTTAATATAAGTCTTAAATAGTTATATCTTCCGACAGCAAAACAGTTTTGGACCAAAAATGAGAATTCTGCTCTAAAGAAAACATTTAGTACAGTTTTTATTGGAAGAGAACAGTTGTGTTTTGGGGAATAAAACACCGAAACTGAATCCTTGGTCCTGAATCAGAGTTTCTAGGTGTTCTTGCTGACAGGTAGGTCAACGCTACAAAGGCTAGTTGTGACTTGAAGCTGTAATATACGATTTGAAAATGCCAGGCAGCTGGTGACCACTTACTTCTGCTTTAAATGGCTGTTTTGTAAAAAAAAAAAAAAAACGAAAACATTTTAAAATGAGAATTCCTTAAAGAGTACTTTGGAAGAGAACAGTTGTGTTTTGGGGAATAAAACGACTGGCAAACTGATTGAATCCTTGGTCCTGACAAAAAATAAAAAATAAAAAAGAAAATTTCTGAAATTGTCATTGCTGACAGGTAGGTCATTGTGGACTGGATGAATTAAGATATTGTAATAATTTGAATTTGACTAGTAAAGTTTTTGAGCAGTCTGAAACGAAACTCTGATCATCCTTCCTTTCTTCATCCAACTGTCCTCTTCTTTTCTCCATCCATCCCTGTGCCTCCACGGATGGATGGATCTCCTGCGCGATCCATCCATTTCCCAGCTCCCCCTTGACTCTGTCGAGGTTGCAGGGGAATACAAACTGCTGGGACCTGTTTGCTCGGTCACCAACTCTGTGAGGTTTGGGGAGTTTTGCTCTTTTTTGGTCTCAACCATAGACTGTAAAAAGAATGGACGTAGCATCCGTGACGTCACCCATTGGTTTTGGGGTGTCGTTTTTGTGGCTCAAATATGGCGGCCTGAACAGCGCCATGTTGGATTGGCCGGCCAAAAACCCGCCCACTGGCCTCGAAGCAGCCTGTCTCCGGACCTGTCACTCAACGTTTCCGCGCCCTAATTGGCCAGAATCTTGACCTAATAACAGTAAAACGGTGGCGTTAAAAAAAAATCACCCCCCTCAGAGTGTGTGCAGGGGTCGATTGAGACCAAAAAAGGTTCTGACACCAGGCTTTGATCATGTTTATTTAGGATGTAAAGTCGGCGATTTTAACATGGGAGTCTATGGAGACATGTTGCTTTCTGACACCAGCCCCCAGAGGAAGCCGCGGGGATTGCAGTTTTTTGAACGCGGGAGTGAGCTTCACTTCTCAGACCGACAACTGCCCCCTTGGTCTAAACACAATTCGTATAAAAGTTTTGATCGACTACAATAACAAAATTGTTTTTCTACAGTTTCCTAGCAACAAGGGGTAGGTAAAAACAGGTTGACCCCTTTTGCCACCCTCAGTTGAAGTTGTCCACACAGCAGTATTTGTCCATATAATGGTTGTCAATGGACACCAAGTTTCTTAGTCCAAAAAGACACACCAAAAAACATCCAAATACCTCCATACTGCTCGTCTGTAATGTCCCTCTTGTATTGAAGCCCCGGCATGAGAAATTGTTCCGCCGGTGGAGCAGTGAACTGAGACAATAGTCATGTTTCCATCCAAAGTGATTCGAATTACTGGGAAATGCGCATTAAAAGAAATTTGAATCGTGTATGTTTCCACCTACGGACCCCCCATGTGTCTTTTTGGACTAAGAAACTTGGTGTCCATTGACAACCATACTGCTGTACGGACCCCCCATGTAACTCAGAGAAGCCACAGAGGACTCTGAAAATTCTCACAGCTCTTAGTCGACAGGGTGAGTAGATAATCAGTGAAATTTGAATTTTGGGTGAACTATCCCTTAAAAGAGTGTGTTAGCAGAGGAGACACATGGTAAAAAAAAGGCTGGACCAGCCTAAATGATTTTTTCATAGAGCAGCTTTGAGTCAGATGGGAGATTTAATCTGTTTTTAAGCCCTCTCATCTGACTGTGAGGCAGCCTATAGATTATCATGATGCCCTCCATTTAAAACGGTAGGCTATATTGCTGCTGTGATGCGTTCACTGACTCTGATACTGTGTGTGTTTTCATAATTGACTAAAGGGGGGGAAAAAAACTGTTTACTGTTCGAGGGCCGGTGGCAGAGAGAGAAAAGGGGGGGTGGGGGTTGTGTGTGTGGTGGAGAGAAAGAGAGAGAGAGTGGTAGGGACTCGCGCGCGCATGCACGCACAGAGAGAAAAAGAGAGAGACGCAGCTCCTCTCAGCAGTAATTCATGTTCGTCAGTCTCAGGGAGAAGTTGTCCTCAGTCTCCTCCTCTCCTCTCCCACTGTTGCAGCTCTCTCTCTCTCTCTCTCTCTCTCTCTCTCTCTCACTCTCACACACACACACACACACACACACACTCGCTAAGACGCACACACAGAGGATCGGTTATGTGATGGGTGTTGGAGCGGAGCCCGGGAGAGCTTTCCTTCGCCAGGGAAGCGGGGTGATGATGATGAGGAGGAGCAGGTTCCTGCCGCTGACCGGGAAGTTGGCCGTCTACTCCCAGACGACGCTCACCGGGGAATAAAGGAGCCACCGGAGGATTAAAACTTGTTTGTTTTTTGGACGCGGGCTATTTTTTTTGTTTTGTTTTGTTTTTTCGTTTTTTTTTGTCCCCCCCCCGCCCCCCCGCTCTCTCTTTTCTGTCTGCACACCGAGGCTCTCTCTGGGTTCTGGTCCTCTCTGGTTTTTGGATGATGCTCCACTTCACCTTCGGGCTGCTGTCTGGCTGATGCGGAGCCGGCTGCTGCCTCCTCCTCCTCCTCTGGACCGCGGCTCCTCTTCTTCTCCTTTTTCTTCTTGTCTGCCCATATTTGGAGTTTTCGAAGCGGGGCGCGTGAACATCACATCCAGGTCAAATGACTGTCTGCTGTCCGAGCCGAGTGTGACGAGCCTTCGCTGTGACATGGAGACACCGGGACTCTGCGGTTTCGGTTTCCTCTATTACTGCTGTCTCTGTGTGGTCTGTGCGAATGGTAAGTGAAGCAGAAGTGTGTGTGTGTCCGTGTGTGTGTGTGTGTGTGTGTGTGTGTGTGTGTGTGTGTGGGGGGGGGTCTCCTGGTAGTGTTTAAAGATTAAAGATTCTGGACTGTGACATAAAAAATAAAATAAAATAAACAAACAAACAACAACCCTGATTTACACTCACGTAATGACCCAGCTGTGCTGACGTCACAGCATCAGGAATCAGGATGGAGTTCCATTATTTGATCAAATCAGACCCCGAGGCAGATTGTAGGTCACAGGTGCTCCATTAAAAGCCACTCCAGTCCGTAAATCCCAGTTCCTGTGGTAGAGTCAGTTACATGTAGCCTAGCACATCCTGCTCATTAATCTGTGCTTCTGCTGCCTGTCCCCCCCCCCCCCCCCCGTCCCCCCTCCCCCTCCATAAAAACACCAAAGCTACATTCACCGAGGTCCCTAAAGATGTGAGCGTGGGGGAGGGAGAGGACGTGGAGATGCCCTGCGCCTTCAAGGCCGTCAGCTTGGCGCCCATGTCTCTGGAGATCCAGTGGTGGTACCTGAAGGAGGACGTGCCCAGAGACGTCCCCCACGAGCTGCAGATCAGCGCCCCGGCCAGCAGAGCCAAGGTATACCTGCACCCCCTCAGCACAGAGAGAGAGAGAGAGAGAGGTGGGGGGGGTGTATGAGTTGTGTTGTGGATATGATACCACCTATTTTAAAAGCACATTCAGTCAGTCAGGAGCTGAAAAAAAGAAAAAAAAAATTTGATTAGTATACGCAGAGACATCAACAGATCAACATTTGCACACTCTGCATGCCCCCTCCTCCCCCTCCTCTGTTTGTAAATCCACAGGCTGCAAATAACCGAGCCGAGATTCTCTGCGCCTCAGCAGGTTCACTTCCTCTGCATGTTCACAACTAATAGCCACCGGCGTTTTTGAAGCACTAAAATTTATTAAATCCATACATCACATCCTGCGCTCTTTATCTGCTTATCCTCATGCGTTTTGTGACCTTGGCTGCACCGTTTGTTTTGTCTGTGCAATCAGACCGACAAATGCAGGGAGCGTGTGTGTGTGTCAGCAGCACAGGATGGGGGTGGGGGGGGATTCGGGGGATTGTCACTGTGAATGCAGAGAGGGCACTTGTTGGTTATCAACACCATTATACAGTATTCCTCTCAGGTCTGCTGCCTTGCAAAAGAAAAAAAAACGGCGTGATGGGAGAGTGAGGCAGGAGGCTTCTACTTCTTCTTTAGTGTGAGGAGTCACAGTCACGTCTGTGGTTGATACACACTCAGACACACAACGGTTAATCAATGGCGTCTTTCACAGATCTACTCGTGCTGTTTGCTCTCTCTCCACCGCATGATATGGGGAATGTTGTGTTGTGTCTGTGTTTGTGTTTGTGTAGTGTTGGCTGAAACAACATCCAGTGTTGTATTAATGGACGTCCATGTGATTTATCTTTTCAGGCTGCTCCGAGGGAAGCCACAAAAATCAGCGTAAGTGTCCATTTTGGTCTTTTAATGTTAGCCGAGCATGTTCTCATAATTAAGGTTGCTCTACTGAATCACAATTTTTGATCAATAAGGAAAAAGTAAAACTATAGTTTTTTTAATGGCAGCTTTTCTTGAACTTTAAAGATAATTAAACTGAAAAGCAAATTAAAAGTATGTTAGAAAATGAAACACATTTTTAAATGTCTATTTATAGACATAATTAGACTGAGTCAGATCACAATAAATAAGAGCAGGACAACTCTGGCAGCATCTTGTTGACAATAAAGCCAATACTGACACTACCAAAGAAGAAAAACTGAAAATAATAAATTCTACACAATATAAGTTACAGCTATCTGAGCCTAGTAACCAAAGCATAACCTGGAAGTGTTGTTGGTGGTGGTGGGTGGTTTTTATAGGGAGCTGAAATTAGCTGTGAAACAAAATCTGACACAGTAAGTATATTATTTCCATTTCCTAGTTTTTGTAACTGCTGGAAGCCAAATTAGATTAGAATAGATTTTATTTGTCTTTCTTATGCGTCACATAAAAACCAAATTATGTCTCACATTGGAGTTGAGTGCGATCCAAACGATGAATAAGCAGGTCGTAAATCATCAATAAAAGCACCAGATAAAATAGATGCTCTAAAGTCTGTTCTGTGCAGTTCACACTCGTATTACTCACAGTGAGATGAGTTGAGCTGCCCAGCCCGACCCATCATCTACCTGTGGTCCAGGTGTCCTGATCAGTTCACTTTTCCTTCTGCCCATCTGTTGTGACCTCATCATGTCATACTTGTAAAGTCAAGTTTGTGTTCCCCACCCTGTTGTCAGGCTGAACTTTGATAATGTGATGAATGTGTGCTGGTACAGCCGCCCTCATTAGGGATAACTGAGCTCTGTAGGGTCTAATGTCTCATTCTGCTGAGCAGAGAATACCCAGACAAGAGCCTCCACCTCCATTCATAAAACACGCTGCTCCCTTTAATAAGCTGCTGATGAGTGCCGACTAAAACTGACCGCTGCTCAAGTGCCAGTGTAGCCGATGAATCTGGCCCTCTGCACTGTGTTTCTAGGTGTTGTCAGATTCGTTGCAGTGGGTAAACAGCTTTTCAGGTGGCTACACTGTTCATACCTGTATCACAGTTAGATAGTTTAACTGCAGGCAGGGCGAGGCAAGGCAAGGCACCTTTATTTATACAGCACATTCCATACCAAGGAGAAACTCAATGTGCTTTACATAAAAACAAAACATATATATAATTAAAACTAGATTAAAATAGAGCATCAAGTATTGATTTGTATTAAAATAATTAAGAGGACATTCAGTACAAATCCAGGATAAGGATTTAAAGTTTGTTAAAAGTGCTCACATGGAAAACATAAATGTTTTTAGTCTGGATTTAAAAATGCTTAGAGTTGGGTCTGATTTCAGTTCTTCTGATACACCAAATTTGTAGTGAGTTACTGAAATATTTATGCATTTTCAGTGGATACTGGGAATACCTGAGTATCACATACAGTAGACGACACCACTGGGACTGCCCCAGGTGGGGTTCGAACCCTGGTCTCCTGAACGATGCAAACTGTTTTGCCAAGAGTTCAGTGAGCGCTTGGCAACCGGTTTACACGTCCTCTATGGGTCAGTGAATGCACCTCTATTACTGTGCGTTCACACCGGGCGTGGGTAAAATATTCGCCTCGCTCTACTCGCTCCAGTTTGCCCGCTGGAATATTTGTTTTTACTTTGTGGCATTTGTGCAAATATTTCGCTTGAGTTCAATATTTTGAACTTGCGCGAACAGGCAAATTTTGCGTGTTTGCATCATTCGCCCCGCTGGCACAAATTCACTTCCATTCGCGCCTTTACATTGACTTTGTATGTAATCTTATCGTGTGAAAAATTCATTTCGCGGCCGATGTGAACGCACTGTTACCATCACCCCCTCTGAACTCACTCCACCCAAGGCATCCGGGTCACGGCACCGCTGTAGCCGATGTCATATCTGACCTTCTGCGTTGTGTTTTCTCGGTACAGACTGGTCTCCTGCACGGCAGGCGATGATGCTACCGTTTTGCCAAGAGCTCGACAATGAGCACTTGGCAGCCGGTTTGTACGTCCTTTATGTGTGAGTTAGTTTTCCTCTTGTCTCTGCTCCCAGACCGTGCGCGTGCAGGGCAACGCCATCTCCCACCGCCTCAGCCTGTCCAAGGTGAAGAAGGAGGACGAGGGGGTGTACGAGTGCCGGGTGTCCGACCTGTGGGCCGACGAGACTCAGGAATTTACGGTCCACGCCGCCCTGCGCGTCATGCCGGGCGACGGCATGGTGGCCGAGGAGGCCGTGTCACACATCCAGAACCGCTGGCCGCTGAGGAACGCCAACACGGCCCTGGGAGGGGGCGCCACGGGGAGGACCACCTCGGAGCCCGGCATTGGCGCGGGCCCGGCGGGGGGTCCCAGGTTAGGACAGGGGAAGCAGCGGGTGCCTCAGGCTGGGCTCCTCCCCTCCATCTCCTCCTCCGCCGCCACCACCGCCGCCGCCTCGGTGGCCAAGTCGTCAGCTTCGCCGTTGCCGGGAAACGCGGTCATCCTCCGGCAGCAGCACGGAGCAGGTGAGTGGGCGAGTGGGGATGTGGGGGGGGTGGGGGAGCAGAGTCACAGTGACCCCAGGTGGTGATATGAGGAGAAGATGAGATTTGCACATACAGCTCAGCAGGAGGAGTTGACGACGTCCTGCTCATGGACACGTCCAGAGACACAGTGTACAACTGCTTTATGTATTTTAGGGCTGTCAATCTTCCCCCCAAATCAGATTTGAATTTCTAATGTTTCTTATGTTGTATACTCAAATTATATTTGCATTTTTAAAGGGATAGTTCAGCTTTTTTGAAGGAGGGTTGTATGAGCTACAAATGCAGATTTATTAAGTACATTAGATGCAATAGAAAGGTCCTGCCTGTGCGGAGGAGTAACGAGGAGTAATGAGTGAGTGAGTTAGTTAGTTCCAGATAAAAAAAAAAAACTTTTTTCTGACCAGCTGATGCATTGTAAATCTTTACTTTATATTGTAGTCTTGAACTGGTGTATTATTTTGAGACAGGACTTCTCATAGGCGGTGAAAATACGCTGAATAATCGTCCCTCATTTAACAACAGTGTACTGATGAACAGCGGAGTGATACTGTGCGGTCTTGTTTTCATTTTTTTATAACTTTCTTTTTCATTTTTGATTTGATTTACGTTGACAGCAAGACAAGCTCATCAGAAAAATAACACAACCTTAGAGCCTTCCGCTGTCACGAAATACAACATACAACACATAATAATATAACATACTGAAAACCAAAAGCACATAAATACATGTAAAAGACAAGAAAAAAAACATAAATAAATAAGATAAAAACAAAATTAAAAATAGAAAAAAATAATTACTTTGTGTTGTTTTCTACTTTATCTAGTGTACTTAATGGGCATTTGTAGCTCATACAACCTCACTTCAAAAAAACTGAACCATCCCTTAATGTTTTTTCCCTTCTTTACCTCATTATACCAGCTTATTATTATGTCCATGTCCACTGAAGGGCATTCCAACCAAATCTGTTATGTAACACACTTACTGTAGGTTTTACCAACTCTATAAAACTTCAAGAAGGGAAATAATAATAATATGATTTAATAATAATATAATAAGTAGTGGTGCAACAGATCACAGTTGATCTGTGATCGGTATGCAAGTGGTCCACGGATCGATCGATTAAAAACAAACAATAAAAAAGGTGTGTGTGTATGTGGGAATACGTAGATAACCCTCCCAGCCTCCTGATTTGAAGCTGCAGCTCTACGTCGCGCACAACAACACGATAGTTTGTTTTATCAACATGTGCCTTGAACGTCGCAATGCACAATGTTAATTTGCATCGTTGAGGAGGGCACGTGTTGGAACGTCAGTTTCCGCCTTCCGCCTGTTCTCATTTTTTAAATAATTCTGTTGGAATAGTGACGTTGGTTCTCACAGCCCTTATGTATTTATCATAAAATTGAAATCTGGAGAAAGAACATTTTCCTTGTCTCTAAGCTCAGAGCTCTCTGCGGGTGACGGCTTTAATACTCTACATTCATTCACACATTTCACACTGTGTGCATCATCTGAGTGTATGAGCTCATCCTCCACACCTCTGTCACACTCCTCAAACCTCTTTCAATCAGGGAGCATTTAGCCCGTCTCCTGTGTGAATGTGAAACATCTATTAAGACGACTTGTGCCAGAGGCTTAGCAGATGGTAGGGGAGGATGAGGAGGAGGAGGAGGAGCAGGAGCGGCTGGGGAGAGTGACAATCTACCTCCACATTGCTCCTCTTCCCTTCCCCGGCTCTGTTCGAGGAAGGGAACTTGTGGTAGGTGGTCAACTGATAAGGTAGATACTGATGTTGTTGTTGTTTTTATCTGTACATTATGTAAGATATTCACATTAATGTGAAGCAACGAGGTGTGTATAGATTTAGATCAGTGTTTATATGAGTATCAAAATTGATCAGCTGCTACCTGTGCAGGCTGCTGTAGAGAGAGGTCAGCTGGTGGACTGAGATATGCAAACACCATGTCCTGATATAAGGTGTGAGTGACGTACGTGCCTTTTTATCTTAAAGGGATAGTTCACCCAAAATTCAAATTTCACTCATTATCTACTCACCCTCATCTCAACTAAGAGCTGTGAGAATTTTCAGAGTCCTCCGTCCCTTCTCTGAGTTACGGGGGGGTCCACGCAGCAGTGTTTGTCCATATAATGGTTGTGAATGGACACCAACTTTCGTCGTCCAAAAATATGAACTAATTAAATTTTTTTCAGAACAATTTCTCAAGTCGGGGCTTCAATCCAAGACGGACATTACAGATGAGCAGTATGGAGGTATTTGAATGTTTTTTGGTGTGTCTTTTTGGACGAAGAAAGTTGGTGTTCATTCACAACCATTATATGGACAAATACTGCTGCGCGGACCCCCCACGTAACTCAGAGAAGGAACGGAGGACTCACAGCTTTTTGTTGACATGAGGGTGAGTAGATAATGAGTGAGATTTGAATTTTGGGTGAACTATCCCTTTAATACTGCTGCTTGATATTGGGAGTGTTACAGTAGCAGTACACAGCTCTGGTCAGGTCCGGTCAGTCGAAAGGCTCCATTGGAGGTGACACAGCCTTTTATTTATTAGTCTGTGTGTGTCTGTAAAGAAACATTAGTCATAGTCTTCAGACAGTTAAAGCTGTCCACCAGGCTCGCTACCTGCTGAAACCATCCTGATATATCAGCAGCTGTATATTAGGTCGACAGATTCACTTGAGGCATGTAAACATGTTCCTGATGTATTTCTGTCGTTTATATTAAGGGTGACAATTATTACCCCGAGGATCCGACTCAGGCTTTCTAGAAAAGTGTAAGTAATGAATCATAGAAGCAGATGCAATGATGGGAATACCGCTAGCAGCGCTAGTATTTTCAGTAACAAGTACTCTAAAAAGTTATTCTTTCCCCATTATGACGCCGTTACCGTTACTGACAATAAAATGTGTCGTTACTTGACTCAAGAAGTCAAAATAATACACCCGTTAAAGGTCCAGTGTGTAAAATAAGGGTAAAACCGCCACATCCAGTGTTCAGATTCTAGATCTCACTCGCTCACTCCCACTCAGCCATCCCACCAGCAAAGTGACGGCGGCCTCAGAGGACAAAAAAATCACTTACATAGAGTGTTTGGGCCGAAATATTGGTTTCTCAGTCACTCTGCTCTGCTGTAAACCGAGGAGAAAACTTTCCTTGTGGGATACAAGCGTTATCCAATGAGGAGAGAGAACGGCATGAAGGGCTGTGTGTGAAGCCAAGGGATGCGCGTGAATGTGGTGATGTAGGGACGAGGACCAATAGATCCATGATGAGGGCGTTGGCTGCTAACTCATGGTGCATTCAAGGCAACCCGTAACTTGATCTGGTACGAGTTCACGGGTCGGAAGTTACGAGTGGCTGTTATAGTGCACTTTCACAGGCAACAGGTCGGAAAAACAAAAGCCTGCCTGGAACGCAGCATTAGCCAAAACGACCGGATCGCTTTAAGATTTTGCCATAAACCTTGACAATTCTTACATATTGGACCTTATACACACTTGTTTTTTCAGTCCATCAACTTGTCGGAAAAGAGCAACGTCGCAGAGTCTGCTTGTGAGTTTGTTAGTTCCAGACAACTGGAAGGTTACGATTATGGTTATGGGGCAAATCCAAGTGATTTGACAAATGTGAGCATTTCAAAAGTAAAAAGTACGAATTAGTTAGTTTTCCTGGTAATTTGTTACTTTTTTAATGTAGTAACTCACGTCTTTTGGGGAAACTGGAACTAATTACTTTTAACTTTTAAAAGTAACTTGCTCAACACTGGCGATATGTAATGTGATGTAATGCGTGCTGTTGAGTCGCTGCACACATGAGGAAATGTTCAGTTTAATCAGGACAGGTACTAATAACACAGCTGCTCTGCACACAGCTGTATCTGCTCCAGGCTTTTGCAGTTCTAATGAGGGAGGCCACGCACACACACACACACACACGTTGGTGCAGCCAAATGAAAAAACACAGGATGTGATCACGTGAACCAGCCCTCTGAACAGACCCTGGTCTATCACTGGACACAGAGTCCTGCTCACTCTGTCTCTCTGTGTTGTCTTCAGTAAGCCCCCCCCTCCTCCCCGCAAACCCAAAGACAAACCAATGATTAACAAAGAAGTTGAGAGGTCGTGCGTCCGCAGTTCATTTATGTAACCTACATCTGGCCGTTGTGTTGTGGATGATTACTGATGCAGCACATAAAACCTCACAGTCAAACGCTCCAAGTCTGTCACTTGTCTCTGTCACAATCAGCACTGACAGTCATGATATCAGCTGTTTGATGTGTGCTCTCATTTTGCTACTTTAAAAAACCATAATCCATGCTTTCATCAGGAGGATGGGAAATCCTGCTGGAGATCAGCTGCGCGAGCAAAAAAATAAAGATAATGCCAATCGTACACATGACAAATAGGAATAGTGGAACTGCAGCTGTTTGATCTTCAGTAGGGCTGCAACTAACGATTGTTTCAGTTGTCTAACTTATCGATTATTTTTTTCGATTAGTCACAATTGACCCTTTGCGTAAGCCCTTGCTTACTGTTGCTACGCCGGGCAAGCTTTCACTCCCAGCCATGCTCTTGGCAATATTTGTTATCGAATTCAAAGGAAATATCAGCAAATTTCTGTTCTGAGATAATAGAGAGAAAGAAGTCACAAAGATCATTCATAGTTTTCAGTGACGTGACTCGCGCAGGAGGATGAAATCTGTTCAATGACACGACTGGACAATGTACAGAGCAGCAGTAAGGGCTGGTCATTTTACCGTCCATCAACCCACCAAGACTTAGGTCATCTCACTGATCATGAAACGTTGTCAAACTGCAAGTTTTTGGGCGATTGTGAAACATACAGCTTCCGCTGCTGTTTTTTTCTCTCCGCCGTATCAGTCAGTGAAAGCAGTCCCTGCCTGGACGATCCCTCGCCTAAAAGCCCAGGTAAAAGCCCTAAAAGTACAGCTATCACTTCGGAGGTGAACATATGGTTATCCCCATATTTACACTTGCTCAAGTCGAAAAAAAAACACATCTCTATATTGCCGCCGCCGTAATAGCAGCAGCAGCAGCAGCAGAAGCAACAACATCTTTCTCTACAAACAAATGTTTTTCGTCCTAGTCTCAACATGTGTCCACAAAAGCAAACGTAATGACGCACTGCCGAAAGCTTGCCAGGCCTATAGTCACGGTTGCTAACGTAGGATTGGACAATAGCTGTTTGTGGGAGGAGTTGGCGAAGGGTCAATTATTTTGGCTGCATCTGTTTTTAAATTGTTATCGTAATGAAACAAAAATTAATCAAATACAATATACAATACAATATTAAAGTCAGGGTTTCCCCTAGAAAACTTGTTAAGCCTGACCACTGACTGATGGCAGGGCCCTATAGGTAACAGATTCATGGATGGAGTAGTAGAATTTAGAAGGTGTTCCATAAAGGCCTTGCATCAGATCAATGTTAAAAGTTGACTGGAAATTTGAAAATATTATCATAATCATGTGCTCCGTTGATGACTTTATAACCTCATAGAGACCGGATTAGTGAGACAAAGTCCCAGTTCTGACACCATGTTTGGTGTAATGGTGTAATAAAGAAGAGACAGAGTCCTTAGCTTCACTGCTACTTTAGTACCAACGGTAAGAGACACTCAAGCATCATAACACAGCACCACTGAACAACCAATAGGTGGTTCTAACACCCATCACAACAAACGTGTCCCGTACCCTGTAATCGCTTGTTTATGACAGATAAGACACAAATATACACATCGTAACATCACATATGATATACGTTATCCAGCACTCTATTGCTTGATCTCTCGCCGGCTTTGTTATAACAAATGCACATGTCCGGGAGGAGGGTTAGCAAAAATTGGACTTGGATATTTCCCCTTTAATCCTTTTTTGGTTCTTGAGCATACCAGTGGGTCTGTGCTTATTCCTGTTGTCAATTCCTGGATACTACCAGCTGCTTCACAACTTCAGCTTCCCTGACTGTATGTCTGTATTGTTTGGGGACATTTTTTAAAAATGTTCTCGGAGGGGAAATGTAACCTCCAGCTTCCAGTTTGTTAGCCTTGAGTCTTTTAGCCTCCAGCTGTTAGCTTCCACCCTGTTAGCCCCTGGTCTATTAGCCTCTGGCCAGTTCTAGTGTTTGCAAACCTTCTGACTTCTCCTGAGTCTACAGTAGCCCCAGGCCTGGTAGCCACCAGCAAGGACTGCTCAAGGACACTAACTCTCAGTCTGTTAACTTCATTCAAGCCAGCTAGCTCTTGGTGCCCCTTGAGGGAAGGCAAGGTAATTTTATTTAGCCCATTTTACAAACAGTTTGTCTGAAAGGGCTTTACATTGCATCATTACATCATGCTCTAGTGGTTCCCAAACTTTTTTGGCTCGTGACCCCATTTTGACATCACAAATTTCTGGCAACCCCAGAGACATTTGTGCAGTCACGAGATTGGGGCTGTCAATCAGGATGCACCAGCTCATATATTTTTATATGCTGCATTTTATTTGAACTCGACTTACATTCAAGAAAGTGAAAGTATAGATACAGTTGTTTAAGATTATGTGTGGTGTTTTTAATCATAATTTAGAAAATGAATAATGATCTCGTTAAAAAAGTATATATTTTTATCAGTAATTACTAGATTCTCAGGCAACCCCATTTGAATTCCAGGAGAAACCACGTGGGGTCGTGACCCCCAAGGTTGAAAAACACTGCCTTACATCCCTCACATCGCCTGAGGGAAAAAAATAGAAAACCCTTTTAACATGGAAAAATTGGAGAAACCTCGGGGTGAGCGACAGAGTAGAGTTCTCAACGGGCCTGAAAATTACAACCCGAACCGACCCGGCCCGTGGGTTATTAAGCCCGGACCCGACCGAGCCCGAGACACCATCATTAATTATCTGTCCGAACCTGGCCCACGGCCCGACGCACCTTTAGTAGCGACGGTGAATTCACCTGCGGAAAGTTTACTTTTCACCAACTCCATCTTTCTCTCCAGGCTAAAAGCGTGCACGCAGCGGCGTCAGGTCTGGCCCCGCCCCTCTCCATGATGCACGTTGCACGCAGCAGCAATGATTTATCAATTTTTTTTTTTTTCACTACACCCGAGGTCCGACCCGACCCGAGTCACTTGCTTATATTTTCGGCCCGAACCCGGCCCGAACCCGCGGGTCCCGTCGGGCCTGTCGGGCCGGCCCAGCCCGTTGAGAACTCTACGACAGAGGAGGGATCCCTCACCCAGGATGGGCAGATGTGCAACATGGAATATGCAAAAACATGGAAATGGTTAACAAGAGCTGTTGAAGGCAGCTTCTGGTGGCAGACTGGTTCATGAGCAGGAAGGGCAGGCCGGTTTAACAGAAGGGGAAAGGGGAAGAGGGTGATGCAGTCAGCGGTCCAGGGCTCCATATGACGAGATGTGTCCCCCAGCAGTCTAAGCTTAGAGCAGCGTAGTTATGAAATGGTTCAGGGAATCATGCTTATTGTTTACACAGTATGTGTGTCAAGCCATGCCTGTTCCTGCACCAGAGGTTGCAGCCTTTATGTCGTCTGCTTTGGAGCTATGTCTTCCATTATCAAGTCTTCTCCAGACCTGGGTGACCCAGCCTGTAGCAGCTACTGATGTGTAGTCATCTGAACCAGAGCCAGCCCTCCCTGCTCCCTTGCTCCCTGCCCTGCATCCTGTCCTGACCCACAGTTGAACCTCCTGGTGTCAGCTGCCTTTCCAGACCTCCAGCCTCGCTGCCGGCTGCCAGAACGATCCTGCAGAGGGATCTTGCCTTTTACCGAATTTGCACTGCTTCCATCAGAGCCACCTCCTGAGGGACCTCCAGGCCCAAACTCTCAGCTCTAATGCTCTTCTGCCACTGTTGTACTGTGGCAGAAGAAGTCTCCTGCTCGCTTGCCCAGTCTTAAGGCTGTTCCATAGAGATCCTCAGCTCCGTTCTTTTGTTTCCTGTCCTTGGAGCCAAGCCCAGCGGCCTGCAAGCATGTAGTTAAAACATGACATTTATTGAAACTGATTCCTGGAGCAGAGGCAGAGGAAAGTTTCATTTCACTGCTGGAGCAAGTGCTAATTGAAGAGTCGGTGTGAGTTTGATGGTTTAAAGATAAAAATGTCAAACAAAACAGAAACTCCTAACTTTCATTTCATTCCATTGTCATTCCTCCTCTCTCCCCACATTTCCTGTCTCTGTCCTGTCAAAATGAAAGGTATAAAAAGCCTGAAAAAATGCCTTTGCAATATTTCAAGTGCAGCACGGAACTATGCGAGGTGTTAAATACAGGAGCCAGAAGACGATGAAGAGCATAAAGCAGACAAGATTAAAAAAATGATTACACCGAATGAGCATCATCAACACAATCTGTAAAAGCAGTATGCAGGTTACACATGCGCCTTCTGTGCAGATCTACACAGCTTGTAAGCAGTCAAATGAAATAGGAAGCAGAGAACATGTAGAGTATAAACACTAGATCACAGGGATGAGCTGTCAGACTGCTGAGGTTAATGTTGGTCTGAATAAGCCGCTCTGCCTTCCCTTCCCTCCCCAACCCCCCGCCACTATGCCCCCCAGTCGTTGCCTTCTGGTTTGATGAGTTCACTGAAGCACGTTGGTGCCTCCACAGTTTAGCTGCTTCATGTTTAAATCTGTTTTAATTATAGCTCAATTAATAACACAGCCCCGTGTTGAGAGCCCAACTAATCCATCTGATGAGGCATCTAACCAAGGATCATCCACAGTCTCCGTCTCATAATGGACACCAACATGTTGGTGGGATTAAAAGGCTCCATTGTGACCATAAAGCATTCAACGCTGTTCATTTCAGCTGAGTGCACAGCGAACAGAACATCACGTCGCTTTCACACCACCTCCCAGATGAAATGAGTCCACTCTGTATTTGCCCCGAGCTCCTTTTTATTGACTTTGCAAATCATAAAGAGACTTGGTGGGTTTTTCTTATCAGCAATGAATAAATATACTGTGGGTTTAGAAAGGTTACACCTGACAAGCCTCACAGACAAATATGGTAACTAGCTGCTCTTTCAGGAATAATAGGAAACATTTCAAAATGTGTACTGGTTTCGACTAGAAGCCTTGCCTCCCACTGTGGAGTTTTGCTTTGAATCTGAACGGACAAAACACATGCATGCAATAAACATACAGTACATACACAACAGACACACAAATAAAACAGTTGAACACTTCAATCAATCAATAAATCAATCATAGTTTATTTATATAGCTTCTTATACAGAAAGAAAATGCAGCATGGAGTGCTTTACATAATAAGAACAAGCTAAAGCAAACACCACACACAGAGAAAGCTTTCATTTATATGTAGGTGTGATTCCACTTCAGTGAAATACGGATTTATGAAAGACATTTGATTTTTGCTAATAAAAAGTTACACACTGGGGTATGTATGGGGATAGAGAGATAGATAGATGGATGGTTGGATGGACGGACGGACAGACACACTAGGGTCACCATTTTTACACAAGATGAAACAAAACTGACGAAGCTCCATCAGTTGACAGTGTTGCAAAATGATTGGTTATGATGAAGTCCATCTAGAGAAACAGCCAACAGGTGGTTTGTGTCCCTGACTTTGAGAAGGCTGCTGGAGGATTCCAACAGGAAATCAAATACAGTTTTTCTAAACTGACTGACGTCAAACATCTAGGAAACCTATTGTTAATTTAAAAAAAGAAAAAAAAGAGTCTATGCGCATTTTAATAAAGTAGAGTACGACTGGTGCAAAAAGGAAATCTGATGAGCTCTGGCTGAATTTCTCTGTGCTGTGTCTGGTGTTCTCACATCTGAGTCATTGACTGAACCGTCAGTCAGACAGGCCGCTGGTGTCCGTTGCACACCAAATCAAATACAGTTCAAGTGGTTCACTGACAATTTCCTCTTGACAAAAGAACACAGAACAATCCATCATGGACATTTAGTTTAGAGTTAAAAGACAACAGACGGAGGTTAAAAACAGGATAGAGCATTTTTACCTCCTCATCCTGCAGCATTAGCTGTTATGACTCAGAAACACTAGCGCCTGTCATCTGACAGAGTGACAGATAGGATTGATATATTGAGGTGTGGGAGCTACCTGTCAAATTTCTCACTTGACATTTGCCAGCCTTGCCAGGTAACCGATGAGCCCACCCCTCCCTTCTCTGTCTGACAATCACAGACCAGTGCTATGTGATAAATTACCAAGCTCACCAACCAGTGTTTACAAGGTGCTCATAGTTTACTGTCACAGAATCATTAATGTTTGAAAGCCATCTTCATCATTCATGAAGGTTCCTGTATGCGCCATCATCTTCGTCGACCTCGCGAATCATTGTCTTGGTGGATATGAATTAATCCATTTTCTGACTTGTCAATGAAAGCTAGTTCCTCACTCAGGGACATGGTGATAGTAGCCAAAGTCGTATTTGCATAATTTTGTCTGCTTGTCAGATCCCTAAATAAATCTGATCCAGATGAGGATCTAACAAAATGCTGACTCAACTCACTTAACACAGCTTTTAATCTTCAGAGTAATAGCAGCCTATGAACCTACTGATGCAATGCATTCCTTTGGTTTGTGGTTGTTAAAAATGGGCAACGGGCCCTAAATTAATAATAGTAGAGTTTGGTCCTGACAGGCTGAGTACCTCCAATAATATTTTTTGTGAACACTCAATGCCTAATAACCACATTTAGATCATATTTTATCGATGTGTAGTTACATAAAAGTTATATAAAACAACTGAATTCAAATTAGAAGATGCATCAATGTAAATGAATAGCTAAATGAAAGCATATCATTAAATAGTGAGGAATACTATGTGCAGCATGAAGATATAAATCTGGAAGAAATAGGAAGTGCTATAATAACAGGTGAAAACAACAACAGCAGTGAACTGGGTGTTTTATTGGTCAGACATGTTGCTGTAGAGGATCAGGAGACATTGGTGCTCTGCTGCGGTTGTTGCTGACTTGCTTGCTGGGTAAACTGATGTGATGGGGCAGATAAGGGCAGAGCATTTCATTTTTCTCCTCCTAGCACAGTGATGCCATTGAACCACAATAATTCTTAATTATGCCCACCACTCAGACTGGGCTCTGCTGCTGTCTCTCTTTCCCTTCAACCAAATGAAATATCGTGGCTTGTTTGCATATTGAGTGGAGGTTGAGATGTGTCTAGATCCATTAAGAAAACTATAATTAATGCCTTGAGGCTGTCTGCCTCTAGTTTCAGGTTCCCTCCGTGTTCATCCAGAGTCATATAAAATATGAAACATGGTTATTTGTGTTGTAATTGCTGTTTGGAGTCTTGAGTAATGGTTTCAAGGAGGTCTGTGACCACTAAAGTGTAATCAGTTTGCTCCAGAGTCCCATGGACATTCGTGCACATCTGAAAGGATGTCCTTGAGGAATCCTTTTGATATCACATTCACAAGGCTAAAATCTAAATAAAGCCGAAAGTGAGTTCTTGCTTCAGTTCAAGTGTTTGTGCCAAATTTGAAGAAGTTCCATAGAGGCTATAGTTAAAGGGATATACCATTTTACGTGTATTGCCTCACTCCCAAGTCCATGACAAGCAGATAGACACCATCCTTTCGACTGTGCGTGCAGCTTAGCACAAACGCTATAAGTGTATAGGTAGTGTTAGCCTGCCAGCCAACTAAAGTCATCAGAGACACTCTTCAGCAACTCTAAACAGATCGATCTTCGTCTCAGAGCTGACAAAACTCTCCAGTAAGGCATCTTGAGCGGTCAAATACCGGTAATGGGTTTTTTTGATAAACGTTAAAATGGAGGGTTCAAGCTTGAACGTTTTAACATTTATTTTGGTTCAAGCTAGCTACATCGAGGGTAGGTTAGCTTCCTATTTTAAAGTACAAGCACTTCTGTATGTAAAGGGCAACGGGTGTTTTATTTTGTGAAAGTAACTGGAAGTGCATTGGTCACAACGGCTAGCTTGAGTAGCGCAGAATTCGTCTGAACAAAATTGTAAACAGCTGGTTTTTAGACAAATTAACGACACACTGCTGATCTAAACGGCTGCTTTCTCATCTAAAAATGTTTGAAATGTTGATGAAGTGATATATTTAGCCTATAGAGGAGGTTGGTAGGAAGCAGACACTACCTATACACTTCCAGCGTTTGAGCTAAGCTAATTACGAGCGATACGGCTCTATCTCCCTGTTACTGCACGCACAGTTGAAAGGATGATCATGGACTTAAGACTGAGGCAAGACACACATGCACACACAAAAAAATGTTGGCGTATTACTTTAACAAGCTGATGAAGATGGGATGTAGGCTACAGATGTGGAATTGTACAAATGGACAACGTAAAACCCTGAAAATGGCTCAGGCTGTTGTTAACATGGAGGAATAATATTGTGCATATGTGCGTAACAATTACAAAAGCCTCAGTCCACATGGTTGTGTTCATCTTTTGACAAGGACAGCCTAATATAGTGCACAGCACGCACAAGGTGGAGGGAGACCTAAATGTCCTCCAGTCCAACCCAGTCATCTAGGGCTGTACAGAAAAGTGTCACATAGTCAAAGCCCTGGAATGAAACCTGAGCCGGTGCAGCTTCAGGAGCATGAAAACAACTTTTGTGAATGTTTCAGACAGTGGAGATTAAAACGTCACAGTCGGCTATGTCTGAATACAAATGTCCTGACAGGAGGGTTTGTCCTCTCAGCTGATGTGGAGTCGTCATGGCAGACGTCTCGGCAGCAGTGTCACACTGTGGCTGTTTTTCTCTCAGAAGGCAGATCACTGTTGGTTTGAATCCTCGGGGACACAAGGGGAATAGGCAGCCGTGTTTGCAGCACAGATTTTATGTGTGGTTTATACTGTGATGCCGTATGATGATAAATAAATGTTATGTATTTAATGCTATTTTATTAATGCCAGTTACTGTGTAGACTAAAGGATTATTTATGATTATTTTTAGCCATTTAATCCTTTTACTTGATTCAGACGGACAGGAAGGGCGATAGAGTAGTATATAAATTACCTGCAGTAAATAGCCCTAGGCCATCTAATTGGGTATATGTAATGAGGTCATGTATAGGCTATTTATTTAATATAGTTTGGGGTTTTTTATGTGGGTTTGTGTGAGAGAGACATGAAACTTCTCGTCCACCAGTGTTCCCAGTCGCGTCTCATTGGAGAAATGCCAATCAGTTCAATTGATCCAGAGGAAACAAGTGCAGTCTATAGATATGTGGTGTGTTCTCTTAAGCAGCAGCTCACATGTTCAGAGCTGTGAGGATCTGACATGTTCAGTTGTGATAAAGGCTCAGATCAGCTTATCAGCAGATTACTGTGCAGTCAGTTCCACTGTCTTTACCGTGAATCGTTCCAACTTCATTTAAGCGCATGGATCATTCAAGAGACAGGAGTTTATAAAAAGCCTCCTCCTCTCTCAGCGCCCGGCTCCTGTTGCCTGAGTGTCTCTCTGTCTGTCAGGTGAAGTGTGGATGCTGCTGCGTTAACAGATGGAGTCGGTGCCGAGCTCGCAGGGAGGTCGTACAGGGTGACACTATTAGATAAGATGTGACGATGTCACGTGTCAGTCTGCTGAATGGGTGGAGTGATCTGTAGTAACCCATCAGCAACAACACCACTCTGTTGACAGAGAGCGTCAAGTCTGACCTGGATCATGTATGAAGACAAGGGCTACAAAAAACGGTTATTTTCATTATCGATTAATCTGTCCATTACGTAAAGCCCCAGTGTGTAACTTATTTGGCTTTTTATTAGCAAAAATCAAATATGTGTTTCATAAGTACGTATCCCACTGAAGTGGAATCACACCTGCATAAAAATGAAAGCTTTCTCGTAGCTACCTTAGAATGAGTCGTTACAACAAATATCCAAGGGGGGGTGCACGGAACCTTGGCTGCCATGTTGAATCGCCATTTTTTACGCTCAGTGGCAGCGTGACCGTAGGTAACCACGGAAACTCAGCGGAGCTGTCGACTCGGGGAGAAGGTTTTCCAGGTAGCACCTGTTAAAACTGTCACCACTGTGTAGTGTGAGGAAGGACGGAGGCACTGAGGTTGCATTCAGGTGCAGTCAGGCAGACGGCCGTCGGCAAACCAACCGGATGTCATTTTACTCAACGAGAGTAAGCCGGTAAAACGTGGGTCAGGTAAACAACAGAACATCATCATGACAACATGTTGTCACGCCTGTATTGTTTTGCCTCGTGCTGGCAGCTTGTTTATCCTGTTACATGCAGCGTCTGTTGTCTGTCTGACTTCTGCCCGAGTTCACGTGAATGCAACATCAAGAATACTTTCAGATATGCAACCGCACCTCTGCACTGGCCTTTTCTTTTTGCTTTGTTGAATTCAGAAAACCCTTAGATGAACAACATGGAAAATGATTTAGACTGTTAATTATAGTAGGTCATAAGATCTGGATGGTATAGCTCACATTTTTATCTTTTCTTGCAGATTTGTCACAATTAAATGTTAATTTTCTTTCATTGTATGGCAGCCATCTAGGGAAGGTTTTCACCACTGTTCTAGCTTTCTCCTTTAGTGGATAAAGACACCTCTCACTGGCGTCTTAAAGCTTTAGAAATGTCTTTGTAACACTTTTTAGACCGGTACAGTAGGTGTCAATTATTAGTTTTTTCCACCTGTTCTTGAATTTCTTTCACCCCATGCAAAAAAAAAAAAAAATCACTATCACAGTTAGTTCATGATTTAACAATGGATCCCTTTGGACCCCTGTAACTATACATAATTAGATCAAAATGACCCACTATTATATAAAGTACACGACTAGAAAGGAGCCTGCTTGAGCCTTATACCGCTGACCAGCACAGACTTGTCCTGTGGTTTTCAGCTTTTTAACATCAGGTAATGTTCCCTCTTCATTAAATACAGTGCAGTGAAAAAGTATTTGCCCCATTCCGGATTTCTTATTTTCTTACAGATTTGTTACACTTATGTGTTTTATTTTATTTTATTTATTTTATTTTTATAGTATTCTGGCAGGATTTTGGCGGATGTGTGAAAGTTATGGACGTGTGTGCAAAAGACGCAATATCTGACACCATCTTGCATGCGGGTTGTTTCTACACAAGCAAAGCAGGTGTGAATGCATATCAGATACTGCATGGGTCACCTCTGTAAACATGTAAACAGACACTCAAGAATATAAGATACATTGATACAGGAAATAAATCAGAATTGGGCATCAGGACATGTATAGTGTACAGACAGCCTATATGACCACAACAGAGATACCTTCAAATCTGTCACTGTTCCCATGGATTCATAGAACATAACGTCAAGGTGACAAGTTTTAATGTTGTGAGTTATGTTATAAGTTAAGCTATGTAAGGATAAGTAAAAATATCTCCAATGTAAGTTTCAAATTAAATTCAGTATGATTCAGATCTTACAGGTCATCAACCACAACAATAACAACAGTTAGCTGTTATGTATTTGTGTACATCGGTTGAGAGGATATCCATCTTTAACCCAGATAAAAAGAAAACATCAGTCATCAGACTGCTGTGACGCTGACTTTCCTGTTTCTGCAGTAGCTACATGGTTTACTGACCTCACTGCAGTCAACACACCGCCTTATCAATGTAATCAGTGGAGTAGTGAATGTTTTCTCTCACAGTAATCAGGCTTCATTTTTTTTCGACCCATTCTACTTCCTTGTCTTTTCATACAGTTTGCAGTGAGCCGGATTACTATGTGAGATTTATGGGTTAGGGCAGGACATTGGAAATTAGGGTTTCTGGTGGATATTTTAAACAAATGCCTCCTTTTCTTGGGGATTGGGGACAGTGATTTATGGGAGGGTGAGTGTTGAGACCAGGTGGCGTGTCCGTGGCAAAGGTTCAGGTATAAATGAGGTCTGACTTATCTCCTCAACTTCTGGGTCATCCAGGAAAGTACATCGAACAAATAAATGGGATGTTGTTATTGCGTGAACCCACCTCACGTCACATCACAGATCGTTCATCTGCTGACCTTAGTCTGGTCTGGAGAAAATAGAACAGCCTTGGGTCAGTCTGATGCAATGGAGGGGGTTACATGTAGAAACATGATTAAATCACCAGTTCTCAGTACTTCACTCTTAGTACAGTTGTTGTACTTGTACCTTCAGCATTTCCATTTCATAATACTACATACTACTCCCACTGCTTCATACACCACTAATGTAGGAAACATCTACAAAAATGTGTTGTCAATTGTCAATTAAGAATGTAAACAATTAATCGACTATCGATTAATTCTCGGTAAGAATTTAATTGATTCAATTACATTAATTGCAGTTAAAGGGACAACGAGGAGTTTCTTGAGTGAAAAATTCTGCGACAATAAAAAAGTCTCATTTTAATGTGGATGAATCTACGCTACCCACACTTGTTAATGGGTCTATTTTCAATAATATTGTTTTGTCTCTATCGTTATTTTGTTATTATTTGTGGTGGTGGAAATGCTGGGCGAGCCGACCAGCGTTTCCTTACTTTCGGTTTGGCGGACGCTGCCCAGCACGTTATGAAAATAACGGCACCGAATCGCCATGGTCAGAACTATGGCGGTATCTGATCGTCTTCGAACCTCTGACTTTAATTCTTGATGAATGAAAACATTTTTTGCAAGACATCCGTCTTGCGCCAGTCAAAGAATTTCACCATGCGCACGGAGGCTCACAGTAAATGTAGTGTGAAGGCACTTTCCTGTTAAGGTGGCCGCCTTAACAACAAAGGATTGCTGCCTAAACTAACGTCTTAAAAAAAAGAAAAAGTACATACTAGCAACATAATCTGGATCTCTGTTTAAATGTGTTCTCAAGGGAGAGAGGTGGTGAAAAGAGACAACAACATTGTTACCTGTTGTAGCTATAGCCTACTGGACTCACTAAAACACAGATGACCAGTGAGTAACAAGTTAAAAAGCCGCCAACACTGATCTGCCTGAGGAGTTTTAATGCAGCCTGAATGCAGCTCAAACCGACCTGGTGCCTCAGCACGGCAAAGTGTGACAGTTGAGGTTCCTGTCACTATGCTTCCAATTGAGCATGCGCCCTGGCTACTTGGCTAAGGGGATGTCCCTTTGGTTAGCGCGCATGACTCTTACCCGGAGGTGTGGGTTCAATCCCCGCCAAGGCCCTCTTCACCTTGCCACATTCTGGCGTTTTTGGCAGGATTCATGTAGCACTAGAGGTGGGTCCATGGATTCCTGTGTGGCAGCCTGCGCGGAAGCACGAGGACGTGATTGTGAAAAGAGGGGGAGAGATGTGACAGTTGAGGTTCCTGTCACGATGCCTCCAATTGATCATGTGTCCTGGCTACTTGGCCAAGGGGATGTCCCTTTAGCTGACTGACAAGCGTGCATGACTCTTACCCGGGAGGTGTGGGTTCAATCCTCTTCACCTTGCCACATTCTCAAATCGAATACTGTCGTTGTACACTTTTGTTTGTAATTTCCATTAGCGATAATGAACACCTTACTTGTCCTTTTTTCTTTCTTTCCCTTTTCTTTTTGCTTGTATGCGTCACCTGTTTAGCTAGCTCCTCTTACTGGTGGAAAACATTTGCCTACCGGTATGCTGAGTTATTATTCTACTCTGCTACGTAACCAAGGCGGCGATCATTGAGGGTGTAAAGTGTCCATTGTTTCACACTCAACTTTTGGACCGTTTTGAGTGCACCATCCGGGTTTTTACAGTACACTGCATCTCGACATTTGGCACTTACATCCTCATGACACTTAGCTTAAGTATGGAAGTATTCACAGCTTTTTGACCCAGTGTGATGTTCACAACTCTGTTGTAACCTCCTTCCTGTCTGTGTCGTCCCTCTAGGCTGCAGCGTGGTGAGCACCATGGACCCCCTCCTCTGCATCACCCTCCTGTTCCTGCATAAGCTCCTCCCTTTCCTCTTGGCCCACTGAACAGACTTGAACCAAAATGAAGCTGACACTGCAACATTCTCACTTTCTATACCAAACAGAAAACAAGCAGCAGTCAATGCCCACGGGAGGGAAGAGAGGCTCACATGTATGCCGCTGCAACACATCACTGCAGAGAGTGAGAGCAACAGAGCACCTGACGGAGGAGACCAGTTGAAAAGGAGGAGGAGGAGGAGGAGGCTCCTGGGACATGAGGCTAGGCGGGAGTCGTGTTCACGGTAACGATGGAGCATCACTAATGGCCGGCAGAGCGCTGCCTCCTCAGACAATTCCACTCTCACGTTTTCGTTCCAGCGTCTCCACTGTGAATACTATTCATCTGACAGCACACGTCACCGCCGCCGCCTGTGTGTGTATATGTGTGTGTCCTGCTGATGATCTGAACACTCTCACTGTCAGTAGGCAGATATGACAACCATGTGGTTTAGTTCGGTTTGATCCATGTCAGTCGTTATACAGAGCTACTGTTCATCCAGTGTGTTAGTCTGATGTGTGTTAAGTCCACCTTCATGCCTCCTACACATACACACACTCACGCACACACAGTTTTTGTTCTGTGTTCCGTCATGTAAACAATAATCAGCTGATATATTTTGATTGAGATAAGTCACCTGACCATAGTTGTTAATCACATCAATAATGTTTATTTTTATTAAATCTCTGGTGATCAAAGTTACATTTCATTTCTATGAGACAGAGTGATTTATTGGTAACAGCTCAGATGAAGATTTATTGTTTTTGTAATAAAAGGCAGATTTCAAAGGCGTCACATGGTCATGGATTTCTTTCAACACAGGATTATACACATCGGGAAATTTACAGGAAATGACTCACATTAATCCTTATTACTCACAGTCGTCCACCGAGAGAAACTCCACTGTAAAGCAGGCTGAGATTAAGGAGGCTGATCTGGTCTTCTCAAAGCCTTGTCCTTTCTGCAGCCTCAGAAAGAACCACGACTTGCTCAGATTTTCAGGAAATTTAGACTGAATATTAATCAGAAGAAAATATAGAATATTAGCACTGCTGAACACTGCAAAATACAAATATAAAATGGGCACTCCATAAAACATACATAAGTGTGTAAGTCCCGGCAGTGAAACCTTGGATTTATTGCTTTAAAAGTATATACTGTACATCAGACTCTTTTGAATGAACATCCACTGTGCTTTCACTGTTGGCATTAAGAGGTTTAATTCAGTTGCATTACTTCATATAGAACTGTTTCTTAGCAATATTGCCAATCATATTAAAATCATTTGCTAAATTGATTCAAATTAATTTAACTCATTATGAATATATTATTTCAATTCAGATTGAAAATGTGTCCCTCCCTCATTTGAGTATTTACATGCATGGCAATTGAAAAATGGGTAACACTTTACAATGAGGGTCCCTTAATTAACGTTAGTTAGTACATTATTAAGCATTAATATATAAATGAATGTGTTAATTAATGCTGATTAATGCATAAATAATGATATTACACTTTTATTATTACTTAATAACTTATTAACTTAATGAATCTGTAAACAGTTAATTAAGTAAGGGATAATTAAATGTAGAGTTTGGAGGTTGTTATGGAGAAATAAACACCAACAGGAATTCCATACTTCCTGAAGAGGTTTATTTCTCCATTAACAACCGACTAACTATACATTATGCCTCTTAGAACACGGCCTACAACTAAATCATTCAATAGTGTAACACAAAATAATGATTCAAAGATATTTTATTCATGTAAAATTAGACTGTTGCTAGGGATGCCGCTCTGATCAGCACAGCAAAAAGAAACTATGCAGGATATTTACCTTATGTTTCATTTTTACCGTCATTAAACAGCTTTGGATAATTGTGATGTTAGATAAACAACTTACAGAGAGAGTGGAGGCTCCTTACTTCCACATCGTGGCTGAAAAGCAAACTTGTATCAAAGCCTCTGACCCGTGTCACAACTCCTCTCGTCTCGGTGGCACTGCGACTTCACGACAGAAACGCACCAGCCAGCCCCCCTTTCTACTCAACACAGTTCACCTGTATTACACTCAAGGTAGTTCAGATAAAATGTGTTTTTTTTTTTGCCTTTCTTAAATTGAACAGTGAAGAAAGAAGACAGGGAAGCAGGGAGAGAGACTGGGGGGTTGCAGTAAAGATGGTCTTGGTCAGGAGTTGAACCGGCGATCACTGCCTCAGGCTATACCAACAAGGGACCACTTAACCACCGAGCACCCCTGGGATTGAATTCTTGTTGTGGACTTTTTCTGCCTCTGACCTGCCTGCTCCATCTTAATCCTGGTAAACCCTTCTGCCTTCTGTTCCTGACTCTGAGTTTTGGCCCTGTGTTCTGTGGATCTGTTTGCCTGTGGATTTCTTAAACTTTGACCTGCTGGCTTTTCTGCCTGAACGACACTACCACTAACACACTCCTTCCCCCTCTGGTTTGTTTGCCTCGACTGATTATTGTCTGGATCTTGATCTGTTATCTCCCTGATTATGGCCTCAGCCTGTCCCCTTCCTCTACGGTACTGTTACCTGAACTGAACTGTATTGTTTACAGCTCTGCTATGTGTCATTCAGCATTCAATTACAGCTGAAGCCTAAGTGGGTCCTGTTCTACTAATCCCCGTTGCAGTATGTTCTGACCTTATCTGACCAGACCGAGAACTATGCTGGAGATCTGGAAGGATGTAACCTGTTTCTCACAAAGTATCCCATTCCATCCTTCCAACCACTTGATGGGGAGGCCTTGAGGTGGACCACGGAATGGAATCATCAAACGCCTGCCCTCCTTCCAAGCCTTCAGTGTTTAGGTTGGCATCATAGTGTCCATATGCCACCAGATGCCTGCTGGGTAAATGGTACGGAAATGCCTTCCACTAGGACGATTACAAAAAAAGGAAAAGAAAAAAAGAACAAGCTATTTTTTATTGGACCTCGGGTCCCTCTTCCTGGTTCTGTGCATGTCAACGCTCTGGGTGGTCACTATAAGTACCATCACTCATAAGACTGTCCCCGTACACTTGCTCCAGTGACTACCAGATCATTCAACTACATGGGTCTGGTATCGGAACCAGTACCAGGACCGGTACTGGGTTTGGTACCAGAACCAGTACGAGAACCCGTACCAGAACCAGTACCAGTACCAAATCCAGTACCAGGACCAGAACCGGTACTAGAATCGGTACCAGAACTAGTACTGGTACCAGAACCAGAACTAGTACTGGTACCAAACTCGGTAGCAGAACTAACACCAAAACCTGTACCAGAACCGGTACCAGAACCGGTACCAGAACTAGTACCGGTACCAGAAGTAACACCAGAATTGGTACCAAAACCAGTACCATTATCAAAGTGGATACTAGAATTTCATTACAATTTCAGTCCCACGACAAGGACCAGTACTACAAGTCAAAGCTTCTGGTAGAGGGATCTCGTATTGGGACTAGTCAGAAGTTCACCAGTACCAGGACCAGGACCAGCCTCTGTTTACGTACCAGTTCCTAACTACAGCTCCATGCAGGAGCTGCTCCTGTTTTCGGAGCCTACTATAGAGTTCTCAACTCTGTCCGACCCAACATGCTCCTTCTAACGCCGGGTTCACCGGACACACCAGACAGGTCTGTTCTATTTTTGTCAATTCTGGCAGGAAGTCACACCAAGAAACACGAGAGAATCCGGTCAATTTTCAAAATAAAAGCGATTTTCAAAATAAAATAGCGATTGACAAATACTAGAGCCCAAAGTGTGCACGTTTCTGTTTGTTAATCTAAACCGAGCGGGAGAGAGGAACACACAACACCTACACTCATACACATAGGCAACACACATACACTCACACACAGCTGACCGCCGAAAAACTGGTGTGAACAGGAGGGACACGGCTCGCGCAATCGGCGTCCAGTTCGTAAAGGTTCACACCAGACCTTTTATGTTTGTCGCTGGCGACAAGTTTACATATTAAGTCAACGTACTTTGAACCCCACACTCCTGGGTAACCTTAACTAGCAATTATTCTCAGCTTGTCGCAATCACAGCAACCGGCGACTGTGTATTTACTGCGGTATGTTTTGATGTTCCTCTTGGTCGAGTAACTCCGTCCCCAGTCCCTGGAGGGACTGGTTCTCAGCTCTAGACCAGCAAGGAGTTGGTGCTGGTCTGGAACCAGTTTTAAGAACCAGGAGCCAGTGATAAGTCAGGAACTGGGTCCGAACCAGCGCCTCCGTGGAAAAGGGATATGAGGACTAGCACCACCACCATCTGCAGGACCAGTACCAGTCAAAGCTTCTAGTAGATAGATCTAGTAGGTACTGCTGAGTTGACACACCAGCATTGTGACATGATGGTAGACTGGTTCACCAAATGGTTTCCCTGTCTAGGCTGCAACTTGTCTTTTGGCTGCCCTGTATCTCAGTCAAGGCAGCCTCTGACCCCGGTCCCCGGTTCACCTCCATCTTCTGATGTGAGTTCACTGTCGTGGCTGTCATGAATAAGATTAAGCTCTGCAGTTGGAGTTTCCAAGAAGGTACATTTGAAGAGGTGTTATTTGAGATGGGATTTCAAGATGGGAAGAGAGTCAATATCCAGCCACATGGATGAATGCCCTAAACCCCAAAGTAATAAAACGGGCAGTAGGTGAGATTGATGGAGAAGGATTATCTAAGGCTGTGGGCTGGACCCTTCGTCCCCTTCAAGTCTGAATATAGACTGGTCCGTTTCCACGGGGACCTGCCTTCTGTGTGTTTTGTCTGTGTGTTTGTGTTCAGAAATACAAACATGACACAGATGGACTGGATCAACCTACAGCAGACAAGTCCAGTCCCAACATCACACAAACACAGACTCTTGCCTGGACGCATATTGGATTTTGGCAAAACACTCACTATGATTCAAGGATAAACTGGTGGTGGTTAAATGTAGTGCTAAAATGTAAAGGACACTGTGACTATTAATGTAGCCTATATTGTATATTGGATGTACAGCGTTATTTCAGACATGATCTCATGCACAGAGAGGTTAGAGTCTGCTGCACTGTGTTTCTGATAATAAGATAATAATGCTCTGTTGGTTTTAAGGGATATCACCCATTCACCCATTGGCTTATCCCGGGAGGGTCACGGGAGGCTAGAATCAATCCCAGCTGACATATGGTCAGGGCATGGTCCACCCTGGACAGGTCACTAGCCCATCACAGGACTGACATATAGAGACAAACAACCTCACACACTCACATTCACACCTACCGTGGTAGTTTAGAGTCATGCTGCATGATGTGAGCACTTAATTCCAAGCTCACTTATGATTTAGAATGTGCTGCCTGTTGTGTGAGTAGGCATGTGAGCAGCAGGGAGGATAATGTCTGACTTCTGAACACTCACAAACACACTAGGAGTCTAGGAGTTCTGGGACAAATCTGATCATCAGGTTAATCAAATTCGGTTGTGCATTCACTTGAACAATGAAAAAAAAAATCCTGTTTTTCTGAGTAATTAGTTGTTTGGTTTGTTTTTTGGGGTAATTATTTCTGTTTTTCTGATTAATGGAGCTAAGTGAAAGTTCAGACAGGAAGACTATCTCTTAAGCACAAGCCGCTCCCAAGCTCACCCTCTATCTTCTCTCTGTGCCCTCGTCACCTATTTCATCCAATCACAGACTGCCATCTCCTCTCTCTTCTACCAATCAGTAGTGTCAAATTTAAAAGTGGCCCCTTTCTCTGCTGTCATCCCGCTGTCATCCAGTGTGACAGTTGAGGTTCCTGTCACTATGCCTCCAATTGATCATGTGCCTTGGCTACTTGGCCAAGGGGATGTCCCTTTGGCTGACTGGTTTGGGCGCATGACTCTTACCCGGGAGTCTGGGGTTCGAGGCCTGCCCGGGCCCTCTTCACCTTGCCACACCAGCACCCCTTCACCACCTTCATCCAATGCCGACCATCTTCATCAGGATCTTCGACCAGAAGTCTACCACCACCAGTGTCTAGGCCTGGGGGGTCATCTTCAATCAATTTTACTTATTCAGTCTGACTCTCTTTCCTTATTAGTCTGTCCTGATTGAAATATATTTGGTTTGTTTTTTGAAATTATTAATAATTATTTTCTGTTTTTCGTGGTATTTTTTTTCCTCCCGTATTTCAGGTTTGTTTGTTTTTATGACTTAGCTATTGAGATTTAAAAATCCCATAACAAGTTCCCGCCTGCAAGTAACGTAAGGAATGATTTCAAAATAAAGGTTCTACATCAGACTGCTCTGATATTTTCTGAGTGACACTCTCTGAGGTGAAGTTCTGCATTAACAGGTAGTTTCCTTTCAATATAAATCTGAATAAACCGGGAACACAGTGAAAATAAGAAAAATTAGTGGGATTTTCCTTCGAAAATCTACAATGCTGGTGATGGCTGGTCTGTATTTTTGTGGAGCATATCCATGGATGTATCTCATGGATCTAAGATCTAATAGATCCGTGATGAAGTGGAGGCTTGACTGCAGCAGTTAAACATAACTTGCAGGTGGGAGCTTCTTGCGGATTTTGAAATCTCATTAAGTAAGAAAAAAATTAATCAAAACTGGATGAAAAAAATTAGTCCGAAAAACAAGGGGAAAAAATAAATTCCCCAAAAATAAATTACTCAAGTGAATGCAATACGCTTCTGTAATGCACCTCCCTGTGTTCAGATGAAAATAGAGGAGTATTGTCTATGATTCAGCATCCATGGCAAAACATGAGTTAATAAGACAGATAGAGATCTAAGCAGGTAGGTGCCCACAGCTTTACACTAAAACTCTCATTACCACATCTTCTGATCTGGTCCGCAGCCAGAGAGCAGACATGGTGTCAAACCGAGTCGCCGCTGAATTAATCTCATCTCACCGAGCCCGGTCAAGGCCAAAGAATCTGACTCACCTGGACCTTACATAAGCCTCGGTGTGTCCTGCTAAATATCATTCAGCTTCCACGACCTGAGGAGGGTTTCACCTCACCCCACCTGTGTCACTAAAAATAGGCCCAACAAGCAGCCTTACTCTGATGTAGTTGGAAGCTGTGACAGGTCAGTTCTGTTCTCTTCTGAGTGTCTGACAGTATAAAAAATGAATGAACACAACACAGAGGGTCAGATGCATTTATCTACAGACAAGAACTCACTGAAAGAGCCAGGGTGAATCATAGTTTGCAGTAGCAGAGGCACATCACAGATGTTGGGCAGATTATTCATATGATTATCAGTGATTGACTGTAATTAGCTGAGTGTAACTGGGCACTTATTATAAAAAGTGATTCACATTAGTACATTAGCTCTGAGGATCAGATGTTGTGATATGCGGCAGTTTTACAGAAATACAGAAAATGTGCAATGTGGAATGTGCAATTTTATTAAAGCATTAATTGTGTCTGGAGATGTTACAGTACTGTCTGTGTGCTTCTGAATGTGGCAGTTAGCATAGCAACTAGATATACCTCATGAGTGCAGTGCAGTGTGGCGACGATTTGTCAGCAATATAATAATATAATGTCAGAACAATAAGAAAAGAGGAATTCAACATACCCCATCACCTTTTAAAGAGGAACTATGCGAGATGTTTGCCTGAATTCAACAGCTTCAGAATAATTGTGATGATTGAATGACTAGTTCCAGGGAGAATGGAGGCTCTCTGCCTGAAAACCAACCTCATTTCTTATTCTTGTTTAATTGATAAAAAAATATATATATTGGAAGTAAATCCATTGTGGATCATTACAAATACTTTGAAAGAACCATGGAGTCACAAATGGCACTTGCTCACCGTACCCTGACACTGTACATATGTTACTGAGCCCAGCAGATCAGCTTGTCCTGTGCCTTCTTACTGCCGGTCTGTCATGTGATGTGAGCAGGCTTTGCTCTGAGGCAACACGATGCAGCAAGACACAAAGCTCAATTAAAATCCTGGTGGTGAGAGGGCGGCGGGAAGTGGAGCCTGTGCTCAGGACAGACTAACAGTCAGCGAGAAGATAAACTGTGCAGCTGCTGCTCAACCAATCAAACTTCAGATACAGAGGTCAACCAGGACCCTATAGCTACAGCTTAACCACAAAGCATTATGGTATTTTATTTTATTTATTTAAACCTTTATTCTAAGTCGTTAGTCACTGAGGTTTCGCACAATTACAGAGGCGACGAGTTTACAAGCAGTAACAGAGCACAAATACAATTGCCTACATGGAAAAAGAATTTCAGAGGGTGGTGTTTGGTAGAGCACCCGCCCCATGTGTAGAGGCTATAGTCCTCGCTGCAAGCGGCCCCGGTTCGAGTCCCGTGTCGGACGGCCCTATTCTGCATGTCATTCCCCCATCTCTGCCTCCCATTTCCTGTCACTCTCTCTACTGTCCTATCTAATAAAGGCATAAAAAGCCAAATAAATATACTTCAAAAAAAAGAAAAAGAATTTCAGGGTCACACACCATACATTTAAAATCAGCATGAGACGGAATATTCTCCAGCCCCAAAGCGTGTTGGAGAATATTGCACGAGTTTGGAGCATCAAATGAAAAGGCAGAATAAAAAAAGGTATACAGTATATTGCTTGGTTAGTGACCATTGGTTGTACTATTCAAGGTGCATTGTGGGATAGGGAAGAGCAGGGATGGTTGTAACAACCATGGTCAAACTACAACAAGGGATAACGTTAGAGTTATGTGATCAATATGTGTACCCAGCCACTCACTCCCTGACCTTGCATGTGAATTTGCATGGCTGTGTGAAGACGTTGGTAGGTTTACGACCCCAAAACTTTTTTTTTTAGGTCAGACACTAACATTTTGAACCAAGTCTGAATTTTCAGTATTGATACCATTGAAATTTGAATTAGGTAACTTGGCTAGTCAGAAAGGGGTGGGGATGTGTTAGCCTCATAACCAGCCTCTTGCGGAAATGCATTTCATTTCATTTCTGAGTGAGAGTCTGGCCTCATTCCCCCTGGGGTGGGTGGGAGTAGTAGCGTTGACAGACGACCCCATTCAGCCAATCAGCAAGTTGGTGTAGTTTGTGTTACAACCTAGCCTGGTAGTGGGGGAGGTTGTAACTGTGGCACTCATTGCATTTGACATCAAATAATGAATTCTGTGATTTACTTTGAGAGTATATTAATTCCCAGTATTCAGACAGCACTACTATTTAGTGAGTTGTGAGTGATTTTGGACACAGCTAGTGTCTCTAACAGAAGAGGACAGGTGCCCTTTGACACCACCGTCCACCACCAATCATGTCATGTCGTGTTATCACGGCCAACAGGTAAAGCTGTTGTTTTGCTTCGGCCGTCCTGCTCTGGCGTGACCGTTGCGTCTGCAGAGAAATAACTACTTGGGAGAAAGCAAGAGTGACATCTACAGAAACAGTCAGAGACAGGATGAGAGAGAAACATTGGAATAGTTTAAGCGCAGCGAGGCAGCTGCCATAGTGAACATCTGGCAGAGAAGTCCATGGCAAGCTGGAGCTGACACATCTGACGGGCCCTCCAGTCTCTGCACAAATCTGATTGGATTTCAGGTTAAACAAGGTCAGGAGGGATAACATGAGGAATGGCAGGGCGAGGCTGTGGCACGCGCGCACACACACACACACATCCATCCATGCAGATGTACATACATCATCTTCAACCACAGCTTCTTGAACTGTAGAACGAATCTGACTCTGTGAGTTATTTATTTATTTATTTATTTATTTATTTAAATTTCAGCTTAACTGTGTACATTTGTGTGCGAGGCCGACAGCGATGCTCACAGTTCTCCTCAACCTTGGCCCTCCCTCTGCGGTCCGTCAGTGCAGCCCCCCTGCAGGCTGCAGACATGTGACCCTTTTGCACTTGTTCTTGGTCGTGACCGAGCCTAGATTATACTCAGCCTGCTTAGAGCAGAAATACAGGCAACAACATAATCTCAAGTAAAAACTCCACTGTGACAAGCTTAGAGAGGAAAAGAGCCACTGAAAAGAAGAGGCATGAACTGCAGCAGTGGACATGACACCAACACCACAACCACCAACAGCCAATAAAAAGGCCTCTAGCACGATTCACTGGACTGTTTAAACAGTTTTAATTATTTAAAGGGATAGCAGCATTTTTTTTAAAGTGGGGTTGTATGATCTACAAATAGCCCCTAAGTACTTTAATTGCAGAAGAAGACTCTCTGCACTCCTCCCGTTAGCAACGCCAGCCCATAGCCCTGCACAGAGATTTACAACACAGTTGGTTAGGTCCAAATAAAAACTGTTTTTCCTGCACTTTGAAGGGCTGGAAAAAAATTATATTATAGCGAACAATGGAACTCTGTATTTTTTTTTTCAGGTAAAACCTCTTTTAGGCCACGAAGCCGTTTCTTTGGATCCATTCACAACAATGTATGTTGTAAATCTCTGGGCAGGGCTATGGGCTGGCGTTGCTAACGGGAGGAGTGCAGAGAGTCTTCTACTGCAATTAAAGTAGCCTACGGGGCTATTTGTAGATCATACAACCCCACTTTAAAAAAATGCTACTATCCCTTTAATCTTATTTACTTATTTGAATATTGGTTACAAGCTGTTTCATATTTGTTTTTGCTTATTCACCACTTCCATCTGTTAATTCACTGAGATCTTCTCCAAGAACGACCACCTTCTGCATCATAGCTGTTACCATGACATTCAGGATTAGTTTTTAATTGTTCAAACACTTTTAAAAAAATAATAATCCTCCCTCATGTCCTTTTTCCATAGCTTGAGTCATAAGTATACTTTCATCTCCATACACACGTTTGTACGTCATATTCATTTCTTACTGATGAGAAACTTGGTTACAGGCACAAAGGAATGTTTGAGTTGATTGTGCCTGCACAAAGGAAGCCTACAGTATATCTCTTCCCACAGTTCAGAAGAGCATATTCAGTGTTCAGCACATGGGTACTCCGTTATGTTGTTACCATTATGCATCACAGTGAAAACTGGGTTTTACTGCATGAGAGTTGTGTTAAGAGTTTTGCAAAAGTAATGTAATATAATGACTGAGTGTTCTATTAGGTGAAGCTACTGTATTTTTTTTTTGTTTTGTCACAAGGACATTCCATTCAGTGAATGAGTGAATGAACGGATCCACACAACAGGAAGTGTTTTAGAAATTCATAAAAACTGTAATACCAGTCTTGTTAGGACGGCCTTCACATATCACACCCCAGAGAGGGCCAATTCAATTGAAATCTGATGTATTGACTCGTGTATGGAAACAGAGAAAGGTCATATGTTTATTTATTCCATCATCCCAAAATATTGAGATTATCATCCCGTTATCGTGAGATAACAAGGCTTGTTTTTATCATCATAATGACTTTGTTAATCAGAGATCAGTTGTGCTAAGCCTGTATGCAGATGGCAACTTCCAGAGCGCTGTAGATTGAAAATGTCAGGATGACATAACCATCAATGCTTTAGAGAATATCACCATCAAGGACAGAGAGAATACTCTCTGACATAATTTCAATACTAATTTATGAATGGATTTTTTTTTTGTTCCACATCCATCAGTTAGCACCTAATGTGATGATTCATGTGCTCCTGTGTCTGTGTCACCAGCAGTCCCTGAGGGAAACATCTAAATGCTCCTCTGTGTTCACCAGCTGCTGTCTGCTGCTCAGCAGGAGGAGGACGGAGGCTAATCTGCAAACATCTACTACTTTCAGTCAGAAACGATGGTGCAAAGGTAACTGGAGATTTGGGTGATTGTCAATATAATCTAAGTTGATCAGTCTGTTCATCCATCAGTTTGGTCCAGAGAAAGCCTTTTCATCAGCTATTGGATAGGGTTTAGAGGATGCATTCCAATGGTTCATCAGTGTTGTTTTCAGGACAGGTCATGAACTGAAACTAAGTGAATGTGGACAATGTTGACAGGAGTACTTTAGATAAAAATAAAAAGAAAAAGTTTGAGATCTCCTGAGGTCACTGAGTCCTGTCCTGTGTGTGAGAGAGAGAGAGGATTTCTGTGTTTACACCCCCGGAACTGATAAGAAGTGTTCATCAGTGTTGCCTCTTTGACAATAGTCTCTCCACTATTGACAGGGGAAGTCAGCCATGTTTGATCTTAAATGCAGACAGAGCCAGAGCGATGAAGATGTTTCACTGCTCAAGGAAGAAAAAAAATGACCCATATTTATTGTTTTTGGTATTTATATATTATTTATACATTAACATCTTGAACAGCAGTCCGTAAAATAATCATTATCAGGTTCAATATACTTAAAATGACATAACAAAATGATAATAATAATGATGAAAAACGATACAATGAATGAATAAATGAAGACAACACACACAAAAAGAAAAAAAAAATCCTTCCATACATTGTAGAAATTGAAACTGAACTGTAAACATTTCATAGAAGTAGTGCTGTTGTGGATTTCAAATGAGATAAAGTAGGCCAACATGCATCCAGTCATCTGCTGGTTTATCTGCTGGCCAATCAGCTGACAGCGAGGGCAGGGTCCTACCAGGACAGATCAACAGTCTAACACAGAAGAACATCCTCACACACTCACATTCACATCTCCAGGCAATTCAAAGTGGAGGCCTGCATGTATAATGAAGAGGGGGGGGGCAGTAAATTGGACTAAAAATTATTATTTTTAATTTATTTTTTTCTGTGAGAGAGTGTGGTGGGCCCAAATTAGTGGGAAATGCTGATATATAACATTCTTAAAGCCCCAGTGTAACTTATTTGGCTATTTATTAGCAAAAAACAAATATAACTTTCATAAATACGTATTTCACTGAAGTCAAATCACACCCACATACAAATGAAACCTTTCTCGTACCTTATGGCGCTTTTCCACTAGCGCGGCACGGTCCACTTTTTTTTGGTTTTCCACTAGCCCTACCTGGTACCGGGTACTATTTTTAGTACCTCCTCAGCCCTGGTTCCAAGCGAGCCGAAGCGATACTAAAATGTGAGCCGACTGCCTTCCACTGATTGGACAGAGCGTCCTCGCTGGAAGAATGCAAGCGCTACGTCCAAGGCCACATGGAGCGCGGTGGAGATGATCAAGGACGTGTTGGAGCATCTACAGCAGGAGCTGATGACCCTCCCTGCTGAGCTCACAAGGCTGAACTCCAGAGAGCAGAGCAAAAACATTCATATTATCACTGTAATGCCAATTCAAATGTGAACTATATTATCTATAAAACATGAAATTATTATTTTCAAGGCAACTCTCTTACACATACCAGTGTTCCAACCTAATGACACGAGTTTGCTTCTTTACCAAACTATGCACGGTGTGTATGTAGTATAACAACCAATCACAAGTGTGTGGGTCTCCGACAGCAGTGGAGGCTGCTGCTCTGTAAAAGAGGGGAAACTCATTTTTCAGCCTACATCCACATACATACATGGAACTAATGGAACTATATCAAACCCCAGCAAGGAAATGTGAGAATTATGTTCAATTGAAACATGGGAATGCTATAATGGTTTTTTATTTACACTGTATTATGTACCACGGTAATAGGCTGTATCACATAGCAGATACCATGAAATGAGCTGCTGCTTGTCTCTTGATTTCACTTGCAAAATCCACAATGGGACTGAACTGGTCGGTGTATAAAATATCTTTCAATCAAACAGGGATTCTGCCTTTATAAGACAGATCCTCCAATCATCATGCAGAAGCCCAGCCTCCAGCCCTGTCCATTGCTCCATTCATTCCCAGAGACTAAATCCATTGGCACTGAGTTTCTTAGAGTTGAACATTTCCTTCATCGTCCATTTCATGTAAACACAGCCGTCCATGATTGACCATTTATTTTTTTGTCATTTTAGGAGGAATTTTTAGAGGAAGCAGAGCTTAACCTGAAGTCTCATGACCTCTGTTCCACTGGAGACCTTCCAGAAACACTCTATGCTTCCTGGACAGATCCAGCGGACAGACAGAGTCTTTGGAGAACTGGTTAATTTGCGTCTGTGAGCCACAAGGGGACAGTTGTCGGTCTGAGAAGTGAAGCTCACTTCCGTGTTCAAAAAACTGCAATCCCCGCCGCTTCCTCTGGGGGCTGGCTCCAAAAGGGAACAACTCTCCATAGACCCCCATGTTAAAATAGCCAAAACATATTTACAGCCTGGTACATCTCATTTTTTGATCTCAATCGATAGTTTCTACCGCCGCACACACTCTGAGGGGGGTGAATTTTTTTTTAACTCTACCGTTTTACTGTTATTAGGATAAGATTCTGGCCGTGACAGGTCCAGAGCGGTCCGGAGACAGGCTGCTTTGAGGCCAGTGGCCGGCCAATCCTACACGGCGCTGTTCAGGGCGCCATTTTTGAGTCACAAAAACGACTCCACAAAACCAATGGGTGACGTTGCGGATGCTACGTCCATTCTTCTTACAGTCTATGGTGAGCCACCATGAGCCTGGACATCAGGTATATCATGTGGAGGACACAGGAGCTTCATGATGCAGGGGAACAGTGGCGTTTTTTTTTCTTTTTGCCCCTGTCCTTCAAAAAGTCAGTGCACACCACTGCAGGGGAACTTAACCTGTTGAATCTTTAATTGCAGTGTTGCATTTAACATTGGTCCTCTGTAAGAACTGCAGTCCTTCAGTACCATGCAACTTCCTGTTTACCTTGTGCACAGGCCCAAGTGGTGGAAGATTCTATATTTGTCAACATGTCTCCAGAGCCTTACACAGCAGTGAAGCACATCACCAGTGTGGGCAGCATGACTGCCACAGATCAGGCGACGTCATTGAGGGAGAATTTAACAACCTACTTTTCCTCTCCAGCTGGTGCAGTGGCTTGGCATACGGCCACAGAACACTACACCATAATCTCCTCCCTGGTCTAATCTAAAAAAACAAACAAACAAAAAAAAAAGCAAATAATCTTTTCAGAGCCTCCCAAAGCTGTAATAAAGAGCACAGCCCACACCTGAGTGACAGATTTGTAGAGGAAGAATGATGCACTCCATTTAGTCACCTCTGTCAGGACCTGAGATCTGATCTCTGACTCTGTGCCATCGTAGTACCTTCACACCAGGAGGCACCTTTCCTACAGAGGACTATGACACTACCATCTTGGTTTATTGAAACCAATGGATAGTTTGCCAGAGAGGGTGCGGTGTTCGACTTGACTGATGTCCCAAAAAGGACATGAGCTCACCTGAAAGCCTACTTTGAGACAATTATTCTACCATGATTAGTGGGTGGCACTGCACTTAAATCACTAAATTGATGATAAACAGTGTTTTATTCTCTAAAACTTATATTAGTTTGACATACTTGTTTACCTCAGCTGAGCTTGAGAGGGGATTTTGTGTAAGTTGCACGAGCAAAGCCTCTCCTCGCTTCGCTTTGTGGACCTGAAAAGACACCGTTTGCTATTTGACCCTCTGCCTTTTGTATCATCTTGGATTAAAGCCGGTCATCGACCCTCAACATCCTGGGGTAGGCCACAGGATCAATGAGGCTTTATTTGTATAGCACTTTTCATGCCCACGGCAGCTCAAAGTGCTTCACACATATTGTGTGACACACATACATTCACATACACATAGGCATTCACACAATAATTTTAGAACATTGGATTTTAGAGACATCAAGGAATTTTGCAATGGGGAAAACACTCTGTAAAATGAAGTAAAATAGACAGGTGTAGTAGGATAAAATAGAATAAAAATGAATGACAATGAGGATGAAAACAAAGACAGAAGACCCCAGGGCCCTGTAGTCGCTTCTGGTTTAAAGTAAGAATCACTGAATTGCGAACTTGAGCTGTGCCTTAAGGAGGACTGGCCATGGGTTATTGAATGTTTTTTGCGGTATGTTCTCTTTTTACCTAAATAACTTATGTGAATTATGTTGCTTCAGTACCAGGGACAACGTTTGATACTTGAAGACCACACTGATGGACAAGTAGGTTGTATAAGTAAGGACAGTATGTATGTGAAGAGTGATGTGATGTTTGAAAGAGTGACATGTTGTTTGCTTTACTTTTCCATGTGTGCATGCATGTCACATATAGAAAGTGAAGGACTAAACACTGCTGCTGTGTGTCAATCTCTGGTCCATCTACATTCAGAAACTTTCCAAAAATGTGGCTTTGTTCCAAATTTCTGTCCTCAGAGTTATCTTTTAAAGGGACAATGAGGAGTTTGAATTTGGTTATAAAAAAGTCTCACATTAACGTGGATGAATCTACGCTACCCACACTTCTGTATGGCTCCATTTTCGTCGTTCCATTTTGGAAATGCTGGGCAAGCCGACCAGCATTTCCTTACTTTCGGCAAAGATATTCAATAAATGGAAAGTTCCAGTGATAGAAACTAGGGGTGGGCGATATGGCAAAAATATCATATCACGATTTTTTAAAAATAAAGTCACGATTTCGATTTTATCACGATCTTAAGTCGAAAAAAAGAAAAACAGACAATTTAGGCCAAAGAACCTTTCTGAACAGATTTTAATCTAAATAATTGCAATTTGTCCAACATTTGCAAACAACATAAACATACTAAATGATAAACAACACTCTGATAAAGTGCACTCTTGCAACATAAAAGGTAGCTTTCAATAAACATGAAAGTAAAATATCAATGAAAACGTAACGTGGTTATCTAAATTACAGAGTCATCTTAAATTGGATTATCTCCCAAGTTTGGATGCACTGCATTTGGTGCATTTGGTGCACTGAAACACTGAACAGGCCATCACAACATCGGAACTAATGTGGGCCATTAAGTGAAATTATTAACTTTACCAATTATCCATCTGATTATCTGTGCTGCTGCGAGCGGACAACTTTTTTCAGCGCTGACTAAGTGAAACGAGCTCCTGACGCGAGTCGGATCAGCCGAGCAGCGTATCCTCTCAGCTGAACATCTGTAGGAGACGCTCAGAGAGAAAGTCAACAGCAGCGGATCAGCTGATCTCTCCCTCCGGTCAAACGCTCTGTTCTGCCTCTGTTCTGCAGCCAGCCGCGCTTTTACAGCCGATTTTAGGATGAAACTCTGAACATAACCTAAGCTAAAGTACCATGGAGATCTAGCTGGGTTAAAAGAGCCACCTCTATAGTACAGGAGAGCCTGGCTTTAGACTCAACATACCTCACTAACCCACTAAACTCGCTTCACAGTAGCTGCACCCCTCCGTCTCCTTCTCTCCAGAGCCGCTCTGCTTCTCTCTTTCCACGCTCTGCGCTGGTGGGGTGAGTTTACATTCAGCACCACGTTTGAACGGAGCGGAGCTCCAATAAGCCCCGCCCCCGCGGGCACACAAGCAGCATGCAAGCTGCGCATCAACTGCGGCCCGGCCCGGAGTAGAAATCAAACGCACTCCTGCTGCTCAGCAGGAGGAGGGTTGAAAACAGCACCGCTGAGCTTCCATACCGTACACTGAGTTTCAACCTATGGTTTCAACCAAGATTCCAGCGCGGCAGCAGATAATTTCAGCGAGGCGGCCGCCTCAAAATGTATATTGCAGAAAAAACCCTTAGCAAACTTTGCCCCAGACGATCCTACGATCTCTGCACTTTGGCAGATCGTCTACATGCTAATCACTTCACGATCTATCATCATATCGCCCACCCCTAATAGAAACTGTATACACTTCCTGTCTCTCTAAATGGGCGTCTGTGATTGTGTGTGTGGATCTTATACAATTTGTAGGTGGATGAAAGTGAGATATTTATATTTTCTTATGATGACATTAAAGGCCCTGTCACACCGTGGACGTAATGAATAAACAACACGAAATTGCGAAATATTCGACACGAATATGCGACAGATGCGAGAACGACGATTAGAGCAAAGACGGTGAAACGCCACCACCGCTGCCATGTTTGTTATGGGAAACAGCTGATGGTGTTCTGACGTACCTCCTTTTCACGCTACATGATTGGTTGATGCATTTATTCGCTGGGTGAAAGCTCGGAAAAATTGACCTCCTGACGAAAAAAAATGATGTCGCATTTTCGCCGCAACATATTCGCGGTTGGTGTGAAAGGACCTGTGATGAAAACCGGGGGTCGAAAAAAAGTATTGACGCGCAAATTATTCGCACGAAAACTACGTCTCCGGTGTGAAAGGGCCTTAAATACTTACACTTCTAACAGTTACATTTAGCATGACAAAAATAATTTAAATCATTTTCACGGGAGTTCACAGCCGTTTATTTGACGTCGCCTAGGAGATCTGTGCCAAATCTCGCGAGAGTGTGTCATAGAGACAGAGACAGGTCTTGAACAAAGTGGATTTTCTCCTGATGTGTCCGTCTGAGAATTGCCATTTTCATGTCAAATTGTTCAGAAGAGATGTGGCTTGTGAAAAATGAGTCCAAAATTTACTTCACTGACTGGGGAGAAAGACTCGACCATAATCGGTGTTCACGTTCAATTTTCCCATTGGAGTCAATACACTCCAGGCTGCCTCTGGTCTCCCTAAAGGGGCGTGGCCGTGCAGAAGCCCACGTGACATGCATACAGGAAGCTGACTCGTCATGGAAGGTCTTGGTTTATAAACCGTCTTTGCTATTCTCTATTCTCACTATTCTCAGTGCTACATTTTTTTCTTGTACTTTTAAGATCACATGTCAACATTCACCACGCTATGAAATAATAATGTAACATTACAAGACAGAGTTGTTTACGAATGAACCTACTGCTATGACTATAGGGATTATGGCAATAGGCAAAATGTTAAACTATCCCTTTATTGTCTTATTCTGCATGTACTTTGTTTGAATGCCATTGCTGCTATGTTTTAGTTGTTATCATCTTTTTACGTACTGACTATAAATTCATGAAATTTGTATTTTTATGCATGACTTGCATGCATGTTTTTCACCGTTGCTCCTTGCATGAGTACTTCCTGCAAAATCAGAACAGTCGCATCATTTCCATTTTACCTTCTGCCTCTCAGACTTGAATGTTTGGTCAGAATTTGTAATTAAAAACACACTCTCTGCTGCCATTTTCTAAACTAATTGTGCATATTAGTTCAGTTCACTGAACTCAAACTGAAAATTAAACTGGATGCAGCCTTGCACACGGTGGGTGATACATAAATGTAAATGATAACTCCTCCTTAAGAAAAGATGATTACAGTCCTTATTGTTCCCATGATGACTCATTGAATTTATAATTCATGTTGCAGGAGGCTGTCAAGAAACCGTAATGTATGCAAATGTATTATTATTTTCATTATTAATATAATTATCATTAATCATAGAGCATGTAATTAACCATATGTGTGTATGTGTGTGTGTGTACTTGTTCTAGGGCAGTAAAAATGAATTATTTGACATTTTTATGTTTGCATATAATTTGAATTTAAACACCACAAACTGAAAGTAACCGCCTCAGCTTAGTAAATTATGCAGCTCATTATGATTCTTTGTTATTGGAACAAGAATGGGATTTTCTGTGACCGTTCAAAGTCCAAGAATAAGAACTGTGACGAGAACTGGTTCATTTTTATCTATGACTGTGAATAAATGAGGTTGTAATCTGTAATCTAGGCTCAGTAATTGTATTTTTCCTTGTGTTCCAGCAGCTGTGGATGTGGCTGTGATACCAGCACATAAAGCAGCTGCATGCCTGGCTCCAGCCGTCAACAGAGGGCTCATGGGAGGGACGGGGGGACTGGATCAGTGTTTGTTTTCTAAATTGACTGGACGGGTAAATCTAAAATCCATTTCAGAAAAATGCATGTCGGAATGCAGGTATGGATGTCTACACACACACACACACACACACACACACACAAACTTGGCTTCATCAGCTGTGCTGTGACATTTCAGAAGCTTCACTCGCTAAATTGGAACGGCTCCTTTACTGTCTGGTGTCTGATGCCACAGTGACACCTCTAATTTCTCCCAGTCCATCCATGTGTGTGGGTAAGATGATAGGGATGGGGAGTGATACAGTGCAGAAGGGAACTGACAGCATCAAAAACAGATCATAAGGCACCTGCATCTCTTCTAAGAGGCCATAATAACCATTTTCAATATTGGATGTCCATAATTATGTTTGGATGATTTGGTTTGTGAGGGCAGTCGATGGGCTGTACAAAGGAACAGCATTAGGCTTTGACACGGCCTACGTGTCCCACTGGCACAGTGAATGCCCTCTGGAATTACAGAGACCACCCCAGCCCCTGCAAAACGCTTTCTGAAGAGCACTAATTACATTTTGACACAATAAGGCTTCTCTAAGAGTGGCTGAGCTGAGAAATGAGCACCTTTCAATTTGCCTTTATTTTCCCCCTGACCTGCCTTGCTTCGCCATTTTAATCTCCTCTCCAAAGGGGATTTAGGGAAAGTGAATTTACCACAATGTTGGGATGATTTGATAAACCAAAAGCATTCTAAATGTAAATGCCAGGGAGTTGGATTAGCCGCGGTGTGGGCTGTCCAGGTTGAATCAGCTCAGGAGGGAGGGAGGCTGAAGGGCCGGCAGATTAGCGAACATCGACTGTGGAGCCAACGTACATGTGCTCATGCATGACAGACTGTGTATATGGATAAACACACTCACTTGCACATGTGTAAGATATAATGGCTGCTAATGCAGAGGTCCTCGCTGTAAATCCTCGGCTCAGAGCTGCTGACTCAGCTGTGTGCTCATTTGAAAGCTGACATTGTGTGGTGGTGTTGTTTTGTGATGCATTATGTGGAGAGTCAACAGAAGTGCTGTGTAGATACTACAGGACGGTAGCGCAGCAGCAATACAACATAATATAGTGTGACACATAGGCTACAGTACACAGTGACATGCAGTCAGGGAAAATTAAATTATTCTGTTATGATAAGGCTTAATTGTTTTTTATTTCAGATACCACATGTTTAAATGTGTCAGCATTAGGTGATTTTCATAATCTAATAAAAGACTCAACAGTGTTGAGAGTTGAGTTTGTTCCCACATAGGTTTTATACATGTATACACCATGAGGCAGAGCGCTACGCTGAACATGTGGCACCAAGCCATACGCCTTTGGATTGGTAACAGTGAAAATGCATCAATTGTAGACAAATGTCAGATAACATGTGCAGTATGCAAGGTATGTTCTTAACTGAATAAGTACTGAAAGCAGAACAGACCTTGGTCCTTATCACTGTGGTCAATACAAGTTTCACCTTGGGGCATTTTTGATGCAATAATAAAGACATGGACTATAAGAAGTGCCATACCTACCTGTAACCTTCAGGGCCATAGCCAGGGTTTTGAAATTGGTCCGGAATTAATTAATGTTATTTTTATATATTTTTTCATTGTATGGCAGCCATCTAGGAAATGTTTTCACCACTGCTCTAAGCTTATAGTGTTCTCTTTTTAGTGGATAAAGGCGCCTCTCACCGTGGTTCACTGGAGTCCCACAGCTTTAGAAATGTCTTTGTAACACTTTTCAGACCGGTACAGTAGGTGTCAATTAATTAGTTTTTTCATCTGTTCTTGAATTTCCTTCACCCCATGCAAAAAAAACAAAAACAATATCACAATTAGTTCATGATTTAACGATGCATCACTTTGGACCCCTCTAGCTATACATAATTACATCAAAATGACCCACAGTTAGGCTATGATGTCTTGTGGTGTAACTGCCACCGTTGTTCTGCTTATTGCCCCTGAAGATGTCTGTGTGCAACTAACTGTGTTGTTGTGTTGTTTCTACTTGTTGTTTTTTATGAGACCTAAGATAAATCTCCACATTGTGGACAATAAACGAACTAACTAACTAACATATAAAGTAGACTTTGTGAAAGGAGCCTGCTTAAGCCTTACACGGCAGACCAGCAGGACATACTTGTCCTGTGGTTTTCAGCCTTTTACTGTAACAGTGCAGTGAAAAATAATTGCCCTCTTCCGGATTTCTTACTTTCTTGCAGATTTGTCACACTTTTACCGAGGTCCGGACCTCGACCTACATCGACTAGTAGCTGCCTACTGTATGGGTCATAATCAGCTCATATGGACTCAGTGTAAGAGGACAGTGTCTCCATCATGGATGGGAGATTGTACAGACTAGGTAGTTGTGCTGACTCATGTTATTGGTCTAGCACTGTCCTTAACAAGCTCATGGGATCAGACTCAATTAAACACAGATATCACCAGAGGCCGAGACAAAGGGACGTGTTTTAAGAAGAGATTTAAATGAAGTTAATGAGTTAGAGCATCTGTTTTCAGAGGTTAAGAGTGTGAGGGCACTCTCAGTCAGAAAACTTGACTGTGGGGAGACCAGCATCCTCCTGCAGAGCTCAGTTCTCAGTTGGGCACAAATCATGTCAATATGTCTGTGAGATGTAATCAGGAGCAGAACCTTTTAAATCCCTAAAAGTCAGCAGTAAAACCTTCAAATCAATCTGAAATCTTACAGGGATCTGCTGTAATAAAGGAAACACCAATGCCAGTTTATTCCAGCAAGAGGATGAGGAGAGTGTGCTCCAACAGTCAGTCTGAAAATAGATAAACACATAGAACAGTTACAGATCAGTGATGGAAATGAACTGGTAGAAACACCTGCAGAGTCTCATTGTTCCCCTCAACATGACTCTGTATTGATTTATTGGAAGATTAAACTGGATCTGAGTTTGAATACATTTGTTGCTTTTTGTTTGAGCAATGATTGGACCCACAAGCTCCAGCCAGACTCTACCTGAGCCCAAGCACATTCTCTTCTGAATTGTTTGAATGGCAGTAATCTGTTTACATGGGATCTTTTAGAGGGGGGGGCAACGAGGAGTTTTGGAAAGCAAAGTGTTTTCATACTACATTTACAATGAGCCTCTGCCGGTGCAAGATGGACATCTTGCCAAGAATGTTTTCATTCATCAAGAATGAAAGTCAGAGGTTCGAAGACAATCAGATACCGACCATTAACGGCGATGCGTTATTCTCATGACTCGCCAGGCAGCATCCGCAAGACCAAAAGTAAAGAAACGCTGGTCGGCTCCCCCAGCATTTCCACCTTTAACAATAACAAAATCATGATAAATACAAAACAATATATTGATCGAAAATGGGCCCATTAACAAGTGTGGGTAACATAGATTCATCCACATTAATGTGAGACTTTTTATGACCAAATACAAACTCCTCATTGTCCCTTTAAAAAAAGAATCACAATTATAGCTAGTAGTTTTCTGTAATTTAATTTGATATAAAAAAAAAAGTCATTAGAAAAATTGCACAGCTTTCTTATTGGCCATTTGGAAGCTGTGGGTGTGCTCCTCCTTTGCATTATTGCCAGACCAAGACACTTCTTCACTTGAGTAAATTGTAAGACCTGATTGTAGCTGCTCTCAGCAGTCTAATTAAAACCGTTAATTCCTTTCTCTGGTTCTTATATGTTAGTAAGTATTAGTCCGTTTGTAGTTTCACTGTTGAGTTTGCACATTTTGCAGGCTGCTTTTGAAAGTTAGCATAGTGTGAGAAGAAGAAGCTGAAGAAGTGCCTGGTTTACTGGACAGTTACAACGTAATACACATAGGAGGAACCTTCTGGTAAAGAATCACAAGCAATTTCATCAGCATTTATTTCACTGATGGACTAGTTTGCCTGAATCACACAAACTCTGATGATCAGATACATCATTGGTCATGATGGGCAGATTTTTTCACCTGTAATCATCAGTGCAGCTGAATCTCATGCAGTGTCCCGGCGCTCCAGTAGGTGTCAGCAGTGAATCATTAAAAACCTAAACACACTCATTGGTGCACTGTGACCCCACAGCACAGGATTTAAAATAATTATAATCCTTGCACACTTTTGCTACATGGCATTGACTTACTTGCTTCAACAAATGTAAAACGTCTTTCCCCGTGTCATGTCCATTATTATATTCTGTTTGTGCCATCCATAACAGAGCCACTACAAAACCCCAGCTGTGCACAGGAAAATGGATCAATCAGTGGCTCAAGATCATCAGTGATTGTATTGGTGATGTGTTACTCCAGAAATTAGTGATGTGCAGATCGATAATGAAATATCGACACTTCCGATGCCAGGTCTGTCTGCTCTAGAATCGATACTCAAATGAAAATATTGATACTTTTGATACTTAAGTCATTTGTGGTAATGTGGCTATCATTAACAGGAACACAGTAGAAAGTAACTAAACTATTCAGATCTTGTCTAAATAACACACTGTTGGTATCTACTTTTCCTTCCTCCTGGGTTAGTGGGTAACGCGTACAGTAAGTGCAGCGGCATGCTGCTCACAAAGTCAGTGTTGGGCCGTAATATCTGAATTATAATAATATTATAAATGAATGAATTAAAAAAAAAGTTTGTTTATAATTTTCTTATTTAATTTATGGTTTTATTATTTTACTAATCTTTTTTTAGTGTTAAACACTATTTTCGGCTACATTCTACAGTAAATGATGCCACTACCTCATTAAAGTCCAGAGAAATAAATATGTTACTCTGAAGTCTTGCATCCTTAGGAAGCTTTGACTTGAAATACAGTTCTTTTTTATTTTATTAGATGTACCAGGCACATTAGGTGCATTTGTACAAAGTATCGGTATCGGAAAGGAAATTTGTGGTATCGAACATCACTACCAGAAATGTTTGTTTTTTATAATTGAAACCAAAAATTCACAGCAAGCAATACAGTTTTTTTTATTTTTTTTATTTTTTTAACTTTACTGCTTGCTGGGGAATACCGTTTTGTTTTCAATCTTTGGATTGAGAACTTACTGTACAAACACTGAGACAAATGAAAAGGACTAAATTCATTACTATCAACTTCAACTTTCAACTTTATTGTCCACAAAGGGAAT